>OY720409.1:12772160-13442310 GCA_963082905.1 Oligia fasciuncula
TAGGAGTAGCGTAGGGGCAGCCGAATGCAATAAGTTTGCATAATGGCGAGCGCAGTTTGAACGGCTCCCTAAGGCTCCCAGACAACGCCCAAGCGTACCTGCTGCCGCCTGCAGCTCATGACTCCTACAAACAACACACATATAAATAAATCATCACAAACTTCAAGCCAAAAACGGAAAAATTATGCAAAAACTCACTTCGCTGAACTTTCGTTCGCCTTAAGAAATTCCAAAGCTTTTTCAGCTTTCTCCAACACGTTCATTGCTCCTGTTTATCACCCGGTATTCTCAGTATGTAGTTCGATCATAATTAAAGCAATTTATTGTTTGTTAAACGAATTTCCGTCGCGAAAAACGCAAACAAACGTGAAGAAAATCAATCGAGTTGACGTCTACGTTTTGTTCGGAAATAAACAAGAATTGAATTGGAACAGCTGTGTACTGAAAATGTGGAATTCAGATAAACAAATTTTTAAAGACCGTATTTTTTTATTGAAGAAGTAAATAATGTGCTGAGTAACCATTATGGTGTTTTTTATTAATTTATTTTAAGTTTATTCTTTGATTTTCAGTCTTCACCTTTGAGTACCTTTGTTTCTGAACGAAATAGCAGTGGAGTCCACCACCACAAAAATGTTGTATTACCATCAAAGAGTAAAGTAACTAGATTACCATCTAAAGCTCGCGTGGTAGAAAAACGAGTCCGCTGGTCAGTTTCCTTCAGTTGCCAGTTTCGTTAATTAGTCAGTTTCACTGGTTGGTCAGTTTTGCCGATTAGGGTAGGATTCAAAATTAGTTTATTCCATAAATGAGGCATAAGGGGGAAGCTCTGCGCGCCTGTATGAGTGGCGCGCGGAGGCACTACGCTGGGGGGAAGTTCCGCTTCCGCGGCAAATTGCTGCGGAGCGGACGGATCCCGGCGCGATCTCATGGCGACATGGAAGGAGCGACTGTCGCAACCCAGCGCAGGGCACGCCGCGAAAGCGGCGATAAGAAAGACCCCTCTTTGAGGAGTGGCTAGAGAGGCGCCACGGCGCCCTCACCTACCGCCTGACGCAGGTCCTCACTGGACACGGAAGTTTCGGGAGGTTCCTGCACATCATCAGGCGGGAGGAAACGCCCGGGTGTCACCATTGCCAGGATCGCCCAGAGGACACGGTGGAGCACACGGTGGAGGTCTGCCCCGCTTGGGCGGAGCACCGCCGTGTCCTCGTAGAGGCGATCGGCAGCGGCGGCGACCTCTCGCGTCCGGCCCTGGTGCAAGCCATGGTTGGAGCTGTAAGGACGAGGCGGAACGCGTGAGTTGTGACGTCCAGGGGCGTCTCCTGCGGTGACTAGGGGCGTGACGGCGCAATGATTGCCTCTCCCTCACGCGTTCCGCCTCGTCCTTACAGCTCCTTAAAACGACCCCAAATCACGTTTTTACTTAGTGGAAAATTTAAGAAATTTTTAATTTTCTTTCGATTGTAGGAAATGAATAGATAACAAAAAACTAAAGGAGTTTTTTTAAACTAATATGAAGTCAATGTCACATTCTTAATTAATTTTTAGCGACTGAAAACGCGATTGTGACAGTAGCTTTCTACGTAATTACTCTTTGACCGTAGTATGTACATTTTCAGTAGAATTCACTGTAGGCAGTTTTGGTCGTTTTGAACTTTGTTTACATTATTGTGTGGGCTTCTACGATGTCAATGGCCTCTCGGAGTATTATGTTCTGTGGTCAGTGGTGTGTGAGCTTGTGAGCTTGCCACCTACCACACTGGCACACCTTGCAATTTTACTGAAAGAAAAACTTGGAAGTTATGCCGAAATCTAAGAAGATCGATGTAAATCATAAATTATTAAAAAACTTAACTAAGTACTTACTAATCAGATGTATTGCAGCTGGACTGCACTTGACGGCTGACCGGCTGACGCATAATATTGATTATAATTTTGACATTTCTGATAAGATAAGAAGCTGTCAACGTCAAGTGCATAGAGTAAAGTAATATGTCAAGTGTCAAAGTGGTTATTTTATTAAAGTAGCAATAAAAGAAATCTTCTAAATAATAATTATCCTATAGTGTAATTGCGATAATTATGTCATCAGAAGATCAACAAGTCGACGTTATGTTTGGGCTAAAGAACGTACTAACACAAATCGAGGCCGCTGTTGCAAGGCGCAGTAAGGTATGAAAATCTTGCCATTTAGATACTCTTTATTTACCCCCCTAAAATAATGACATCAATGAGTGGACAGGGGGTCGTCTTATCTCTATCTTTCTGACAATAACCTCGCTGATTACCTCGCATAGGCCAGCATAGGCATAATATAACCTGAACCTTACAAAAAAAGTCTGTAAGGTTATATCATTATTTTAAGGGGGTAAATTTATTTATTATGTAGGTACATACATTAAAAAAAAAAAACTAGATCAAGATTGAACTTGTTTCAGGATTTGCCACAAGTTACGCCAAGGTTGGTGGCAGTATCCAAAATAAAACCTGCCTCTTTGATTGTTGAAGCTTATGAAGCTGGTCAAAGGCATTTTGGAGAGAACTACGTCAATGAACTAGCTGATAAAGCCAATAACCCTCTGATACTGGAGAAATGCAAGGATATAAAATGGCATTTTATTGGCCACTTACAAACCAATAAAATAAATAAATTGCTTGGATCACCGAAGCTCTATATTGTTGAGACTGTACATTCTGAAAAGCTAGCTGATAATTTAAATAAACAGTGGCCAAAGTATAGAAACAATGAGGAGAAATTACCAGTTATGGTACAAATAAATACAAGTGCTGAAGAAGGTATAACATTTCATTTGACTATTTATTTATTTACATTTTATTACAAGTAGGTAAGTCAGATGCAATTTCATTCAAACATAACATTAAGAAGTTTTCTTTTGTTAGCATATATTATATCCCACTGCTGGGCAAAGACCTCCCATTTTTTCTTCCAAACTTTTCTTTGTGCAATCTCTGGTCATCATAAGTAAATTAGTGAATGATGCAATATGCCTCTGAGTAAATGTGTTTTTAATTTGCTCCAAAGTATGCAATCTTTATCATTTCATCTACTTTCAGCTAAAAATGGAATAGAGCCATCTGAAGCAACAAAGGTTGTAGACCATGTATTGAAGAACTGTCCAAACCTAGATTTTAAAGGATTGATGACTATTGGTATATATGACTATGATATCTCCAAAGGACCAAACCCAGATTTTCTGACACTTGCTAAATGTAGACAAGAAGTTTGTGAAAACCTCAAGCTTGATATAAATGAAGTGGAATTGTCTATGGGGATGTCTACTGATTATGAACATGCCGTAAGTATATTTGTATATTTAGGCCACTTGAACATTTTATTATCCTTTACATAATCATCATAATCAACCTATAATGATTGCACTGCTGGGAGGCCTCCTCACTTTGTTTGTGATCGTATCCTGGTGGCTTTAACCCGAACATAAACCTCTTTACCATTTAAACTTTTCACCATGTCAGTGGAATATAGCCATCTTTAGACCCATAATTGATAACAACTACAACAAGAGATAAGATAACATGATGTAATGTAAATCAAACAACAAAGAAACAAATCCAAAACATTTATTTTACATACTCTTTTTCCAGATTGAACTTGGAGCTACAACAGTTCGTGTTGGATCAGTAATTTTTGGTGCTAGACCACAAAAGGCAAATTAATTTATGGTTAAAAATAGTTATAATTTATCATGATAAATCTGAAAAACTATTTTTCATAAAGTTACTCTATCTAAGATTTTTATTTATACTCTTAGTTGAGAGTATGCAGATGTTACCAAAAATAAGTTAATAAATGGGCTTCCAAATAATATATATTTTATTTGATGCTTTTTATTTATTTGTTGCACACAAAATGTAAAAAAACTCAAAATGTTGCAGTCTAAAAAAAGTGACAGAAAATTTTATCTGTGGCAGTTTTGAGTTGGCGATCCACGATTTTTCATTGGCCAACAAAATAAATGACAAGTGACAAGTTGAGTCAGAGTGAGTTTCCGAACGTAATGGTTGACGCACGCACGAGACGAGTTCGCAGAAGCTACGAAAGTTAGTGTGTTGTGTTTATGTGTAAAATCAACGACTTTAATCGAATAAGTTTAATTAATAACTCAATTAAATATTAATAAAGTTTTAACTGTAAGTCTGTACGGATTGTGAGCTACAAAATCCGTGATATCACACAGTGAAGTGATCAAGTTTAATTTTTGTGTCAACAAGTTCACATCCTTTTGAAAGTTTTTGAAACAAGGCCGTAGTTAAAAGGTAAGGATAACAAGTTTTATAAATCCAGGACACACTCAACATTCCTAGAATTACATCCCATAAAGTTGTGTAATTTGCTATTGAGATATTCCGTTATTTTTATGCTTATTTTACTTGTGAGAAAGTGTTAATAATTCGTTGCTAGTTACGAGCAGTTGGTTTATTTATCAAGCCTATGCGATTATAGATCATAATCGTGTTGTAATTACCGTCCATGCATGTTTATCATAGAATCTGTAGTAGGTCAATGTATGTTTCATAGAAAAGTTAATCATTAATATTTAATACACTATCTGATCTGCCCGCGGTATTGCCTGCCAGTAGTTTATTTTTATTAGATAAAAAGTGTCCTCCCTATTATTGGTCAGTGGGTCGTCTTAGGAGGTGCTTGATACTTTTTTGTCTTCCCTCAAAGTGGGTAGCAGTGAAAATCATACCTGAAACATATACTTACTGATAAACTTTTTAGTTATTATTAAAAGACTTTGATGTCCCACTGCAAAGGCCTCCCTACTCTCTTTCCACTTCTCTCTGTTTAAAGCTGCTAAGGAACAGTTTTTGTTGGACAATTCCAGCTCATCCCGCCATCTCGGTCTGGGTCTGCCGCGATGTCGCTTGCCATTAAGACGGACCCTTTGGGTCCTAAGTTTGGCCCATTGTTTGTCTGACATGCAGCAGATGTGTCCCGCCCAATTCCATTTTAGCGTGGCAGCTTTCCAAGTGACATCAGTTATTTTTGTTATGGTGGTATTTCTAACCCATTCTGTTAGTTTCATACCCAGAATATTCTGCCCTCTGGCAAACCTCAACTTTTTAGTATACTTACTATTATTTAGCAAGCAGTGCTTAGTAGCTTTATAATAAACAAGGAAAGGTATAAGTACCGATATTAACCCTCTGACCAAACCTATGTCTTTCATTGCATGTTCAAGTTCCGTTTGAATCACATGTGTTACTATGGACTGACATACAAATATTGAAAAAATAATTATATATTTAAAACAAGACTACTAAAAAAAGTAATTTAAAAAAATTAAACCGGTGTCTTGGGATCTGTATTTTAGTTTTATGCCACCGACTTCCGAAATTAAAGTTATTTCATAATTTTGAGTTAAGTAATTTCTTTTTGAAGTCGGTTTAATTTTTTTAAATTACTTTTTATTTCGTAATTTTTAGTTTTTGCACTAGTATTTGACCAAGGTTTTGAGATGTTTTCCCTTTGACACTACACCCGTAGCTCTTATCAATAAGCCAGGCCGTCACACTTACACGTATTAGTCCATATCTTGAAAATTACTGAATCGATCTTGATGAAACTTGCACTGTTCCCTAAGTTGAAGAAAATGTAAGCCAATAAAAAAAAAATAGTCACGATCCGATTAATAGTTCCGGAGATATGCGTGGACAAACATACATACATACATACATACGTCTATGAAATTTTGTATATTTGTTTGGAAGCCCTAATAGATCATCATATGTGAATATAATGCAATTCCAATAATATTACATACATACGTATCGAATTGATAACCTCCTTTTTTTTTTGAAGTCGGTAAAAAGAAAATGAGTATTAAAACTTTTTTCACATTGAAGTCTCAAACTAAACAATTGATTGCACAATTCAATCACACGTAAGTGCTACTTAATAATATTTTGGGATGACAAATGACCTTGCTGATACAAATCAAGCTGTGTGAATAAAAGTACTTTTGTAATATTAACAGGAAAGATCAAAGTTAATATATAGTTCTTATGCTAAAACCACACCATCTATAATCCCATCCATTGCTCCATAGCGTGTGTAAGTCAATTTGAATGCAGCTGAAACCAGATTTTACATGGGTAAAAAACAGGTATTCAGCTGCATTGGATTTGACTGGAAGCCGACCCCAAGCTGCCGGCTAGGCAGATCATTTATTTATTTAGGTTAGCCGTCAATTACAATACATTTTACCTACATATATTTTCCTAGATAATACATTTATAAGTGCAACAATTTTTTTTAAAATGTTGCCCCTCCCTAGGAATTTCTCCTGTATTGTGGGTGCGTTTACAAACATTTAAATTCATATACACAAACAGCCAGACCCGGAACAACTACTTGTAGGTCATACCAATATTTGTTGCGTGCGGGAATCGAACCCGTGACACGCAGCGCAGCAGTCAATCGCTTAACCACTGCGCCAACCGTGCCGTCGGTTACTATAGGCTAACACAGCATGCACCTTATATGGTTTCATGACTAAAACCACAGGTCATCTTTTTTTTTCTAAAAAGGCATTTCAAATACTTATTTCAGATCTTTAGCCATTTACAAAGTTATTTATTTACAAAGACAACAATTACAATTTACAACACATAGGTACACACACATAATCAGCCTATAATGTTCCCACTGCTGGGACACAGGCCTCCTCTCTGTGAGAGGGAGTGGGCGCCGTAATCCACCACGCGGGCCCAGTTCGGGTACAATTTACAAGATAACACTAAAATATATTATAATTAAATAAAAAGACAGCTAGGAGCTCATTAAACATCAAAAAATTCGTCCGCATCACTCTCAATGGAACAAGTGCCCAAAAGGCTGGCAGCATTACTACGTTGGATGCCCTGATTCTTTGGGCTGAAAATTGGCCAGCCCTTTTTTTTTTTTTGTTTTTTGTGGGACCCGTGTTCCTTCCTTAGCCCTTTATGTTCCGGACCAGCGGTAACCGCGTACGGAACACGTACGCGCCTGGTCCTGATTGGACGGTGAGCTACCCATTACTCTTCGCTCGCAGGCCCGCGCCTACGGTGGCCGGGAGTCGTCACGCGGCTCCCGACGCCCGTAGCGTCTCCCGCGGCGGCTGAGACGGGAGGCTCTCTCCCTAAGCAGTCCTTCCACCTCCTTCGCTAGCATGACTGCTTCGCAGAAGGAGGTGACTGCCTGCCACTCCCTCTCGCTCCGGACCATGGCTTGCACCAGGGCCGGACGTGAGAGGTCGCCGCCGCTGCCGATCGCTGTACAAGGACACGGCGGTGCTCCGCCCAATCGGGGCAGATCTTCACCGTGTCCTCTGGGCGATCCTGGCAATGGTGACACCCGGGCATAGGCCAGCCCTCTGGTCACGTGAAGAGTCAACCAACCGCTTCGCGATGCCCCAAAGTACAAAGAATAATAATAACAAACACAATTGTTTAATTTTGTATGAGCACTGTTTAGTATGGGCGTGTCTTCATGTAAGTGGGTTTCACTTTCTACTTTCTAGCACCTGTGTCAGTAATAATAGTGTACAAGGGCTGAATTTACAATTATTTTAATCTTCTTAGCGTGTTGGTAGCAAACTAAATTGTGCCAGCCAAGAGTTTTGCAGTGTTAGGTAGTGTCCATGAGTTCCTCCAATTTGCAGGTATTAGGCTAAGCGCACACCACGAAATATAAATGCTCTCTTCCACAGGCGCATTATTATCGGTCGACAATATCGGATGTTTTATTGCGATATCTAGGTATTTTCAGTACATTTTGTTTTAGGACGGCCGCGAAGTTACACTGCTGCGATGATAACGACGCAATTGTGCGATAATAACGTAATTGTACCTGCCATTTACCGACTCACACAAACACACTCACGTGGCGCACGTATCACCATCATTCTCAGCCTAGAGCAGTCCACTGCTGGACATAGGCCTCTCCTATTGCACGCCATTCAACTCGATTTCGGCAACTCTCATCCAGCTGCTACCAGCCATCCTGCGAAGATCGTCGCTCCACCTAGCCTGAGGGCGTCCTACTTTACGTTTACCGATTCGTGGTCTCCACTCAAGCACACGTCAACCCCAACGGTCATCGGTGCTACGGCTAATATGGCCGGCCCATCATTGCCGCACAAATAGACACTTCCTTTTCTTTGTTTCTTTCTTCCCCAGTTTCTTACCTATCATCAAAATAAGTACTACTCTAGTTTATTTTTACCGAAGTGCACATTACTACATTGTTACAATTATAATATCCATACATGGACGGATGGGTGACCCCTGTAACAGGTTTTTCCTAGCATGGGGGGTCATTGATCATTTATTTTGCGCCAGGCTATTTGCATGTTTAAATTTAGTGTCAACTTGTATCTGTGTAGGTACTCTTTTATGACAAATAAATAATTCTAATTTGATAACATCGAGTAGGTATATCATGAAAATGCCAAACGATATTCAAGATTATTAAATCATTTACTTTTAAAATCAAAACACGGACATGTGGATTTCCTTGAGAGCGCGAGCGTTCAGTATTCCTTTCATTGTTTGAAACTCAGAATGCGTATAGACCATAGATATAGATACACCTAGATAACGCAAGAGCAACTACTTCGCGTGCCAAAAATCGCACCAGCTTACGATAAAAAATCATAAGCCGCCACTTTCGCGCTCAGTCCTGCGTACTGCTGGCTGGGTAAGCGTGAGCGAGAGCGCGAGCTTTTGACGTCATAGTAGGTAGTCAAAAAATGGCACGCTTGGTTTTCATACAGTTCGTTATACTTGCGTTATCTAGGTCTATCTATATCTGTGGTATAGACATCTAAAGTTCCATAATAATATGCAATCTGCTGGGTGTAGAAGGCCGTCTGGTCGTACTCTGGTAACTGTGAGTTCCTTTTCAATGGCTCTCTTCAGCTCTGCCACAATTGAGAAAAAGCGGCTAAGTTCGAGTCGGACACAAGGCACGAGACACAAGGCAAAAACGCCGAAAAAACACGTTTCTTGTATGGGTTTAATTTGTATCCTTATTTTATTATTTGTTGTTGGTAAAGCCTTATAGCGGCACTGCGGCAGTAGAAATACACACTGTGAAAATATCGACTGTCTATCGATTACCGTTCATGAGATACAGGCCGCTGATAGACAAACGGACTGACGGACAGTGGAGGCTTAGTAATAGGGTCCCGTTGGCATCCTTTGGGTTCGGAACCCTAAAAAATATGGTGACCTCTTCTTGCTAACTTGATATCAGTATGAATCAAATGACTGATGAAAACTGGATGGTGGTGAGACCTCTCAATAAGACACAATTCTCATTGCAATCTATCGGAGTTGTATCGAATCGCAGACGCAGTCCTAATATTTAGAAAATGTTGACCTAAAGCCCCTGTTTTGCTATCGTCCAATCTGAAATGGTTTCCTCAAAACTAATAAGAAAAAAGTAAATCTTCTAGCACTGCAAGCACTAAGTTTTGATACTATTAGATGCAACTTTTCGCGCCTTCGTAATAAAGTTCAATAATACGCAAAACCATCGTCGTTTTTGCATCACTCCTTCACATTTAAATGTTGCCTAAAAACTAGAGCAATAAAGTTTAAAATTGCTTGAATTTAATCGTTCAAAATGTACAACGATTACTATTGTTTACTTGCAAGAATCCGTCACACTCTGTGCGCTAGTTTTGTCCACAAAGCGGACAAATTTTTTCTTTATTTTTTCTCTTCCTATGTTGTAACTTAAACGTCAGTTAAACGTTGGATTACGTATGCGTTATTGTTAACGTTGATAGTTTCGCGTTTTGTTCTCAATGGAGAAAGAAATCGGTCAAGTACATTAGCAGGTGCTTGGTAATTGTTTGTTAGTACAATGTACAAAAAAAGTTGATTGAGGTTTCCATAACTGTGGCTCCTACACAATGACCGCTTTTGCCGACTACAACCTCCATTCATTAGCTTTAGATTAAATAGTTACGCTTACGTACGTCTATGCTGCGATGTGAATGTTCAAGAAGGAAAAGCAACAAGTTAGGTACGTGACGATCATTCTACGTGCTTTACCGTAGTTTCCTCATTGGTTACTTAATAATGTTTTATGTATGCCTAGATGAGATAATGCAGGCACTGTTGATAGTGTTGATACTGCCCTGCTAGATATCCGAGAAACATTCAAGAAGAAAAGAGAATGGCGGGTCATCTAGGTACTTACTTAACCTGCCTACCAGTGAAGAAAGCAGATGATAAGGAAGCAATGCAAGCTGCGTAGAGGGAAACGCACAAATGTAAGAGACAATCTAAGCATATCTGCACGCAATGTTCCCGCTTTTGAACACGTAGATTTTTAATGATGACTTAGCGCTAGTCAAAAACTTCTAGTGAGCAGTCTAACCACTTATTTTAATTGAACACCGTCTTTATATAGTGAAGGAAACTCGTGAGAAAAATCACACGTTAATAAATGAATTGCAGACATGCAGTCCTCAAGAACAAATAGATTGCTCCACACGTTGGTTATAATTGCAAAGAGTCTCTAGAGATGTATTTATTTTGTCTCAGCATAAAGCGAGTAGGACCAGTGGTGGTCCAGTGGTATCGACCCCTACTTACGAGATGTGAGTTCGGACCCAGGCAGGCACTTAAGTACTTATTTAATTTCGTCACCACTGCTCTCATAACGGTGAAGAAAAACATCTTGACGATAAATTTCTACGCAGAGGGTCCAGAATCGTGTACTGAATCCATGGTGACAGATTGCGATTCGATGTCTTAAAACCAAAAAATTCGAAGGCATGTGACATCGAACAACTCTCACTGGGCCTACTCCCTCTCACAGAGAGGAGGCCTGTGTCCCAGTAGTGGGAACATTATAGGTGATTATACAGGCAACGTTTTGCATCGTTTCGTTACGCCAATGGCAGAATCAGATATACAATGTATAATAGACTCTTAGAAGCACATTGGGTTGCCAAATCAGTCAATCAGTTTTCGGGGACAGGACCTGTGCTGTGACACCCAAGACCAAAAACTAAATCAAATGAAGGTCTATAAGAAACAAAAAACTTTTTAACAAAAAAGAAAAACCGACTTCCAAAAAAAACACTACAAAGTGAAAAATAACTTTAATTTCGGAAGTCGGTGTCTTTGGATCTGTATTTTAGTTTTTTGCCACCGACTTTTTATTTCCCGCTTTTTAGTGGGTCTGTTTATAATTTATCTAAGTTACAATAGCCTAATGTCAACTTGCTCATCGCCTTTACCAAAATATTGCTTTTCCCGATGCAGGGAAATTCATTGTTGAGAGTTCTCCTGGTATTTCACCATCAGCTCCATTTCACCATTCGCATTGTGATGAGCATAACTTGCTTAGCAACCATAATAAAGTAATCGAATCGCAACCCATGAAATACTTATTATTGAGTAGTTCCGGTGGCCATCTGTGGTCTTCATCATCAGTTCCACTTCACCAAATAGTGCTTTTCGAGAGCAAATGCACGAGTTACTATAAAAAATACCCAAATCGCTATAGGTTTGCCTATAATATTTGAAGAGTTCCTTCGATTTCTCCAGGATCCCACCCAATGATGACAATGGGACCACCTGGAAAGTATACCCTTTCAAACAAAAAAATATTTTTTGAAATCGGTCCAGCCATCTTCGAGTAATCGGGGAACAAATATAAAAAAAAAAAAAGGTTCCGACGAATTGAGAACCACCTCCTTTTTGAAGTCGGTATTAACCGACTTCAAAAAGGAGGAGGTTCCAAGGAGGAGGAGGAACCAAGCTCAAAAGAGGAACAGAAAAAGAGGAAAATACTTCTCAATATCAGAACGAAACCCAACTCCCTAACATCCCCGGGCGCACTTACGTACGACATTGAAGTTATAATAAGTCAGGTAATTAAAATAAATGACCAGAAACGCTCTCGACGACCTTAAAAAGACACTTTACACTCGGGAGCACTTAAAATTGTCGCTTTCAAAGTTGAACATGGGCATAAAAGAAATTATAATACTCAGCGCAATGATTTAGAAATTTATCCAGCGACACTTTCGAATGGCCAGTAGCTGTAGCAGCTCATTAAATTTAAAACGACGGATCATGTTTTCACTTGATTTCAATGAACGTGGAATCAGGTGTAATGAGGTAAATTGAGGGTATTATGTAAGACTAGGAGGTAGTTGGCTGCATAAACAGTTTCCGTAGTCAACTGACCTTAGTGAAGATGTCTATCCGTTCGTTGCCAAGGAATAGTTGTGGTAACGTCATCTATATAATGTCATTAGTCATTTTCTCACCACCCACCACTTTTCATCTATTGGGAAATTGTACGTGAAATGCCACAGTTAAATTAGAGTTTCCTACTTTTCAGCTACAATTAGCAACGGAATCATCTGGCCCAGCAGCCGCTTTAGATAACCCATCGTCTAGTTTCGCAAACTGCAATCATGAATTCAGCACATGATTACAAGACTCATCACCATCTGCCTAGCCTTTTCCAACTATGTTGGGGTCGGCTTCCAGTCTAACCGGATGCAGCTGAATACCAGTATTTTACATGGAGCGACTGCCTATCTGACCTCCACAACCCAGTTACATGATTACTAGACTAGAGCAAAAAATTTTTGTCGATTATCAAAAACATTTTTTTGATGAAAAATTTCGACGCAGAGGGTCCAGAATCGTGTACTGAATCCATGGTGACAGATTGCTCTTCGATGTCCCTGCCATCCTGTATTGTAAAACATATTATTTTGCTTCCGAGATCATACTTCTATCTGTGCTAAGCCCTCGTTCTGCCTTAAGATTGTGCTTCAACCTGCTTTATGCACATCGCGAAACAGGTTGAACGAGACCGATTCAATGAATGAAACAAAAACAATGGGAGCTGATTATCATGTGCAAGTTGGGTTAATGGATTGCGGTAGACCGATCGATTTTCTGTATGTGTTTATTTGTGCATTATTCTTATCGTTATCTTGGGGTATCGTTAGGTCCCGTTTACGATTTCAAGTCTTATTGAAGAGCCTACTGTGTTTGTATTTGCTTGGTCTTGATCATTGTTCGCAGTCAATTTGTTATCTTTCGAACAGACTTTCAAATTACGCGGTCACATTAACTTGATGCATCTCTGGAATGCGAGGCCCGCATTCCTTAGCTCGCCCGGCAAGTGTTACCTTTGTCTTTGTTACCGATACGCGCATCGATAATTTGGCTAGTTTTCTGTTGTTGTTTTAATTATATTTTTTATTAGGTAAGTATATTACCAAAAAACCAAAAACGCCAAGCGTCAAGTTAATGTGACCGCGTTTCTTAGAATAGAACACTTTTTATTATGTGCACCATATAGATCTTTGCTTTTTCTTCTCTTCATAATTCTAATTTCTAATCTTTCTTCTTCGTAATAAATCTTTTATTCTTGGCTTTTGTTCGGTGTCTTGTGTGGTTTTATTTCTTTGTATGCCCCAGACTAACACTAACCATTACGAAATCCAATAACCCTTTAACTTTACAACTATCTAGAAGAACGTTATCCAATTCAAAACGGACATTACCTCTGTTAAGCACGACAAACAATTGAATGGCTCCACGTTAACCGTAAACCGGTGTTTAACTGCTCTGAGAACTGTTAACTCACTGTGAATAATTAACTGGTTATGACCAGTTATACAATAAGTTAACTGAAAGCATGACTGAGTTAACAAAGGCTTGGACTCAGTAACAATGAGTTTACTCTTCAAGGAAATATGACTGGAGGAAAGCTGTCGAGGAATTGATGTTGTAATAGATGAAAATGAAGTAAGTAATAATATAGAGATTGAGGAAACGGTTACCTATTAAGCGCCTTTACTTTGACTGTCGGTCTAATTAGTAAAGTGCTTGAGCAATCATATATTGGTACTAAGCGACGATTGTGCTGGTTTTACTTATTTCATGAAATTGCAGATTAAGATGTTGATTGATTTTGATACATACTGCTCATATCATAAGATGCACTGAACTTGCAAGGGATCGTAAACCGATGGACACATTTTATTTCATACCAGCTTCTGCCCGCGGCTCAAAACGGCGGCACAAAACGTATTGTTTGATAAACTAGAAGGTCAAAAATGATGAAATGTATGATGTTGATGATACAATGGATGGACAGGTGGATGTTAACTATTGTACAGATGTGTACAATTTAGTTCATGATAGTACTGTCAGGGTTATCGATGATACTGTTACTTGTAAAGATGCCAGCACTGAAAAAACTGATGAAACTGTCAAATTTTCCCAATCAACTTTGAACCTTATGCTTTGGCGATAAAGGACATTGTCAAAAATGGCCTATGAATCGGCACGTATGAAACCTTTAAAATAATTACTAGTTTTTATTATAATTTACATTACAATTATTACAATATAACGGACACTTCATAATTAAGAAAACATTTTAAAAAGTAATTCAGTTGGGTCTTATTCCCCGGCGTCATTATTTTTTGTATCAATTTGACGTTTTGAACAGGCAAGGGTATTTTAGCTCATTCAGCCAAGTCTTTGCGCGCAGCGGAGTGTAATTACAAAACTCAACACCCTCAGCGCTTGATCTATGAATAATCTTTTTAGTTAAAAACAGAATAAAGAGCTTGAAAGCAGTGTGTAAAACGAGCTACATCGACACTGACAGTCGATGATTTGATAGATGACACTTTGACAATTGATAGTAATGACAGTCGGTCTCTGCGTTCCGAGTTGGGAAATAATCGATTTGAGCGTGCTTAAACCCGTACCGAATTAGCGTGAGCGCGATAACGATGTCCCGTGAATCGTCATCGATGACGTCACGACATGCGCCATCTTGCGACGCCGACCATGCCTTTTAATAATATCACCGTGAGCGCTGTCAAAATTGACAGAGTGTGTGTGTGTAGATGTGTCAGAGTGTGTTTTGTTTTGAGTTGCATCATATCCTTAAATTAAACTAACGTGGCATTTTCGAAATTGTGCTTCTGACTGACAGTCGCCATCTAACCAAAAGAAGAAGAAATGTGGTGTTTACACAAAGAAATACTGTAATAATATCGTTTTGACATTAAGTAAGCACTGTGAGCGCGTTCACGAGCGTTCCGAATTCTTGAATAGCTCTCAGCTGTCATAATCGTAATACTTAGACAAAGAAAAGTATAGACGGCGGGTAGCTCCATTTCATTTCCACAAGAAAAGAATATAGTATTGAGTTATTATAAGTAACAGAAAAGGATAAAGCTATACTATTTCCGTCTCTCAGTGCGTGCCAGTTTTTTCAAGGCAGCTACATAAGTAGCCAATGTTAGTTAAGTTAGTTTTTTGTCTCATGTGTGGCCACGCTACCCGATGCTCTATAGCTTTCTTACTTTAAGTGGTAATATCTAAATCGGAAAGAAGTAAGACAAAGTAATATAAGTAGCTAAAACTATTTATTTGCATGCCTTAGTTATGGTAGTTAGTACAGGATCATTTTATTAAACTTAACATCTGTAACTTGTACCTACTTTCTGTGCAAATAAAGAACTAAGTATTCTATTCTATTCTAACGCTTATGAGATGCTGTGAGTGCTGTGAGCGATTATATCCACAGAGCATGTAACACGTTTATTATAGCTAATTCGGAATGCGGCCTAAGAACGACGACTTGGCATTGTAATGTAATGAATGAACGTTAATTATAACCTCAAAATCCGAAAGTATTTTGGCTTTTTTACAATTCTCAGAAGTGTCCGTGATTTTAATTTAGTTTCAATCGAATATATGCATTATTTAGAACACAGAAAGTATATTCACGTTACTGCCGGTTCTTAGGCAAACGATGTATGGACGGCGAACAATCTCCTTTGAAAATGTATGAAAGAAATTTGACAGATTGTAGTAGTTTGATGTGCAGCTGGCGTCGGTACATTAGATATCATTAGGTATAATGAACTTGTCAAGTAAAACTGCACTTAATGACAATTTTCCATCTAACCTAGCCTTTTCCCAACTAAATTGGGGTCGGCTACCCGTTGGCAAATTGACATTGAGAGCTAATGGATTACGAAGTCCATTAAATCAGAAAACCAAGTGGTGGATTCTAGGACGTAGAAACTTGTACCTACTAACATAATCTATCCATACTAATATAAATGCGAAAGTAACTCTGTCTGTTACCTTTTCACGCCTAAAACACTGAACGGATTTCGATAAAATTTGGCAGAGAGATAGATTGCATCCCGGGGAAGGACATAGGATAGTTTTTATCGACATACCTCGCGGGCGAAGCCGCGGGCGGAAGCTACTATACTGATAGTAGTAGTTTGTTCGTTTAGACGCGCTAATCTCTGGAATTACCGACCGGAAAAATTATTTTTGCATTTGATAGCCTAATTCTTGAGGAAGGCTATGTGCTATTTAACATCACGCTATGACCCTTATGGCCGCCATAGACGTTCAAGTAATTTGATCAAACAGGCTAGTTCAAACAGTTTGGTCAAATTGGCATGACCTGAGAAGCGACCACACACCATCAGGCAGACTTGGAGCGGTGTCAGTTCAGTATCGAAGCGGGCGAAGAGTGGTAGTGCTTCTTTAAAATGTCTACAGATGATGCTTTAGCAATTGTTGGATTTTTCGGTTCTATTTCTTTAAGTTTTTCTATTAGTTTACAATAAGCAGCATTCCGCTTATCTCTGTTATGGTAATCTTTATTTTTGATGTTCCATAAACAGGTTTCATTTCGATATATTTGTATGAATTCTTCTAGTACATCGCGGTTCGACATATTGCAATACAACACGTCCGCAAGGGAACACTTCCGTAGCAACAACTGAGCGCTCGCAACACACACACTCAAATTTTTAATCAGTTTGAACAAACTGTTTGGTCAAATAAAAATACGAAAATTCATATTTCTTCCTTCCATTTGATTCCTCATTAAATTTGATCAAATTTTACCACAGACAGTCATGCCAATTTGACCAAACTGTTTGAACTAGCCTGTTTGATCAAATTACTTGAACGTTTATGGCGGCCATTAGGAGCCAAGCAAAAAGAACGCTAAGCGGAAACGCGGCCGCGGGCATGTGATGCGATGTGACGGGAACAAGAAATTTCACGCGGACGAAGTCGCGTGCAGAAGTTAGTTAGACTATAAAACCAGAAATTAAAATTATTTATGTATCTGTTGAGAAGTACCTACGGTACGATGAAATCATAGACAGAGCATAAAAAATTCATTTCCCAAGCCAAAGCACAAAAATGTCGTCCAGATATGTCCATCTAGATTTGAGAACACAACTTCCATATTAAATAGAACACTCATGAGAAACTAGAAACTACAAGTGCTTATAAGGAAACGGTCTCAAGACATTTCTTCCGCAATGTAAACGATACTAGGAAAACTGCATGTAATTTTAGTCATACGTTACGTGTGTTGCTTTTAAGATCAAAAATGGCGGCTTTAAAGGTTTTTGACTGACGGCAATGATAGTTGTGATTAATTTCATTTAATTTTGTTTTTTTTTTTTTTTTTTTTTTTTTTTTTCAAAAAGCCTACTATAATATTTCCGATTTTTTAACAGACAAAGTATTGATATAGTTATTTACATTCTGTGTGTCTGTTTATTATTGTATTTGGCTATACAAACTAAAAATAACAAAATTAAATTCTAACTTAACTAAATGGAAGGTGGGTAGGCCTTTAGTGTGGGACGCTACGTGTGTCGATACTCTTGCGCCATCCCATCTTCCTGGCTCGGCATGCTGTGCTGGCGCTGCTGCTGCGGCTGCGGAAAACCTCAAGCGGCGAAAATATAATAACCTCATCGGAAACTATATTTTCGAGCCGTTTGGGGTTGAAACTCTCGGGCCGTGGGGTCTGAGTGCTCATGGTCTTTTTAAAGAAATTTCGAAACGGCTGGTTGACACTTCCCGTGACCCAAGGGCTGGCTTTTATCTTGGCCAGCGGCTAAGCATCGCCATACAACGTGGTAATGCCGCCAGTCTCTTGGGTACATTACCAGTCGACAGCGATGCGGATGAATTTTTCGACGCTATTTTTTAGTTTCTGTATAGTTTTAGTTAAGTTAGATTTTGGTATTAATTAATTTATCGATTTCAATCGTAATTTTGATTCAAGTGAGAAATACGTCAGTATGCCAGCCCTGGCATTGCGGTCACTTGTGGCGGAGGCTATCGACAAAGTACGGACATTGCATATCCTTGAGTGAATCTGGTGTTTGTGGTGGGCTGTGTAAATGACATCATTATTATTCAGAATATCATTGTGGATTTTGTAATGATGCCAAATTGTAAAGATTCGAAAAGGTGGGGTTAATATTCTCGAATATTCCCGATCATTCCAACCTTGTCGTCACGTCCAGACTGTTGATGATCGGGAAAAAAGTTTAATTCGTTCACAGTGGTGACGAACGAATTTTTTTCAATTATTTCCGATCAGTAACACCACTGTCGTTAAGATTGTTGACAATTGGGAAAAAAAGTTAAAGCATTTAAAAATCCGTTTGAACTTTTCTAAACCATTCCCGTTCGTCAACACTGTGAACGAATGGAACTGCCAACAGTGTGGACGACAAGGTGTGACTGATTGGATTCCTAATCAAACATCAAAAAACCATCAAATGATCAATAGTTGAACTTGAGGTTAACCGAATATTCATTCGGTTAACCTCAACCATTGATCACTTGATGGTTGTTACTTCTTGAATCCGAATCCAGTTTCGTTCACTGCTTCCCTTTGTATCCTTTCTCAATTGTGAGCGATTTGCCGCATACATGGCACCTATGTGGATTAGGATTAGACAATTATCTCGGAAGAGCATAGAGCAGTTAAAACCAGTAACTTTTTTCTTCTTTTTCCATATTTCCTGGTTCAGAGTTCGCAACCGTTTATTCACGAGATGTTAAATTCGTTCTGCCATCTGTTTCGCTTCGTTGCGAAAATTTCTACGTGGGATCCATTAGAGTGGCCATAGCTTGTATCTAATTGGTGTTGCAAGGACGGGATTAAAAAAAGAACAAAGACCTACATGTCCATAACGTGATTGTTTTATGGACAATGCTGTCGGCGGAGGTTTTGGTACAAGTTATGTAAGTTTCTTACGGAGTTGTTTCAACTCGATGAATCAATACACTCTAGTTTGTTTCGAAAATCTGATATTTAGAACAGATTTATTGATATCTGAAACGTGCCCTAACTGGAGTGTAGAATTGTTCTAAAGAATCGGAAATTCTTTTATTTATTGACTGACGTGATTTAACGATCTGAGATCTTCGATAAGATGGATTCGTGATCATTCTGCATCTTCGTATAACATCTTTTGTGATCGAAGAAAATATATACATTGAATGTAGTTGGCAAAACTTCACAGAATTAAAAAACTTCTTGGTTATCAAAATGCAGCAGCAGTTATAGCTTTCGATAGACTTAAAGCTTTTTGTTCGTTGATTAGCTTAAAGTTTTTCCTCATTCTAGCTTTACCTAAAAAAAACAGAACACGAAATCAATAACAACACACGCGACACAAAACCCAGAATTATTAGCCAAAACGTTTTAATAACAGCCTTACCTAATGCCATACCATTTCACAAAATTTCGGTTTAAATATTCGGCCATAATAATAATGACCTTACTATATACTCTGTATAGTGTAGGCAGCCATGCGTGCTTTGACGCATGGGGTGTAATGTAAGGGGGAACCGCATACAGCTCGCCGTCCGGTAAGGACCAGGCCCGGGTCGACGGCGCGTTGTGTTCCACGCGCGCCGGGGTCCGCTAGGGTCGATGCCTGTCAGGGTCGCGGGTTGTTCGAAAGAGATACCGTGGCCCCTGGCACAGGCAACTGAAGGAACACGGGTGGGTTTTAGTCAGTCAAAGTCTGACACGCGCTCCCGCTCCGCCCAGAAGTTATTTGATAATTTCCCACACACAAAAAAAGGGAACCGCAGAACATGTTTGATAATAATACTAGCCTTTTATTGTCCCACTGCATGGCATAGGCTTCTTCTCATACAGAAAAGGCACGAGCATTGATCATTACGATCGCTCAAGACGGATTGGCGATTAACTATACGTCCAGGTGTCCTCACGATGTCTTTCCTTCACCGATGTGAGTAATGCCCAGCTCAGAATGTACATCTTCCAAATTTACTTAATAGATTTTCAACTTTATCGCTAAAGCATAAGGTTCAAGGGTGATTGGCAAAATTTGACAGTTTCGGGTAGCTTGATGTGCTGGCGTCTGTACATATAGGATTGAAGAAGTCCCATTGGTACTTGCCCAAATTTGGACCCTCAACTGCACTCGTGCATGAGAGCTTAGGTGACACCTTTAACTCTGGGTCATATGGCTTATCCTACTTTATAGGTACCTCTGCTCCATAAGGAACTTAGGAACACCGACCGACTCCTTGAAAATTCAAAAGTATCCCGTGTGAGGTATAAAAACGAAGGTTGACGTTTGCAGACAGCTAGCTTCTTTATTTTTATTTAGGATCTTCAACAAAAACCTCTTGATTCAAAAGTGTTCAATAACGAATTGGATCGATTACGATTAATTGTCATAGAAACTATTAATATTTTCCCATAGCAATTACTAGTAATTCCTGCGTATGACGTCAATTCATCGTAGTAGATAGATTGTCAATATAATGACCACTAGTGGTCAATCTAATATTTATAAGACAAATAAGGATGGATATAAATGAATTACGAAGTTCGTTATTGAATCGATACGCTGCTGGTTCGCTGTCGTTGAAGAGTAGCACCTCCGAGAGAGCTCAATCAGCGGTCATAGTCCACTTGACCACATTTCTGTCAGAAGGAAATCTAGTCTTTCGCCCTCTTCCTCCTCTTTCTGTCCTCTTGTTTTCAACAGACTCGTATTTCAGTAATATGTTGCTGGTGATGTCATTCCACATTTGTTTGAAACAGTCAGCATAACAATGACCTTATGACCAGCCAAGCGTATCGCGACGCGTGGCTACTTCGTGTCCGTTACGTCTGCCCATTGTCAAGGTTGACAGGATTCATTAGGTGAAGCGTACTGATTTGCGTAATTGCCTGCAATTATGTAGCTGTATGCGTGTTGAAACAACAGTAATGTTGAAGAAGTAGATTGTGACTTTTGTGCGAATTTTGATGTTACGGGAAATAATATGGGCATGTAGAGGGCTTATGGCTTATGATGCAACCTGTGTCGACACCCTCGCGCCATCCTAGCACGGGATGTGCTGGGGCGGCTGCTGCACGAGCAGACAACCTCAAACGGCGCAAATATAACAACCTTATTGGGAGCTATATGTTTGAGCCGTTTGGGATTGAAACACTAGGGCCTTGGGCTCCGAATGCTCATCGAATATTTCAGGAAATCACCAAGCGGTTGGTTGACTCTTCACGTGACCAGAGGGCTGGCCTATTTTTAGCCCATAGAATCAGCATTGCCATCCAATATGATAATGCTGCCAGCCTTTTGGGAACTTATCCCATTGACAGCGATGCGGACGAATTTTTGATGCCCAATGAGCTTTAATTATATATACTTGTATATTATATAATATATATTTTAGTGTTAGCTTGTAAATTGTAATTGTTGTTTTTTTGTGAATAAATATGCATATGGCGTAACAGACTAGACATTGTGAAACTGCCTTCTAGAGTTGTACAAATCACTTTCTATAAACTGATGGTGAATATATGATTTGGAGATAATAAATACCTAGTCATTAATTTGAAGCCACTATCAAATTATTTATCAATTTAATTCCTTGAGTAACAGGTATAATCTCGTCTATAATATATTTGAAGTAAACATTACACCTGCTAGAAAGAAAAACAAAGTCGTTTTACCGTTTTTTTACCGGTCAAATCCTCGCAAAGATGTCATGTAACGTGTTGTTTTCTGATCTAATTTGTTAGTTTTTGAACTGCACCTAAAAGAAATCTTCCACGGTAACACACTTGCAATTTCTTTAATGCAGGAATTTTCTACACGTGCCAGAAAATAGCCGCAGGTGGATCTTTTTCCACGCATTCCTTTCAACATCGATTTTCCAATTAAACATCGTCTGTTGATATCTTCTCTAACTTTCCCACATAGTATGCGACTACTGGTGTTAGCAATGAATAAAACATCATCCATGTATATCATGCATGGGGTGAAATCGTAAACATTTCATAGTTCCAAGCCAGTAGAAAGTAGTCCAAATTTTGATGTTGTATTGGATCCCTCGTATTCAATGGCGTGTAATCGGACAAGAATTGATGGATGCCGTGTGAATCGTGATTATGTTTGGCTGTTTCGGAATGTTTAATGAAATGGATATATGTTTTACATAGTTGTGTATGACAATGAATGTGAGGCGGTTGAAAATTGTTATATATAAAAAAAATATGCAGAATATACATAATTTCTACCAGCATCGTTCGAGCTTCCAATTAATTTGTAATCGAGTGATTGGAATAAGTCCGTAGAAAAACCGAGTACAAGCGTAGGAGCTCCGCAAATGTCAAGAATATTCTAGTTGTGGAGATTTAGTCCTGCACTCATATACTCGTAGATGACGCAATAGAAAACGTTGAAACGGTGGTTAAATAAATGTAGACATGGATATTTCTTCATTTATACTTAATCTCCAAATTCGAGTATGTAGAGGCAGCATAGTTGTCACTTCACTTTGTTAAAGTTTGTAAAGCAAAAACTATACTTTGATGTTTCACTATGTGATATCCTTTACGATTTCTTCTTCGTCGATTTAACTTCTTGCAGCCTGCATCCTGTTGTAATGCCCGCAAATCTAAAAGATTATTTGCTTTAACGTTCAAAGTATGGACCATTGTATAATATCTTTGCCTTTTACAACCGCCATACATGCCTTCTAAATCTGTCTGTGATTTTATATATTTCTTTGCTCAAATATTTTGTTTCGAATTGACCGTTTCATTTAATCATCATCATCTGCCTAGTCTTTTCCCAACTATGTTGGGGTCGGCTTCCAGTCTAACCGGATGCAGCTGAGTACCAGTATTTTACATGGAGCGACTGCCTATCTGACCTCCACAACACAGGTTCTGGGTGATACGAAACTCCTTGTTATGACTGGTTGTCAGACTTTCGGACTTCTGACGACCCGTAACGACTGTAAAAGATCCACGAATGACAGCCGGGACCAACGGCTTAACGTACTTTACCAGTTTCATTTAATATTATTAACACATTAATAGCATGTTACGTCAACTAACGTCTTTTTGACCTTGAATGTAAATGGCAGCATCCCATATGCTGTTATCTAGTTATTTTTATTTAGTAAAATCAACGTTGAACTTGAAATCCATAAGTACTAATAATATTATAAATGCGAAAGTGTGTCTGTCTGTCTGTTACCTCTTCACGCTTAAAAAAGAGTATTCTATTCTATTCTTAAACCGCTGAACCGATTTAGATGTTTGGTATATAGTTTGAGTCCCGGGAAAGGACAGGATAGTTTTTTCCCGATATTCCCACGGGATCAAAACTTAAGCGGGTGAAACCGCGGGACGCTGCTGGTCTTAAATAATTTCCGAATTTATTTCAAGCTACTAATAAATATTGTTTCTTATGTTGATAGCCCACTGACCCACTGGCTCACCTGGTCTCACGTCATATTTAAAAGGGTCTTCAAATATGTCCCCATGCATATTATTTTGTTATCTAACTGTCGTCCAGGTGTGAGTAAATGAGTACCATCTGCCATTTTGTCCATAACGCATTGGACCATAACTTAATTAACAACTTACGGTATGTGGAATTATATCCAGTAGTTAGTGATAGTGACTTACTTAATAACAATTTTAATTATGTGATGTTGTTTTGCTATCAACTGATGACGAAATCATTCAAATATTTAGCGTGATTAATCCAAGAATCGGCTCTTTTGCCTACCTTGACGACGTCATTGAGGAATGTCGCAAAATCATTAAGATGTTCTCGTAACTTCCTTTAGTGTCATCAGTTACGTGTTTTGTCCGTTTATTGTTTAATGAGTTTTGGTAAAACATTCGTTTCTTTCTTATTGTGTCAGCATCATTCAAGTATTTAGCGTAATCAATCCAAGTATCGAATCTTTTGCCTAACTTTTTTTTTTTTTTTGGTTTGGAAATCATCAAATGACCCCTTCCGCTCTGGTCGGAGTGGAAGGGAGTGTCAGACTCTTAATGACTAAAACCCACCCCTGTTCCTTCCTTAGCCCTTTATGTTCCGGGCCAGCGGTAACCCTTTCGGACAATCTCGCTGACCTGTTCGGCTCTAAGGGGCCCCCTACCTTGATGCTGACATCTCTTTGAAGCCCGCGTGGAACACGTACGCGCCGTCCGGCACAGGCCTGGTCCTGATCGGACGGTGAGCTACCCATTACTCTTCGTCTGCAGGCCCGCGCCTACGGTGGCCGGGAGTCGTCCCGTGGCTCCCGACGCCCGGAGCGTCTCCCGCGGCGGCTGGGACGGGAGGCTCTCTCCCTCATCCATCCCGCGACCTCCTTCGCTAGCATGACTGCTTCGCAGAAGGAGGTGACTGCCTCCCACTCCCTCTCGCTCCGGACCATGGCTTGCACCAGGGCCGGACGATCTTTTGCCTACCTTGACGACGTCATTTAGGAATGTCGCAAAAACTGTAAGATTCTCGTAACTTCCTTTAGTCATCAATGCAGTGCATTTATTGTAAAGTCAGTTTTGATAAAACATTCATTTCTCAAAATGTTCTTAAATTTTAATCATCCGGATACAGAAGATAAAATCAGACAATTTCCTTGTCAATGCTGTCTTTTCTCGAACAAAAGTAGCGAATTTATTAACTGAGTCATTGTATTATTTAAGTCGGAACCTAACAGACCGTATAATATTCGGCTATAATTATTATAAAATGAAACTTTCGTCGCAAATTGTTTTCACCGGTTAATGGCAGAGTAAATCAAATTCGGACACGCAATATTAGATCGTGGGATCATTATTAAGGTTTTTTCTTTTTGAATGGAAGGTTGTACGGTAGCTGGCTGTATGAGATAATAACAGGCTCGTAGTTTTATGTAATACGTACCTATGTAATTGGGATGAGATCAAAAGATGAAAAAAGAGTGATGCATATATAAACGTTGATGAATTGTATAATAGAGTAGGGTTTCTTGCTGGCTCGTCTCCATAGGAAATTACCAATTGGAACCGTGTACCTAGCTTCTGACGTTTCCTAAGTGCCCATATTGTGTTATGTGAAATTAATTAATTTGATTTAGTTTTTTTTTTTGTTAAATATTTTGGAGAAGGAATATTAGACGGTTAGACTGGAAGCCGCCCCCAACATAGTTGGGAAAGAGTTAGGCGGATGATGATAAGTTGGGGAGAAGGAGTCCAAAGTCATAAATAAGATGACGGCTCACAGAGGAAACTGGAAAATTACTTAACCACCCTCCTTCTCACCTCCACGTGATCCTTGAATACGTTACTTGTATTTGGTGCAATTAATGCAGACAGAAGCTCTGTTTTATTTACATATTTAGTCCAGAACCAGTCGTATCTTAAATGTGTAATGTGATTTGAAATCGGAAATCTGGCTCCTTTGGGGTTTGTAAAGTTATTCAAGCTTTCCTATTTAACTGTCCTTTTGTTCGTATCCTTCCGTGTCTTGGACAAAATTTTATCAAGCACACTTATAGTCCTGCTTCTCCAGCCCTTTTGCCTATTAATCGGTAGGTGTCTTTCTTACATTTCTAGCAGCATCATATCATCATCATCTTTGTGTTCTTTTCTGTCTTAGTTCTACAACGTGTATCAGACAGGTGCTCATCAGTATGTTACAGATAGTCTATCTTCTTCTTGGTCGCGTACTTCATTACTGAAGTTCTTGTCCCTGAAAGGCCTTCGAGGCTTTATGCACGACGTTCTTCCACTTCGTTCGGTTCTTAGCTTCTCTCAGGGCGGTAGCAACAGAGAGTCCAGTGAGGGTGGTTACTTGGTCTGATCATCGGTTAGGTGACCGTCCGCGAGGTCTTTTCCCAGATAGTCTATAAGTACATTATAATTTTCCACACTATCCATTGATATTTGTCTT
This sequence comes from Oligia fasciuncula, assembly GCA_963082905.1. Lineage (NCBI taxonomy): Eukaryota > Metazoa > Arthropoda > Insecta > Lepidoptera > Noctuidae > Oligia > Oligia fasciuncula. The sequence goes on from OY720409.1 coordinate 12,798,278, forward strand.
AGATCTTTCACTTTTCTTATAACAATCCAACTTTCTCATACTCAACTTGAGTATCGTGGATTGTAAAAATGTGGTAGGTGTTATGCACTTAACGTTTTTATTTACTTACTGAAATTTTTCTTTCATTGTCTTTAGTACCTAATTTGTCGCAATTGTCTCTTGCACTCGGGAGGCTATTCTGATTTTATTTACTGGTAATTATGATAAATCAAAATTTTTGAAAGGATCTCTTACGTCCATACTAATGTGCAATCCTTTTTATTGGTTAAGGAAATCCGTTCGCCACAAAGTATTATTACACCCTTCCGGAGAGTTCCAGATTATTTAAATAAACCTAGCGATATCTTTATTTGCCAAATTATTTAAGGTGTCATTTCACTTGTACTTACTTATAGTTTTATAATAAAAAGACAAGTTTTTTTTAACAACTCTTTCAATTTTATAACTCAATGACAAAACGCCTCAGCTGTTACCAATTAAAATACACTTAATCCTTAATAACGTTTGCATAATCAATTTTCTTTTAATTGTTTCAGATTTTCTTCTCACCTCGTGCGAAGATACAGCAAAGGGAAACTGTTATGATGGCACTGAATGGCTTTAACAATGGACGTATCAGAGAGTCAATCTCACAACTTGAATAGCTAGAAAACATAATAAAAACAAACCAATTAGTGCGAAGAGCTATGTGAGAAAATAATGTGACATAACGCCATCTAGTGGTTTATTGACGAACTCGGTAGACAGTGAAAGTGTTCCAAAATCAAATCAAGATGAAGTTGAATTTGTTTAAGCGGTCGATGATTTTTGCGACGTTTTTCGGTTCGTGTTTATGTATAGCGTTGATAGTGGCGTCTTTGGGGACTACGCATTGGATTGATGCGCGTGCGCGAAGGACCTCGAATCCTTTGGAGTCCGAAGGAAGGATCAGTTTCGGACTGTTCGAAGGTCGGAAGGAGCTGAACTTCGGATATGGGTGGAGGAATAATGATTTTAGTGGTAAGGGATTTCATTTGGAGTTTATTTTCTTAGAGCATTGGAAGTTTTTCTTCATTATTTTTTAAGCGCAATTTGTCAAACAAAAATTGTGCTATATTCATAGTCGTTGAAGCAATAAGAAACTGGTACATAATAAAGTTTTTGATTCAAAGTACCTATGTTAGTTACACAAGTCCGTCAATGTTTTCGTTAAAAAACGTGTTATAATATTTTCACTGGTGACATTGTCTGTACAATCCTCGTCCTCTAACAACTACATACCTAGGTATATTGATTTTATGAAGGTCTTTGAACATGTGAACCTCTCTGGTGGCCAACTTTCTGCTTCACGGATTGGCCTGAAGGGTAATTACCGTAATTAAAAACATTCAGAATCTGGTCCCAATTTCATCTCAGCGACAATCAATGTCAAACATTTTTAAAAAAATTAGGGAAATTAGAGGTATTTTAGTAGATTGAGACGGATCAGACTATGAACGTTCTTAAAATGTTTTTTGGAAGGAACTTCAGCCAAACATGAAACTTACTCATTGGTTTTAACACGTTGATCAAAGAAGATAAGGTTGCTAACTAATGGAACGTGTCCTTCTCACGTATCTTCTAATCTTATTTTTATGCAATGCAATGCTCAGTGAATTGCATTGCATAAAAATATGGTGAGATTAATAGATAAATTTGACATTGACACCTTGAATAATACTGCTTCTTGCGACCAACAAATGAAACTGAAATAACAAAAGATTGCTCCTAAACAACTGACAAGCTCTGGGGGCCTAAAAAGGCCACTTTGGAGAATCATAAAAGGATAACATTATGAATCGTAATATGGCGAAGACAGTCCGTGTTTTTCTTATTTTGCTGCACTACGTAGGTATAATCAAAGGGATTGGATTTGGATCGGATTGATTGGTATTTTAGCACAGACAAAAATTAACTGAAAAATGCTTCACCAATGGGATTTGATACGATTAACTTAACGGTTAACTGTCCATTATGTTATCCTTTTATGATTCTGACAAAGTGGCTTTTTTAAGCCCCCAGATGCTCTGTTTTGTAATAAGTTGGTGAGCTAACAATAGTCTGACTCATGGCTGAGCACGGGAGTGGGGTTTAATCTACCACGCGGGCCCAGTGCGGGTTGGTAGATGTCACATGTCTTCGAATTTTTGGTTCATAACATGCCGGTTTCCTCACGATGTTTTCCTTCACCGTTTTGAGAGCATCATCCCGTCTTGCGGCATACGGACTCCTTGGAGACACTCTGGCTATTGTAAGTCTGCGTATGTATTAACAGCTTACTCTGCCAGAGTGTTTTGTAGACTCTATAGCTTCTTAATTTTATTAACACCTTTACAAATGTCACTACCTACTCCTTATTTCGGGGCACAGACTAAGAAGAGAAGTTCGGGGAATGACAGGACTTCGCCCGTTTTGAGAGCAGTGGTTATGAAATTATTTACACAAAGTAAAGCGCCTGGCTGGGTTCGAACTCACGACCTACATCTTGTAAGTCCGTTATCATTGGGCCACCACTGCTCTTATTTTTATTATGCCCATCCTTTATTCTTTTTTTTAATGACACCAGTATAGAATCAGTTTTGTGCAGACCTGAATACTGTCATCTTATCATAGTACGCCAATGTATGCCGTATCTATTTTGGACCATTTTGTTGAATATTGAACGAAACTGATCCCTCCAAAGGATGCATTGCATTTGCAAGCATCCTTTGGAGGGTTCTGTTTCGTCCGTTTCCCTCGCCCGTCGCCCGTTTTTGTTGTAGTGAAGCTCAAAGACACGCCTCAACGCCAGGTGCAACAGCAGCGCCCGCTTGTCGTTCGTGTATATGAGCGTTAACCTTTCAGAGACAAAAGCTACTGTTTCAACTCCAACTTCATTGTGACATCAAATTAATCCATATGAGCTGTAAGTCAAAAAACTAGAACAACATAAACAGGTCTAGTCATTGCTACAGACTTGCTTTGTGTCTACGATAAGATCAGGACGTTGCGAGTTGCGTTCAGTTTTGTAATCCATTCAGACTCTAGAGTCGAGTCGTTGCGTTTGATCAATCGACAATGACATCGGGTTTTGTGATGACATGATTAATGTTGTTTGTAACTTTGTTACGATCTGTTTGATAGGGATTAATTGCTTGTGCAACAGTGTCAAATAAGATTTCCAAATACCGAATCACTTGGATACTTTTGCTACAGTATTTTCAGCAATGTGTAGTCTTCCCGAAGGTCTAGCTTCAGCTGTAAGCAAGCATTAGTGCGACAATAGCTGTTTGCTACCCAACAACCATACCATCAATCCGTCCTGTACTTAATATTTTTCTCCTTTAAGAGCGTAGACGGGCTGCGCGAGAATTGAGAAATAGGTATTTGAAGAAACTATTGCCGTCTCTCTCTCTCGTCTCCCCCCGTAGAGTACGATAGGGACGACTGCAGCTCAGAACGATTTTACCTAGTAAAAACCATGACCGATCGACGTTTCGTATTTTCTCCCCTGTTTTCTCCTCAAAACCTAAGCCGATTAAAATATTTTTGGTATCAAAATTCAAAGGAAGAATAGATCTATGCCCCTATCATTTGTTTTTATCTTAAAAACTTTTCAATTTTCTTTGGTAGGCGTCTGATTACGTGGTAAAAACGGGGCATTTTTTTAGGTTTTCGGAAAATCATATTTATTTTTGTAACAATTTTTGTATTTATTATTAAAAAAAATGACAGGGGCATGCCTTCAATAGACCTAGATTTTTATAAATAAAAATGATTACTCTAGAGGCATTATCCAGGAAGAAAATAGGGGAATACGTTTATATGGAAAAAATGCAGCCCGTCTACGCTCTTAATTTACCTTTCTTTACGATCATCCACCGGTCTATACCTTTACTGTACAGTCAACCTCATTTTTAGAAAAAATTTAAACTTCAGTAAGATGGAAACTATATCTGTAACTGTCACATTGGTCGTGAAAGCAAAAATAGACCTTGTCGTTTTATAACGTGCTTGTGATATACAACCTTAAGTTGGTAAAGCATTTTTTTGGTCGACAATATCCATTTACTTTTTGTAGGGTTTTCTATAGAATCCCACTAAAGGGCCAATTCCTACTAAATCATCCCTCATAACCAGCCTATAATGTTACCACTGCTGGGACACAGGCCTTCTCTCGTTGAGAGGGAGTGGGCCGTAATACACCACGCGGGTCCAGTGCGGGTTGGTAGAGGCCACATGTCTTCGAATTGTTGGTTCTAGGACATGCCGGTTTCCTCACGATGTTTACCTTCACCGTTTTGAGAGCAGTGGTAATTATAAAATACACAAAGTAAAGCGCCTATCTGGGTTCGATCCTACGACCTGCAACTCGCTACCACTGCTCTCTCAAATCATGTCTACTGCCTTACTAACTTACACAATTACCTATTTTTCAGTAAAAGCCGGTACGCACCCCGCACGTCGCTGGGCGTGGTGTGGTACGGCAGCACTACTGGCTGCGTCACTTCTGTCGGCGGGCGGCGCATGCGTGCTGGCCGCGTTGGGGTCGGCGGCGCGCGCGCGGTGCTCGCCTCGACCGCTACTTGTCAGCAACTCTTTAGCAGGTAAATATTAGTTATAGATAAAGAGAGAAATAATGGATTCTGTTATGGAGAGGCTGTTAGCCGACAATCCCGAGCAAATATTAGAAAAAAAAAAAATGAGCTGAGGTCAAACCAGTAAATGGATTTTTTGCACTCACATGCGAACTACGCATCATACTGACGTCGCGCAAAATCAGAGTCAAGCAGAGGTTACCGCGTCATTGCACTAGGATATACAAAGTCCCGACATCAATCGTCGAAAAGTTGCCTACCAGACAGGACACCAGTCTGGTCGGAGGATCCTATATTTATGGAGGATGTGTGAACTTTACACCCTGTTCCTCATGCCTCTGTACAACCATGTTGACTACCATCTATCATAGACGTATCATTTGGTATAACATTCCACTGCTATCGGACGCCATTGATACATGCGTGGATATCGGCGCATCCCGGAGATAGGACGAAGCTAGTACTTACAATAGTCAAACGGTTCTTCATGGTAATATATGAGATACTAGCTTGTGCTCGCGACTTCGTCCGCGTGAAATTTCATCCTAACCTCATTCGGTCTTAGAGGTGGAATTTCGAAAAACCCTTTCTTAGTGGATCTTACTTACTCTTCACAAAGAACACACCCTCCAAATTTCATGTCTCTAGGACCAGCGGTTTAGGCTGTGCGTTGATATATTAGTCAGTCAGGACTTTGAATTTTATATTAAAAGAATACTAATGACGACTAATCGAGAAGTATGGAAGAAAAAGACATGTTGCATCATCTGCCTAGCCTTTTCCCAACTACGTTGGGGTCGGCTTCCAGTTTAAACGGATGCAACTGAATACCAGTATTTTACATGGAGCGAATGCCTATCTGACCTCCACAACCCAGTTACTGGGTAATACGATACCCCTTGGTAAGACTGGTTGTCAGACTTTCGGGCTTCTGACTACCCGTAACGACTGTCAAAGATCCACGAATGACAGCCGGGACCAACGGCTTAACGTGCTTTCCGAGGCACGGAGGGGTCCACAGACCAACCGCGGCTAGCGTAGCTGAACCTTTTTAAGTTTATACATATCATTAATACATTTCTTCTCACATTTCAGTGCTATTCAGCCTGGGCGCAATAGCAGTATGGCTGACGGAGTACTTCCTTAGACTGCAGCACAACGTGATGTCGGACGAAGACCTCGCCAACACGTGGTCTTCTGACGATACTGCTGATCTTGGACTGTCCTTCTGGTAAGCATTGTACTAGAGGTATGGAGGTATGAAGAACAGGGTGTAAAGTTTGATCATCCTCCATAGAAAAGGGAGGAGCCTCCGACCAGACGGGTGCTGTCTGGGTCACTGCCCGATGATTGATGTCGGGACGTCGTATATGATTATGATAGTTGCGCGGTAAACTCTGCTTTCGAGATGCAGGATTTTGCGTGACGTCAGTATGACGCGTAGTTTGCATGTGGCGTTGTAGGTACCGCTACAGAAGTAACAGTGGCATGGACATTCGTTGGATATGGTGACGACAACTGAAGTAAATCCCTGACACTTAAGTGTGGTAATACATATCAAAGTGGTTATAAAGCATCATAGCATAAGCATAATCAGCCTACAAAGTTGCCACTGCTTTGACACAGGCCTCCTCTCTATGAGAGGGAGTGGGCCGTAATCCACCACGCAGGCCCAGTGCGGGTTGGTAGATGTTACATGTTTTTGAATTTTCGAATTTTTGGTTCTAAGACCTGCCTCCTCACGATGTTTTCCTTCACAGTTTTGAGAGCAGTGGTGATGAAATTAAATACACAAAGTAAAGCGCCTGGTTCCGAACCAACGACCTACAATTTGTACCACCAACACCAATGCTATCAAAAAAAAAAAAAAAGGCTGTTAATAATATAACAATTAGTTTCGTATAATATGTTATACGTGAGAGAAAAATACTAGTATTTAGTTTAATAGTTTTGTACCCATAAAGGTCATAGCACATATCAACTCTGAAAGGGACAACGGTCGCGACAGTATCGCCTTTCGCCTCGCCATCAAACAGGTGTCAACCTAACATAAACACGTAACCAAATCGGATCAGAAGCTCGGATACGTCGACACGGCTACGGCTAGGCGACGCCACGCTTACGGCTCGCCGACCGCTGGTTGATGGTGCAGCAGGCAGGCCGGAGGGGGGAGAGGGGCAAGGGTGGATGAAGAGAAGTAAGCGCGGAAACGACGAGCCGTAAGCGTGGGAACTGCAAGTAGACCACGCACCGCACCGCGGTTCGTGACCTTGTCCCGAGACGAGGCGATTATGTTACAATTCCGATTAGTGTGCGCTGCAGAAAAAAGAGTTTCATGCAAAAAATACTGAATGGCTCGAGTTGATACGGTGACGATCCCTTTCCGAGTTGTGTGACCTTTACTCACCTTCCCTCAATTTCCAGGCTGGTGGTATCAGCAAGCATAGCGGCGTTTATCAACGACGTCTGCATACTCATAGCCATGACGGATGGACGAGATGTCGACACTATAGCACCCGCCTTAGAAGAGAAAGTTAATGGAGCTATAATGTTATATTAGACGAGATCTGATTTGACCTTGAGAACAGGCTGATATTTGGATTTGTTTGTCCAAATGTTTTCAGAAATCTTCACGACGAGTTTTAAAGACAATTTTATTAAACTGTTGTTGAATCTGTCGAGTAAAATCATGAATCGCGATATTGAATCAGACGATCGGGCAAGAAAATCGGGAATATGGATCCAGTCCAGAACCATTTCATCTGGTAGCAAAATGGTGAGTATTTTGCTACTAAATGAATAACAAAAAAAAAAAACAGCTGTCTACATTTATGTTCGTATAACTCGTCAAAATGTAGGAAACAGCTGATTCTTTTTTCGCGATTTCAGGTTTGGTTTCATAGTAAAAGTTGTTCATAATGACGAGTACAATGACCTCTTAAGAGGTTGTTATTGTTTTACCAATAACCCTGTATTTCGATAATTTCGATTGTGAATTATTCTGTAAGTATCTCACCGTGAAAACTCGGGTGAAATAAACTTGAAGTGCTGTCATTCCACCTGATGCTCGATTGACATTTGTGGCAGCTCACTCCCCGCGCCCGCTGACTTCGTGTCCGTAGCCTCACAGTGAGATTTTTACAGAATAGGTTTTGTCTTGTCATTGACTTAAACTCCCCAAAAGTATATGTGAATCCCCTAATTTATAAGATGTTACGAAGGCTGAATGTTAGTTTGTAAGCTTGTTGATAATAACTTAAGTTGTGATTAACTCCGTCCATTTTTATTCGATGTAAGTAATTAATGTTGTACATTATTATATTATGAAATGTTAAGTTCATTTACTCAATTATTTATATAAATTAGCTTTTCACTCATTTACTGTACTTAAATCGAACAAGCCTTGAAAAAAGGTACGTAAGTGACGCTGGTTTTACAAAAGACGACCTAAAAGCGAAAAAGATAAGGTGTAAAATCGCTAACGTAATTCTTGGCACTTACGACGTTCGTTTAGAAAATGCTCAAATATTAAGTGACTTTAATATCTTCAAACGTCTATTTTAGTCTATTTTAAGTTATTACTACCTACTTTCTTACTAACTTTATATAAACTTGAAACGTGGGTGAAAAGCTATTCAATTAAAAGTATTCAAATAATTAGCTCATAAGGACAATACAATCAAAGATTATATCACCATAAAAATGGTTAACAGAATCTCGATTTCCCTCCCTCACTCAAAAGGGGTAGGCAGATGTCTTTCTGTATAAACGTCACCGTGAAAAACTAGGTGAATGAGCTGTCATTCCATCTGATGCCTGGGATTGACACCATTGACAGCTCGCGTCACCTAAGTTTTCACCGAACGTGGTTCTGGCCACGGAATAGATAAATAAGGTTGGAAAGGCCCTCGCTGCAATTTTGTACTAGGACCAGTGTCGCCGCTTGACTCCCACTATTTTAATTTCTACACATACGCAATACTATGTTTACAAATATTTCGCACACAACCAAATCACACACACATAAATCTCAGGGCAGATATTCGTTCGCCCACTAGCAATACGCTCCCGTAGGCATAGACACTCAAACACGCATAAATGCAATAAAAATTTTCATACACGCTAGTGCTTGACAAAGCCGATATTCTTTGTCGATAAATTATCTGATGAATTTATGGAGAAAAATGAAACATTAAATAAATATTAAGAAATAATTTTATTTTATTTCGATTAATTACAAATAATCACTGACTTTGGAACAAAACATATTTATTAAGTAATTGGCGCTTGCTATTAACTGCGAACGAATTTAGTACTCGTCTTTGTCGGCATCCAGTTTCCTCTACCTGTCACGTTAATTTATATATATATATATATAAACCTAAAATTTATAATTTATTGCATAATTCAAATTCCTCAATTTAATTTTACTAAATGGTGTAAATAAAAGTTTTAAGAATATAAACGTAAATATTTAAATATAACAAAATAATACACATAATGCATAAACTTAAATAAAAAATCAGAGATTAGTCCCTTTATAACATTCGGTAGGATTCATTCAATTATTAATATAATATTTAATGTACCTACTCAAAATACGTCTAAATAAAAATATACAATCATTAATCATTAATTAAATATAAAATAATCCAAACATTATCTTTGTCAATCGTAAATATAGTCGAGAATTCTATCGATGATTTTATTTAACCACATGGTTACCTCACTATCGATAAACATGCGCCGTGCATCACAGCCAATCAGAGCAAAGGACGAAACGTCAACGGTTGAAGTGTAGAGTACGCAATGCATGCAGTACATTGTACGCGTACTTGGTCATTGTGTTGATTGAGCGAGTACACAGCGGGTAATGTATATTTTTTGTAAATTGTTGCAATAATGTTGTTAATGTTTGGTATTTCATAATGATCAGTATATTTTTATGTTTTTGACACATAATATTGTAATTAAATGTTATTTTGGACTTACCGATGGAAAGATATACCTCCTCGCTTTATACCTGAGGTCTGACTTTTTGTCTTACATGTTATAATTGCACAACACGGCATTATTAAGCAGAGTTCTGTTCTCCGAAGTATTCCGACGCGCACTGAACGCGGTGAATGTATGAATCGGACGAGTTATGATTGTCGAATCATAACTGTGGCGCGCTTGCCCCGCCCACATTACCATTCCAACCTTATTTATCTATTCCGTGGTTCTGGCCAATGGATCTTCTGAGATTGAACGCCCATTTTTACAGAATAGCGCCGCAGACAGCTTTTACATATTTTATTCCATTAAAGTGGACACTTCTTTAGACGCGCTGGGCATTTTTTGAGATGGGAAAAAATCATTGAACTCACGCCACTGTTACCGTAAGCGACACCGCGCATGTTTTGTTTATAAGACGATTAAAAAAATACCCGCTTCGGATGTGTTCGGCTGTCCTCGGGATGTACTCAGTTTTTAATGTATATCCGATATGTCAGTGAGTGATGGCAAAGTATTCTGTTTGTGTTTTGTTTTCACTTCTGTCGGCGCTCCCGGAGTGCCACTGTTTTTATTTTATTTTATTATTTTGTCAATGGCGTGCCCTGCGTCACATGCATAGATATAGATACACCTAGATAACGCAAGAGCAACTACTTCGCGTGCCAAAAATCGCACCAGTTTACGATAAAAAATCATAAGCCGCCACTTTCGCGCTCAGTCCTGTGTACTGCTGGCTGGGTAAGCGTGAGCGAGAGCGCGAGCTTGTGACGTCATAGTATGTAGTCAAAAAATGGCACGCTTGGTTTTCATACAGTTCGTGATACTTGCGTTATCTAGGTCTATCTATATCTGTGGTCACATGCGTAACATTATAACCTATTGTGCATCCAGTATATTTCAGAAAATGGTGTATTGAATTTGACAGTATATCTTGCTGTTCAGCACTGCTCAGACTTGAATAATATACTTTATTAGAAAACTGTCATAAAGTTCAAAGTTGAATGATCATCGACACAGGTCGCAATCTAAGATACTAACAATAAGGTTTAGAATACTATGGCAACTGCTCTGAGTTCCTCTTTGGTCTGACAGCTTCATTGTGTATTGCTATAATATACTGGATGCACTAGCAAATCAAATAAAAAGAATTTATTTGCATTAAACATTTGATCAATGTCAATAATGTGATAAATAAGAGTATAATACCTATTTACTTAACAATATATCCGTCCAAAGGTTAAAATATTTACTCAGCACATAATGTTTATATTAGTTGTGCCATTAGGTTAGGAGACACCTCTATGTATTAATTTTATTCAACATATTCTTATTTTTTATGGATTTTGTATTTTTTTTTTAATAAATAATGATTGGTAATTATTATGATTGTATTTTTTTATTGGGCCTGTAAACACCAAGAAGGTATATTTACACGGTTAAAACGGTCCGACCCGCCGCCAGGGCCGGATTAACCATGTCGGGGCCCCTAGGCTATGCAATTCTCGGGGCCCCTTTTCCCCTTTTCTAACTTCCTAAAATACTTTTTTCTACTAAACTGCTATTATATTCATAATATTAAGCTATTTTTTACTACAGTACTGCTTTTGCTTGCCGTACCGTCATCGTCTGATTAGTCCCCCCAAAAAAACCAATCGTCGTCGTCTAATATCGCCGCGAAAATACGAATATAATTTTACAATAATTCGAAATATGATAATGTAATTTAACAAAAAAACCAATACAATAATATTGTCATTGAGGATACTTACAAATTTTCAAAGTAATTTTTCACTCGATGAAACATTTTCCGTTCATTCCCAGTCGCCCCCGCGGGGATTGCCACCGGAGGCAAATGGGAATAAAAATTCCCAGTCGCCACCGGCGGTGACTGGGAAGTCATTGCCTCCACTTCAGTTTCGCTATACATTGCTTTCTCCAACTTATCCTAAACCTGCCTCTAATCTTAAAAAAAAAAGACTAAGTGCATTGACTACACTGAACTCTTATTAATTTTTAAATATTATATATTTTAATTATTTAATTTAAAAAAAAAAAAAATTCAATGCACTTAGTATTTTTTTTAAAGATTAGAGGTAGGTTTAGGATTTAATAAGTTGCCTCATCCTTTTATAACGATGGAGAAAGCAATGTATAGCGAAACTGAAGTGGGGGCAATGACTTACCCAGTCACCGCCGGTGGCGACTGGGAATTTTTATTCCCATTTGCCTCCGGTGGCAATCCCCGCGGGGGCGACTGGGAATGAACGACATTTTCAATAGTTTCATTCTAGGTGCGCGGGGCCCCCTATCCGATGCGGTGCCCCTAGGCAGTTGCCTACACTGCCTTATGGATAATCCGGCCCTGCCCGTGGCACTGCTGAACACTGAACTACGGTCCTTTTCCTAGTTATTTTAGTTTTGATTATGAATCACTGTTAAAATCACAGTGCTCTCTAAGCTCTTTACAATAGGGTTGCTTTTAGGTTGCTACTGACAGATAAATTAACTCCTATAGGGCTGTAATAGTGAAGCAGCAAGCAAGTGCAGCGTACTCCACAATGCGGACAGATGACTGGCACCCTAATTGCGTAACACACTTTCAAAGGATATTGCTAATCCATTGCTTCTTATGTGTGAAAAATTTGTCTGCTCATCAACGTGAATAACGCAATGAATGTTGTTGAACTGTCAAAATAGCCAATGCTACTGTTAGTGTGTTACGCAATCACCCCGCCGGTGAGTGGAGAAGTTCGCGGAAATCCGCTGCATGTGACCAGCACGATGCAAATCAAATCATTTATTGGTTTGCAAACATGGGTATTTAGTACATAGATGTTTTAATATAAGAGTCCTCCATGCTCTACCGTCACATGGGCACGCAAAACATATTATTATTTAATTTACTATTTTATTTACTTTTTTTTTATATATATTTTTTTTTGTTTTTTTTTTTATGCTTACTTATGGGACGCGTATGTCCGGCAGAAGACGTCTTTCGGCGATCATAAAGGCCCGGAACATAAAAGGCTAAGGAAGGAACACGGGTAAGGGTTTTAGTCAGTATATAAGAGTCTGACACTCCCTTCCGCTCCACCCAGAGCGGGAGGGATCATTTTTGATGAGTTCCCATCCTCAAAAAAAAAAAGATGTCTTTCGGCAGCAATGGTGATGTTGAAATGGAAAATAAATTGTAATTGTAAAGGGAAATTAATTGATTCCTTAATTGACTAGGTAAGTAGGTACCAACGTAAATCCAAATCACACTTGTCAACATTCTTTGTTTTATGAATGGCTATATAATAGTACCCACGGGAAATTGGCGTAGTTTCAATTTAATCAACAATTGATTTCCCTGACTGTACGTAGACTTACGGTACCTTACCCTGACACTGCAGAGCAAAACCTTTTGCTTTTTCTCATCATCATCTGTCTACAGCAATCCACTGCTGGACATAGACCAAGTGACTCAATCCACTGCTGGACATAGGCCAAGTGACTCAATCCACTGCTGGACATAGGCCAAGTGACTCAATCCACTGCTGGACATAGGCCAAGTGACTCAATCCACTGCTGGACATAGGCCAAGTGACTCAATCCACTGCTGGACATAGGCCAAGTGACTCAATCCACTGCTGGACATAGGCCAAATGACTCAATCCACTGCTGGACATAGGCCAAGTGACTCAATCCACTGCTGGACATAGGCCAAGTGACTCAATTCTCGGCAACCCTCATTCAGCTGCTCCCAGCCACCCTGCGAAGATCGTCGCTACACCTAGCCCGAGAGCGTCCTACCTAGCTTACGGTTGCCGGTTCGCGGTCTCCACTCTAGAACATGTTTTCCCCAAAGTTATCGGTTCTACGGCTAATATGGCCGGCCCATTGCCACTTTAGCTTGTTTCTTCTGTGAGATTATGTCGACAACTTTGGTTCTCTGCCAGATCACCTCGTTCCGGATTCAATCGATCTTTTTCTCATACAAAGAGAAATCAATAAAAACATAATAACGTACAAATAAAATTTCCTTGTCTCTCCTAAAAGCCTTTTCGAATATAGGTTTAATTTTAAAAAGGCTTACCTTCGAACATTGTGTGTCTGTTAGATGTTATAGAGCGTAGATACTGTTAGGAGGGCCCCCCACAGAATCTTGTTACGACTTAAAGTAATTGGGAGAGGGTTTAGTGAGAAGATGAAGCGATTAGCGGGAAAAAAATAATGTTCTAAAGTTATATATACTCTGTGCATGGGCGCTAGGAAAGCTCAAAGTGGAGGTGCTTGGGGGAGGCCTATGTCCAGCAGTGGACGTCTTTCGGCTGAAATGAAGGGCGCTAGGAGCGGGGTGCAAGAGGGTGCACTTGCTCCTCCCTGGCTTCAAAATAAAATACCTATAGGTGTAAAAACATTCAGAACTAAAAATATCCGAATACGCCTAATAGAATAATAGAGAACTCAACCTAGGTATTTGAAGCGATATCCTAAAATTTTCGATTATATTCTGCAATCTCTCGATTCTAAACATTTTGTGCATTAGTCAACAAAGTACCGAACTTCTATTTCCGAAAATCTAATCGACAAGTCGACAAAGTGACTCCTTGTAGGTATGTATGGACAAACGATAATCTAACATATCCACTACATCACAGGTGAAGTGCAAAAATGATCGAGCCTGCTTCGTGCACCCCCCTGAAAACAAAATTACCGGCGCCCATAATTATGACTCGCGCCTGTTTCGCGATTAATAATAATACCTATGTTTATTTCGAGCTCATCAGAGCTTTATCTCACATGCTTAGGTATCGCGAAGTTAAATTTGGAGGTCTACTACTTATCTATGTACTACTATCAATATTATGAGGGTGAATTTTTCAAGTTTCGACACTATCGAATGGTGTATAGACAGTGTGTGTTTTTTGTTCAAAATCAACGGGTTCGATTCCTGGCTACATTTTTCAAAAATCCAATGACGCAGTTTTATTTTGTTTTCATCAAAATCGAGCCCGCGACTCCTTTTAGTACTTTTCGCTATTCCTCATAGTTTCGGATTTGGCCATCCACGCTGACTAGGAAAATTCACCCTGTATACTTACTTATATTTTTATTAGTGATTTCATAAATCCTACTTTCAGTTTGGTTACTTTTGATTTGTCCTTCCCCTCGGCAATAATAATTTACCATGCTGGATATCTCAGGCATAATAAGTAATTTGAAAGCTTATATTATGTACCATCGCGGACACTGGCGGTGGACCACTTTTCAACTTCTAAGGGCACAAGGATGAAAAGTGGTCGACCGCCAATGTTCGCAGTTGTACATGCAGGAGATTGATGATGATGAGTTGATGACGTCATTGAGAGCTTGGTTAATCGTAGCCATGTCTATTTGTCATCTCATTGGCTTGATTGAAGGACAGTTTGAAAAGTTCCATCGCATTCTTAAAATAATTGCTCTACATTGGCTAGGTCAAAGAGATCTAAGAGTAAATAATTTAATGTCTTTGGACTAGGTAGTTTCACAAAAACTATCTTCCTATATCTTCAATATTTTCCTTTGTATTTTCCTTTTTTTTACATTATCTTTCATCCCATTATCATTATCATCTGTTACTGGACGTTTGTATCAGTGTGACTTGTCCGTGTAGTTTGGAGGCCTGGAGACCTGTAACACAGGTATTCCTAGTACAGGCTCCAGTCTCAGTATTATTATTTTATTAATAAGTATCACACTCCCAAACAATAACAACAGCAATCCGCTACCTCTCATCACCCCGCTACCTCCTCTCAACCTAACCACACCATTTCCAGCCTTCGTAAGAGTGCTATTACAGCCCTCTTCCATTGTTATACGCCAATCGTAGAACCACTCGTTCTGCAAGCATTTTTATGAACCCAACAACAAACCAAAGTAACAAGGTAAACTGTACCTACAATCAACCAAGTCAGATACTGTGTAGGTATCTACGCGAGTTTGGCTCTTTCTTATAGGAAGTGAAACAAGATTTACAGAAATCTGTGCAGCTTTTGGTAAACAAAAACTTTGGTAAATAATAAAATTCATTTAGATTTTGACGTAGGAAACATAACGCCTGTATCCCGTACAAACGATTTTTTTAAAATTATTTTTATTTTTGGATTTATTACGATAAAGCCACAGACATTTATTATCAAGTTGTTTATTAATAGAGGTCAGTGGATAAAGCTCTTTCAGCACTTACAAAGTTCTTATTTTTTGCAGGAACTAGGTACTTGAAGCATGTTTCAATCTCACAAATCGTTGGAATGCTACCGCCTCCTACCCGACGCCCTGGGGCGGGTGAATTTTTTTCCTGTCTTAATACGCACCCCTTGATAACCGGTCGCCGCCCGCGCCACATGAGTAGACAGTTGTCTACTCATGTGCCCGCGCGTAGCTTTCGCCCATCGCGGCAGCGGCAAGGTCGTGACCAGCTTGTAAAGCCACAGAGGATCTCATCTTCAAATCTATTAAAATCAGACTAAAATGTTGGTTCAACTTTAGCTGGCCTCCCCAACTTTCGACCATGCATTCTTTACTGAAGAAACTAACACTTACCCACTAAAAATACGGTTTCTTAGACTGTTGTCATGAAAATGATGGCAGTGGGGTTTGACTTTACGCTGCATTAAAAAACGCTTTCTAGGAAAACACGCCAAGCACTGTGACAACTGTGTGAAGACTGCTGCTATTCGTTTTTTACATGAATGAAAATCTACCGTATAACCCCCGGGTGATTGTACGTTAAAAAAACGAATACAAAGAAAACGTGCAGGACAATGCCGTGTGAACCCAGCCTTACTTTCATAAATAACGTTTCAGTGACGTCGTTCGCCGGTAAATTGCAGACCCTATGTGGCACCCGACTCTCTTCTAGGAAAATTTAACAAAACCTTTTCTAATGTTAGGTACGGAACACATGAGGGCAAATTCCTCTACAAACCTTCTCCCCAGGGACTTGAAAACGAAATGAATTTCGTTCCGTTACCATCTATATCGTATAACGTTCCAAAATTTGTAACGATACTAAAACCTAAAAAATATCAATAACGTTACAAAAAAAAAATGTTATAGAATATAATTTTCGTAGAACAATATTATAAGCAATGTAACATTAATTATTTCAGGTATCAGTAACGTTAAGCTTATCCGCTTGTAATAACGTTACAGGTGAAACGTTACAGATTCATTTGTAACGGAACTTTCCCGCTGAGCACCGCTCCGTCGTCGACCGGTCGCCCTGGCACAAGCCACCGCATCGGCTGTATTCGTTCGAGAGTGTCGAAATTAATAACGTTAATCTAATAACGATATATTAATAATATTGTTGGTGAACAGTTTAAGATTTCCGTTTGTCAGTATCGTTATAGCCAAGGAACTAATTCTGATACGATCCTGGTGGAACGGTACAAATTATCGGTACCGACACTACGCGTAACCTTATTTTGAGTAACATTTCAAGTCCCTGCTTCTCTCTTTACACGAAGGGTACCTATTTCAGAAGGCTTACAAACGGCCAATCAATGACCGAAACTTAGATTACAAAAAATCACGTTCCCTGAATAAACTACAGGCAATAATGCACGAAGGTATTTGATACCTATTTCGAACCTTTTCTCGGCAATCGTATTTGATACCTACTTACTTCGAACCTTTTCTCAGCAAAAGTATTTGATACCTACTTTGGGCCTTTTCTCGGCAATCGTATTTGATACCTACCTACTTTGGGCCATTTCTCGGCCATCAAAGTCAAACTCCATTTAATTCAATTAAACCTTGTACCTGCAGGTAGGTACTTTTGATTTGTCAAAACTAAATAGTCTGTCAGTTAGTTGAAGCTAGTTGCCCATTCCAAAACGTAGATCTGTAAGGAGAAGAACGGACAAGAAACTCCATGGACACACTTTTAAATCAAGATACCTATTACAAAATCCTGGGTACATTATTCTTGTTGCTTCTAGTATGTGAGGACAATGTGAAAGAAGACACTCAAACTCAAAGCATTTACTTATTTAAATTAAACCATTTACAAGCACTTTTGAAGTCGGTCAGCCAGAAAATATGAAGCTAGTTGCCCATTCCTAAGCGTAGGACCTATGGAGAAGAACGGGCAAGAAACTCCATGAACACTCTTTTAAATTATATTTTTACAAAACTATTAATGTTGAGTAGGTACCTAGGGATATGTAAAAATAAAAAACGTCATACCAAGTACGTACAAGCGTCCAGACTACAGCAAATAGTAACAAAACAACAATCCAAAAATAGAATAATTACTTAAAAATAAGCCGAGGCAGCTAAGTGATGACCAGCCCCAACTGACGGCGCCCGTTCACGAACATGACGCATAGATCAGCACCATTCAGCTCAACCATTTTGAAGGGAGCTAAATGATCCAACCTTCGATCAATAATTATTGATCGAAGGTTGATCATTTAGCTCAACACACATGCCACCGTCAGCGAGACATTTGTGTGAGCATGACATACCTACTATCAGCCGCCAGAGCATCGTATTTTTTTTATTTTTTAAATCCTCATTAAATCATTTGATATTTCGGGACCTTTTCTCGACCATCATAGGGCGCTATTGCTACTTTACTTAAGTTAAGTTGTAATGATGTACGAACTCCTAAAATGTAGCTTAGAGTTAGGGAAAATTTCTAAGGTAAAGAAAAAGTAATGTGAGAATTTTTGTGTAACTTTTTTAATGAAAATTTTGTTTAACTGTGAGGGTTGTATGTTGACTATTGAAATTTATGTGGGTAGGTTTTAGGTGCTTTTAGGGTTCCTTATCCAAAGGGTGCGCTGTCCGTCCGTCCGTCCGTCTGTGTCAGCGGGCTGTATCTCATGAACTCTAATAGGCAGACAGTTGGAATTTTCACCGTGTGTATTTCTATTTCTATTGCCGCTATAACAACAAATAAAAATAAAAAAGTTAAAAATTAAAGGGGTAGGTACCGTACAAGAAACGTGTTTCTTCGGCATTTTTGCCTTGTGGTACGGAACCCTTCAACTGCGAGTCCGACTCGCACTTGGCCGGTTTTGGAACATATGAACATGTGTTACGCAATTACCCCGCTGCCTGTTCCTGTAAATGCAATTTCAAACCAAAGTCATTAGTTCGGCTCGAAAACATGAGACTGGATCGGTGTACAGAGTCTGCCTAGGACTAACTGCCAATCTGCCGTTGATTACCTACCTAGAAAGCGAACTTGCTCTCCGTTTCAAACTTCCAATGACATTTCTCTGAGCTCGTTAGGTAGGAAGGTATAACTAGAATCAACTCAGTCTATCGCCAGTCCACCGTCGCACATATGCCTACCATTGTTAGGAGTTGATTGAATGAAATTGGAACAAGGAGCAGAGGCTTATAGGGGTGAAACTACCGAACTATACAGCGGAGCAATTGCGTAACACATCAATCGGAATCGGTTTCATTTTGACAGTTCAACAACATTCATTGCGTCATTTACGTGTTGAGCAGACAAATTTTTCCAAACTTAAGAAGCAATGGTTTAGCAATTTGCTTCAAAATGATTCAGAATCCGATTGATAGTGTGTTACGCAATAGATACGCTTGCGATAGAAGTATAAGGCCCGGTATCCACCAAAGCGGAATGGAGATGCGTAGCGGAGAGGAGATCTGAGCTGTGCGTAGCGGAGATGTGTGATGGGAATGACTCTTTCGGGTGTGCGAGGCGCGGGGAGAAAGCAGCGGGGAACGGGGCGCGATAGCACGAGCGCCGTCGCCCGCCCGGCCGCCCGACTACACACATCTCCGCTCTGCCGCACCGCTTGCTCGCTCGCGGCACAAAATTCTATAGAAAAATTAGACATCTCCTCTCCTCTCCGCTTGATCCATTTCCACCGAAGCTAAGCGGAGAGGAGATGTGGAAATAACGAAATCTGATTGGTTATTCAAAACACATCTCCTCTCGTCTCCTCTCCTCTCCGCTTTGGTGGATACCGGGCCTAAACCTGGTAGAAGTCGTCACTTAACGAAAAAGCGTTATGCCCCATGCTTTTGAGATACATAGTTTTCGAGGGTGCTAAAGCCAATACTGAGGTCAAAATGAAAATCCAAGATGGCTGCTGTGAACATTTTCAAATTATCATGGTTGTCGTTTTTTTTATATACCTAGGTCTAACAGGTGTGTGTGTGTGTGTGCGAGTATCGCGTAAGGAACGTCGTTCTTGACGGGGTCCCCCGACCGCACATAAAACTTTATAGAATAAAAATTTAATCAGGTTTGGTCCCATAGTAAAAGTTGTTCATAATGATGAGTACAATGACCTCATAAGAGGTGGTTAATGTTTTACCAATAACCCTGTATACATAGATAGATTAGTAGGTACCTAATATTTAAAAGACAGTTCAGCGTAGGCCGACCCGTGCTCACCTTTCCCATCATCACCATTCGCTGTTAGTTTCCAAGCTTACCAATCACATCACACTAAAAACGTAACGTAAATAAAGATATTTGAAAATGAAAATGAAAATCACATCACACTAATATTATAAAAGCGAAAGTTTGTGAGTGTGTGTGTTTATATGTTTGTTACTTCTTCACGCACAAACGGCTGAACGGATTTGGATGAAATTTGGCACACATATAGTTTATAACCAGGATTAACACATAGGCTACTTTTTATCCAGATATTCCCACGGGATCGAAACTTACGCGGGTGAAACCGCGGGCCGCAGCTAGTTCCTTCTTCCAATCGCAATTCTATCGAACCTTTTATAATAAGCAGCCATAAAACGGAACTGCATACTCCAATAGGGAACAGCACAATAGTATTGCGACGTGCCGTCATACCGATTACATGGGCCATGCTGGCCAACGCTGGCCGATCCTGGTCCATTGACACTGACCCCTTTGTGTTACTGAGTGCGGACTTATTGTGCGAACTGTTATTTCCCTCGGTTGTGATTGTTTGTTAGATTGTGGAGCTCTTAGGAGCTTCAATTTACCTTTCAACTAGCCTTTTCGCTTGATAGATTTTTGTTGTAACGACAATTTTATTTTGACTTTGATTTGGTTATCGACTGGATAATTTATCGATGGTCTGAGGCATAGAAATATCAACAATAAATAGATAGACCATTCTGACACTATTGTAATAGCAGACTTGAGGCCCAGGTTAAGCTACGCTTGCCGCGGTTGGTCTGTGGATGGGTGACCATCTTTACATACCGTGACCCCTCCGTGCCTCGGAAAGCACGTTAAGCCGTTGGTCCCGGCTGTCATTCGTGGATCTTTGACAGTCGTTACGGGTAGTCAGAAGCCAGAAAGTCTGACAACCAGTCTTACCAAGGGGTATCGTATTACCCAGTAACTGGGTTGTGGAGGTCAGATAGGCAGTCGCTCCATGTGAAATACTGGTATTCAGCTGCATCCGGTTAGACTGGAAGCCGACCCCAATATAGTTGGGAAAAGGCTAGGCAGATGATGGTCTGTGGCATAGAAAAAACAAATAAGAAAGCCAACTCGAGCCCCGAGCGAGCGACAATAGCCTAAACACGTAGGGCTGTCACGTAAAGCATAGTTTATTCAATCGTCAAAAATGCATCATCATCATCATCATTTCAGCCAAAAGACGTCCACTGCTGGACATAGGCCTCCCCCAAGCACTTCCACTTCGACCGGTTCTGTGCTTCTCGCATCCAACGGGTTCCTGCGGCCTTCACAAGGTCGTCGGTCCACCTAAAATGCATAGTCAATCTCTATACAAAACAATATTCCCCTGTAGTATAAGCACCAGGGGGAGCTCAATTCAATTCAATTCTCAATTCTTTATTGCGTACCATAATGTATATAGTTGGACCTGTTGTTGGGTCTGACTACATTTTTTTCATTACCTACGTCCAGGGATTGAAAACCGGTACGAATTTGGGTTGCGGTTCTTCTTTTCGGTATACGGTTCCAGTTCAGGTTCCGGTTTGGTTCTGGTTCCAAAGTACCAGTTCCAAATAAAGGTTCCAATATACCGGTTCCATAACAACAAATACAAATAACCCTCCTTTTGGGCTTCGCCGCAGTCGGGTAAAAACAGAATAAAACAAATATTTAAGGGGGCTCTATAAACAAAGGTTTCTATGAACAAAGTTTACGGCAAGAAGTGCTATCTATGAACAGAGATCTCTGTCAACAGTGCTTCGTATGTCCTACCGAGATACCTATAGGTACAAATAATGTTTTCTATCAACAAAGTCTTCGGCGAAACGTGCTGTCTAGGAATAGCGATTTCTATTAGTTTTGCTTTCTGTATTTCTTTTCTTTCTTTTTTTAAAAAAAAAACGTTGCCCCATACTAGGAATTTCTCCTGTATTGTGGGTGCGTTTACAAACATTTAAATTCACGTACACAAACAGCCAGACCCGGAACAACTACTTGTAGGTCATACAAATATTTGTTCCGTGCGGGAATCGAACCCGCGACACGCAGCGCAGCAGTCAATCGCTTAACCACAGCGTAAACCGTGTCGCCGATTGTGTATGTAGTCGTATCGTACAAGCGTGCTCTATCTTAGGTTCCACACTCTAGCTAAGTACAGTCAACAGCAAAAGTAGATGATCAAAGTCAGAAATTCAATACTAATTACCGGAGTTCGCGTCAGAACTGTATGGCAGAGCTGTTGCTGTTGTTGTTGAGCTGTGTGCAGAGACTGTGTGGCTGTGTGGCAGAGTTCTAACGCGAACTCCGTTCATTAGTATTGAATTTCTGATTTTGATCATCTACTTTTGCTGTTGACTGTACCTACCTCCCAAAATTATTTTCAACAAAATATATCCGCAATTATTAAGAGCACTATTATAATAATACCTCAAATAATTTCACCAGTTATCAACAACTTCAAAAATAAAGCAGTGAAATATCTGCATTTGACGCGACAGTACAATCGACGCCTTTCATTACGAAAAACAATACAAAGAGCGTTTCAGTCAACAAAATCACCGCCAGATTCGAGGTTGATTCATTTTTAATGCCATTCAACTCGTTGTGCGGTTTTGAGGCAATCATTGTGTGAAATGTTGAATCAAGTTTAATATTAGGATAATTTGGTTTTGAAAGGAAATGTTTGTGGCATGAGCGTTTACGCCGAACGGCATTTCATACAAACTTTCAAGTCCTTGTTTTCCGAAATGAATGAACCGATTTTAATGAAACTTCATACGCATAAGCAGGATACAAAGGTCTAAAAAGTTAGCAAAGAACATTTTCGAAATGTCTTATTTAAAAAAAGATAACTGGAAATCTCTGTTTCTATGAAAAGTTTAAAATCGGTCTAATTTGGCTGTAACACTATTTTTCGAAAATGTTCTAACTTTATAGACCTTTGTATCCTGCTTATGCTTATGAAGTTTCATTAAAATCGGTTCGTTCATTTCGGAAAACAAGGGCTTGAAAGTTTGTATGAAATGACGTTCGGCGTAAACGCTCTTAAACTGAAGTAGGTACGAGTGTAGTAAGGTTGGTTAAGATTATTCAAAGACCTTTTTTTTGAAGTGAAAACTTATTTATTCGCGTTGGGCATTTTTTGAGACCGACACCCCAGAATAAACAGTACCAGTACCGACACCGCTTCGGATGTGTTCGGCTGTCTTCGGGATGTATTCGGTTTTGATGTTACATATCCGATAGGTCAGTGAGTGATGGCAAAGTATTCTGTTTGTGTTTTGTTTTCACTTCTATCGGTACTCCCGGAGTGCCACTGTTTTTTGTTTCGCCTATACCTACTGTCCCACTGCTGGGCAAAGGCCTCCCCCATGGCCTTCCAGGAAATCTTTTTCCGTGCCACCTCGGACCAGCCATAGCGGTACGTGTCGAAGCGGTTAACCACCGTATCGGTCGAATGTTCGGTCATTTTCTACTACCTTTCATTTCCTATATTGACTATAGGTCCCGACCAAACTGTGCCAATCCGAACCTTTTTAGAACCCTTACCCTTTTTTGACCTTTTTTTTTTTTAATTCGTAGTAGGACAACAATATTCGAATCAGAAAATGACCGAACATTCGGCCGACACGACAATCAACCACTTCGGAGTAGACCCCCAGGTCATCTCGCCACCGCTTTCTAGTCCAACCTCGGCGGCGCCGGCCACCCACACATTCAGAGACCTATTTTCTGGTAATTGTTAACAAAACATACTGGTCGCAACACTCGCAACTGCTCAAAGAGGTCCTGGGTTCGCTTACCAAGTCGGAGAAATTTCTATTGGGGTTTTCCTTCAGGAATTTCTCATTAACTGCCCGGATTCTGGTTTTATACCCGGTAAAAGACTCACCCGTTTTACGTGGGACTTAAACATAACTGTAGAAATATGGGTAATACACCTCTGCTTTCCTCATCGGGGATTACAGGCTTGATGTTATATAATACAAAGGCTAATGTCAATCAAAGCTTCGGGGTAATTGCGTAACACACTATCACACACACGCTTTACACGCTTTGGGTTTTATGTTGACAGTTCAACTACGTTCATTTGCGTTATTTACGTTGTTCAGTAGATACATTTTTCGAACATAATGTAGCAATGCTTTAGCAATATCCTTCAAAATTTATAGTGTGCTACGCAATTAGTGTGCAGATCTCCAAAGAATCTCGGAGATAGGATAGGATAGGATATATAGGATTCTTCTTTTGTTTTCTATAAACCTAGAATTTTGATTCTGGTAAATAAACAAATCTTTAGCAAATACGGATCAGGGCGCCTAAAAATGGCAACTTTGGAGAATCATAAAAGGATAACATTATGAATCATAATATGACGAAAACAGTCCGTGTTTTTTTTTTTACTGCACTACGTAGGATTGAATTAATATAATTTATTATAATCACATAAACTTAGGTTATAAAAAATTGTTTTCAAACTATTTTATGCCTTACATGGTGGAGCAGTGCAAACGCACACCAAAACTCAATAACAACTTTGTGACCACTGTCTCACAATAAAGATCTTTGACTTTGATTGATTGGTACTTTAGCACAGACAAAAAAAAAAACTGAAAAATGGTGAAAAATTTACCAATGGGATTTGATACGATTAATTTAACAGTTAACTGTCCATTACGTTATCCATTTATGATTCGGCCAAAGTGGCCTTTATAGGCCCCCAGAATACTTGCTAGATCCTTCTTAATGCTAAAGCCGCTATACAACAAAGAGAGCTCACAAAAATATAATATTGAAGTCATACCAAATATTCCAGTTTGATTCATTTTTAATGCCGGCTCAGTCTATTGTCCATTGAGTTCGACGATACCCTTTGTGTTTCCAGACTTTGGACAGTAAAGAAATAAGAATAGAAGGTCTACTTTCGTATCATCATCATCATCATTTCAGCCGAAAGACGTTCACTGCTAGACATAGGCCTCCCCCAAGCACCTCCACTTCGACGTTCTGTGCTTCTTGCATCCAACGGGTTCCTGCGGCCTTCACAAGGTCGTCGGTCCACCTTCACACTCGTATATTCCACCAAATTGTCTGTATCATCTTCAAACAAACACACAGACAAAAGAAACACAAAGACAACGACACACAGAAACACACACACACACATACACACACCCCCACCAACACACAGCAACAACCGACAGAAAGAGAACGATGTTTCGCGCTAAACGCGTATAGTGATTGGTGGTATAAGTTGATCTTAGTCCCATATATGTATTATAGTATCATTTACTTTGCTTCTACAGCTTACAAAATATTGACTGATCAGGTTTTAAAAAACGGGGGGTCAAAGTTTTGTCTTTTTGACGCCCATAATGTTTTGTATATTTTTTTCTTTCCCGGTACTACGTTGAAGAATGGTCTCACCATTATCAACCCACAGCTTAGTTGGTTTGATAGAGTCGCTTTTTAAGGTTCCGTACCCAAAGGGTGCCAACGGAACCCTATTACTACAAAGTCAAAGTCAAATCATTTATTTCAAATAGGCACATTAAAGGCACTTTTGAACGTCAAAAAAAAAAAAACTAAATAGAAATGATTCTAGTCGCCCATTCGAAAAGGTAGTTTTCGTATGGAGAAGAATGGGCAAGAAACTCCACTACTACTAAGCCTCCGCTGTCCGTCAGTCCGTCTGACTGTCAGCGGGCTGTATTGTATCTCATGAACCGTAATAGGTAGACAGTTGAAATTTTCACATAGTTTTTGAGGAACAGGGTGTATAGTTCACTCAACCTCCATAGAAAAGGGAGGATCCTCCGACCAGACGGGTGTTATGTCTGGCGGGCAACTGCCCAATGATTTATGTCGGGGCCGTTGTATCTATGCTAATTGCGCGGTAAACTCTGCTTGCGCGATGTAGGATTTGCGTGACGTAGTATGACGCGTTGTTCGCATGTGGCGTTGCAGATACCGCTACATGTATTTCTTTTGCCGCTTTAACAAAAAATAATCCCACCAAAAACATTTTCATGTAAAATGTTGCCAAGACGAGACCACATATGGCTCGCATTGCCAAAATGTTATCAGATCTCATGTAGAGCCAAGCTTCTAACTCTACACGCCCTAAATTCACAAACTCTACACCTTAGTCAAAATATGAGGCTTGGCCGTTTCGTTACTACAAGAACTATTGTATAACAGAAAAGTAATGAACAGTGAATAAATTTTTCACCTTACGCCTATGTGATGGTAGCGTAGCGTAGATAAAGTTGAAAATATATTCAAGAAATTTGACATATTGTACTACTTTGATGTGCTGGCGTCTTTACTTTACCCGGCCTTCAAACGGACCTTCTAAAGTTTCCTACCTATTGGTCTGTAGTCCTATTCTAGAATATCGAGAGCGTATTGATCCTCGTCGGGGATAAAAGAAAAAGTAAGGGTGCTTATGTTTGTGCAAGCTGTAAGAACTGGGAGAGACATCCTATTGTGGCGCATGGCAGACGGGTCCAGAGTTATTCACCTGGCATAAACAAATAATACTTTTTTTTTTTGTGAGTTAGACCTACGCCCCCTACAGGTGGTGGAGATTAATGATAACACCGATTGCTTCGCAAAGACACGTTAGGACGTTTATTAATCAATTCGCTACAGTGACCTACTTAGTCCGAGGCGTGAAGTTAACTGCCAGCGTCCTGATGTTGACAGCTTACTTAGATCCGTAAGTCGCTGACGAAACTTCATAGAAGTGATGCTTAATCAGCCTATAACGTTTCCCACTGCTGGGGCATAGGCCTCCCTTCGGTGAGGGGGAGTGGGCCGTAATCCACTACGCGGGCCCAGTACGGGTAGGTAGACGTCTCATGTCTTCGAATTTTTTGGCTCTAGGCCGGTTTCCTCACGATGTTTTCTTTCACTGTTTTGAGAGTAGTGGTGATGAAATAATTTACACAAACTAAAGTGTTTATCTGGGTTCGAACCTACGACCTGCAACTTGTAAGTCGCGGCCGTCACCACTTGGTCACGACTCCAGGGCGTGATGCATAAGCAATACCAGTCTTATAGCTATAAAAAAAAAAAATCTAGGCAACTCTACCAGTGGTCATTGACACCGTTACAAGCTGTAGTTACTTGAAATTCGTATTTTGAGATTAGAGAATCTTTTTTTGTTTTATCCTTATTGGATATCGTCCGTCACGTATAAAGTTTATACAGCTAATTTAATTTGACCTTAAATGAAAAAACTACTTCAGCGCCTTTAAATAGGTGCTGTTTTACTATAACAGGAACATACAACGTAGTACCTGTTGGATTCTTACAGCAAACCTCGCCAATTTCTCTTCTCACCTACAATGCAAGCGAGCAATCCTGTGACACGTTGGAAATTGCACTGTCAGGCGAAGATTGAATGTGATAGTCAATTTAGTGCTGGCAGGAGATACATTGTCTGTTCTTACTCCAAGTCACTGACCTCTAGACTAGTCACTGGCCACTAATAAAAAAAAGGATATAAATAATAATAAATAGGTAAATATACTATACGAAATTACAGTTGTTTTTGTGCCGATCCAAAGCGGGCTCGATGTTCTCAGAAACTAAAAAGAGTTGTGAATGTTCCATGTCGATAATATGTCGATAATTTTCATAGCTCAAATAGTTTTTAGTTCACATTGCGAACTAATGTGACCCCAGCTCAGCTTGTAAAACTAGTGTAGTTGAGCGAGGAGATATCAGATCAATTCTAGTAGTTTTTAGGCTAAGTTTTAAGCCTATCCTCATATTTAAAGCTCACAGATCTGACCGTCATGCGCTATAACTTTACTAGGACTAGTTACTATCCACTAGTTTATAGCTGGGATGCAATCTATCTCTCTGTCAAATTTTATCGGAATACGATCCCCTTGCAATGTTGAATGTCCGATCCGGCCGCGAGCTGTCAATTCGCCGGCCGTGATCGGTCCAATTCGGACCCACTCACACTCCTATGTTTGACGTCTATTTCGCTCCTAACTACTTATTCTATCTTGCTCAAACTTGCACAGAGTGTACTAAACAGAACAAGAAAGATATATAATCCTTGTCAAGTGCTTCAAACGAATGAACGACGATTCTACAGACGCCTCAGTAGTCCCGCGCCAGCGCGTCCTCACGGACATATAACGGAAGACGGTAGTGATTTGTGAAAATGTGTTTTGTGAGTGTTTATATGTTTCCCTGTTTAGCGTTGACGTGTGGATTGTAATCTTTTACCGAAATATCTTAGTCTCTCTAGTCTCTTCGTCCACCCTTGCCCCTCTCACCCCTCCAGCCTGCCTGCTGCACCATCAACCAGTGGTCGGCGAGCCGTAAGCGCGGCGCCGCCTAGCCGTAGCCGAGTTGACGTATCGGAGCTTCTGATCGGCTTTGGTTATGTGCTTACGTTAGGTTGACGCCTGTTTGACGGCAAGGCGAAAGGCGATACGGTGCCGACCCTCTCCGATTTGATACGAGTGGTAAATGACCTTTACTATGCGAGCAGTCCCCAGCATTGCCGTAGAATAAACTTTCATACATGACTAAGTGCGACGAAACACCAGTATTTCACATGTCTGTAAACTAGTCTATCTGAAAACATCACCGTGAATACCTACTGAAATACTGACAGCTAATAAAAACAGAGTCGAGCTGTTTGTTGATACGACCGAATGTTTTCTGTCACGTACTGAACTACTTCATTGGTTATTTTACGTGGTGCGACACGGTTCACTCTAGGAAAAGTGGAAAAGGATAGGATGTTTACAGTTTGATAGCAAATTCCAATAATTTGGGATAAGTTTTGAAGCTGGATCGAGCAAAAAATTCTTGTAAAGATGGAAAGTTTTAGTATGGAGATAGTTATCTACTTAGGGCGAAAGCGCCAGGGTAGCCCGCGAAATTCATTTTTTTTATGTTTTTTGCAATTTGCTAGTCTGTATTAAGTTGTACGTTGATTAAAATATGATTCGCGGCCGTAACAAATATGTATTTACAGAATTATAATCATTAAAGTCATCAACACAACTCTCTAAGACCAAGTAATCCCCAAGAATGACTATTTAATGAAATCTTGACATTTTTATATACTAACTTAACAAGTTGTGTTACTGAAATTTAATTTGTTAAATGAGCTGTTTGTTTTCTATTAATAAAATAAAATTTTATTCGAGAACATCTATTGGTTTCTTACTAAACTTCAACTATATCCGACGATCCTGAATACTTATCTCTTTTGTTGACTGTACTTATCGGTCCCTCATTTGCGGAGTTTCGCTGGCTAATCTAATTTGACACTGTATATACTCGTGGGGGCTGTTATACCTAATGTCATACAGCAGCGTGTTTTTATTTAATACTACCTGCGCCCCGCGGTTTCACCCGCGTAAAAGTCGATCCCGTGGTAATATCGAGATAAAAAGTAGCCTATATGTTAATCCAGGGTGTCAGCTACCTCCATACAAAATTTTATCAAAATTGGTCCAGCCGTTTGAGCGTGAAGGAGTAACAAACATATAAACACACCCCCACACACACACACCCACTCACAAACTTTCGCCTTTAGAATATTATTAATATTGTGACTAGATTTAATACTAGACGGACAGACGAGTCAGACGGACAGTGGAGTCTTAGTAATAGGGTCCCATTTTTACCCTTTGGGTACGGAACCCTAAAAAGGAGGGCAAATAATCAAAGGGCATCAAAAAATTTATCCACGTCGCTGACAACAGAAAAAATATTATTTTCTTATTCGTCTTTTCATAACAAAACACGCAACTCCCTCGTAAGACCCTGCGGCCCTGTAGCCTCCCTGGTACCTATATTACAGTCACGTCCGACTTCAGTGAGCACATTAAAGTAGAGTCAGCCGGGTAATACAGTCAGGTACAGTGTGTCATTGTGACGGTGCAGCGGTGGTTCATATCCAAAGTGTCATAGTATGTAGGGCCTATGCACACCACGTTTCTTAGACGCGCCGTTGATGTACGTTTAAAGGCCTGTGCACACCATGTTTTTTAAACGCGCCGTTGACGCGCGTTTTAGAAACGTGCGTCGACGGCGCGCTTTTATCCTAAATAGCAGTGCCTGTCTGACTCACGTGCGTATCGCGTCTGTATAGCTACAAACGCGCGTCAACGGCGCTTCTAAAAAACGTGGTGTGCACAGGCCCTTAGAAACGTGCGTCGACGGCGCGCTTTTATCCTACAGAAGGTCAACAGGCTGCGTCTGACTCGCGTGCGTATCGCGTCTGTGTCGCTTCAAACGCGCGTCAACTGCGCGTTTAAAAAACTTGGTGTGCACAGGCCCTTATGACTTGCGTGTGTTTGTTTAGATATGTTTGAAAATGGTGTTAGGTTCCGTACGCAAAATACGCGCTTTGTCGTGGAGTTGCGGAAACCAGCCCGTATTACCTACCTACCTAGGTTCATGAGGTTTGTAGTGCTATTTAATATAATCAGCTTATTATGTTCCCACTGCTGGGACACAGGCCTCCCCTCTGTGAGAGGGAGTGTCCCAGTTCGGGTTGGTGGATGTCACATGTCTTCAATTTTTTTGGTTTGCCTCACGATGTTTTCCTTCACCGTTGTGATGAAATTAAATACACAGAGAAAAGTGCCTGCCTAGGTTCTAACTCACGACTTACAACTCGGTAAGTAGGGGTCGATACTATTGGGCTATTACTGCTCCCTTGCATTGCTATGCAATGCCCTATATTTTCAGCGGGATTGTCCGAAAGGGTTACCGCTGGCCCGGAACATAAAGGGCTAAGAAAGGAACACGGGTGGGTTTTAGTCAGTAAGAGTCTGACACTCCCTTCCGCTCCGCCCAGAGCTGAGGGGTCATTTGATGATTTCCCATTCGCAAAAAAAAATGCCCTATATTTGTGGGATTATTACCGTTTGATTTTCTTTTGTTTTGGGCACTTTTGTGACGGACTCCTAAGAATTTTCAATCTCTAATTAAATGTAACATAATAAACTACCATCTCGAACACTAGTCTGCATGATCCTCAAGGGATCTGACCGAGACAATGGCTGGACTTTTTAGAAACTATGATATTTGAGTTCATTTTGGTATTTCTTCTCAGATTAGTCGGTTAGGAAACACCAACCTCACCTACAGTGCGGCCTTCGATAGAATGCGTTCCTGACAGCTGTCACTTTCATACAAACGAAGGCTTGTCTAGCGAATTTGATATTTATTAGGTGTACCTAATAAATAAAACAAAAAAACTGAAGTGTTAATCGACTTTTCTGCTGAGTACATGTCGATTAACACTTCAGTTTTTTTAAATCTTAGTAATTGAGTAAAATATTAACACTTTAGTTTTTTTAATCTCAGTTATTGAGCAAAATATCAATAACTGAGATTAAAAAAACTGAAGTGTTAATCGACTTTTGTTGCTGACCGTACCTACTAGAATTGTCTAAATCTTTTATCAATAAAATGTGTTTTAAATAACAATACATTTGTCCATCAGCAGAAAAAAAAACTTTTTACCTGTCAAAGTGTTCTTAAAAGCTTTTATCCACGGCTTCAATTGGTTGGGCATTGCAATGATTTTCATCACAAAATTGAGTAGTATGTGCCATACAAAATTGTTGAAAAAAATTGGTACTATAACAATACAGTAGCTTCCGAATCACACAAAACAAAGGACGATGCGGAACAAAAACTACTTCAGTATCATTGTGTCGAGGTTTTGTGTCGCAAGTGGATAATTATGCAGCTGAGCGAAAGTGCAGTCGGGGGATAAAAATGTCCGTCTATTTTTAACAGACTTCAAAAAAGGAGGAGGTTTTGGTTGTGTAGGAAACAAAGGCTTTCGTGGGAAGTGTCTGCCAGACGTAGAATAATAATAAATAACAATAATAAACCATATATTTTCAGGTAACAAAGACCCATAGATACATACCTTAACCTAAGTAGGTATACATAAACTTAATTATTAAACTTAATCGTTGAGCTCCTCAAGTTCTGAGTTGAGCTGCACGATTTTTGACAAATGCGTGCACTGATTGGACAGGTCCGCTCAATCTGGTTCTTTCCTCAAAAGACCATTTCAGACACCAATCTACATGGTCTTCACACGATCTGACCAAGTTTTTGTCTGGACTTTAAAAGAGACTGTGACTTCTGAGTTTGTTTCGGCCTTTCTTCTCAGAATGACTATTCTGAGAAGAAAGGCCGAAACTGACTAGTTAGGAAACGCCGACCTCATCTAGTTTAAAAAAAATATGATTGACGTGTAAAAGTGTTTGTACAAACCTACTTACAGAAATAAAATCATTTATCATTTAATATATAAGTATGTTTATCAGTTGTCTAGTACTCATAACACAAGCTCTGCTTAGCTTGAGACTAGACGGCGTTGTGTGATAGTTGTGGAATATTATATTATTATTATTGTTAATATAGTAACAATTTTGTTAGTACATAAATAAAACTTAATAACTATTTCAGTATCACTTTTTATTTTTTCGGATGGGAAATCATCAAATGACCTCCCGCTCTGGGTGGAGCGGAAGGGAGTGTCACACTCTTACTGACTAAAACCCACCCGTGTTCCTTCCTTAGCCCTTTATGTTCCGAGCCAGCGGTAACCCTTTCGGACAATCCCGCTGACCCGGCGACTAAGTGATCTCAATCAGAATCACTTAGTTCCACTAAGTCTTTGTGCGTTCCGGTGGCACTTGTCCGCGAAAGCGGCGGAATACTACATCCTGCGGCCAAAAGGTTTCTTCCATCACCAGGTGCAGGAAGCATGTTGGTATGCGCACCACAAACGCCTTTTAAAGTTGACGTTGCGATGCGACTCCAGCAGCTGTACTCTCGGCGCGTACTTCAACCTTTGGCGCACGTACGTCACGATGTCTTCGGTGTAGTAGAGGCGGGAAATATACACCGGAGTGTTCGGCTTCGCAGCACGCAGTTTTATACCTAAGTAGTAGGGTAAATTGATGATGAGAGCAGTGGTGGCTCAGTAGTATCCGCCCCGACTTACGAGTTGTAGGACGTGAGTTCGAACCCAGGCAGACTTTACTTTGTGTATTTAATTTCATCACCACTGCTCTTAAAACGGTGAAGGAAAACATCGTGAGGAACCGTGACAATGTCTTAGAACAAAAATTCGCCAACCCGCACTGGTTCCGCGTCTTGTATTTCGGCCCACTCCATCTCACAGGGAGGAGGCCGGTGTCCCAGCCGTGGGAACGGTATAGACTGATTATGCTTAAATTGGTGAAGACCTGGACGAATATGGTAACCAATCCACAGACCAACCGTGGCAAGCGTAGCTTAACTTAGTCGATCGACCCGTGCGGCTGGTATTACTTAGCCACAAGCTCCGACAACCCAGTTACTGGTGTATAACTTACCTACTACGATTACCTAACTACTCAACATGTGATTACAAAATGTGCCAGAAAATCTCATTAATTCTGCATTTACTGTCACAATAGTGGTCGATGACTGGTCTATATTTAACAAATTAAATTGACGATTATAATGAAAACTCCATTATTTCAATACACCTCATTTCACATTAATTAATCAAGCCTTATGTGGTTCCGTGTGATGCAGGCAGCCAACCAGTTGACCACAATCGATTAAATGTCGGTTACTCATTATTATGTTTAAAATGTGTTTGTTCGCACTATAGTACTTCATCAATTTGCCTCGGAAAGTACACACGTCAGCATATCAAGCTACTACAATCTGTCAAAGGTCTTTAATAGATTTTCAACTTTATCACTAAAGCATAAGGTTCAAGGTTGATTGGGAAAATTTGACAGTTTCGGGTAGCTTGATGTGCTGACGAGTTGGTTCCGGCTGTCATTCGTAAATGGTAAGTTAAATTATTTTATTTAATCAGAACAAACACCCAAAATCGAATACCTACTCACCATACGGGTTCCGTTTTTACCATTTTGGTATGGAAACCTAAATATACAGGGTAAGTTTTCAAAGACCAGCCAAATTTAAGGGTGTGGTACAGACCATAAAACTGAACAATTTTCTCCATGGGACTAACGTCGTAATCGCGAATAAACATTCAGCCGTCCCATACGTTTAGGTCGAGTAGATATTGATATATATGGGACAGTTGATACATTTTTCGCAATTACGATATTGGTCCCATGGAGAAAGTTGTTCAGTGTGATGGTCTGTATCACACCCTTAAGAGCCTTTACTACCTCAGCTAAAATTCACTCTTTATCTCGCTCGCACGATACTGCTCGCGGACTGTGTGAAAGCGAGACAGAGTGCGGTGCTGGGCGGGAGGCAGCGCCAATAGTTTAGGTATTTGCTTTTTACGGTGAAAATAAAGGTAATTCAAAAAAACGAACTAACATAAGACCTGCTTTATAGTTAGTTCAGTTAGTATGCAAAGTTTCATGATCTAATTTGAAGTATTTTTTTAATACCAGCGGTTTTTTATTGTTCGGTTTGGAGGTAACTTTGGATTTTTTTTCTATCGAGAAAATTTTATGGAATCGTGTTTTCGTCTCACATAAGACCTTACATTAATCCTCAACTTTAGCATATATTTATTTCAAAATTAATGCTGCGGAATTTTCGACATAACGGAGGATCATGCTAAGCCATTTGAGGTAGTATAGGCTCTTAAATTTTGCTGGTCTTTAAAAACTTACCCTGTATAATCAACTTACCACGCGACCTCATTTTGCCTTGTATTTTATTTGTATTTTTCCTAGACACTTCGATCCACCACCTATTTCTTTATTCAACAAAGTGTCAGCTGAATATTTTAGCACTGTAATATCATACTGTCTCTGGCCCTTATTATTGGAGAATATCAGATGGTATTTTAAAAAATTCAAATTTTGGGAATCGTATCGGTTGTATTACCAGAAATTTTCTTTTGAATTGGAAAGTAATCACACTAATACTTAGAGCATTAAAATGCTCTAAGCTAAGCACTAATATTATAAAGGCGAAAGTTTGAGAGTGTGTTTATATGTTTGTTACTTCATCACGCAAAACCTATTGAACGGATTTTGATGAAATTTTACAGTATAACACAAAGTTCAGGTTGGCAGATGTCACATATCTTCGAAATTTTGTTTCTAGAAGTATGCCAGTTTGCACATAGTTTTCATTCATTGTTTTTGAGCAGTGCATGGTGATGTTTACACGAAGTAAAGCGCCTGGCTGGGTTCGAACCCACGACCTACAACTCGTAGGTCGGGATGGTTACCACTAAGCCACCACTGCTGTCTGTGTGTGGCAATAGTCCGACCATATTGGCCGTATAACCGATGAGGTAGACTGGTGGAAAAGTTCATTAATTAACATCGTTAATTGGCAATAGTTTGTCACGTCGCGTCGTACGTTAAACTAGGAGTTATTCCGGTCTGATCCCCTGAAGTTCCCCTCCACCCCCCTCCTCGATCCCCTGCTTGTTCGTCTTCTGTTTTAATCTATGTCTTATCCACTATAAACTTTCTCATTCCGGTGGGGCGATGATCTTTGGGTGGATGGTAGCAGCTGGATGGATATACCAACTTGCCGCGCTTGACTCGGTGGAACGCAGAGCTAAGAGGCTCATTGGCGATGGCGACGTAGAACTGGTGGATGCCAAGTTTCACACTTTGGCTCATCGCCGCAAGGTTGCCTGCTTTTCGGTCTTCTACAGATTGTACTTTGGTGAGTGTGCCCAAGAACTCCACGATTTTATTCCACCGGCCCCCTTCTACCTTCGGACATCCAGACGCACTGCAAGTTACCATCCCTGCCTAGTTGCTATTCCACCAATTCGCACCAAGCGTTTTCAAATGTCCTTTATAATGCGTACAACAAAAGAGTGGAACTCTCTACCTGCGTCTGTGTTTCCGAGCGCATACAACCCGAATCTCTTCAAAGTGAGAGTTATCAGGCTTTTTCTGGGTAAGATCACTGCATCGTCGACTTTGTCTCTGTCACCTCTGACCTAGACTAGAGTCAAGAGCAAACCAATTAAAAAAAAACGGCCGAGGATTCAGCTGATTGACATGCAGCTTATGTCCAGCAATGGCTGATAATAACGATGAATGCATAATTTTCACGAGTCCGAGGTATGAATTGGGTTCCGCCTTTTTTTTTGTGGATGGAAAATCATCAAATGACCCCTCCCGCTCTGGGTGGAGCGGAAGGGTGTATCCGACTCTTACTGACTAAAACCCACCCGTGTTCCTTCCTTAGCCCTTTATGTTCCGGGCCAGCGGTAACCCTTTCGGACAAACCCATATCCAGCAATGACTGATAATAACGATGAATGCATAATTTTCACGAGTCCGAGGCATGAATTGGGTTCCGCCTTGTACAAAGTTGTATTAACACAAAGAAGAATGCTACTGAAGCTTCCTCTCGTCAAACTGAAATAAGTACTCTGCAATAGTAGGAGAGCCAGCTGCAAAAGAGTTTTGAAGGTCCGTGGCATATCTACCTGTCCACCATTTTGATTTTGTTTAGATATCGATTCCCATCACGTCTACTGAGTTTCCCTAGCTAATTTTATTTGACCCTGTGTTTTCTGCCACTACAAGGAGATTAGGTATAGACCTCATACATATAAAGACCGTACAATGACAAAAATCGTGTAAAAGAACAAACAATAAAACATCCACACCGACATGAACTTCCCGCCGCTAGGTGGCACTGATTTCCCTTTGTTTTAAATTCAAGCGCTTGTCTTCCGGTGACGGGGCGTACCCAATATCCGGTGTGCGAGTGAGGCAGCGAAACTTATTGTAATATTACTTTTTGTGATGGATGTTCGGTTCGACTATTGAATATGAATTGTATGTTGAAGAATAGGTACAGATGTTGTAAGATGTGAGGACTTCTGTGTGGATAGAATATTTTAGTATTGATACTACCAACTGTGTCGGCAAAAGTAGGTAAATATTATTCAAAGTTTCAGAAGACAATACAGATTCTGAACAAACTACTTTCAAAGCCGAAACAGTTTTTTAACGTGTGTCGTCCCACTCAATGGCGAACCATCACAAGAAAGACTGAAGCTGTGGCGAGACAGTGCTTCCTTACCCAAACCGTTCGTCCCACCCGCTGAAGACCTCCCACCTGGACATGAGTTACCTTGGGTAACCTGGAAGTCTTTAAACAGACTGCGGACCCAGGTTGGCCGAAGCAAGGAAAACCTGTTCAGATGGAGATTCATAGACGACTCCGCCTTGGAGTGTAAATATGGTGCTGTTCCACAAACGATGGGACACTTAATATCGTGTCCTGCGTGTCCTGTCAGCTGCACGTTACAGGAACTGGTGGACGCTGGTGATGGCGCCAAACAAGTAGCCGAATTCTGGGCTAAGTCCATTTAGATTGCTATCGACACGCTAAGAAGGAGAAGAAAACTACTTTCATAATGTGCATTAGTTCAGTTACACATTGTATACGAACACAGTAGGCTGTTGCATTTACTACCTTATTCCAAGTAAATGATTGAATTAAACTTCCACCTACAGCCTTTCTATATAATAAGCCACCTTCAGGCTGCATTTAATTCAAAAGAAATTCTAAGAACCAATTTCTAGTTTAAAATAAGTTCAAAAGAGATATTATATATTTCTCGTTGCAAACCCTTTGACTAACTTTGTATGATTTCCACAGAGTACCATTTGCTTTCCATTTGATATTATATCTTCAAAGTAGAGAGGCAATAAATCTTTGAAGAATATTCTTCATTTCATTTATTTATTTATTTTGTGAACACAGGATACAATGACGTTTTTATAAAAATGTTTGGTTCATCCTATGTTCCGCCGAAAGGCATACAAAATATTGTCAAATTTAATTAATTATAAAAGTACAAAATCTCATAAAATACAATGTCAGCAAACGAAATTTGTCAAAAATGAAATGAAATAGTATAAAAAATCGCACGGAACAGAAACAAATAAAATGTCAGCAATATTACAAATAACAAAATTAAATTAATTTAAATAGTACAAAAGTCATGAAAATACAATGTCAGCAAGATTTTTAGTTATCAAAATTACATTATTATAACATCAAATCTCTATAAAATGTCACTAAAATTTTAATTGTCAAAATTAAATTAAAATGTACAAAATCATCTTATCAAAATTTGTCAATACGGTATTCATCGACAGAGTAATATGCCTTGTCTTTCAATAATTCAAAAAGCTGACGTTTAAAACTATTTACGTTGGTAGCTGATATAATTTGATTTGGTAATTTATTGTATAGTTTGGGAGCCATTGCATATATGCTTTTATGGAGAAATTTGGTTTTTGTAAATAGCAACTGCAACTTACTAGCTTCTGTCCGTGACTTCGTCCGCGTGAAGTTTCGGCCCCCGAAATACCGCATCGCATGATTCTAATGATTATAATTCTGTAAATACGAACAGTCAACAAAGGAGTTAAGTATACAGGAGCGTCGGATATTGTTGAAGTTTACTAAGAAACCGATGGATATTCTCGAATAAAATTTTAGTTTATTAATAGAAAAGAAACAGCTCATTTATTAAATTAAATTTCAGTCCAGAACATCCATCGGTTTCTTAGTAAACTTCAACTATATCCGACGCTCCTGTATACTTAACTCCTTTGTTGACTGTACCTGTTATAGTCGCGAATCATATTTTGATCAAGATACAACCTGACACTGACTTGACAATTGCAAAAACGTAAGAAAAATTTAATTTCCCGGGTTACAACTGCGCATTCACCATAAGGTAAATAAATTATAGTTGATTTCGGGCCCAAGGACAATTCAGACTATTTAAAAAATAGTGAAATATGGCCCGCGGATTCCTTTTGTCATGAAGTCTGTTTGATAAAATAAAAAAAGCGCACATCTCCGACTAGTAAATAGTCACCTACTGTGGCGTTATCGCACTAGTGCAGTAACATAAAGTAAAAAACACGCGTTTTAATACACTTAGAAGCGGTTCATTAAGAGCCACTTTACGAGCATGTGTGTTGAAAATATGCTTTATGTATGTATTTATTGTACCTATTATGTAAATGGTACACCACAGACTACCTACAGTATTGTCTCTCCTTCCCCTTTTTAATCCAGCCAAAGGTTGTCTTTAAAAGACCGCTTTTAGCAATAAGACCGCCAATCCCCGCCGCCGCCGCCGCCCCGCAATCGCTGACTTCGAGACCAAGGCCTAAGTCCCATCTAATACTAAGTGTTGTCGATATTATCTTAGTTGTTCTTTCTTCATGGCTGCTGTAGGTACCTAGTTCGTTGAAAGGAAAGTTCTAGAGAAATTTAATATTTTAAAGGTAATAAGACTACTCGGGAGAATGAAAGTTCTCTATTTCTTGGCAAGGGAAGGGTCGAACTTTAGTAGGAACTTTCGATGTTTTATGCTCGATCTCATAGAACTTATTGTAACGGTTATTGGGTTCATAATAGATACTGTTGGCAATTGTACATTTATACTGGCAAAACTGATCGATATTATTGTGGTCTATGGTCCAATACTTTAATGGCGTTCTGTGTAAAATGGTGTAAAATTATTGTTTCTACAAATAAAAATATGGACATCCAAATTTCAAACAGTTGTTTGAATTGAATATATTGTCAAATACTATGTACTAGAGGAGCCCGTCGCTATATAATAACAGCCGCACAGGTCGATCGATCAGGTTAAGCTACACTTGCCGCGGTTGGTCTGTGGATGTGCGACCATCTTTACATACCGAGACTCCTCCGTGCCTCGGAAAGGACGTTAAGCCGTTGGTCCCGGCTGTCACTCGTGGATCTTTGACAGTCGTTACGGGTTGTCAGAAGCTCGAAAGTCAGACAACGAGTCTTACCAAGGGGTATCGTATTACCCAGTAACTGGAGATAGACAGTCGCTCTATGTAAAATACTGGTATTCAGCTTTATCCGGTTAGACTGGAAACCGACCCCAATATACACACATCAAAAGTGTCTAGGGATCAACATATATTTTTGCAATAACTTTTCTCCTGATTGATATTAATTAAAATTTTCTTTAAGGATTCATCAAATAAAGTGTTTTCGTTTGTCACAGTAACGATAAACCAAGTCACCTTTGCATTAATAAAGAAATTTGCCATTTTCCTAATAAAGGGATTTTTGACATTTGAACCACTAACACAAAAGTTCGAAAAAAAGACTGAAATAACAGTTTTCTTTAAAATTTTATTGGGTAACTTAAACAATTAATAATCCGTGTTTCTACCGCGAACACTAACAACACAAGAACATCGGTTTGGCATACTCAAAATGAGTTCATCCAAATCACGCTGTGGAATGGCCGCCCATGTTCGTTGCAACAACAAAAAAAGGTCTTCTTGCGACTGGATACCCTCCATATTCGGCAGAGCTCTTCTCTGTAGCATATCCCATGCATGCTCAATCGGGTTCAAGTCGGGCGACTGAGCAGGCCAGGGCAGGACATTGATGTTAGCTGCGGCGAGAGTCTGTCTTACAACTCTTGCGGTGTGCGGTCGTGCATTATCATGCATTAACTGAAATAAGGGACCGATTTGCACTTGTAGAGGAACGATGACGTCTGATACAATCGTCTCAGCATAAATTTGAGCGTTGAGGTTGCCTCTGATCCAAATCAACTCAGTTCTTCCGCCGATCCAAATACCCGCCCATACCATGATGGTTCCACCACTATAAGGATGGACTTCCTGGCAGGATTTTAATCGCTGTTGGCGTCCAGGGGTTCTCCAGTGTCGTATACGTCTTGTATCCGGTCTCATACCAAAACGAGACTCATCAGAAAAGCACACGAAACGCCATTGTTCTTCTGCCCAATTTCTGTGTTCAAGAGCCCATTGATATCGAATCCTACGATTGTGCATTGCTATAGGTGGTACCCGTAGCGGTCTTCGGGAATGAAGGTTCACTTCATGCAAGCGGTTTCTGACTGTTTGGTCGCTAATTAAGTTCCCTGAAGAGTGATGAAGCCTCACGGCTAACATCATGGCGGTTATTGTTGGAGCTCTTCGAGTTAAGATTTGAATGTATCGGTCTTGTCTCCGTGTGGTGCAGCGATACCGTCCTCCATGGCGCTCAGCCACGGTACCAGTGCTTCGGTAACGTGTCCAAAGTCGACTGATAACACTCTGACTTGTATTCAGAGCTAAAGCCACAGTACGTTGCCGGGAACCAGCTTCTATCATTCCCACGGCTCTGAGCATTTCTTCCCTGCTTAAATGACGTCGCCGCTCCATAATAACGTTGGTTTTAATCAGTAGTAGGGAAACAGTAGCACTAATAATGTCTTCAATGCGTTGTATGTTTTTATAGGGAAAATATTGACAGCTGATTTTCATCTTTTACTCGAATTTGATTCACAGTTCCTGATTCAAATTATGAAATGCACCAAAAAGGATCCATATAAATTTATAAAATCATAAATTTATTACAAAGCCACATCTCAATCTCAAGAAATCCGCATAAAAATGCTTGATCCCTAGACACTTTTGATGTGTGTAGTTGGGTAAAAGCTAGGCAGATGAGATATAGAGGTTTATCATTCCAATTTTTCTAAAAACAAATGAATATTACTCATAATAATCATATTGTTTTGCCTCCTACATTCTAGTTTTGCCTCCTACTCCAACACATCTTTATTACTTTTCATTCGTTTTTCCTACATGATGTAACGGCCCGTAGTAAATCTTATTAGATTGCTACTGAGTCGAGAAATAACCCTTATTACCTAATATATTTACCATTAGGTTTATACTGGGTTATTGGTAAAACATTAACAACCTCTTAAGAGGTCATTGTACAGAAAGCGTCACTATGTCCTAACCCCTCTAGTTTTAAAATGTTACACTGCTACAACACTGAATTCCTTACGAATAATCTAAAGAATACTTCAAAAAGAGTCCATTGTGTTGACTCTGATTCGAACCATCGCATCACCGAACGTCGTCATACTCATACCGGCAGTTTGACGAACTAGCCAGCGAGCCCATATGAATTGCGATGAAATTGTTATCTACTATCGGCTGAGTCATTATATCTTTAGGTCCCTGTCTAATCGAAAGATGTTATAATTTGAGGGTATCCATTAATTTTACTTACTTACGTTGTCTTTATAAAATTAATCCATACCTTCAAGTTAGAACTTTGTATACGTTTACTTAAAACGGCGAAGAGTAAACGACTACTATTTATCCATTATTTTTTTAAATGATTACTGATTTTATGAGAACTAAAATAGTTGTTCTGTTTGTTGTAAAATAAGATCATAGTTTTGTTAAATAATAGCAATAATAAATATTATTAAATGATTAATAAAGTATTTTATTTTTCTTGATTTTTTAATTCTTTATAAATAATTACTACTTAAAACAAAATAGAAAAATATATCAAAATAATATAATGAACAAAAAGCACATTTCGTGCCTATATAGGATTTGAACTTCCAATCTTATGCAGGGTAAGCGGTCTTGAAACCTCCAGTCTATTTAGACGATGAATAAGTTGTCGTAAATGTTAACCCTATTATTGTTGCTTGTCGTCGCAAAAGTATTGTTTTATTGAAAAAAACAATAATAAAAACAGAATAAAAAAAAAAAACTTACTTAAACTTATTTATTCACTAAAACAATACATTATTTAAAATAAAATGTTTTTGCAAAATACAAAAACCAACTTGGGCCTATCACGGATTTGAACGCACATGTCTTTTGGGGGGGTAACTACTTAATGGAGCTGTGTGTACCTACTCATCATTAAGAACAACTTTTACTATGGGACTAAACCTGAAATCGCGAAAGAAAAAGCTGTTCCCTACATTTATGTTCGTACCTATAACTTGTCAAAATGTAGGGAACTGCTGATTTTTTTTTCGCGATTTCAGGTTTTTGTCATAGTAAAAGTTGTTCATAATGATGAGTACAATGACTTCTTAAGAGGTTGTTAATATTTTACCAATAACCCTGTATTGTAGATGTTGGGCCCGGTCCGCTATATTAATAGCTGGATACCTAAGCCTCGTTAAATAATGACACTGGTTTGTACGAATGAATATTATATTGGAAAATTATATTAAAAACGGTTACAATATTTGAACCGGCGCGACAATGATAAAAGCGTGCGTTCGTCCGTGAGTCGGAAACGAGTCTGTCCGATGATGGCCGAACGGGAGCGCGAGCGCCGTCACTGGCGGCCCGCCCCCGCGTACCCCGCCATGCGTCATCAGTAGATGATCATAATATGATAAAAAAAAATAACAATAATATATTTTCTGTAGTTATAGAGGATTGATGAGTAAGTATTTTGTTGTCTTGCTCCTAATAAAAGCTATTTATAAACATTGCATAGAGTTAAGTAATGATTAGCGAGGGTTTAACCATACATTTATGACGTTTAAGCGCTGATGTTTCAATCGACAGATAATTTTTATTCGTGGAATAAAACTGACGTCTGACTGATTTTGTATGGAAGTCTAAATGTGATTCATTCTGACTGTACATTTTTATCGTTTCATGTAGAGTTGTTAGGTAATTTTAAAACATGTACAGTTGGGACGAAACCTGATCAACATTGTTGATGAGCAAACACAATACTGGCAACAAAATTTATATCAATACGTCTTGTCCACACGCCAGTCTGCGTCAAAATGTTGCCCGCGAAAGGAGTATTGTTGTGTTCTCTGTGTCTAATGTACCTATTGCACACTACTGCCATGTTTATAACTAGTTGCAAACACGTCCACACACGTCAACAATTGTTGTCGTTGTCGCTCGTCAAGCGAGAACTTGTCATTAAGCGGCTCATCAACTCTGCAACACACAGTGTTGCCAGCAACATGTTAACAGCAACACAGCAACATGTTGATTAAGAAAGAAAACAAAACAAAACGCACATTGCAAATAAAAAAAAATAAAAAAGACAAAATATACCTACACACACAACATAGTAAAAAAAACGTAGTAAAAATTAAACTTTGTTTATAAACAAATGTTTACCATGAATACGGGGCTTAAGACCTACCTACATACTCTTGTAAACACACAAACACACACTATAGTGAAACTGTCGTAACGGTCAAAATGTTAAATTTTATCGATCTAGCTCTCACTCGCCAAGTGTCCAGAGTACCTATTATAACATGTAATAAGGAATTTCGTTTCAAAAACCGAGCTGATAAATTACCTATATAAAAAAAAAAAAAAATATGGTTGCCTGTAAAGTCGGTTTTACGGGCGAAGATTTTACGTGACAACGACCGATCATCCGATCATAGTTGAGTGGGAGAGAGACGCAAGGCATTCGGCGGGCCTCTCTCTCGTTCGGTGACTCATCGTAACGTTACCGAGCGTTACACTTTTTCATAAGTGACTCCCAGTCGCAACCTAATTTAAGACGTTGTCACGTCAAAATACAAATAAACCC
Source organism: Oligia fasciuncula (assembly GCA_963082905.1). Taxonomy (NCBI): domain Eukaryota; kingdom Metazoa; phylum Arthropoda; class Insecta; order Lepidoptera; family Noctuidae; genus Oligia; species Oligia fasciuncula. Next base: position 12,842,696 of record OY720409.1, read on the forward strand.
TAAGAGGAAATGCGGTCGGAGAGACTTTTGAAAAATCCTAAGTAAAAAGTCGTAATTCGAGGTTTGGCTCTCGCCTATTTCCTCCTCCAATATTGGACCAATTTAAAAGATATTTCATAAACCAAATAAGAAGGATATATACTGTGTACCTATGTTTTCCTTTCTTCATTAAAAGATATTTCATAAACTTAATAAGAATGTTTTTCTTTTTTCATTAATAGTTGACCTACACTAGGCCTCTGTTAACAGGCAGTGGTTTAAATCGGCATTTTTTGAGGGTTCTAGTGCTTACAAAAATAATGTATCATCAAAAAGGAAAGCATAGGGACATACAAGTAGTTAATATTTATTATTCTGTAAAAAAATGATTGCTTTATGGTCATTAACTAGAAAGAAAACAGGCGAGAGCGTTTCAATGGAGAAATCACCACCCGCATTTCCTCTTAATACCTTACCTACCTTGCTTAAAGAAATCATCCGTGATAGCACATCCGATTGGATAACGAAATTCGCGAATGTTCCTTCCCGCTCACATTTCAAGCATCACTAGACAAATTCATTTTACTCGAAAATCGCATTTTATCCGAGCCATTCGTATCCACCGATTGTCTGTGAAAATAAAGAACACTTCGGTGCCTTTTCGTAAAGTTATGAAGTCTTTTGTGTAGGTAAGTTTTTTTGGCAGACAATTGTCTCTAGTTTTTGAAAAGTTTGTGAAAGAATATAATACCTTGTTAACTGATTCTGTGAAACTTTACCAACTTATACCATTTGTATTATTCTGTATCAATATCTTTTGAAAGGAAATGAAATGAAGTGAAATTAGATGATATTTACATCTGTATCTTTTAGGACACTTTTACACTTCAATGTTTTGGCCAATATTTTAAAACTAGAATTTTCAAATATTTTAAAACAATTGTTTTGGGCGCTAATCAGACGGTGGACAATTTGTCTGCTACCATAGAACGGTTGGAAATCTGTGTAATAAAGCACGCAGGAGGACAAACAGACTGCTGGGATTTCCATACGTTCTATCGTCGCGGATCAATTGTCCATCGTCTACTTGACAGCTACTAAGGGTAATTATTATTACCCAGAGCGGGAAAGGTCATTTGATGATTTCCCATCCACAAAAAAAAAAAAAAAAACATGCTGAAGATACGTCGCTGTGATACCTCGCGATTGCGGATCAGCTCGCTACCTCGATATCAACTCCATGTACAGTGACAGCGGCTTCACAATGAATATCCCTGACTGTATATTAAAAGACGATCACAATATAAAACTGACACCATTCCGCACAGCGACAAAACACTGCACTCGTCAAGTCACACTAAAAAATCACTTAACTCAAACCCTAACAACATTCCCGCAGATTGCGTTTTACTAACTGTTACTAAGTTCGTGTAAGCTGGATACAAATCAGCTTAGCTCAGCTCAGTTCAGCTTATGTCCAGCACACGGTGCTAAGCGCATTGAGTCGACTGTAATTTGTGGACATGGCTTTAAGTGAGGAGGCAGTATGTGCTGAAATAAATGAGCATCGACGAGTGATGAAGTTTAAGTATGTGAGCAGGCAGCAGGATTGACTTCCTTAGGAGCCCCAAGACCTGCTGTTCATGATCCATACTAATAATATTATAAATGCGAAAGTGTGTCTTGTGTCTGTCTGTTACCTCTTCACGCTTAAACCGCTGAACCGATTTAGATGAAATTTGCTATAGAGATAGTTTGAGTCCCGGGAAAGGACATAGGATAGTTTTTATCCCGATATTCCCACGGGATCGACACTTATGCGGGTGAAACCGCGGGACGTTGCCAGTTTAAAATAACGGGCAATGAGATATATTTGTCAAAACATTTAGGTGCTGTTAAATAAAGTAGCAAAGTATGAAAAAGCCTTACTAAATTGACGGATGCCTGTTGGTTTTATTATAAAGGACTTACGTTAATATTTTGACTACGTCATGATCTAATCCGGCTATTATTTTAGGGGAAGACCAAATTAAACATCTGGGCCCTGATTCACTACGACCACTTAACGATTACTTACGTTTTTATAAAAAAAAAAAAACTTACTTCAAAATAGTTCAAATCCACGTCAATTCTTTAGCTGCCGCTAAAAATAATCTCGTAGCTACCCAATTGCCTCTCCATACACCACGATAACACTCCACATTAATAATCTCAAAGTGGTGTCTAAAGAGCATTCCCGAAGGAAGCCTATATGGCATAAACCAAAGCGTAAACCTTCACCCTAATTGCGTAACACACTATCAACCGGAATTTGAATCATTTTGAAGCAAATTGCTAATCCATTGCTTCATAAGTTCGAAAAAAATTCTGCTCAACACGTAAATAACGCAATGAATGTTGTTGAACTGTCAAAATGAAACCGATTCCGTGCCCCGCTGATTTTGGTAAAAGGTGTTTTTGCTATATGGGGCCATTCCTCTAATAAACATAACGATAAAATTAATTTGTTACTTATGACAAAATCGGTATGCAAATCTCGTATCAAAACTTACCTAAAAGGTCTGGATTACGGCGCCACAGGGAAACTATTAAATACTTGTTATTAAACAACTTATTACAATCTACCATGACATATTAGTTTTGGAGACACGACACGCGCATAACCACAAACACACACATACATACCAACACCACACAACTCACACTTTTGCACACTCTTACTGCAAAGGACGCCATGTACTTATAATATTATTGTTTTGGTTTCACTTTTCATTTGTTATACATAAATATACTTGTCGGATCAGGTATGATTTGAGTGTCTCCCGACATCTTATTGCAACTACTGGTGTGGGCGTAGTGATATGGGAGCAGGTATAGTGTGTCTCGATACTGTCAGGCATATTTAAAAATTACAGTGGGCGTACTGTGGGTAGTGTTCGTTATTGCGCAATGGAAAAACGGTTTGCAGTTTGAGTCAGATTATAATTTCATGAACAATTAACACACTGTAGGTACATGACACAACTAGACACACAGTAAAACAATTAAGTACAGTAACAAAGTAATTGCGAACAAATCGTAGGATCGATTACTGTTCGTATAGTGACAGAGTCACCCAAATATAGCGTATTTACAATACAGTAAAAGTATGAACTTTAGTAAACCGACAGGTTTGTCGGGAGCTAGTGCTCTGTCAGGAGTTGAGTCCGAAGACCATCTCCGCTAGCACAAACGAATGCGCTCAGTTATAAAGGGTTTGTCCCCACCTGGCATTCGCCCCACAACAACTCTGTCCGATGACGCACGGAAGTACGTCAACGTGTTTACTTGAGTTGATACAAAACACTAAAATGTGATAAATCTAATAAGACATTACATAAGTAATCAAATAATACAAGAACTATTGTCATAAATAAACAATAGAGATTTCACTAAGTAAATCATTTTAAAATCACAATAACATGACATCAATTGTTTTGAACAAAACTATCGGTTATAATTACACCGAGTACTCAATAAATTATGTTCCAATTTGTTAGACAATAATGAATAGTAAAATCACTTAAATTCATAATAAGAACAACAAATCATAACAAATTATGTGGACTACCCACAATTATAATAATTAAGCCAACTCCGACATAGGTACTTATGTTACACTGTATTTTTTTAACCACAATGAAAGAGACTGGCCTCCACGACACAGGGAATCCTAGTGTGGAGACCAGTGATTTATCTGATATACTTAATTATGTATTTTCCTGAACAATAAAGATTATTATTATTATCTCCTTTATTTAATTTTGAACATATAAATCATATTTTTAAATATAAAAATAAAAAAACATTGATTAATATTAACTCATCAGTAAACCTAACAAAATTAAAACTCCTCGGCATTTCCCCAGGAGACTGAAAGCAGGTGAAGTTGAGTTTGTTCACAATTAGTGTTGGTAGAAGTTTAACGAAATAACTTCAGTTCGGGGAGGACCAGTAAATTGAATCAATGGTCGCTTGGAGAAATAACTGAGGTTAAGTGAGGTGTTTGGAGGCCATTATCGTAGACTCCGTATTTATTTTGACTATTATTGAGCACCGACCTTGCAACACCATTATACGCATTATTCATTAGGAATTTCATAGTAACAGTCCGGAGTTTGGAAGTTAGCGGTTTAATACCCCCGTGTCTCGGAAAGCACGTAAAGCCGTTGGTCCTGCGCCTGATCTCTCCCCGGTGGAGTCGGATTGCCGTCCCATCGGACTATGAGAGTAAAGGAACTGAGAGTGCATCTGTGTTTGCGCACACACTTGTGCAGTATAGTATCTCCTGCGTGCCAGGCTAATCTCTGTTGAGATTGGCCACCGTGACCAAAATCGGTCGGGAGCATAGGCCGGGAGGCTGTTAATACGCTTCAAAACAGGCACCACTGATGTTGGCGATAAGTCTGCAAGGCTGAAATGAACTGGGCGGGTCACGCACAAAAGATGCATCAAGACAGATGTTCCAGGATCGTCACACAGTGGGTACCTGAAGACGGACTACATTACCGAGGCAGGTCTAAGAAACGTTGGCGTGACGATTTGGACTCGTTCCTTCCCGATAGGCCGGAGAAAGCACAGCATAAAGAAAATTGGAAAATCATGGGGGAGACGTTTGCCCAGCCGTGGGAAAACATAGGATAACTAAAAAAAAGTTATTGAGCAGAAATTATATATTGCAAATGTGTGATCGAAACTGTAAAACTGAAACTTTATAAAAAACTTTGCCCGTGACATTGTCCGCGTGAAAGTCGGAAAACAACATGGTATTAATATTTTATAATACCTACTATAGTAAATTATATCGATTGAGAGTAGATTGAGAAAAGAAATGAATTGATGAACTATGCGACAACACAAAGGAGAGTTTAATAAATTAAACAATAAGTAAAATATTTATCATATTCTCGTGCAAATTGTTACGTTGATCAGAAATTCCTTTTGCAGAATATTGAATGTAATAATCAAACTCCGATGCAATTTAGCTATAATGAAATTATGAAGGTTGCTAGTACAGTTAGCCTCAAAAAGATGTATGCGCGAACTTATATTAATTTTACATAAGCATATGACGTTCCCACTGTAGGGACACAAACCTCCTCTCTGTGAGAGGGAGTGGGCCGTAATCCACCACGTGGATTGGTAGATGACACATGCCTTCGAATTTTTGGGTCTAGGACATGGTCGGTTCCTTCATGATGTTTTTTCTTTCACCGTTTTTAGAGCATTTATTAGTGGTGATCTAAATATATTACACAAAATAAAGTGGGTCATTTTACATATATATATTTTTTTATTATTCTCTCTGTTCTGTTAGTTTTTTTTTCATGGTCTGGCAGTTTGAGTAATTTATGTGGCCTACCCAAATGTCCTTTCTTTGGTATTGTTCGTCGAATCGTTGAGCTCCTTAAGTCTTGAGTTGAGCTGCACGATTTTTGACAAATGCGTGCACTGACTGGACAGGTCCTCTCAATCTGTGTGGTTCTTTCCTCAAAAGACCACCTCAGACATCGATCTACATGGTCTTCATATAACCTGACCAAGATTATGTCTGGACTTTAAAAGAGACTGTGATCTCTGAGTTTGTTTCGGCCTTTCTTCTCAGAGTAGTCGGATAGGAAACGCCGACTTCATCTAGTTTTAAAAAAAACATGATTGACATGTAAAAGTGTTTGTACAGAAAGCGTCACTATGTCCTAACCCCTCAAGTTTTAAAATGTTACACTGCTACAACATTGAATTCCTTACGAATAATCTAAAGAATACTTCAAAAAGAGTCCATTGTGTTGACTCGGATTCGAACCATCGCATCACCGAACGTCGTCATACTCATACCGGCAGTTTGACGAACTAGCCAGCGAGCCCATATGAATTGCGATGAAATTGTTATCTACTATCGGCTGAGTCATTATATCTTTAGGTCCCTGTCTAATCGAAAGATGTTATAATTTGAGGGTATCCATTAATTTTACTTACTTACGTTGTCTTTATAAAATTAATCCATACCTTCAAGTTATAACTTTGTATACGTTCACTTAAAACGGCGAAGAGTAAACGACTACTAATTTTATCAATTATTTTTTTAAATGATTTCTGATTTTATGAGAACTAAAATAGTTGTTCTGTTTGTTGTAAAATAAGATCATAGTTTTGTTAAATAATAGCAATAATATTATTAAATGACTAATAAAGTATTTTATTTTTCTTGATTTTTTAATTCTTTATAAATAATTACTACTTAAAACAAAATAGAAATATATATCAAAATAATATAATGAACAAAAAGCACATTTCGTGCCTATATAGGATTTGAACTTCCAATCTTATGCACGGTAAGCGGTCTTGAAACCTCCAGTCTATTTAGACGATGAATAAGTTGTCGTAAATGTTAACCCTATTATTGTTGCTTGTCGTCGCAAAAGTATTGTTTTATTGAAAAAAACAATAATAAAAACAGAATTTAAAAAAAAATACTTACTTAAACTTCTTTATTCACTAAAACAATACATTATTTAAAATAAAATGTTTTTGCAAAATACAAAAACCAACTTGGGCCTATCACGGATTTGAACGCACATGTCTTTTGGTGGGGTAACTACTTAAAGGAGCTGTGTGTACAAACCTACTTACAAAAATAAAATCATTTCAATCATTTCATTTCATTATACTAATAATAAAGCTAAAGAGTTTGTTTGAACGCCCTAATCTCTGGAACTACCAGTCGAATTTGAAAAATTGTTTTTGGATTCGGCTAACAAATGCTAGCCCAATCTTTTAACATAGCTATAGGCTATTTAACATCACGCTAGGACTCTTAGGAACCAAGCATCAGACATAGATCTACATGGTCTTCATATAACCTGACCAAGATTTTTTTTTTTTTAAAAACGTTGCCCCTCACTAGGAATTTCTCCTGTATTGTGGGTGCGTTTACAAACATTTAAACTCACATACACAAACAGCCAGACCCGGAACAACTACTTGTAGGTCAGACAAATATTTGTTCCGTGCGGGAATCGAACCCGCGACACGCAGCGCAGCAGTCAATCGCTTAACCACTGCGCCAACCGTGCCGTCAAAAAAAATCATGATTGACGTGTAAAAGTGTTTGTACAAACCTACTCACAAAAAAAAAAAAACATTTCATTTCACTTCATTTCAAAGCGCCTGGCTGGTCTCCTGGCCAGGCACAGGATACAGGGTGAATTTTCCAAGTGGGCGTGGATGGCCAAATCCGAAACTATGACGAATAGTGAAAAGTACTTAAAGGAGTCGCGGGCTCGATTTTGATGAAAACTAAAAGTGCATCATAGGATTTGTGAAAAATCTATATTTATAGCCAGGAATCGAAACAGTTGATTTTGAAAAAAAAAAATCACTGTGTATTATTACACCATTCGATAGTGTCGCTGATTAGGATCGAATTCTGGGAAGTAATGACATACGGGAAACTAAAGAAAAGAGCTCATTTTCAACAAAATCCTTTTTTATTTTCTTATGTTACCTACCTACTATTAAACCTTAGCTGATTAATTTTTCAAAATGATGACCATTGTTTTCAAAACATAGCAGGATTCGACGTCTCAAGGATTGTACTGCATTCAAAATTTGAATCCGCGGTTCGTCTTTCATACAAAGAATATTGAATGACTCCAGTTTTGGGAAAACAAGATTTAAAATACAGTAGTGCCAGCGACACGAAGAAGAAGAAGAAGAAGGCTGACTGTACCAATTCTTAAGCATACATACATACCTAGGATCAATGCTAGCTCGCTATATTATATCTATATTAATATTCCAATCACGTAACATCCGTTTAACGGAAAATAAATGGTCTTTCAATTCAATTCTTTTCTTAATAACAATGGAATCAATTATGGTTTAATTTTCAAGAAAAGTCTAGAATTTTATATTAGAAGCTCATTCTTCTTGGCATTGACGCATCCGGAGAAGCCTTTTTCAATTTTCTTATCTTTTCTTTTCTTTATGTAAGGCTGAAAAAGTCGATTTCTGAGCATGGGTTTCTGGGTTCAATTCCCACGTTGGGCAAAGTGTTCTTGGGTTTTTCTATCGGGAATTTCTCAGTAGCAGCCCAGCACTCTAATTGCGTAACAAACTATCAATCACAATCTGAGTCATTTTGAAGGATATTGCTAATCCAATGCTTCATATATTCGAAAAAAAAAACTGCTTAACAACGTAAATAACGCAATGAATCTTGTTGAACTGTCAAAATGAAAGCGATTGCTACTGATAGTGTGTTATGCAATTACCCCGCAGAGTCTAGATTTGGGCTTGGTTAATGGCAATATAGTACCTAATACTAGCTACGCCCCGCGGTTTCACCCGCATAAGTGACGATTCCGTGTGAATATCGGGATAAAAACTATCTTATGTCCTTTCCCGGGACTCAAACTATCTCTATACCAAATTTCATCGAAATCGGTTAAGCGGTTTAAGCATGAAGAGGTAACAGACAGACACACTTTCGCATTTATAATATTAGTATGGATTTCACTCTCATACAAGGGACGATCCCATGTTACATGAAACTGAAACATAACTGGTGAAATGTTGGTGTACTAAACACTAAAAACCTTTACCTATTACTTTGGGGGAAACATTCATGATATTGTATGTTTGTTAATTTAAAGAGATTAATATAATGACTGTGCCTTCTCAGTACATTTATGATAATCTTTTGTGTGCACATAAAAATATTAATCTGTTTAAAAAATACAGTGATATCCATAACATAAATACTAGGAACAAACACAAATTTGTTGTTCCTACAACGAGGCTCAAAAAAATAGGTGGCTCGTTTAGATGCCAATGTATACGTTTTTATAATAAACTTCCTAGCCACATTCAAGAACTAAGCCTTAATAAATTCAAATCTTTTTTAAAGCGAAAACTATGTCAGAAAGCCTATTATACTGTAAAAGACTATATTGAGGACAAAAAGGCTTGGGATTGAGCTGCTCCAATAGGTTTAGAATGTTGTTTTTATTTTTGCTATTTTACACTTTAATAATTTTCTTTTTTTACTGTATAAAGTATTATATGATTTTAATTATTGTGAATGTGAGGACTATGTGGGTAATTTTTTGTTTTTTCTCTCTTCGTTTTAATCATGATCTGGCAGTTTGAGTAGTTAATGCGGCCTACCCAAATGTCCTGTCTTTGGTATTGTTCGTCGAATCGTTGAGCTCCTTGAGTTCTGAGTTGAGCTGCACGGTTACTGACAAATGCGTGCACTGACTGGACAGGTCCGCTCAATCTGTGTGGTTCTTTCCTCAAAAGACCATTTCAGACACTAATCTACATGGTCCTCAAAGATTATGGCGGATTTTTTATATACACATTGACATTGATGAATTTTATTTAGACAATGACATGAATATTTACTTTGTAAGTAATTTTTATTATTATTTTTTATTTAATTATTGTGAATGTGAGGACTATGTGGGTCATTTCTTTTTTCCTTCTTAGTTTTAATCATGATCTGGCAGTTTGAGTAGTTTATGCGGCCTACCCAAATGTCCTTTCTTTGGTATTGTTCGTCGAATCGTTGAGCTCCTCAAGTTCTGAGTTGAGCTGCACGATTTTTGACAAATGCGTGCACTGATTGGACATGTCCGCTCAATCTGTGTGGTTCTTTCCTCAAAAGACCATTTCAGACACCAATCTACATGGTCTTCACACGATCTGACCAAGATTTTGTCTGGACTTTAAAAGAGACTGTGACTTCTGAGTTTGTTTCGGCCTTTCTTCTCAGAATAGTCAGTTATGAAACGCCGACCTCATCTAGTTTAAAAAAAAATATGATTGACGTGTAAAAGTGTTTGTACAAACCTACTTACAGAAATAAAAATCATTTATCATTTATCATTTGTTGAAAATTGTCCGTGGGCCTAGTACGAACGCGCAGAGTAAACGAAACGTAAATTCAAACGATTTCAAAATTGAAAATACTCGTTTCACAAATAATGTTTATTTAGTTTTAAATCTTTATTCATATCATTATTTGTTTACTTATAATTTATTGTACACCACAAAAATACGTAACAAAAAACAAATTAAACACTAAAAATATACAATGGGCGGCCTTATTAGGCGGCCATTATTGTTATTGTGATACTAATAGTGCTTGCAGTATAAATTAAAACTATTTTTCTGTAGGATAGTTTGTAATTTCGATCCATAAATTCCTTGAATTTCCGTTAAGTTTACTTCGCGCTTTTGTAAATTCACATTACGTTTACCTACTTCGCGCATTTGTAAATTCACGTTACGTTTATCTACTTCGCACATTTGTAAGTTCAAGTTACGTTTATCTACCTCGCGCGTTTGTAAATTCACGTTGTTTACCTACTTCGCGTGTTTGTAAATTCACGTTACGTTTATCTACTTCGCGCATTTGTAAATTCACGTTGTTGACCTACTTCGCGAGTTATTGAATTCACGTTACGTTTATTTACTTAGCGCGTTTGTTAATTCACATTACGTTTACCTACTTCACGCGTTTGTAAATTCACATTACGTTTACCTACTTCACGTGTTTGTAAATTCACGTTACGTTTATCTAATTCGCGCGTTTGTAAATTCACGTTACGTTTACTTCGCGCGTTCGTGCTAGGGCCTTTGTTTCTCTAAAGAAGCGGGTTGCAGCTACTGTATGACACAGTTCGACATCAATGCTTTCTATCTAATTGCAGGCTGTTGCAGCGGGCTTTGAGTCCAGTCCACTGTACTGTCTTCTTTATGAAAGCATGTTGAATGGACTAGAGTAGTTGGTTGTTTGTTACAAAGCGACCTTTTGTTTACTTTATTCTTTGATACGGTTAGGTTTAATTAGGTTTTGAGATTTTAATCGGGAAAATGCCAGTAAAGTGAGGTTTTCAACGTCAAAGTCATTTATTTGCGAAACACGGAACATCGGTATTTATTACGTAAACATAACCCACAGAAAACGTCATTACATTTATTTATTACTGGGCCATTCTCCTGCCCATAAGTAGATATCCCAAATTATTCAGGGTCGGCGTAACATGTCTTTTTCTTCCTTATTGCTCTATTAGTCGTCATCTCGATAGCACCCCCTTTCTAACCATAATTATCATCATATTTTATACTAGCAGCGCCCCGCGGTTTCAACCGCATAAGTTTCGATCCCATGGGAATATCGGAATAAAAACTATCCTGTCCTTTCCCGGGACTCAAACAATTTCTATACCAATTTCATCTATATAGGTTCAGCGGTTTAAGTGTGAAGAGGTAACAGACAGACAGACAGACAGGCACGCTTTCGCATTTATTATATTAATATAGTATGGATAAGTATATTTCATATATCATTTTTTATTACTGTGTCAGTCAACACTTGGCAACATTCAATTGCGATTTTTTCCTGAAATAACGAAAGCAATGTTGAAATACCTACGACAATTTTCACAAACCTATGGATTCGAAAATACTTTGTTCGTAATAACATGAAATTTCTTTCAAAACTAAAGGAGATAATCGTCTTTGAATAAAGCCAAGTGTATAATACAATATACATACGTATGCTCGTGACTGTACCTATTAAATATGAAAGTTAAATTCTATATATATATACTGATAATAATGCTGAAGAGTTTGTTTGTTTGAACGCGCTAATCTCTGAAACTATCAGTCGGATTTGAAAAATATTTTTTGCATTTGATAGCCCAATTCTTGAGGAAGGCTATAGGCTATTACACATCACGCTAAGACCCTTAGGAGCCGAGCAAAAAGAAAAAAGTCAGAAAAAACGCTAGGCGAAAATGAAGTAATAACGCGGGTAGGCGATGCGATGCGACGCGCGACGGCGTGAGTCGTTGGAGAAAAAAATTCACGCGGACGAAGTCGCGGGCGGAAGCTAGTCATTAATAAAACTACTACTACTACTAGCCTACCTATATTGTTTGAAAGCAGTATTCATAGAAAGAATCCCTTAAAAAAATCCTATGTAATTGCTTTATCACTTTTGACAGCAATTTCCAGTAAATTTAAACTTCACTAGGGTCGAAACTATCTAATTGTTACATAGACAAATAGACCTTGTCGTTTTGTGACGTGCAAGTAACATTCAACCTTAGGGTGATACCATGCGTGGGTGATACCCACTACTGTCTTCCACAGTATGAAAGTATTTTTGAAATAGCAAATGGTAGAAAAAAAATATCATAAAAGAAACATCGAAACAGAAAATCGGATTTGTAATCATATTTTTACGCAGCTTTCTGCGCAAAATAAACATGATGTCGCGTGTGTAAACGCGAGATTTATTTTACCTTTACCAATACAATATGACTGAATCAATATACACTACATACTACCTTATTTCAGTTTAGTATTTGACGATGCTATGGGCTATGCTTGGAGGTTCCCTGCGTGATCGAATCAGGAATGAAGAGATCCGCAGCAGAACCAAGGTAACCGACATTGTCCGAAGAATTGCCAAACTTAAGTGGCAGTGGGCAGGGCACATTGCTCGCAGAGCAGATGGCCGATAGGGCCGAAGGATTCTGGAGTGGGGACCGCGTACCGGAAGACGTAGCGTTGGAAGGCCTCCCACAAGGTGGTCCGACGACCTTGTGAAGGCCGTAGGAATCCGCTGCATGCGGTAGGCACAGAACCGGTCGAAGTGGAGGTGCTTGGGGGAGGCCTATGGCCAGCAGTGGACGTCTTTCGGGTGGTATATATGACGATGATGATCGTCAAATCATCATCATCATTATCATTTCAGCCACGTGTGTCACTTTTATCCGACCTCTTCGGTGATTTCAGTACCTTCGTAACAAAATTAGACGTCATATTTGTGTCCTCGCCTGTACAAGTAAAATACGGGGGTGGATTCGAGTGTCTTGGATTGATAATGTCAACAATGGTGTCGTGTTTTGTTCTATTTCTTTATTGTCCTCGTAATCTTGAGAGGTGCGGGTGAAAGATAGGGGTGGGAAATAATATTTTTGTGTACCTTTTTTTAAAGCGAACTTTATAGGTTCGTCAGAAAACTTGGGTACAACTTGGGAAACCCGAAAAAACAAATGTAAACTGTCAAATTCTCCCAATCAACTTTGAACCTAATGCTTTAGCGATAAAGTTGAAAATCTATTAAATAAATTTGACAGATTGTAGTGGCTTGATGTGCTGGCGTCTGTACGTAAGTGATAATAATAAATAAATAAATAAAACTTGATTAGTAAATAAATAGATTATCTATTTAAGTATTCAGTAATGGTACAAATAACAGCTTTAGATGGCTATAACATGCAAAATTAGCTAAATTGACGTAGTACGTGCGTCCAGTGTGTCCGACAAAATGCGACACACTACTGCACAAATCATCTGCCTAGCCTTTACCCAACTAGGTTGCGGTCGGCTTCCAGTGTAACCGGATGCAGCTGAATAGGTACCTACCAATATTTTACATACAGCGACTGCCTATCTGACCTCCACAACCCAGTTACTGGGTAGTACGATACCCCTTGGTAAGACTTTAAAACATTCAAGTTGACAACTGATTGTAAGAACAACACTACTGGTTCCACGAAGATACTCGTATACCGTTTATTGTTTATTTTTGTTCTCGAGTTCCAAATACGGATGGCTCAGGTTGACGTAAACGATCCGATATCGATAGAATTCGAGGAAATTAGCCTCGCATCCTCGTTGCATAGACTATACGGTTTTATAGTGTGTCCCAAAAGTGTCTGTTGAAAGTGTAAACAAACCTTGTTCAGGTTAAGGCGCTGCCCAAACAAAGGACACCGTAAAACGCATTTTTTTTGTCGCTCTGTTAGTCGTATTGATACATATTACAAGCCAGAAAAAAATTGAGTGTATTGTCAAATGTTCAAAGAAAAGACTTATTCAAGAATATTTCATAAAAATAAAATAGTATTTTGAAAAAGTAGTACCTAATACCAAAAATTATTTGTGTATTTGTTTAAAAATTAATTAAAACTGCATAATTACTTATATTATGTTGGTGGTCAGCGATGCGTTTGATTTTAGTTGAATCGATCATTTTGATTCAAACGCATCGGTGTTTGGAACTTTATTTGTTGCCGCGATGCGCTATTATTGTCCATTGCCTAAAAACTGGCTTCTTACCGCGCCTTAAGGGTCTTACATGTCCTAAAGCGCGGTCACTGTCGAACTACATAGAAAAGAAAGAGTAGGGCGATGACTCAACGCTGGTAATTTATTGCAAAATATGAAGCAATTATTTAATTACAAAAAATCTGTTGTTTGGACTAAAAAACTAAAACACTAGTATTTTAGTATGTTGCTTGTAGAATAATCTGACAAAAAAACAGAATGATTGTATGTATATTAGTATGGTTTTTATTGTAAAAATAAAGTTTTTAGAGGTATCTTCATGATTTTTTTCTATCGTATCAAATTAGTTGTATTTATGTTTTCAACACACTATCTACCTAGCATATCTCCTGAAGAATATCATATATTTTTTTGATTTTGTTTACTGGAGTCGATCCTATACTTTTAATGTTTCTAAAACTTGCGTTTTTTGCGTTTAGGTCCTGTAAGCCCCTTAAGTAGTCAAATGATCAAATCAAAGCACTCAATTTGTAAGCGGCACTATGATTTGGCATCCACCGGTACGTTTTCAGATCCATTTGTTTTGCTGTCGGGAAATATTTGGACGACTTATTTTATAGATTTATATATTTTGACGGCACGGTTGGCGCAGTGGTTAAGCGATTGACTGCTGCGCTGCGTGTCGCGGGTTCGATTCCCGCACGGAACAAATATTTGTATGACCTACAAGTCGTTGTTCCGGGTCTGGCTGTTTGTGTATGTGAGTTTAAATGTTTGTAAACGCGCCCACAACACAGGAGAAATTCCAAGAGTGGGGCAACGTTTTTTTAAAAAAAAAAAAGAAAAAAAAAAAAAGAAAAATATTTTATAGATTTTCAAACATTCGATTCGCGCGACCGCGTCGTGCGTTTGTCAGTTAGGACACTTATTCGAGTTCAATATGTTTGATCGCGCGTTCGTATGAGTAAAATTCGCGCGAACCTACGATGATCGCGCATTCGTGTTCTATTACGACGATGCAATATGATGTTGCCGAAACCGGCAAGTCCGAGAAGCAATAAGTTGAAGACGTGTGACATCTATCAACCCGCACTGGGCCGGTGTGGTGAATTACGGCCCATGGCCCCTGTGTCCTACCAGTGGGAACATTATAGGCTGATTATGTTATGTGTAGTACTCGTAAGTTCTTAGTGTTTCTGCTTATTAAGAAGATCACCCCCAACACTGGGAAAATCGTAGTCCCAGATAAATAAATAGGTAGTTAAAATACCAATTCTTTATGCTAAGTTAAGATAAGAGAAGTACGTTAAGCCGTTGGTCCCGGCTGTCATTCGTGGATCTTTGGCAGTCGTTACGGGTAGTCAGAAGCTCGAAAGTCTGACAACCAGTCTTACCAAGGGGTATCGTATTACCTAGTAACTGGGTTGTGGAGGTCAGATAGACAGTCGCTCCATGTCAAATACTGGTATTCAGCTGCATCTGGTTAGACAGGAAGCCGACCCCAACATAGTTGGGAAAAGGCTAGGCAGATGATGACCTATTCTTCATCTTAAAACAAGATAAACACGACAGCTAGTTCTTGAACAGCTGGGAGATTTATTTATCTTTAATTAAAAGGAGCGACGGAACATAGTGCAGTTTCCTTCAAACGGGAAAAGTTGAAATAAATACTAGCCACCTGGAGAGTGCCAAGTTGTTCTTATGTCGCAGTAAAGTGAGGTTTTAGTAGAAGGCTGTATTTACTAGATTCATAGGAAACTCAGTAAGTGGCAAAGTATGTACTACCACTGAAGGGCGGCCTACTGTATAACGTAAATTAAATCTAAATAAAATATATGTTGTTTCAAAAAAAAAAAAACAATCTTTTGGCAACCATTCGTTTTTATTATTCATCCGTTTTGCGTATTTTACAACAGTACCTATAGTATTTTGAATTTAATTTATAATGAAAATTTAATATTATTAACGAAAAGGTATTTGAATAAACCTATACACTACATTCTTTGGAGGAATTCAAATAGCTTCTTTAAGTGAAGATTCACCCAGGTGTATTTCCTCAGGGAAACTAATATTAATTGTTTTGACACACTACGCAAACTTGCCTTATTATTGCCTTTCCATACAACTGTCAAAGAATGACAGTTATGATTTTAATTTACGAACAATTTAAGTTGTTAATGAATGTACAAACAACAACAAAAACAAAACAAACCACAACTACAACAACAATGAATAACAACAAAAAACAATGAAAACAACATAGAACAACAACAGCACACCCACAGTTAAGAATTGATTTCCCTGACTTTACATACACGGTATGACGTCCGTCACTTCCTGGGCCGTCAGCCTTATTACCAACAGTGCTGACTGGTTAATTTTCTCACTACGACATAGACTATACTCGCGCTTCTCGTACCGACACGAGACAAGATTCTATTCAATAATTCAAACTTTTCCAATCGCGAACTTATAATTACATGCCTCAAGAGACATGCTGGCGTATTATTAATCAAAATAATTAACTGTACATGTTTATGTTAGACAAAGTGATGAGTCAAACGTTTCTTGCTACGTAAACTTAGGTTAACTTGAGTGATTGCTTGAGTTTAGGGCTTTTTACCTCTGAAAGTTTAATGATTTAAACTTACTCAAAGGTGCGTCAATAAGCATTAATCGTTGTCGAAATCAAAGCGTGTTTTACAAAATAATGTTGATTGCAAACATTTTGGAACTGCCTACAACATAGGAAGTTAAACAGAAAAACGACTAGTGTCTGCAACTTGTCTGCAACTTAGAGCATAAAACTGTTGTAGTCAGATGCACTTAAGAAAGACAGAAGGTTCATTTAATTTTTTTCAGCGTATAATGCCAACTTCTCAAATTACCGACTAATCAAACGCCAACAACTCATGATTTTTCCATAAATTGTATTATATAGTATTTTTATCTTACAAAGTGAGGCGCCCTTTGCTTGTGGTAACTAACCCCCTTACTTATAAACGTTGTATAGCGCGCCTGTATAGTTACACAACGCTTTGTCTTCTTCTTTCGAAAGTCAAATTACTGACGACTGAAAGAGAGAAATCGGTGTGTAATACTATTCATCTGAATGTGTAATTTTTTTTTTTTTTTTTTGCCCCACACTAGGAATTTCTCCTGTATTGTGGGTGCGTTTACAAACATTTAAACTCACATACACAAACAGCCAGACCCGGAACAACTACTTGTAGGTCATACAAATATTTGTTTCGTGTTGGGAATCGAACCCGCGACACGCAGCGCAGCAGTCAATCGCTTAACCACTGCGCCAACCGTGTCGTCATAAGCGTGTGTGTATAAGCGCAGGAGCTCTGGGTATTGTCCGCGTCCGAAACACGGGCGAAGTCGGTAGTATTTGTGTGTTATGTGCTAAAAGGCGTGTCCCATCGTGAGATAAAAAAAAATCTGCATTGATTTTATATTTTCCTTCGAAATCAATAATTTTGAAGAGCTTTCCATTTCAGTCGTTGTTTTTTAAACTGCAATATTTTCAATAATATCCATAAAAAACAACAAAATGGTTTTAATTTAAAGTGCCCTATTCGCATAAGTACGCAAATTTTATAAACACATGCTTATGTTATACTCCATGTAAAAAGTTCCTAATAGGCCACTCCATTTAGACATGGACTTGTCTTTTGGGCGCTTTTTCCATTGAAAGCGATACGGACAAATTTTTTGATGCTCAAAGAGCTCGTCCCGCTTTTTTATACTTGTTCATACCTTATTAACGTGTGAGCTTTAATAGTATATTTAATTAAATTTCACTGTAAAGAAGTAAATAAAATCGAATAATCTTTTTGCCTTTTGATGCCCAAAGAGATCGTCCCCCTTTTTAGACTTGTTTATACTATAATAGCGTGTGAGCTTGTATAATTATATTTAATTAACGGATAACATTTGTTCTAAACCTATTTATGTTTTCTCTATAAGTGAATTGTAATTCTTTTGAGAAAATAAATATCTTTAACCGTATTTAAATTTCACTGTAAAAGTAAATAAAATCGAATAGACTTTCTGCCTTTCTCCTCTGTGCTAAAATTCTGCATAATATAATTAAATAAAGTGTGCAACTCTGCAGTCTGATTGTAATTAATTAAATGCAGAGCGCGGTTAACAACGCTAAGGATTTGAAATTATTTTAATAAAATTTGTTTATGTGAGAAACTTTGTGATTTATTAGTTTTAAGGACTTGGTGTTATTAAAAATTTGGTGTTGTTTTATCTAAAAAAAAATGCGATTTTTTAATAGCAGGTAAGTAGGTAGGTACTTGTTGCTTAGTCCTTTCGTTATGCGCAACCCATGAATAAAATTAGATTTGCAGAGAACTAAAAATAACAAAGCCAGACCAATATCATATTTAATTATGAAGTCTGACTTTGACCAAGAAGATTACGACTGTTTGGATATTACTCGTAAAATATCAAGACGTCACGGCTCAGTAATACCTATTTTTATTATTGGCAAAAACAGCCGGGATGGTGTTGAAAAAAGCCAACTGCGATTATCAACCAATAAATAATTTGCAGTAAACAGCTATCATAGAGTGGCTGCCTTTTACGTAACTCGAACACTGATAACTCCTAACATTTTGAAATTCGTAAAAAACGGCCTTATAGTTAGGCTGACTTCTGCAAAATAGGTATTTTAATTTTTGTCAAAATTGGCTGCATTTTACATGAAGATGACTGTTTTTTACAATACACATTTGTAGACATGGCTGCATTTGACGGCTCATATCTCCGTGATAAATAGAGATATCGAAATGGCTGTTTTTGCAAAAAATCGGGCATGTCGAAATTAGTATGGCTGTGTATATATTCATTTTTGGAAAAAGTGCCACATGGCTGCTTTCTGCATAACACGGTCCTATATATTTGCACCTTGTGCCTTATCCTATATGATTTTGTTCCTTGTTGGACCAAACACACTACCCCGTAGGAAAAACTTCGAAGTCAATCAGAAAGCAAGTTACTCAACTTGATACAAATCTATTCACAAAAGAAATATCAATACATCCCACACAAACATCCAAACGCGAAACAACAATATCTTCAGACCTTTGTTCCGTGTTGGACCGAACCGAACTCACTTTCCCATAGGACAAAACTAAGAAGCCAATCATAAAACAAGTTTCAAAATTATTTTCAACTTGATACACTTCTTTCTATTCACACAAAAAATCGATACCTGAAGGTCGAGTTTTATACCCCTCCAAATTCAGGGGTAAAGCACACAATACGTTAAGAGGACAAAGAGCCCGTAACGGCAGGTGAGGAAGGAGTACGCAACATTCGGGACGCATGGCTTTACGATCGACAGAATGCTCGCCTCGGTGCGGCGGCGGCGGAGACACGGACTCAATGGCTTGAGAAATTATGCCGGAGATCTAGGAACATTGTGAAGTTGGCTTATGTTGGTTTGTGTTTTGATATATTGTGTAAGTATTTACTTAATAATAGGCAAAGACTCGCCTCCTATTACATACATGGGACTTAAACATAACGAAGCAGTAGTTGCACTTAGACCCTTTAGTAGTATCATGTATAGAATCATTCACTCACACAAATTTTAACTAAAATACAATCGTGTGAATAATTCATTATATAAGAGGCTTGTGGCTAAGTAATAACATCCGCACGGGTCGATCGGTCCGGTTAAGCAACGCTTGCTGCGGTTGGCCCGTGGGTGGGTGACCCGTACCTCGGAAAGCACGTCAAGCCGTTGGTCCCGGCTGTCATTCGTGGATATTTGACAGTCGTTACGGGTCTTCAGAAACCTGAAAGTCTAATAATCAGTCTTGCCAAGGGGTATCGTATTACCCAGTAACTAGATTGTGGATGTCGGATAGGCAGTCGCTCCATACAAAATACTGGTATTGAGCTGCATCTGGTTAGACTGGAAGCCGACCCCAACATAGTTGGGAAAAGGCTAGGCAGATGATGACAGCCGTGTGAATAACTTAGGTGAAGATAATATTCTATCCGCGACTTCCTTCGTAGCTCTCCTTCCAAGATAGAATTAGCATCATTATAATATATACCTAGTCATCTATGTACGGTATATGTACGTAAGCAAGCCCTAATGACATCCACATTGTAAAGTGTCTGCGAGCGGTCGTTTGATGATATCATATTCGAAGGTAAATATGTACGGCGAAATGCGAATAAAGAGATAGATATTTTTACCTTTTTCTTTTGGCGTCTTTAACTAAAACTTATTTGGCTAAAACTTAAGGATCAGGGCAATAAACTCTTATCTGTTACAGGGGACCATTACTAATAAACAACACATTAATACCCAAATTGTTGTCGTAATTTATGTATTTACTAACACTAGGTTTAAGGTACTTTACTAACACTACGGATCTCTGTTGTCTGATTATTTGAAATAAATTATTATTACCGTAACTAAATAATTTATAACTTTAAGTACATACCTACTAATAATAAAACTGAAGAATTTGTTTGTTTGAACGCGTGGATACTGCATTATGATAATTCAAAATAATTCATCATCATCATCATTTCAGCCGAAAGACGTACTGTATGGATGGACTGCTGGACATAGGCCTCCCCCAAGTATCGCCGTTTCGACCGGTTTTGTGTTTCCTACATCCAGCGGATTCCTGCGGCCTGCATAAAGTCATCGGTCCACCTTGTTAGGCCTTCCAACGCTACGTCTTCCGGTACGCGGTCGCCACTCCAGAACCTTCCGGCCCCATCGGCCATCTGTTCTGCGAGCAATGTGCCCTGCCCACTACCACTTAAGTTGGCAATTCTTCGGGCTATGTTACGGTTACCTATGGTTCTCCTGCGGATCTCTTCATTTCTGATTCGATCACGCAGGGAAACTCTAAGCATAGCTCTCTATTGTCCTTTGGGTGACTTTTAGCCTTTTAATAAGGCACATTGTAAGCGACCTACACTACACAGTTAAATGTGGTAAAAAGATTATATTCGGGCCAACTGCCCGCGCAGTTGCACCGCTACCAATCTTATTGGCTTTGTGAAAGAAAGAAAATAAGTTTATTTGCGGCAAACATGACGGAAAAAAATAAAAAACAAACAAAATAACAATTTGGGAGAAAGTATGTGCACAAAATACAGATAGTACAGAAGGCAATCTACATACAAAGTGCGCTCGAGCAACGCACACATAGACACCGCTCACGGACACGTTATCTCGGACGGGTTGGGAGTAGTGTCAGTGTGTACAGTTCGCTTCACAAATAAGGTCCCCCCCTTGGTATTGACATCAAACCTATTTAAGTTTTTCGTAATGTAACGTAAGTGGCGTGTTGGTCTAATGGTTAACACTGCGGCTTGGCGATGCGGTGGTCACGAGTTCAAATCCGCGGATGACAAGGTTTCTTTTTTATTTATTTATTTACCCTTTTTTTTAGTTTCCTTATTAGGTGATTTTCGTTAATTATTATTTAAGAAATCAAATGGAGGTTTGTAATAAAAGCTAGGCATTTTGATAAGTAAACAATATTCATTTATTTTTCTAATTACATTTCTAGGACTTCATGGAATCCACTTCCAGGTTGAGTAGGTAAACAGTTTTCTATCTGTGTTAAATTGGGGTTATTTACTTAGAATATTAACTAAACACAAAATAGATACCCTGGATGAGGTTTAAAACGTTTAACATTAGATAAAGGTTCGTTTTTAAATATATTTATAGAAACATAACTACAATAATATTTATTTATTTAAAGTTGTGAAAACAGTTTTTTTTTATACTTACTTATCGGAAAAAAACCTTTAAAAAAAAAAGAAATTTTGTCTTTGTGTCTGTGAATTACAGAGGAAGAATCAACATGCTAAACTATAATAGTATAGCAATATACATCTTTCTCTTTTATCACATTTTCTAATAACCCTTATTTAACACACAACATTAGAAAAATATGTGAGGTCAGATGGTGCATCGTTAATACATTACAAGACTACTTGTAAACCAGATTATCTGGATTGATAATAATTATAAAGGTTGTTTGTTTTTGATTAACTACGAGATAATGATCCCACAAATTTTGGGAATTATTAACACTTGCTCATATATGTTCCAACGCAATTTTATCAGATACGTTACACAATCAATCTGCCGAGTAAATTGCCTTATAATAACGGAGAGGATGTCACAGTCTATCACTTCTTGAAGTTTTGAAGGGTGCCACTAAATGAACTTTCACAATATTACGTTGTCGCTCCATTTGTATTTTCTCTGGCCTTGGCGATCACATTTCACATCACCCGTCGCTTGATACCTTTGTATCCATCTACGAACTGTTTTTCTCTGCAATGAAAATAATAATATTAGAAATACATAAAAACATCCAACTAGTAAGTAATAATGCAACATTATTGCAACAATAAATAGGTAATAAGTGGAAGTATAACATAAATCTTACCGTTATGCCCATAACTCGTGCTATTTTCTTTATGCTTTGTTCCTGTTCCCAGATAACAACAATTTTAGCCTTCAAAAAAGTTGTTAATCAAACCATACCATCGGTTAATAGAATCAACTGGTCAAAAACTTAATAAATTTGATAATATTACGACGAAGATAATTACACACAAGCGAATCGGCACGAAAACGAAACCATTTAAAAAATAATTATACCCTCAACCACAGTTTACTATAATAAAGCGAAGAAGTATTCTAAATTCAACCTTAACTCGCAGTTCATACAGCAGTTAAGTTTCTGAAGTAAAATGACGGTAGTGCAACAATCGGAATCAACACATTATATTCAACCAAACAAGAAATCTATGCTAATTTCAACCTTATCTTTTAGTTAATTGAGGAGTTAATGCGTATTGCATTTTGTAAAACTAAGGTATTAATTAAAAAACGAAAGTTGAAATTTAAACCTTATTACCTAGAAGATTAGACTGTTAATAACCTTGTTCGTTATAAGGAGTAATACTATTCCAATTTTCGTTGAGGTTGACAACTGAGCCAGTAGCCTAGTAGTATAAGACACGGTCTCGATGATCGGCTGGCGCCTGGTGATGAGGGTTCGTATCTTAATCGCACGCAAAGTGTCTTTTTGTAAGTTATTCTTGGTATACGGTTCGGCCAGAAGGAAGCCGAAAAAATACCTTAAAGAATTATTAAAAACTTGAATGAAACTTGCAAAATAATAATATTTGAGGCGGACCGTTGGATGCGCTCGGGCAGAGATGGGTGCGGCGGCGGGGGAGGGAGCTGCTCAAGGCTCACGTGACGCGCCAGCGCCGCCGCCGCGCCGCCCGCCGCCCGCCGCGTCGCTCGAGCGACGAGCGACGGCGGGCCCGAGCGTGCTCGGGCGATAGTCTTTAAGTCTTGGGGGGGTTCCATTTCTCTGACGCTGACTGTACACGCGTCTGTGAAGTGCAAAAATGGAGCAACAAAAAATGCCTATCTAAGCTCGATTTATATAATAGTTTCCTATTTTGAATCAGTATAAACGAAGTAACTTTTTTGTAAGGTAAATTCACGCCACCAACTACTTGTTACGTAAGTTGAAAACATGATTTTTTGTTTGTGTAGATATTGTGTTGTTTTTAGTGTCATTTGTTAAGTTTAGGTCTAAAACGGATAGGGCAAAATAAGTTGTGTAAATAGGGTGATCCGTTTTGAAGTTAATAGGGATTTTCGATAGTGAAAATTGATAAAATAATCTTATGTTTTTATTCTGTAAACTTTTTGTATTGTAATATTAAGTTTATTGTTTTGTTTTAATATTGTAGAATAAGCTCAACAATAAATCAAACAACTAGATACGAGTGCCACTACCACGATAGTTTTTTGTGCATAAGCCAAAGTTGACAAGTGTATGAAAGTAAAGTACAGTCACGAGCATAAGTATGTATACACTCGGCTTTATTCAAAGGCGATTTTCTCCTTTATTTTTGAATGAAATTTTATATTATTGTGAACATAGTATTTTCGAACCCATAGGTTTATGTAAAGTGTGTTATTTCAACGTTGCATTCGTTATTTCGTGAAAAAATCGCAATTCAAATTTGCCAAGTGTTGACATATTAGTGCTCGTGACTGTACATACATGTGATTGCCTTCGGTACTATTTGTATTTTGTGGTATGTATGCGCCAGACGTGTCTCTTTCGTGGAAGCCATTTCAATGTTGCATTATTTTCTTTTTATCTTTCGCAAGCATTATTCTAATGAAGTCCACTGTTATCGTATTATTTTCCAGAAAATTGTATCCTCAGAGTAGCTTAATAGAATTAAATTACAAAACATAGTCAGAACTAATAAAATCGGTTTTTTATAGCTAGAATTTATAACTAAGGCGTCGGAATCGTTTTTTTAGGGTTCCGTATCAAAAGGGTAAAAACGGGACCCTAGTACTGACTCCACTGTCCGTTTGTCTGTCTGTCTGTCACCAGGCTGTATCTCGACATGAACCGTGATAGCCAGACAGTTGAAATTTTCACAGATGATGTATTTCTGTTGCTATAACAACAAATACTAAAAACAGAATAAAATAAATATTTAAAGCGGGCTTCCATACAACAAACTTGTTTTTTTTGGCGTTTTTGCCTTGTGGTACCTTCGTGTGCGAGTCCGACTAACACTTGGCCAGTTTTTTTACTATTTTATTCAGTCTAGACTGGTAATCTAATCTAGATTAAACTTCAGTGCATATTGACTTTAATTTTAAAGTCTTGCAGTTTACGGTGAAGTTCAAATTGTTGAGTTACAAAACGGTTTTTTGTGAAATTTAACTTTGTAAATTACGTTACAGTGTAAATATGAGTTTTTTTAGAGATCATTTTCGTTTATTGACAAAAATAAAAATTACTTTTTTTTAATTCCTAGCTCTACTCGCTTCTCGTCGGTTATTTTTTTTATTTACCCCGAAAAATCCACTCTAAGGTGGATTCGCGGTAAGGCATGTCCGAGAATCCACCCTAAGTCAATAAATTGCGTTTATTCAACTAGGCCTAGGGTGGATTTTCGGACATGCGTTTCCGGGTATCCACCTCAGGGTGGATTTTTTGGGGTTGGGTAAACGAAATAACCTCTTCTCGTTAATCGCCGCAGGGAAGTGGCAGTGCGACAGGTGCCTCAACTCTAAAGAGTTCCTGATTCCAAGAATCCCTACTAATCTTTGCCCTCAAGATAAATAACTGACATAATTACAAAATTTCAAGAGCGCCAAAGCCAAATGAAATACAAGGCGCCCACTTCCACTTGCAATTCGCAAGACACCCACTTACTTCTCATTGCTTACCGCCACCACAAACTAGAAAAGTATACAGAAGGCCGGCTGCATAAAACGAGTGAAAACGCATGCACATATACCTAAACGTGTACCTAAGTGCGGTGATCTCGAACAAATGCCATTCGCGAGTGCGCTTGAGTGTTTTTGGCAACATCCCTCTACCTAGCCTTTTCCCAACTATTTTGGGGTCAGCCTGTAGTCTACCTGGGTGCAGCTGAATATCGATATTTTACATGGAGTGACTGCCTGTCTGACGTCCACAATCCATTAACTGGGTAACACGAAAACCAGGTAAGACGTAGATGAAGTAGTAATCGATTAAACGTGCTTTCCGAGGCGTGGATCGTTTCATGCGAAATGCACTGTTATGAAATGGATGGTCACCCATCTGACTATCACAAACTATCTTAATAGAGTTTGTCCGTCGCGAGTGCGCGTACACTTGCTGTATGTGAAGGGCGTCTATACGTGCGTAATGCGGGCTTCACACAGGTGTCAATAGCCGCACGATTTGCGCCGCACTGCGAAAATCGACTGTCTAAGGGCTGATTTTTCCAACGCCAATTTTTCCATTTTTATCCGAGGAATAATTTTGAATTTTTGACAGTTCATCTATACAAAAGCTGTCAAACATAAATTTTACTCCACGAATAAAATTTATCTGTTTATTGAAATATCAGCCCTAAATGGAAAAAAAATAAACTGTCAAAATAAAAGTAGAGTAGTTTTTGATTTTTGTCGTGAGGCGACAGGTCGCATGCGGTGGATGGCTAATCGATCATGAAAATGCTCAGTCGCTGGCGATCGCGCGCCGCACTTATGGTCAACATTTTGATGCAAAATAAACTATAGTCACCAATGACATTACAGTGCACAGATAAATAAATTAATATGACAATGTGTTTGAACATGGAAGTCAAGCATCGTTTAAAGCAGGTTTTTTTTTGACTCGTTTCGAAGAATTTCTTTTTTACGACATACGGCATTTCATACAAACTTTCAAGCCCTTGTTTTTCGCCGATTTTAATGAAACTTTATATGCATAAGCAGGATACAAAGATCTTAAATGTAACCTTAGAATATTTTTGAAATGTCTTATTTAAAAAAAGATAACTGGAAATCTCTGTTTCTACGGAAAATTTAAAATCTGGCTGTAACACAATTTTTCGAAAATGTTCATAAGTGTTACATACACACGTCACGTTGCAGTATAAAACTGATTTACATCCGTCACCTCACACATCAGGTCCAGTTGAAAACCAGCGTCAGGCACTAGTTGTCTGGCATTTTTGCTGAACTGGGCCTTTTTGGCGCAGCCGTGAAGCACACATTCCTGCTAATTTCTGACATCGGACTTTACACTTTTTATTTGTTTTTATCTGATGTATGTATCTGGTGTATTGTGTGTCTTTCAGTCTGTGCTAAACAAATGTATTTTCTTTCTTTCATCTGCGATTTTTAGCGATCAATTTGGCTTGTGAGGCGATTTGATAAACGACCAGCCGCACGGTGAAAGTCGACCTAGTGTAAATCCCACATTACGCACGCACTTGTTTTATGGAGCTAACCTTCTGTACCTTTCAAGCTGCCATTTTTTCTTTGCAAGTCAGAATCCCTTTGATATCGCTACTAGTCTGTCAACTTTAATTAACGACGCCTTATCTCGTGGTAATAAACTTCTTTTCAGATAAAGAAGTAAATATACGTTTAATATTTCTTTTTGTGCTGTTTATTTTGCGGTTTTGCTGCGGGTGTTAATGACAAAATATGGGATACTAGCTTCTGCCCGTGGCTTCGCTTGCGTGTTTGTCAGTAATTATCGAATAATAATAATTATACAGTATATCTGGAAGAGGGCGTGGACACGACAGACCGCGGCGCGGCAACAGCTTCTGAATTGCTCTAAATAAAAAGAAAACACAACACTTTAACAATAGATTTTCATACAATATTTCGGTAATGAACAGTAATGACGTCACACGTACTTTCTGCCTCATTTAAAAAAAATTAAGAAGGTACTTTCCGAGTAGGTTTAGTATCAAATCAATATCAGAATCAAAGTTTCTCTAATAATGTGCAGGCATCCTCATTGTTCTTTACACGTATTACTTATTTCCCTTTAACTACAAACCCGTATTGAGACAAAAAACAGGCGTGTTTTAGGCATCCTATTTTAAAATATCAACACGTGAATATACGTTCGAAGTACCTGAAAGCTGGGCTTTATTTCTGAAGCACAATTTTTCGACCCATCAAACTTTGCAAACAATGGGCGCTGTACCAATTTATATTTGCCGTTCCCCACACCTTATTAACATTGTTATAAGGTTGATATTTCTTTGTTTTTGGTGATGTTTAAAATTGTCAGGTAGATACAGGGTGATCAATGTTTGCGGAGCCATCGACGGTGGCTTGTGTGAACGCTCAATATCGAAGCTTTAAGTTAAATGTACGTGATTTTCTTCACATTTATATCGTCTGTTCGTACATGTATATTGTAATTGTGAAATTATTGTTGAATAAAACAGTTGATGTTTTTGAAGAGTAGGTATTTTGTTAAAATATTTCTTTATTTTTATGAATATCTCCACCTACCCACATCATCATTGTTGGGGATTTATGTTCAATATTTTTGCAGATTATGCAAATAAAAAGCTTTCGATAATTTTATCAGGAGTGTATTTTTTATAGTGTTGTCAAAGTAAAACAAAAAAACTGTTGCAATTAAAATTAAATAATTAAAAACTCGGGCTGATTTCTCAATCGACATATAATTTTTATTCGTGGAATAAAATTGACGTCTGCCAGATTCTGTATGGAAGAACTGTAAAAATTCAAAATTATTCCTTCAATACAATTATCTGGCGTTGGAAAAAACAGCCCTAAATCGACTAAAGATTAAACAATTATCACCATTATTCTCTTGCCTTTATCTTAATTTATTTGGGGTCGGCGCAACAAGTCTTTTTCTTCCATACTTCATTTTTTTTCATTCCATAGCCCGTGGCTAAATAATAACAGCCACACAGGTCCATCGATCAGGTTAAGCTACGCTTGCCGCGGTTGGTCTGTGGATGGGTGACCATCTTTACATACCGAGACCCCTCCGTGCCTCGGAAAGCACGTTAAGCCGTTGGCCCCGGCTGTCATTCGTGGATCTTTGACAGTCGTTACGGGGAGTCAGAAGCCCGAAAGTCTGACAACCAGTCTTACCAAGAGGTTTCGTATTACCCAGTAACTGGGTTGTGAAGGTCAGATAGGCAGTCGCTCCATGTAAAATACTGGTATTCAGCTGCATCCGGTTAGACTGGAAGCCGACCACAACATAGTTGGGAAAAGGCTAGGCAGATGATGTCTTACCTACGTAGATGAGTAGAAATATTTACGTGCGTCAGGCGCATCCTGAGCAGTCAATCCTGTTGCTAAGCTTGCGAACCGGTCTTTGTACATCCATACTAATATTATAAATGCGAAAGTGTGTCTGTCTGTCTGTTACCTCTTCACGCTTAAACCGCTAAACCGATTTAGATTAAATTTGGTATACATAATTTGAGTCCCGGGAAAGGACATAGGATAGTTTTTATCCCGATATTCCCACGGGATCGCCACTTATGCCGGTGAAACCGCGGGGTGCTGCTAGTATACAATATGTCCCGGAATTAACGCACACCATCAAACACCCCAACTAGAATAAATTATGTTATATTCATAATATTTATACTGACTTTTTACTATTATGTGTAATACATTGTTTACTTATTAAATTAGTTATAGTGCTTGTGGAAGAATTTTGTGATCACACATTGATTTAGGTATATCAATGTGATCACATTAAAAATTTATGAACGCACACAGTCGCACTTGTAGGTAGGTAGATACTTCGTTTATTTTGGTTTGTTTTGACTGTACAGCGGATAAACATTGGGATAAAAAATTACCTATATTAAAAATTACAGAAATCATATTATCCGTGACAGAAATCGATTCAGTAAACGATTCTGAACAAACTACTTTCATAACGTGCATCAATTCAGTTACACATTGTATAAGTCAAGTAAGTAAACAAGAATTAGTACACAACTTATTTGATGTCTAGTTTGTAGAACCTAAAAGCAGCTAGAAGCCGTCAGTCGTTTGGCTCTTTATGTACAGTCACGAGCACTAATATGTCAACACTTGGCCACTTTCAATTACGATTTTTTCACGAAATAACGAATGCAACGTTGAAATGCAACTTTACATAAACCTATTGGTTCGAAAATACTATGTTCTTAATAATATAAAATTTCATAAAAAAATAAAGGAGAAAATCGCCTTTGAATAAAGCCAAGTGTATACATACTTTTGCTCGTGACTGTACATAGTTTAGTAGGTACTAATTCATCAAACTATTTCCTCTCGTAGTCAAAATGCGCTCGGAAAAGCTGAACGAGGCAAGGAACCGAATTTACTTTCAGCATTCTCTTAAAATACATACACTCGAAAGACATAACCCTCCTTCTGGCGCAGTAGGGTAAACAGTTGTCTACTATGGTTGCCGCCAGATAAAAAAAAAAAAAAAGTCATTGATCCGACTTGTACCAAAAAGTCCAAGCTAATTCGATATAGGTCGCTGGTCATACAAAACTGTCGCTTTTACTGCATCGGTCGAGTTTCATAATAGCGTCAAGGACGTCCTTTACTGCGATACGTTTGTGTTGATCGTGTTAGCGACACTGCCTTTACATTGTTTTCGTATCGTTTTGAAATATTGGAAAACATTGGTAGACGGTTGTAAACGAATTTTATTTTTTTGATATCTGGCGGCAACCATAGTGCAAGTAATCCATTAACTGTACTGTGACTTTTAAATGTAGCTTTCAAAACTCATACTTCACTAGACTCATACCATATATTTTACACTGTGGCAGGGGACAGCGACGCGCAAACTGTAACTGTAATTCAGCAGACCCTTAGCTTAGAAATTTTTGGTTAGTCATCAAAAAAAAAAAGGTTTTTTATAGAAAAATACGCGATCAAAATGTTTGAAACAGCAAATTTTTTTTAACCACTGACGATTTTTTTTCAGAATTGATTCAGAAACACGTAAACCTAAACATATATTAATAAAAACAACATACAGACGAACATAGAACCACCTACTTTTTTGAAGTCGGTCAAAAACAAAACGCTGTCTACAAAACAGCTAAATAATCGCAGGAACATACAATTTCAAACGTTCCAGATTGCATCGTCGGCGTTCCCATTTCTTTGCAATATCCTTTTGAGACGTCTTACTTCCTCGGCCGTATGAGCAAAAGATTCGATGGAGCAGTTCTATTGTTGAGTATTATCCCATGTTAGAGGGATATCGAGGGTCTTAACAGCGCTTTGAGGATATGGCTGCATTTATATGGTAGTTGTGAAAGGTAATGGTTTGATATTAATGTTTATTGCAATAGCAATAAAATCAGCGGTGCTATTCTGTAAAAATCTCACCGTGAAAACTTAGGTGAAGTGAGCGTGGAGTGAGCTGTCAATAGTGTCAATTCCTAGCAAAAACAAACTCACTTCACCAAAGTTTTCACGGTGAGATTTTTACAGAATCGACCGGCAGGTATTATTGTTTGTGTATGATTAACTAGTTGTGCGGATTCACCCGCGTGTCTCAATTCCGTGGGATTATGGGATAAAAAGTTTTCTATGTTCTAATACATGTTATGGTCTACCGATGTGCCATTATAGCGTAAACGCATAACAAACAAACATACATGTAATTTATATGGTGTACAGACGCCAGCACATCAACCTACCCGAAACTGTCAAATTTTCCCAATCAATTTGGAACCTTATGCTTTAGCGATAAAGTTGAAAATGTATTAAAGAAATGTGTACAAGACATGCAGAGATTTGGTACTTATCTAGTGAGCTTATCTTATTATGGAGACAAAGGGACTCCGGTAGCAACACATAAAAGTTCAATGAAACCACAGAGGGCTTAGGTAAGAGGAAACCGCTTTCAAAGCGTTTCGAATTTCTACGACAATGACTTTCAACAGGATTCACATTTAAGGTGAATGGGTAGTTGAGACCGCGAAATTCAAATTTTCTTACGCTTTTTTGCTATTTTCAGGTCAGTATCAGGTTGTGTCTTGATCAAAATATGATTCGCGACAATAACAGGTACATATCTAGAGAATTATAATCATTAATACATCTTTCTAAGTTAGATTTCTATCATTAACACTTTTCCATAAGAGATTGGTGGTTTCTAACGGTGCAGCTGAATGTCTTTGGTCCCTGGCCCTAACATCAAGCAATGGACAAAATTGTCAAAAAAAATTAAGCTTGAGTACGAGGCTTTTGACTACGTTGTTTGTGTATATTTTGTCTTTTTTATTTGCAATGTGCGTTTTGTTTGTGCAGAATAAACAGTATTTTTTTCTTTCTTCTTCTAATACCAGGATTTTACATAAAGCGACTGACTTTCTGACCTCCACAACCCAGTAACTAGGTAATCTGACGCCCCTTGGTAAGACTGGTGTCTGACTTTCGGGCAAATGACGACCCGTAGCGACTGTCAAAGATCCACGAATGACAGCCGGGACCAACGTCTTCACTTGCTTTCCGAAGCACGGAAGGGTTTTGGTATGTAAAGATCACCAATCGACGTAGCTGAACCTGATCGATGGACCCGTTCTTCTGGTATTACTTAGCCACAAGCCTTGGTTATTTACTTCAGGGTTATTTTTTCCAACGCCAGATAATTTTATCCGAGGAATAATTTTGAATTTTTGACAGTTCTTCCATACAAAATCTGTCAGACGTCCATTTTATTCTACGAATAATAAAAATTACCTGTCGATTGAAAAATTCGCCCTAACATAAAAAAAGCCAAAATTATTACTTTGATTCCCAACTCACCAATTTACTAAGCGGAATTAGAAATATAAATCAAATGGAAGTAGAATTTCCTTAGCTAAAGCAGAATTCCTTAGTAAAATATAACTCAATCAAGAGAAGTCAGTGACATTAAGATCAGTGGAGCGGTTCGGGTCCATATTTCTGTATCCCTTAGTGTCGACTGCGGAAGTTCGCCGACGGAAATGAGAGCCCCGGGCGTCCAGACATGGACTAAGTCTGGGGAGAGTAGGGTGACTCCTCAAAGATAGCCCAATGGACGAGAAACTATGAGAGATTGAATATGAATTATGAATATTTTTTATTATTTATTGTCTTTAAGAATAGAATCGTTCCAGTGTGTCCAGGTTTCCTTTAGGCAGTTTTACATCTTCAACAACTTTTTACTACCTTTTCAACATTTACTATCTCACTCACTCATACACACTCACCCACACACACCGACTTACTCACTCCCATTCACACGCTACAACTCATTTCATTGTACCTAATGAAGTTCTCTTTTTTATAATCTAAAATACTGTATTTTTAATATATTTTCTATAGATTTAACACAATTGTAAATGTTGGCTAACATTTTCCCAGTCGAATAGCAGAGTGTTATGGCACTGTATGCCGAGATACAGGTTTTTCACCTAGTTTGGCTACAGATGTTCCCATGTCGTGTTATTTTGATTATAGCCTACAAATTTATTTTTAACCGACGAAAAAACGGAGGAGGTTCTCTAGTCGACGCATATATATATGTACATATTTTTTAAGCAGTATAAAATAATGTGTGTGTCTGGGGGGATGTGTGTGTGTGTGGGGGAGGTGTGTGTGTGTTTGTTATAATGTTAATATTGTTGGTGTCAATAAATACTACTAGAATAAGGATACTGGTAGAAAATGCCCAAGGCATTAAGTCCGCCTTTGTACAGTTTTTTGACTTGTGCATAAAGTTTTAATAAAAATAAAATAAATAAATAAATAGATTATTATTATTATAATAGGTATAAAAAGACGGTACGCTTACCGAAGCTGAGAGTTGCTTGTACTCCTCCTAGTTGTGATATTTTTTGGGCTGGACCATATTTGGCCACCTCGTGGTTGCCATGGCGGAGATATTGAAAGCAAAAGTATCACCTTTTTACTGAACTCCTGTACCAAAACTTACACTGCGCACTGCCGTAAACAGTGATTTTAAATACTATAAATAAAAGCAGTGAGTACTTAATAGTTTATTCGTGGAATGAATACGGTCTCAAATTAAATTATGTCGGTGAATTGCTACGAGCGTAGCAAGCGTAGCAACTTCGTAGCCGCACGTAGCTAAATCGTAGCACTAATTTTTATTTTTTTATTCGAGGCAACACTTGAACACTTTTTGTAGCTAAATTGTATTATAATGCGATGACACGTAGACCACACTTATGAAGTACTGTAGGATTAATATCTAAAAAGTTATTACTTAGAATAGTTCTTGTACAGACGGCAGCGCATCAAGCTACTACAATTTGTCAAATTTCTTTAATAGATTCGGTCGATCGATCAGGTTAAGCTACGCTTGCCGCTGTTGGTCTGTGGGTGGATGACTATCTTTACATACGGAGAACCCTCCGTGCCTCGGAAAGCACGTTCAGCCGTTGGTCCCGGCTGTCATTCGTGGATCTTTGACAGTCGTTACGGGTCGTCAGAAGCCCGAAAATCTTGACAAGCAGTCTTTCCAAGTGGTATCGTATCACCCTGTAACTGGGTTGTGGAGGTCAGATGCCTATCTGACCTCCTAGTAAAATACTGGTATTCAGCTGCATCCGGTTAGACTGGAAGCCGACCCCAACATTGTTGGGAAAGGGCTAGACAGATGTTGATGAGTTTAGTTATTATTATGTGTACTTATTTCTGAGATTGCTGGTAAACCTATAATTGGTGATTGTGTAAGACCGAGACTATTATGATCTACTAGCTGCGCCCCGCGGTTTCACCCGCGCAAATGTCGATCCCGTGGGAATATCGGGATAAAAAGCAGCCTATATATATATCCAGGGTGTCAGCTACCTCCATAAGTCCAAATAAAATTTTGTCAAAATTGGTCCAACCGTTTGAGCGTGAAGAAGTAACAAACATATAAACACACACACTCACAAACTTTCACCTTTATAATATTAGTGTGATTACACATAGAAATAAATAAATCTTTATATTTATTTACTTTACTCTAGACTCTAGGGCCTAATAGTATGTAGCAGATTTTTTTTTTTAGTTTTGATTAACTTTATTTATTAACCATCTGCAGCAACAATTAACAATATCCTATTCTAGGTTACAGCGTGCGTATAATCCTCACAAACAAAAATAAGGTGTGTCCACACGACAGAAGTGAAAACTTACGACTGGAACCGAGTATACCCGATGCAGCGTCACCGACACGAGCATGACGTTTCAGTTTCGTTCGGATATCTATGGTCCGGAATGAGCGCAAAGTGCGTCTAAAGAAGTTTTCGCTTCAAAAACACAGAAAAGTCCAACTTTTTCTTCATAATATCCCTCCTATAAGAACGGTATTAATGTCCTCCGCCCGGGATTACGTTTGATTTATTATTGTTTTTGCGATAAATACCGGTGTGTAGCGATCAGGAAGGTTTTCCTACAAAATATGGCAATAACCTCGGATTAGGGAACCGTTTGATGATATTGAATAGGAAGGAATAAGTGTTTTAGGGAATATATGTTTGCTTTATTTTGGTATTCCTTAAAGTTATTTTGGCCCTGTTGCCGTGGCCGTGACCTACGAGTTGTAGATCGTTAGGTTCGAACCCAGGCTGGCATTTTACTTTAAGTTTATTATTTTAACACCATTGCTCTTAAAACGGTGAAGGAAAACATCGATGTCCTAGAACCAAGAATTCGAAGACATGGGACATCTACCAACCCGCGCATGGTGGATTACGGCCCACTCCCTGTCACCAAGAGGAGGCTTGTGTTCCAGCAGTGGGAGCATTATAGGCCTAATAATAAGATAAAGTTAATTTTGGAAATCAGTTGTTTTTTTAATGTTAGTGACGTATTATTTAAAACTTGTTTATCTGAGATCGCTTCATGTGGACGACGCACAAGTGAAGGGAAAGTACTTCACTCGTACATCACCCCCACAAAACGTCTCAGAATAGGAGAGTAGATGCTATCCATTACTGTCCTCAGTATACTGTTGTCACTGTCCCGCAGTCTAGCTAGATTTTTTCCTCCGTCCTCCGTAATGCTTTTTTGTAATTTTAAATCCCACCAAAAACATAAATGTAAAAAGGGAGAGCCAAGTTCAATACAAAAATTATGCTTGGCTGTGGGCTTCGCCGCAAAAAGAATGAAGATCTAAATGAGTGCCAAGTTCTATGCAAAATCCAAATATGTATTTATAGGAACAAAATAACATTATGAACAAGTATTAAACTCTATTTCTTTGCTTTATTGGATACCTATAACAATAGCTGTTATTTAAAAATGTGAAATGTTAAAGTAGGTTAGATTTGACTTGGCCAGTTTTCATTACATCAGTCATTTTGTAAAGTTATTCAACATATTATTTAGATATTTTAATTCTGATAAAACAGGACTGGATAGTAACTAATTTCCAAGGACTGATTGATACCCAAGCAGCAAAATTATCCTATAGTGCAGATGTTATAGGCCTCCAGCACTTGTAATGTTCTCTTAACGGTTCTAGTATTTGCTGCCACGCTTATAATAGCAAGCATGGAGTTAGTTGGGCCTTATAGTATATCTGATCTTATACATTAACTTGTAGTTACTTATAGGTTGAAATTAAGAGTGCATTATAAGCTAGGGTGGCCTATAAAAGTATCGCGAGGGTGTAAATGCACTCAAGAGTAGATAAACTGGTAAGCTATACTTATAACTGCTAACAAGAAGCATTATAGAACTACTATAAGTAAAGTACGGCAATAAGAGTGATAAACAGAACTAAATATACTGGAAACTATTTGAATTTGTTACTTGGTTTTATAAGGCTTTACAAATTCACTTTACAGAACAATTATAAGTAAAATGGAGCGGTTTTATAGTGGTATAAATCAATTTGGTTAAAAAATCTTAACACGATTATAAAGGTTTAATATAATATACTTAGTATCCAAAACTATATCCGTGGTGTCCTGTACAAGAATACAGTGGTTTATAATGGTCTTGCAAATGCTATTAAGGTGTCGGTTGCTAGCTTTGTATTTGGCGAAGAACGAATCGTAGAAATAGAAGGATCCGTATAAAATAGTTACTGTGAAAATTTTAGACAAAATGTTTATATTTTTGTTTTTATTTGCTAATATTTTACATATTTATTTGTCGGATTGGCCCAGACATCAGAAGTAAAACACAAGTTTATTCAATTGAACAATCAGTTATCTTAAATCTAGAAAATACAGAAATGAAACACTAAAACTAATAACGGCAAAAGGCGGTCACATAGGGCAGTACTGACTGTCAGGGACAGTGGTCCATGCACCCACCGCAATAAGGATAGTACTAATTGTCAGAGACAGCGTTCCACATCCAATAATCGGGCAGTACTGACTGTCGAGAGACAGTGGTCCGTGCACCACGACGCAACCGTTGGAAATGCGTACCGATCAAACAGCGCAGCTCCTTATAAAGGCGATCGCTAGTGGGGGGGAAACCGTTACAATATTTTACTGGATTGGATACCAAGTCCTTTAGGCCAAATGATCGATAGAGTGAATGATTTGCGTCTGGTGCACGTTCCACTAGCGCCATCTAGTCGCCGTCTCTCACAGCTGCTAATCAATGTGTCTGCCGACATATTTATATCTGTAACTGCCCGTGACATCACAGCGGGCCCTATCAGAATACCAGCGCTGCGACCTTTATTATTTTTTTTTTATGTCGCAGCATCATGCTGAGATAGGAGCCTTTTGGCCTCGTATAGGACTTTGTTTCATTTTCCTTTTGTTACTTTTTTTTTATATAACTTGGATTTTTATTTTACTGTGTTTAGTTTAGTTTGTGATCTTCCTGTACGAGTCGCAATAAATACTTTTTCTTTCTTTCTTTCTTTATATTAATAATTCTGCACAAAACGACGTTTTGTCGGTAAAAAGCGATTTAAATTTAGACTTAGAAGATTGTATTATAGTGAGGAACCTGTGCAAGAAGATGAAAGCGATATTGAAGACTATTACAATTTTCAGCTACATCGATGTTAGAAAATGAGCTGTATAATACAATAATTATACGACATGCGACATGAAATTCTTTATTGGAAATTTTGAATAAGAAGATTGAAGACGTCCTACCTAAGGATGCCCGTACACTTCTTGACACTAATAAAGAAAATCTGGATATTACTAATTCAGCACGAAGAGAATATTGGCATAATGGCCTTATCAAATGTTTATAAAATTTCTTTAAATACAAAATATTCGAAAATCCCTTTTAGTCAAAAAGCGATCGACGTCCAGAAACATTACCATTTTCAATGCTGACACCTAAAAAAAAACATTAAAATAAGACATAGGTACATAATAGCAATATAAAATAACCATCCGGTTATAGAAATATTAGCGGAACTCTAATTCCAAACAATATGGCCAAGCAATGGTTCTGACATTTACCATTTTTGAACAAAGTACGCCTATAACGGTTTCTTAGTGTATTTGGGAAAACCAACTTTGTCAAAATGGCGACTTTTCGTTGTATGTCATACTGAAACCAACATTATTTTAAAATTCAACTTAATGAAAACGCTAATTTCAAGGGGCGTGTAAAATTTTTGATAAAAAACTTATTATACTTCATCGAAAATATAGGTGCGCCATGCACATTCAACACATTATACATCTTGACTTATTGTTAACTATCACTCTACTCATAATTGATATTCTAGATAATATTTATATTATGAAATGGATGCATATCTTACCTTTATCAATATTAATCTTTACAAATGTCATTCACCAATTCACAACATTTTTTGAGCTTGTAAGAGATTCACTGTGTACGTTATTGTCGTGTTTGGTTCCATTATGCGCTGATAGGTAGCTTCGCGGGAGCAAATAGTTTTACGTAGTCCAACTATATGGTCGTTATTGGCCAAAGTGGTGTTCACCAAGTCTACTATAGATATTTAATTAGGTAAAATACGCCTATAAATTGGGCCCTTTTCCGTGGTTATAATTGCTTACTATTCCGTTATAGTCCTAATGAAATGGTGGTTCCAGCAGGACAATTACTAGACCACATTTTGCTGCTTGGGTAGTTTTCAATTAATTTAAAAGACCAACTCCTACCTAAATAATGTAATTTAGTATTTTTTATTTCCTTATGCAGTGGCATATACGGAAATAAAAATAAATAAATATCAGAATACCTATCTGCTTCTGTCTCAATCAATATGATTGCCCTTGAACTACAAGCAGGTGTACAAAATTGATGAGCCTTACAATCGATTTGTTTGATCATCGTTTCTTGGAAAGACAACAGCAGACCAATTTTCATAGCAAAGTAGATACATTGTCAGCAAGTCAAGGTTGGTAGGTGAAAGAAAGAAAAATGCGTTTATTGGCAGGTGAACATATAAGAAAAGGTCTTGGTACAGACGCCAGCACATCAAGCTACCCGAAACTGTCAAATTTTTCCAATCAACTTTGAACCTTAGGCGTTAGTGATAAAGTTGAAAATCTATTAAATAAATTTGACAGATTATAGTAGCTTGATGTGCTGGCGGCTGTACTTATAAAGTTATACAAGGTGACTTGTAATTTGATGTATTTCTTTCAGGACGTGATAGTGTGACGCATTGTGAGAAAATCCAAAAAAAAATTTTTTTTTACAAAATTCCCAGAATTCGTAACTAAATATCACTTTTCTCTAAATTCTCAAATTGAATGGCCTTCAATCCTGTTCTATTGGGTACCTAATACTTCGATAAACCTTTCGATGTATAATATCTATATAATTTTCTAAAACATCAAACAATTAAACGTTAAAGGAAAGTTTACTAACCATTTTCACCCCTTGACCTCGACCCCTTGACAATTCAAAAGTGCCTGTAATTGGTTTATTTGGAATAAATGCTTTGAGTTTGAGTTAAAAAATCATCTACATGAATTTCACAGAAAATTAAATCATTATTCATTACAAAAAAATATTCCAGTTTTTACTTAAAACTAAAAATTACGAAATAAAAAAGTAATTTAAAAAAATTAAACTGACTTAAAAAAATAATGAACTCAAAATGATGAAATAACTTTAATTTCGGAAGTTGGTGTCTTGGGATATGTATTTAAGTTTTAGTTTTTTGCCACCGACTTCCGAAATTAAGTTTTTATTGAGTTGAATAGATCATTTAAATAAATATTTAAAATTCAAATTCTGATAACACTAATCCTATTTTGTTATTTCACAAAATAACGGTAAAGCTAAATCAATGTTATTACAGACATCTCTTTCAACCACCAAAAGTAAAACAAAACAGACTCCGTTTCCAGTCTTATTGCTTCTATAAATAAGATCTAGAATGGTATCCAATAATTCTAAAAGCCTGACAATATGTGATGCAGTCTCACGGCCTTGCATGTCTATTGTTAGAAGATGTAGCCAGCTGAAGAGTGACGTAGCATAAGTGAACATTTTGAAATAACTTTACAGTCATCTTAAAAATGTTTTAAGTACTAGTAATTGTTGCAATACCAAAAGCTGTAATACAGAATTAGAATTTATTTATTTGTAAGAATATAGTTTTACATAGTATGGTCTTAATATTTTTTTATTTCCTTATACCTACTTAACATAATATGCTGGACAAATATTCAAATGTCATTCTTATATATAACTAAGTTGAAATCATTTTAAGATTTGTGATTTACAATAAGTACAATATGAATTAATATTATTAGAATTACACTATCACAGATTAAAATGAAACAGTGAAAAATAAAGTTAAAAACTTACTAAAACAGCCACACAGGTCGATCGATCAGGTTAAGCTACGCTCGCCGCGGTTGGTCTGTGGATGGGTGGCAAACTTTACTTACCGTGACCCCTCCGTGCCTCGGAAAGCACGTTAAGCCGTTGGTCCTGGCTGTCATTCGTAGATCTTTGACAGTCGTTACGGGTAGTCAGAAGCCCTAAAGTCTGACAACCAGTCTTATCAAGGGGTATCGTATTACCCAGTAATTGGGTTGTGGAGGTCAGATAGGCAGTCGCTCCATGTAAAGTACTGGTATTCAGCTGCATCTGGTTAGACTGGAAGCCGACCCCAACATAGTTGGGAAAAGGCTAGGCAGATGATGATGATTTATTAAAATTAGGATGAGAATCAGCACTTTTTTAAAGTCAAAATTACTTAAGACAAAACGCCCGCCCTTCACTTCCTAGTGCTTTAGCTGTGAAGAAGAAGTGGCGCAACAAACTCCCCAGCAGCACAGCTATCTGTTTACTTAGAAGAACTTAACATTATAATATGTAGATCAGATAGATCCTATATCTATCAGTATTTCGTACTCCAACGTCCGATAATTTCAACACACAATTTCTTGAAATAGCAATTTCTGGACGTGTGCCAATATTGGATAGCCGGTGTAATATCTAGCCCAGAATCTAGGGTACCTCAGTCCATCTGATATAAGCCGCTTCAAAAGCACTGGCTACTTCCACAACCGACATTGAAAACTTCTTACAAAATTGCAATATTATTTTAACTGAATGAGGATTTTATTTCGTATATTTTTCTCTGTACCTACTTGGGTTTTTGGGTAGGTTCTCCTGAAATCCTGAAAGAAATATGTCCTGAAATTTATTCATTTATGACATTTGCAATTTTATAATAAATAACTATTCTTTTATACTCCTCATATTTAATATTTACATAATTTATGCTAATACCTATTTAAAATAATAATAATATGTACATTTATATGAAAAAAAAAAATAGCAAAATGATCATAGGGCATCAAAAAATTCGTCCGCATCGCTGTCAACAGGAACAGTGCCCAAAAGGCTGGCAGCATTGCCACGTTGTATGGCAATGCTAATTCTTTATACTTAGTTTTATTCTTAGACGGGTAAGACCTTTGTTGGAAGATAGTTCGGAAGTGCCCCCGAATGGACCCGAACACACGAACCTATGCTCGTTCGTTATCAGGTCCCATCGGACCCAAGAATTACGACATACGAAATCCTAAATATGTATTGTGCTACCCATCAAATCTTATGAATGTGCGGTAATTAAGGTAAAATATCGGATATCTATGGTAAAATAAATGTATTTAACGGACCAAAGATTTTAATATAAAGGAGTGGTCCCGGTAGCATATTATGCGATGAGCGCTATTAATTACACGTGACGGTATTGTATTGTACGTTTATAAATCATGAATGTATTGACAACATCCTTGTGCCACAAAGGCTGAAAAGCCGAAATAGATTTTTAAAGTTGTGTCGTGGGAGCTCACTCGTGAACGATCTCTAGAAAGACTGAAACTGTGGCGACCCGGTGCTTGAAAATGTTGACCCTCTAGCGCGGTCACTGTCGGACTGCATAGAAAAGAAAGAGAAGCGCGATGACACAACGCTAGTAATTTATAGCAAAATATGAAGCAATTATTTAATTACAAAAAATCTATTGTTTGGACGAAAAAATTAAAACACTAGTATTTTAGTGTGTTGCATGTAGAATAATCTGACAAATAACACAATGATTGTATGTATATTAGTATGGTTTTTATTGTAAAAAGAAGGTTTTTAGAG
Organism: Oligia fasciuncula; assembly: GCA_963082905.1. Classification (NCBI taxonomy): domain Eukaryota; kingdom Metazoa; phylum Arthropoda; class Insecta; order Lepidoptera; family Noctuidae; genus Oligia; species Oligia fasciuncula. Next base: position 12,884,751 of record OY720409.1, read on the forward strand.
GTATCTTCATGATTTTTTTCTATCGTATCAAATTAGTTGTATTATGTTTTCAACACACTATCTACCTAGCATATATCCTGAAGAATATCATATATTTTTCTGATATTGTTTACTGTGGTCGATCACTTTTACTATTTCTAAAACTTGCGTTTTTTTGTGTTTGGGTCCTGTAAGCCCCTTAATAATAGACTTCTATGGGTTACTAGCTTCTCGCGACTTCGTCCGCATAACATTTTTTGTTTCCCTGACCCACTGCATCACATTGCATCGCCCACCCACGCTATTACTTCGTTTTCGCTTAGCGTTCTTTCTAACTTTTTTATTTTTGCTCGGCTCGTAAGGGTCGTAGCGTAATGTTATATACCTTTGTCGAGAATTGGGCTTTCAAATGCAAGAAGATCTCAAATCCGACTGGTGTTCTCAGAGATTATCGCGTTCAAACAAACATACTCTACAGCTTATTTTTTTTGGGTTCCGTACCCAAAGGGTAAAAACGGGACCCTATTATTAAGACTTCGCTGTCTGTCCGTCCGTCTGTCTGTCACCAGGCTGTATCTCATGAACCGTGGTAGCTACCAAATTTTTACAAATGATGTATTTCTCTTGCCGCTTCAGCAACAAATACTAAAAACAGAATAAAATAAATATTTAAAGGGGGCTCCCATACAATAAACGTGTTTTTTTCGGCGTTTTTGCCATGTGGTACGGAACCCTTCGTGTGCGAGTCCAACTCGCACTTTGACAGTTTTTTAAATTTAATATAATTTATTCCTGACAGTAAGAAGCAGCAGCCAGCAGCGCCAGCTAGCTCGCACTAGCAGTATTATAATATAAGTAGATTTATACCCATTGCTAATTTAAACTGTCTGCTAAATGTAACATTTTCGAACTTAGACCCATGTGAACCTATCATATTAGACATGAAAAATAAACTACGCGACCTTAGAAGTATAATAAACTTCTACAGAGTTACTAATGGGATATCAAGTTCCAAGAACTAACATAATACCACATTCTGTGAACGTATACGTAGCCAGCACGCACGCAGATTTCAAGAAGGCAATTTGATCCCTACTTAATCGATGGTAGATTTGTGGTAGTCACAATCTAATTTCTGGGAATTTAAATCTAGCCAGTACGCTGAACTCTGGAAATCAGGATACATATGCGATGGCAGCTTTGGGACTATTACGTGGTGCGTTGCGAATTGTGATCCAGGAAATTCGAAGATTTCTTTGATTATTTGTTTTGGAATGTTGACAAAAACATGAAAATACTGCATCGTTCCCAAATTTTTAGAATATTAAATATTAATATTTTTTTTTTAGATATTACAAGAATGGTTATACAAATAAAAACATAAATGCAAATAAAAACTAAATGTTAAGCCACAACCAGAGCATAAAAATGAAAAAAAAAAATATTGAGCAAAATCTGTATAGTCAAATGAAAAGGTTTAACAATAAAATAAAAAATATATATAAATACATAATAAGTATGTAGTGTGTAGGTGCCTGTAGAAATGAAATAGGTAGCACAACGACCAGTAGTGATATCTTTGAAAAACAAGAAGTCCATAAAGACTATATCAATCAATTTCTATCACAAACTTCTAAAGAAAAGTTTTTGCGTCACCTAACGAAATTCATATTAATTTATTGATATTATTAATCAAAAAGTGTGTTTCCCTCATAATTAATAGTCTATATGAGTCAATACCTGTCACAGATTTCTAAAGTCAACTTCGAGAGTCTACATTCACAATTATTATCTTCTAAAGTAATTCAAGGCTACACCAGCAGGACACCCGTCACGCTGCCGTACAATTTGCGACACCTAACGAAATTCATATTAACTTACTGATATTTTTTTATCGAAAATTGTGTTTCCTTCATGTATAATAGTCTATATCAATCAATTTCTATCACAAACTTCTAAAGCCAACTTCAAAAGTTTATATTCACGAGTATTACCTTCTGAAATGTTTCAAGGCTACACCAGCGGGACACCTGTCACGCTACCGTACAATTTGCGTCACCTAAAGAGATTACGTGTCTCACTGTAGTTTAACGTTTATGTCTGGGAATAATCTCGGCCACTTTAAGGTTTTAATGGTAGTCTTTGGTTGAAGATGTTTGTATTAAGAAATATAAATACAGGGTTGGTGGCAGGGACTTTGACGTTCAACTTTTTCTTCTTAGCGTGTCGATGGCAAAAATACAGTTGTTTTTTTTCTTAAATTTTTTGGCCCAAACGTTCAGCAATGCGGATAGCGTTCGCTGACGCACCCATTAGGTCCTTCCTATTACTTTTTTTTTTCGGATGGGAATTCATCAAATGACCCCTCCCGCTCTGGGTAGAGCGGAAGGGAGTGTCAGACTCTTACTGACTAAAACCCACCCGTGTTCTTTCCTTAGCCCTTTATGTTCCGGGCCATCGGTAACCCATTCGGACAATCCCGCTGAAACTTTCTATTACTTTACTTTTCCTTTTTATTACTTTTTTTTTTAAACTGATATGCCTGTGGTGAGACTATTCATTACTAGTAGATAAATTTTTTTTTCAGATGGCAGTAAGAACTTTGATGGTTACTTCATCATCAGCCTACAGCAGTCCATTGCTGGACATAAGTATCTCCAATTGCACTCCATTTAGTTCGATTCTCTGGAACTCTAATTCAGCTGCTAACAGCCACTAGGCGAAAATCGTTGCTCCACCAAGCCTGAGGGCATCCTACCTGACGTTTGCTTCAAGAACACGTCTATCCCAACGGTCATAATATGGCCGCCCCATTACCACTTCAGCTTGCTTATTCTGTACAATTTTGGTTCGATGCTTACTCGTTTTCTGTTAAACAGCATTTTCATGTTCCTTTATGGAGAGAATTCAATACTGTCTCTAAGGACAGCAGCGATTCGGCAAACGCCGTAGGGAGTTTCAGGTGATCACATTTCTTTTATACAGCGTGAAGTGTGGCGTGGTGGGACAATGACTCGCAAACTGTAACCATGAATTCAGGACATGATTCTAGAGCCCGTAGTGTAGACATTTTTCGTCGGTTATCTAAAAAAAATCTAATATGCTGTTTCATAGAAAATTCCAATAATGACGCGGTCAAAATGTATGGAACAGCAATTTTTTTAATCAACCACAAAAAATTACAAGGCATGTTCAGAATCATGTACTGAATCACCGGTAACAAGTTGACTGTCGATGTCCCGGCCACCCTGTATCATAACTATATGCTAATTAATATTATAAATGCGAAAGTAAGTTTGTTTACCTTTTCACGCCTAAACCACTGAACCGATCATCCTGAAATTTTGCATATACGTTGTCAGGTGCACAGAAACGGACATAAGGTACCTTTCATCCCGAAAAAACTGAGAAAAACAACAATAACGTTATTATGATAATAGATGGCGCCACGTGTCTTCTGTCGGGTCAGCTAGTAGTATGAAAATATATCAATGTTATGTAATATCAGTTCCTATAATTTCAGCTTTAGATGTGTGCTATATAAGTGGTACTAGGGGCCAAGTGTTTTTTGTGCTTGTCATTTTTTGGGGGGGGTTTGCCATAATCGCCACGCTTGGCAGGCGGGTTGGCGATCGCAGTATGGTATGGTGGTGGAATGCACAGAGAACGCTGCTGCCCATTCTCCGGTACGGCCCTTAGTCGCCTTTTACGACACCCACGGGAAGTATGGGGTGGTGCTATTCTTTAAGTCCGGCACTACACGGACTACCTTGTGAAGGCCGCAGGAACCCGTTGGATGCGAGAAGCACAGAACCGGTCGAAGTGGAAGTGCTTGGGGGAGGCCTATGTCCAGCAGTGGACGTCTTTTGGCTGAAATGATGATGATGATATAAGTGGTGTAGGATTCATTTCAGGGTTTGAAGTGTCCTGAACTAGGTCATATACAGAGATTATCAGAATGGTGTGGTCAATTACCTACTGATTATTTTTTTCGCGATTACGATGTTGGTCCCATGGAGGAAGTTGTTTAGTTTGACGGTCTGTACCACACCCTTAATTTTGACCACACCTTTCTAACACACTCTGTATGTTTTGTAGGTACGCCTAATGCCCTCTAACCAAAAAAGTGAAAATGAATTTCATGAGGCTGATCAAGTGATCACCCTGTATCTGACGCTCCAATATGCACACACTAGATCTTTGATTACCTGTCTCATATGATAACTCGTCCGTCCATATCCGTGGAAGGTACATAAGTACGGTCAGTGTCGAAAATATCGGGTGGAACAAATATTAATTAATTTTTCAAAATTATCAGATCAACAAAGAAAAAATCTTCTTTATCTTTATCTAATTTTATTTAATATTGACCGATAACTTGTATGAGTGATGCAAACTGATAGTACAAGTTGGTTATTATTAAAAAAATCAAATAAAAGTTGAAACACAAAGGGTTTAAAAGAGAATTATTTTACTTCGATGTGACCCTTTGTACACGACAACCGTGCTTCTGACACAAATTAACAGATAGAGATGAACTTAATTTTTTTTAAGTAGCTGTGATCATTTTGAACAGTCAGATTTTTGATCATCATCATCATCATTTCAGCCGAAAGACGTCCACTGCTGGACATAGCCCCCCCCCCCCAAGCACCTTCATTTCGACCGGTTCTGTGCTTCTTGCATCCAACGGGTTCCTGCGGCCTTCACAAGGTCGTCGGTCCACCTTGTGGGGCCTTCCAACGCTACGTCTTCCGGTACGCGGTCGCCACTCCAGAACCTTTCGGCCCCATCGGCCATCTGTTCTGCGAGCAATGTGTGCCCACTGCCACTTAAGTTTGGCAATTCTTCGGGCTATGTCGGTTACCTTGGTTCTCCTGCGGATCTCCTCATTCCTGATTCGATCACGCAGGGAAACTCCAAGTATAGCCTTCTCCATTGCCCTTTGGGTGACTTTTAGCCTTCTTATAAGGCCCATTGTGAGTGACCACGTTTTAGTGCCATAAGGTGCAGAATTTTGATGCTAATAAGGAATTCAGTATAAGAAAGAAGAAAAGGAAGTCTGAAAAGTCTGATGCATGTGTTGAGGAGGAATGGGGAAAAATGTCGTGAGGAAAGTTATGAGTACGAATGTGGATAGCAAGAAGAGTGAAGAAGCCATGGATGGACTGTGTGAATGATGATATGGTTAGAAAGGGAGTGACTACCTACCGATAGGACCACTAATAGAGACAACGGCGGGAGAATCATCAATAGATATTGATGATACTAATAAAAAAGCTGAAGAGTTTGTTTCTTTGAACACCCTGATCTCTGGAACTACCAGTCGGATTTGTAAAATTGGTTTTGCATTCGTTAGCCCAATTCTTGAGAAAAACTATTAGGGCGAGTAACACACGGCACCGCGCACCGCCGCGGTAGGCGGTGCCGTCCGCGCGGTGAAGCGGCGCCTAACACACGGGGCGCCGCATAACCGCGCGGATCATCGTGTGTGCAGGACGTGTTGCAATTTAAAAATGATGAAAAAGCGACCAAACTGGTCAAAACCGTGTTAAATCCATCCGCGCGGACAGGCGCGTAAACCGCCTCACCGCACGGGGCACCGCTACGAAATCCGCTTTACCGCCACCGCCCTCCGCGGCGGTGCGCGGTGCCGTGTGTTAATCGCCTAAATATGCTATTTAACATCATGTAACATCTACGACCATTAGGAGCCGAGGAAAAAAAAAGTTCGAAAACGAAGTAATAGCGCGGGCAGGCGATGCGTTGCGACGGGGTGGGTCGGGGGAACAAGAAATTTCACGCGGACGTATTCGCGGGCAGAAGGCAGTTCAATAATAATTATTACGATAAAATCATCGACCTAAGCCGCTGACTGTACCTGTACATGAGTAGGTTCATGTGGTGGAATGTTCCCGGTAAAATAATTTGATTTGCCAATTCAGGGACGGTAGGTATTATACCTACTTTACATAAAGGTAGGGTTGTGAGTTTTGTTGGGTTGATTGAATTTGGTTTAGGACTTGTTAGCGGTGAATTGATTGTGATTCTGAATTCATACATAATACAGGATGTAGGAACATTGAAGCGCAACTATAGCCATGAATTCAGCAGATTCTAGACCCTCATCATCTGCCTAGCCTTTTCCCAACTATGTTGGGGTCAACTTCCAGTCTAACCGGATGCAGCTGAATACCCCCCTTATTCTAGACCCACTGAGTTGAAAATTTTAAAAAATTGCTATTTCATACATTTTGACCTCGTAGGTATTGTACAGACGCCGAAACTGTCAAATTTTCCCATTCAACTTTGAACCTAATTCTTTAGAGATAAAGTTAAAAATCTATTAAAGAAATTTGACAGATTGTAGTAGCTTGATGTGCTGGCGGCGTCTGCAATTTTCTATGAAATTGCAGATTTTTTTTACTATAACCACGAACACTTTCTGCGCAGGGTCGTCTAGAATCATGTGCTGTTACTCATGGTTACAGTTTGTGGATTAATGTCACACCATGTATATCTCCTTTTACTTTTGCATGAAAAGATTTCAGTTCTGTAATGAAAGAAAAAAGCAGTAAATAAAATTGAAAAAAACTTTAATCTAACCCAAGGGCTGGCTTTTACCTTGGCCAGAGGCTAAGCATTGCCATACAACGTGGTAATGCCGCCAGTCTCTTGGGTACATTACCAGTCGACAGCGATGCGGATGAGTTTTTCGACGCTGTTTTCAAGTTTCTGTATAGTTTTAGTTAAGTTAGAATTTAATTTTGTTATTTTTACCTGTCTAAATAAATTACCTTGTTTTAATCTGAACTGCATTAAACAGTTCCATATGAGCAAACGCAAACTCAACTCAAACTCAAAGCATTTATTTCAATTAAACCATTTACAGGCACTTTTGAATTGTCAAGAAGTAGGTCAGTCAGAAAAATATGAAGCTAGTTGCCCATTCCAAAGCGTAGGTACCTATGGAGAAGAACGGGCTAGAAACTCCATTGACACTCTTTTTAAATTATATTTTACAAAAATATTAGTTACATCAATCTTTTGAATTTATAATTAAATAATGTGAGAACGATGTAAAAATAAACAAGACGTATGCGTTAAAAGCGTCCAGAGTACAAAAAATAGTAGGTACTAAAACAACAATCCAAAAATAAAATAATTAAAAATAAGCCGAGGCAGCTAAGTGATGACTAGCCCCAACTGACGGCGCCCGTTCACGAGCCTAACGTTCAAAACAGTATCTTTTACTGATACGAAAACAGTTAAAGCTTGAGGCAAAATGTTACCGTCATGACAGTAAACTTTAACGTTCTAAGTAGCTAAAAGGTCACAAAATTAACTGTTTTATTTATTTGGTGATATTGTTCACACCATTGAATTTATTTACATTACAGTAAAGGTGGTTTTCCTGTTTTTTTGTTGTTTTTTTTTCAGTAAACAGTAGGTATGTACAATCATTAAAAGTTACTGTTTTGTCTTTTACTGTTTTACAAATATTTCTTCTTACTGTATAAAGTCAGTAAGTCTTAATGAAATCGTTTTAATGCGCTGTCGTAAGAAATTTTTTTTTTTCAGTGTATATACTTTCTAAATTTTTATCTGCAAGTGTGGCTCTTGGGAGTAGGTACCGTAACAGTAGATAATTAATTAATTGCCTACCTACTTTTGTTCATAGTCAAGAAAGTTGATACAATCGTTATACAACATGTCCTGGAATTACCGGACACCAAAAAACAACCCAATTAGGATTAATCCGCCCCTAAGACGACCCACGTACCTTATGTTATACAACGTTATTTTTAGTATATGCGAAACCTGAATATAGTTTGTTCAGAATAAGTAACTGAATCGATTCCAATAATTTTTACCCCATGTTATATTTTGTTCCAAAAATATTTAAAAAAGGTTAAAAGTTGGACACCGAGCGACACTAAGTAAATCCAATCTCCGCGCCGAACGGTTAGGTACCTAGGTACTATTATCAATGAGCGCAAGACGGCGCGGCATGGGTGAGCATGTTTTTGCACGGACAAACAGGTAACTTAACAAGCTTATAACTTTGTGATTTTTCATGATACAATTTTAAATTTTGTACATAGATTCTTTACATAAAAATACACAACACGTGTCTAACGTGTTTCGGGTTTCGCTTTATATACTAAAAATAATGTTGTATCTAACATAGTAGGTACTTCACCCATTTTCGTTTATTTTGTTTTCACTAAAACAAGCAGCAGAGTGTGACAGTAATTTACGTACTTAGTTTTAATTATTTTTGGGATAAAAATTACCTGTGTTCAAAATGACAGATATCGATTCAGTAAACGATTCTGATGAAACTACTTTCATACTTGCATTAATTCAGTTACACATTGTATAGTTGCGTATATTACCTTACATCCAATAAGGTGCTACCTCGGAAATAAATCGTAGCGACTGATCTACTAAGCAAGCGAAAATAGTGCAATTACTTTTGAAACGCAAAAGATGAGAGATGGCCAGCCACAATGTGCGTGCGCTCGAAATAAAACGACGTATGAGCTAAAATGAATTTACTCCTTTTTTAACAAAATAAATGAATTAAATTTAAAACTACTTTGAGTAAACTTTGATATTATGATAATTCTCTATGTTTTGCGTTACGCCGTGATGTCGAGAAAAGTAAAAAAAAATGATATAACTTTGCAATTTTTTTATATCAAGAAAAATTTATTGAATCGTGTATTCCTTTTAAATGATACTAGTCCAAAGAGTCAAAAAACATATACCAAAATATTAAATCCCTATTCCACATACAAGTTAAGAAAAACCACATTTTTTTCAATATATCACTTTCAGAGAGACAAGGACGATTCCGAGTGACTTAATATTATTCTTAGCCAAAGAGTAAATTTTTTTCTTGCTTTTCCGACTTAAATGGTCAATAATAATAATCAGCCTGTATTGTCCCACTACAGGGCAAAGGCCTTCCTTTCCTTTTCCCACTCAATTCGATCCTGAGCCAATATGGATCAAGTGATCAAGTGTGGGGGTGTGTGGGGGTGTGTTTATATGTTTGTTACTTCTTCACGCTCAAACGGCTGGACCAATTTTGATAAAATTTTGTATGGAGGTAGCTGACACCCTGGATTAATATATAGGCTACTTTTTATTCCGATATTCCCACGGGATCGAAACTTATGCGGGCAAAACCGCGGGGCGCAGCTAGTACCTCATATAGGCGTCAAGTTCGTCTCGTCAGCTACGCCTAGGTCTTCCACGATGCCGTTAGACGTTATTACCCATGCTGAAATGTAAATTTTTTTCGTAATTCCAAAACAAACCTCGTTAGTGAGTGACATAGGTAGTGACAAGAACATAAATATAATGTACAACCATAAATTCATTAAGCGCAAACTACCTTGTGGTAATGAGATGTACCGTCGGCAGCGAAATGTTCCAGGGAAATGAATGCTTATTACCATAGAATAAGAAATTTGTACAGAAACGAATCAGAAATGAAAACGTGGTCGAATCAGAAATGAAGACATCCGCAGGAGAACCAAGATAACCGACATAGCCCGAAGCATTGCCAAACTTAAGTGGCAGTGGGCAGTTCACATTGCTCGCAGAACAGATGGCCGATGAACACGTTCTAACGGGTTTCTTCGAAAGAATTGTTTATTCTGCACAAACAAAACGGACAATCCGTTTTGTTTGTGCAGAATAAACAATTCTTCGTTATTTCATATTTATATATACGTTATTGTACACCAGAAAAATACAATTATCACTACAAAACTTACAATGGGCGGCCTTGTGGCTTTCTGCGATCTCTTCCTGGCAAACTTTCTTTTTCCTTCCTTTCATTCGTTGCCCATTTTGCTTAGCTGTGTGTCTTGAGCGTGTGACGTGTGGGATTGTGGCGTGTGTGTGGTGCGTGGCTGGTGTGTGTGTGTGTAAGTGTGCGTATTTGTACGCGTCATGCTTCGTTTGATTCGGTGTCAGGTCGTGGTCTTCATATGAATTGTACCGAGTCATCATAATCAGTGTTTTGCAACATTTCTATATCATTTTTTTTTTACAAATGAAATAATTTGGATGTCCCGTAGTGCCTTAGTAGTAAATACGATTCAAATGTGTAGGTATTTAAAAGTGAGGTGCCAAAGTTTTGCTTCTACCTATTCGTAATCTATGACATTACTAATTTGAATAATTAAATATCGTCATCAAAGGTATTTGTGTCAGTATTTGAGGGAATATGAATGTCAGGGAAATTGTAGCGGTAACGAATTCTAGGAATGTGGCTGGTGACTGCTGTCGGCATTGAGATTTAATTACTAGATGTACTGATAACATTCATACAGAGTGGGAATTTGAATTGCAATTCGATTATATTTATATATTGATTATTATATACTTATTAGTTTTGGTGCAAGAAATGATATCGTTTTGCAATTTATTTTGATCGTTTTTAGGGTTCCGTACCCGAAGGGTAAAAACGGAACCCTATTACTAAGACTTCGCTGTCTGTCCGTCTGTCCATCCGTCGGTCTGTCTGTCACCAGGCTGTATCTCAAGAACCGCGGTAGCTAGACAGTTGAAATTTTCACAAATTATGTATTTCTGTTGCCGCTATAACAACAAGTACTAAAAACAAAATAAAATAAATATTTAAGGGGGGCTCCCATACAACAAACGCGATTTTTTTGCTCTTTTTTGACCGATATCAATAATGGCAACAGATAGGCACTTGAAATATTCACAAAATACTCAGTTGTATTTTTACTTTAATAATAAAATTAGAATAAAATAAATATTTAAGAGGGGCTCCCAAACAAACGTGTTTTTTTCGGCGTTTTTGCCTTGTGGTACGGAACCCTTCGTGTGCGAGTCCGACTCGCACTTGGCCAGTTTTTACATTTTCTTGTCAGATTTCGGTCTTTCAGATTCTTCTGAAGTGGTTTGCAAAGACTTGATCAGCTGCAAAAAAAAGTAAAAAAAAAAAAAACCCGTGAAAATGTCGAGTAAGGTTAAAATATAGGGGCAATCGACTGATTGACCCTATATTTATTTTATAAGGCGAGGCAGATTGACTAATCTGCCTCGCCTTTTCCTAGTTCTATCTATGTAAGGGTCGGCTTTCTGCCTAACCGGATGCACCTCTTTTAGGCTTCATCCTTTTTATTAATCAGTTCATTATTATAAGACCAAAAGTCACTCTGCCTAGCCCTTTCCCAACTATTTTTATTTTATTTTATTTGGGAAACAAACAGATGCAATAACAAACATAAGTATACAAATAGTTTAAACACAATCCAGAAACAGTTTCCACAGACTACGTACTTAACTATGTTGTAGTTGGCTTCCAGTCTACCCGAATGCAGCTGAATACCCGTATTTTACATGGAGTGGGTACCTATCTTACCTCCACAACCCAGCTACTGGGTACCACGATAACCCTTGGTAAGACAATCAGTCTTACCAAGGGGCGTCGTGGTCGGTCTTCTAACTACCCGTAACGACTGTCCAAGATCTACGAATGACAACCAAGACCAAACGGCAAAACGCTCGATATGTAATGGATGGTCACCCATCCACGAACCGACCGCGGCAAGCGTAGCCTAACCTTTGATCGACCCGTGTGGCTGTTATAATTTAGCCACGAGCCCCTTAGAGTGTAACTTACACGATTGACATAAAGCTTGTTACTGACATCAACATTATTTGGATTCAACAATACCTAATCTAAAGTATCAAATCGCTTGCGCTGTCTAGTTAAAAAAAATACTTGTAAAAGAGTTTTTTAACGATGAATAAAAAATGTGGTAACAGCAAATTAGGTAGATATGTTTTTGACATCTATCTGAGAGGTCAAAAACATTATCTTTTTAATTTTCTACCAAACTCTTGACATAATAGTTATTTTGCTGACCTTACACGCTCATCACATTAAAAATGCGATGTAAGTTAAACTTTGTATAATGAATGAAGTAAAAGTATTACAGGTTTAAAAATGGCTTAAAATCGCTAGACGCTGACGTGACGGTGCCGGGTTGTATTCGCAATGAATAATGGCGGCGCGCCGCCGCCGACCCGGCGCGGGCGGCGGCCATCGCGCGGAAGTGGGGTTGGCAGTTCCGGGCCGTGTTGCCAACTTGAGCGGCCTCGTTCGACCACAGATTATGTGTCGTTAACATCCTCCGCCCCCTTGGAAGCCGTGCTTTCAAGAAGCTCTGGATCTTCAACTGGCAGGATGCAGACTTTGTTTAGAGCTCGCCGGACGATTCCTTTATTTGTGGTTACATCTACAACTCTGCATAGACCGTCTGGTCCGACGAAAAGTTTCTCCACTCTTCCCAGGGTCCACTTCATTGGCGGCAGGTGGTCGTCCTTGATTACGACTACGTCTCCAATCTTGATAGGGTGGCCGCTGGATCGACGCCATTTGACTCGCTGTTGTAGCTCGGAGAGAAATTCTTGCGACCATCTTTTCCAAAAATGTTGCCTCAGTTTTTCTAAATGCTGATATCGGTTGATCGACAATTTCTCTACGATAGGAGATGCCAGTGAGGTCAACGGACGCCCGATCAAAAAGTGGCCGGGAGTTAATGGGTTAAAGTCTGACGGATCTGATGACATAGGTGTCAACGGACGCGAGTTCAATATTGCCTCAATTTGTGCGAACAGAGTGGAAAGTTCTTCGAATGTAAGATTAGAATTGCCTGCGATTCGTTTTAAATGGAACTTAGCCGCTTTAACACCAGCTTCCCAGATTCCACCGAAATTGGGTGCATAAGCTGGACTGAATTTGAAGTCAATACCTTCGCTCGCTCCGAACTCAGTCGCGGACTCATTAGCGGCCTTTAGCATTCTGCCCAACTCGTTGTTTGCCCCCACGTAGTTCTTACCATTGTCGCAATAGATTATTCGAGGCTTTCCTCGCCTGGAAATAAACCTACGTAGACATGAAATAAATGCATTGGTACTTAGCTCACTGACAACTTCAAGGTGCAAGGCCTTGGACCAGAAACAGACAAAAAGACACAAGTAGCATTTGCTAGTTCTGGCGCCACGTCCCTTACGGTTGGAGATATGGAACGGACCTGCAAAATCGGTACCACAGATTTCAAATGGTGATGAGGGATTGACTCTAGTATGAGGAAGGTTACCCATCAAAGTTTGAACGGATTTACCCTTTGTCCGCACACATTTGACACATTTTTTTACAGTTTGTGAAGCAAGAACTCTGCCACCAATGGGCCAGAAGTTCTCACGAATCGAACTAAGTAATTGCTGAGGACCGCAATGTAGTAGACGCAGATGCTCCTCTGCAAATAAAAGTTTGGTAAATGTATGCTTTGAATCAATTAAAATGGGATGTATTTTATTATAGGGTTGCAAAGCACCTTGAATGCGTCCCCCGACTCTCAGGATGTTTTCATTATCCAGAAATGGATTCAATGATAGAATATTGGATTTACAATTTACAGATCCTGTTGTTTTTAAAGAATGAATATCCCTTTCAAAGGAATAAGTTTGCGATATTTTAGCTAATGTTTTTAATGAAGTTTGTAATTCTCGTATGGTAAGTTTGCCTTTCAGTTTATTATTTTTATTTTTACAGTTGTATATAAAACGTTGTACACAGCTTAGAACTCTCTGTAGTCTAGAGAGCTTAGAAAATTTGTCTATAAATGAAATGAAACTTTGGTTACACTGTGTAGTTAAACTAACCTTCATTTCAGGTAATGTGTTACTTGGTAAGTTAACATTAGGCTGAGGCCACTCATCCTCAGGCTTAGTTAGAAAGGAAGCGCCGTGCCACCAGAGATTGTTACCTTTAAGATCCTGCGGTTTGACTCCCCGTGAAGCTAGATCTGCCGGATTATCCTGAGTTGGCACATAGCGCCATTCATATTGAGAGGTAAGTTCGCGGATTTCCTGTATTCGATTGCATACAAAAGTTTTTAAGGTTTTAGGTTGGGTCTTAATCCATCCCAAAACTATAGTTGAATCTGTCCACAAAACAGCACGTGAAGTTTCAATATTTTTCCTACTTAATGAGTGAAGAACCTTTGTAAGCAATCTAGCACCTAATAGAGCACCCATTAACTCAAGACGCGGTATAGTTAATTCCGGTTTTATAGGAGCTACTTTCGCCTTTGCACAAAAAAGGTGAGTATGTATTTCGCCTAGTGCATCGTGTGACTTAACGTACAAACAAGCACCGTAAGCAGTCTGCGATGCATCAGTGAAACAGTGAAATTCTACCTTAATTGGTGCTGGGCAGACCACATGCCTGGGCACCTCAAGATTGGAAATATAGTGCAAATTTTTAATGAATTCTTCCCATTGAAGTTTGATGTGATTTGGGACTTCTTGATCCCAATCAGTTTTTAATAACCACAGTTGTTGCAATATTGTCTTTGGAATAATAATAGTTGCTGATAATAAACCCAGCGGGTCAAACACTTTAGAGGACATAGATAAAATAGTGCGCTTTGTGACTTTCGATTCAATTTTGAATTCTGTGGAAAACCTTAATGTATCTGTTTGCGGATACCACTTCAGACCTAGAACCGTGGACTCCTTGTTAAATTCTTGACAGTTGTTTGTTATAGGGAGATTCTCCAGAACATCTGGAACATTTGTCCGGAATTTGCGTAAAGGAAAACAGGCTTCTGAAAGCTTATTAATGACTTCATGAACAACATTCTTCAAATCTTGTTTTGAGTTAGAACCCGTATTCAAATCGTCGACGTAAAAATCATGCTCAATAACATGCTGTACGTCGGTTTTATCAGCGCATTCACGCGACAACTCTAATAAACATCTTGTGCTCAAAAAAGGAGCCGAAGCCGTGCCATAAGTTACAGTGTTCAGCTGTAGTACCTGCAACGGCTGCGTTTCTTCGTCTCTCCACAAAATCAACTGTAAATTTCGCTGAGGCTCATCAACCAATATTTGCCGGTACATTTTCTCTATGTCAGCGGTTACAACGGAAGCATTACGACGAAATCTCAGTAAAATTGACAGAAGATCGTCTTGTATAACTGGCCCCACCAGTTGAATGTCGTTAAAGGACTTTCCGGACGTAGATTTGCACGAAGCATCGAACACTACTCGTAATTTAGTAGTTTCACTATTGGGACGTATTACAGCATGGTGGGGTAAAAAATAACCAAAAGACGGACGCTCAATTAGAGACAGATGACCCAGGCGTTCATACTCACGAATGAATGATTTATACTCCTCCTTTAGAATAGGTGACTTCTTTAGTTTTCGCTCTAAATAAATAAATCTACGACGTGCTACATTGTATGAGTCACCGAGAGCTTGTTCTGGAGAATCAGTTAGTGGAATTGTAACTAGAAAACGACCGTCATTTAATCGTTTAGTATTCTTTTTAAAGATGCTTTCACACAACTCTTCGGATTTAGAAAAGAAATGTTTTTTGATAGGAGGCAATTCTTCTACCTCCCAAAATTTTGTTAATGTTTGTTGAATACTTTGAGAAAAGTTGCATACAGTATTATTAAAATTTAATTTGCGACTGTTATCAACACTAGTAGGTCCGGATATTAACCAGCCTAATTTAGAGTGTTGTAATGTAGGTTTGTTTCGACCTAGTTTAATTAACCTTGGGTGTACAATATCCCAAAAAATGTCTGCACCCAACAGAATATCGATGTCAGAAGGACTGAAGAACTCAGGATCAGCCAACTGAAGATTGTGAGGTAAGTTTAGTTGTGATGGATCAATGCCCACACTTGGAAGCTTACTAGTAATTTGTGGTATGACAAGACATGACACAGTGACACAAAAATCGTTTAAACGAGATTTCAATTGTAAACTGCAATATTGAGCAGTATTTACAACCGCGTTATTGATGCCACTGACCGTGACTGGATTTCTGTTTGTGAAATCTAATTTTAATTTATTTTGTAGGTTTTTTGTAATGAAGGAGGACTGACTACCGTTGTCTAGCAATGCCTTCACAAGGTAAGTATTATTTTGTTGGTCGACTATCTCGACCAGGGCCGTGCATAATAACACCTGGCTCGCCATCACGACGGATAACGACACTGCAGGTGCAACGCTGGAATTCGACCCAGAAGT
This sequence comes from Oligia fasciuncula, assembly GCA_963082905.1. NCBI lineage: Eukaryota > Metazoa > Arthropoda > Insecta > Lepidoptera > Noctuidae > Oligia > Oligia fasciuncula. Next base: position 12,900,837 of record OY720409.1, read on the forward strand.
TGAAGGTAAGTTGGACTTTTCAATGTTATTAGTTTGTTTTGATTCTTCACTTTCATGTAACAACGTACTATGTTTTTTCTGGCAGAATTTACACGGACCTCGGAAACAACGATTGACATTGTGTCCACCGCGAAGACAGTTGGGACAAAGCTTATGCTTAGCAACCTCTTTCAGGCGCAAGTCTACACTTAAAGTTTTGAATTTTTCACACTCGTGAACCAAATGACTTTGCTTACAGATAACGCACTGCTTACTGGTCGACTTTTCAGTACTACTTGAAGATACAAAAGATTTAGTTTGGGGGTTTGAACGCTGAGGTTTAACATCTGATTTACCAAAATACAGAGTTTCTAGAACATCAGCTCGATTCCGAAGGAATTGGTAAAATTCATCAAGAGTTGGACAAACCGATAAGTTGTTCCGATGTTCTTCCCAATTGCGACCTGTGGCGCCATCTAGTTTAGAAGCCATCATGTAAATGATAACTGTGTCCCAGTGTTCTGTGGGTTCCTTTAATAAATTTAAGGCACGTAAATTTTTTGTGAAGTAGTCAATCATATAACGCAAAGATTTATGCGATTCCTTCGTGATGGCATCGAAATTAAACAGTGACTTTAAATGGTTGTTTATCAACAGTCTCTTGTTATCATACCTATCACACAAGAGCTGCCATGCCAACATGTAGTTTTCAGCAGTGAATGCAACCGATTTTATAACAAGTGCAGCACCACTGTCCAATGAAGACCGGAGGTAATGATATTTATTTATTTCCGGAATGGAATTATTTTTATTAATTAGCGAGTCAAAAGTATCCCGGAACTCGAGCCACTTCAAGTAGTTACCATCAAATTTTGGAAGATCTATCGTTGGTAGTTTAATGTTAGAATTTATTTTGCAGGATGAACCACTGCACTCGGATTTATTATCAACATTATTGTTATTGTGAGTAGACCCGCATTGAGTCTGTGAACTGTTTTCAATTATCAGCTGCGCTTGTGAAATAAGGTTACAAAATGTTTCCTCAAACGATCCTCTTTCAACAAGCTCACCTTCAGATTCAAGATCTAGGGCTTCAATTTTAGATTGTAGTTCATCAAATTGGGAGAACAATGCCTGAAATCTTTCTAACTTTAATTGCAACTCGGTAAGTTGTAATTTTGTGACTTGACTGGGATCAATTGATTTTAGCAACTCAACATGTTTCTTGAATAAAGTGATTCTACCCTTTACATTACTGCGAAGCTGTCGAAGCTTCTTTATGTCGTCCGCCATTGTTATTCAATAAGGAAAGTACCAATGCAAAATACGAAGAGGCAAACAACGTTCAAACAAAGTATGAATAGCCAATAAACAATATAGGTACAAGAAATGGTACCGACAATCCAATCCCACGAGCCCGGAGCGCAGCGAGTGCAGGCTGATGGCGCCTGTGTCACCTTCAGTTCAGCTTACTCTGCTTATCACCAGCCGTGACCCACGCGCAGCAATAGTCGTGCAGCCGTGCAGCGTAGTCTTCGCGTTCCGGTGGAATCTCGGAATCTGGAATAGTCGGCGAATATAATCACTAACTGTGTCTAAACTTGTCACAGTATAAAATGGCGGGAAGTTTTTACTTGTTTTATATTTTACTAAGTCGCAGGTAGAAGGATTTTCAATATTTCTGTTGAAAGTGTCACGTAATTATTGTGGACACTCTAAATAAGGTTTTATTATTATTAACTTCCTCTAATTATGAAGTAAGGGAACAAGATCGTCTTTATTACAAATTAGGTAACAAAGGAGTTTGAAGTTTTATTACGACGTAGGTATTACGAAGCAGGTAATACTCGCAGGTAGCTATAGTTGTCTCAGAACGCTAGACGGAGAAGATAGAAGATCGTCTTTGTTACAAATTAGATAACAAAGGAGTTTGAAGTATTATTACAAATGACCTAAGTATTACGAAGTAGGTAATACTTGGAGTTAGCTATCGTTGTCTCAAAAAGCTAGGCGGAGGAACAAGCAATCATAGCGCAGATCGTTTTTTGGTTACAATAATGACAAAATAGGCGTTTATTTCGTCCGTAATGTAGTGAAACGTAAATAAGTAGCAATGTCATGCCCAGGCCCAGGTAATCGTGCGTCCACTCAACGAAATAAGCGCGAAATGTAAGCGTGCATATTCTAGTACGTACCCATATTTTGCGAGAATAATCGCTTGTTTCTCCGTAATGTACCTAGCGAAGACAGCTTAATAATTATCGTGAGATAAGTATGAATTTGACTCTCATAGGAAAGCGATATGAATGTAAGTACCCAAGTTAGTATTGTGGGTACGAAGTTCGTCGTTATATTACAATAACGGAAAGAAAGTTTGCGAAACCGACACACCGTCACACAAGAGGCAAATTGAAGTTCACAGCGATTTTAAGTTGAATATGATTGTTTACCTTTACCTCCAAAATGGCCACTTTCTCAACGAACGACAATAAGAAAATCACATCACCACAGTCCACAGCATTAGTTTTCCTCAATCCTGGATTTGGGCAATTTGGATCAGCGATTCCCAGTTGTTGTCGTGGAAGTTTCGTTCAGATGCAGCAGGTACAGCTTGTCGCGACTCGTCGTTCAATCTGGTCGCGTTGTCCGAGGCGGCCGGCGCGCAATTCCTTGTAGAATTTGCAGAATTCGTCGACTAGAAATATTCCTTTTTCTTGTTGGAGTCTTGTCGGTACGTAGCTGTTACGCTTCTCGCCTCAGATATCACGTCGGGGTCACCAAATTATGTGCAGATTTTAGGAGGCACATTAAAAATGCGATGTAAGTTAAACTTTGTATAATGAATGAAGTAAAAGTATTACAGGTTTAAAAATGGCTTAAAATCGCTAGACGCTGACGTGACGGTGCCGGGTTGTATTCGCAATGAATAATGGCGGCGCGCCGCCGCCGACCCGGCGCGGGCGGCGGCCATCGCGCGGAAGTGGGGTTGGCAGTTCCGGGCCGTGTTGCCAACTTGAGCGGCCTCGTTCGACCACAGATTATGTGTCGTTAACAGCACACCGGGACGCAAGCGAGCCAAACAACACCACAATCTATACCGCCCACTTCAATCATTTACTGCAGAGAACTTAATAAATTTTGATCAGGGGGCCTAAAAAGGCCACTTTGGCAGAATCAGAATCATAAAAGGTCAACATTATGAATCAAAATGGACAGTTAACTGTTAAGTTAATCGTATCTAATCCCATTGGGCTTCCCCATCTAGTTTTTAAAAGCTGATTGACGTGTAAAAGTGTTTGTGTAAACCTACTTACAGAAATAAAATTATTTATCACCCAGTTTAATAAAATCATACCTTAAGGCTTACGCAAAACTTCAAGTTCAGAGTATACTGATTAACAAAACTAAGAAGCTTATCTTCATTAATTAGTCAACAGTTATAAGCAGCTAAAACTCGTGTAACTTTGACAAAGGTAACCCAAAGATTATAATCTAGGGACACGAAATTGCTATCTAAGAGAACTTTAGCAATAATTTAGCTTATTTAAAAGTTTGTAGCCTTGATTCGGAGTCGGTATTTTGGTTTTAATTATGATTTATTGTTCTTAATAATGGAGAATTAAAATTTTAAATGGAACTTTACAAAAGGGTTACATGCTTCGCAATTTCTTAGCGACTACCTCGTAAGCGTGGAGACCTGTAACTTTTTTAATAAAGGTTAAAGAGACTATTCTACTGTTTGTTATGTTTTCACATGTAAAATACAATTTGGTTTAGCAAAAAGCAATCGCATTGCCGCTAAGTCCCGAATTTTTTAACACTTACATAATATTTAATGACGCCTTTTTGCCTTGGTAGAAAGCCAGAAACTACAGAACGCCACCGACATCTGACAGCTTCCGGAAGATAAAAAAAAGTCAGCACGCTTACAATACCAATTATAAAGATCAGACATACGGCTTTCCACCCAAGTAGAAAGAACCTGAATGACGATAAACCGAATCACAAAATGGTTAATTATTCATAAGTGCACTTTATTTTACGATTTTCTCTCACAATACTACCCACAAACTAATTAGGCAAATGAAATCAAAGCAAAAGACTAAACCTGCCTTAGTTTCTGACATAAATCAAGACAAAGATAGGCTTTGCATGAACGGCTGTGTAACCGCAAATTAGCAAGAACTACCACCTGTGGTCTCGGAATAATTGGGTGATACTGACATTGCCGAACTGAACTTTGATCCAATGGAATAGGGTCCTGAATTGTGTGTGTCGTTTAAAGAGAGACCCCTAATTACTGCCTCTGTTATGTTCATTTGCATATAAGTGGTAATATAGTTAGAGAGAGCGAGGGCTTTATATCAATGTGAATGGAATGGATTAATTCTTTTGACAGAACCGCCCGCGCCCCTAAGACGACCCACTGACCGAAATTTCTCAACCAATGCTTCATATGTTTGAAAAATTCGTCTGCTTGATAACGTAAATAACTCAATGAATATGGTCGAATTGTCGAAATGAAAGCGATTACAGTTATTAGTGTAGCAAAAACATAATTAATCAGCCTCTAACGCTAACTAGAATTTTCTGCTCATTAGTCGATTCGCAAGAATTTACGTAATTTACGTTTATGTCACTTTTAAATAATATTATTCTTTCTATAAGCGACTCGCTCGAAGTTAATTTATTTGTGGGCGAGTCAACAACTCCAGAAATAGACAACATTATTTTTAGTATAATTATGCGAAACTCGAAACACGTGTCTAGTATTTTTATGTAAAGAATCTATGTACAAAATTTGAAAACTGTATCATGAAAAATCACAAAGTTGTAACCTTGTTAAGTTACCTGTTTGTCCGTACAAAAACATGCTCACCCGCGCCGCTCGCACCGCGCCGTCTTGCGCTCATTGATTATTAGTACCTAGGTACCTAACCGTTCGGCGGCGGCGCGGAGATTGGATAACCTACTTAGTGTCGCTCGATGTCCAATATTTTTGGAACAAAATATGACATGGGGCAAAAATTATTGGAATCGATTCAGTTACTTATTCTGAACAAATTATATTCAGGTTTCGCATATAAGTACTAAAAATAACGTTGTACATTAAGCAATTGGCACATTTTTAATGTTATGCAATGAAGTTAAGAAAAAGTACACGTTTTATAATATTTGACTCTTCTCACTTTTCTGCGCTAAAAAGGACTAGTAGTCCTTTTTAGGGTTCCGTACCCAAAGGGTAAAAACGAAACCCTATTACTAAGACTTCGCTGTCTGTCCGTCTGTCTGTTACCAGGCTGTATCTCAAGAACCGCGATAGCTAGACAGTTGAAATTTTCACAAATTATGTATTTCTGTTGCCGCTATAACAACAAATACTAAAAATAAAATAAAATAAATATTAAAGGGGGGCTCCCATACAACAAACGTGTTTTTATCGGCGCGGGCGTTTTGGCCTTGTGGTACGGAACCCTTCGTGTGCGAGTCTTACTCGCACTTTTTTCGATAGCCAGTTTTTCGATACTTTATTGCCGAGTTTTCAAGAACGATGTCAAGACCGAAAGCTAGTACATACATACATAATCAGCCTATAATGTTCCCACTGCTGGGACACAGGCCTCCTCTCGGTGAGAGGGGGTGGGTCGTAATCCACCACGCGGGCCCAGTGCGGGTTGGCAGATGTCACATGTCTTCGAATTTTTGGTTCTAGGACATGCCGGTTTCCTCACGATGTTTTCCTTTACCGTTTTGAGAGCAGTGGTGATGAAATAATTTACACAAAGTAAAGCGCCTGTCTGGGTTCGAACCTACGACCTACAACTCGTAAGTCGCGGTCGTTACCATTTGGCCACCACTGCTCAAGCTAGTAAAATTAAATAAATATTTTATAGCCTGTTTACTGCCACACTTTGAGTGCAGGTGTTTAGTACTAAATGGAAATATAGTACTGCTAAAGATATTTTTAAGTGCTCTGTTGACGGAGTTTTTATGATTATGGTTGAAGCAATTTTAATGTGTTTGTAAGTAGTCGTTATATGAGAGCTATTCTGTCCAATAAAGAGATGACCAGTAATGTGTCGTTTATGTTGAATCTCATTTCATCATCATCATAGCCTATAATGTTCCCACTGCTGGGACACAGGCCTCCTCTCTGTGAGAGGGAGTGGGCCGTAATCCACCATGCGGCCTCAGTGCGGGTTGGTAAATCTCATGTATTTTGGGGTTTGAAAATCCGTGGCATACCTACCTGTCTTTTTTTTTTTTTCAAAATGGCGACCACGCATGAAACTTATATAAATCGATAGCTGACATCAATGCATATAGAAAACATAATTAGACGAAATCCCGTAGTGTCACGTTTCTGAGATATTAACGTTCAAAGTTGATCACGTGACATCCACATTTTTTTAACTTTTAAAAATTGTATTTTTGTTATAGACTTTCATATGCATTTAGTAAAAAGCTGTTATTTTGAGATTACGAACAGACACTTATTTATTTGTTTGTCATCATCATCATCTGCCTAGCCTTTTTCCCAACTATGTTGGGGTCGGCTTCCAGTCTAACCGGATCCAGCTGAATTATTTATTTGTTTGTATTGTATTGAAAACGACTAAGCTAAGACCAAGAAGAAACCAAGAATGACAGTTATGGAGTTTTACAACAAATTGAAAAATCATGTGGAAGATTTCCCTCAAGTATTTGAAGTCGCTAACTGACGAGGCTTTTGCTCTATATCGAAACAGAAGACGTAATTTACTAAGATACTGAGTTTGATATTTCAAGGATAAAGGTCATAGCACACGTAGCAAACCGGAAAGGGATCAGCACCGTTTCAACTCGAGCCGTTCAGTATTCTTTGTATAAAACTCCCTACTGCAATGCACACTAATCGGTATCGTAACGTAATCGCCTCGCCTCGGGACAAGCTCACGAACCGCGGTGCGGTGTATTAGGGCTCATCATCCCCGCGCTTACGGCTCGTCGTAACCGAGCTTACGCCTCTTCGTCAACCCTTGCCCCTTCGGCCTGCCTGCTGCACCATCAACCAGCGGTCGCCGAGCCGACGTATCGGAGCTTCTCATCCGCTTTGATTACGTGCTTACGTTGGGTTGACGCCTGTTTGACGGCGAGGCGAAAGGCGATACGGTGCCGATCCCTTTCCGGTTTCATACGTGTGCTATGATCTTAGTTAGCTATTAATCTCCCAGAGTTATTACTTCTGTGAGGACTCGTATACCCTATGTACCTTTGACAATCGCGTCTTTGACAGGTATATAACCTTGTAATAAATAATAAAACCTTGAATGACGGGTACACAATAGGCCCTTCATTTGGTAAGATTGCAATGCAAATTTTAAGATATCTGTACTAAGATGGGATGGTTGATAATTATTAATATTCGGGGAGCGTTAGTTACGACCTATTTGAATGCAAATTGGTGGAGGATCGTGCCTTAGGGCTGGACTAGGGGTGTAGACCTGCGATTTCGAGTTGTTGTTGAAGTGGAGGCTTGTTATTAGCGATTTTTCTTATATTATATTCTTTATTTCATTGGTTTGTTAGTCTGTAAGCCTTCTTTAAAAAAAAAAAAAAACGAGTTGTTTCGAAAAGATGATGAATTTGTTGTTCAGGTGACGATAAAATACTAGGAAAAAATGAGGCTGACATCATAATTATAATTTTACTGTGTTTGGGTGGCTTACAGATATCAAATGCAGAAGTAGTAGTGAGATAATTGACGACAAGCTATTTACAAGTTTCCACAGTTAGCAATAGAGTATTGTTGTACACATTTTCAAATTGACAAAGTTTTCATTAACTTTAACAAAGCATTAAATTACTTAACTAATAAAATAAGTAGGTAGGTACCTGCAGACAGATGCATGCGCAGCCGCCATTAAAGTGTATCAGAAACAATAGGTATATACTGTTTGTTTAGATAAAACAGTAGTGATGGACGCTAAGCTGCTTGCAAACAAATCACTTGAAGTGTGTTTATTCCTATCAATTTGGTTAAAAACTTTGACTGAGCGAATCATGAATGCTACGTTAAACTGTGCGAGCGTAAGGGCATGAAGAAGATTTCTCAAACGAGAATGCCGAGGTGGTACACTCAGATAGGTACACCTTAGAAAGAAGTTCAGGACAGTCAGTCCTTGATTGTGCTATTTTCCCTAGGGACCGATAGTCACATATATTTCTTGAGTTACAAGAGGAAGTATTTCATAGAAGATAATTCATCATCATCATTATCAACAGACCGTGCCTAGTTTTCACGGTGAGATTTTTACAGAATCGACCGGGCTGTTAATAGTGCGGTGCTATTCTGTAAACATCTCACCGTGAAAACTTAGGTGAAGTGAGTGTGGAGTGAGCTGTCAATAGTGTCAATTCCTAGCAAAAACAAACTCACTTCACCTAAGATTCACGGTTTCGGATTCACGGTGAGATTTTTACAGAATCGACCGGCTGTAGGCATTTCACCTAAGTTATCACGGTGAGATTATTACAGAATCTACGATCTTAGACAAAGAAAAGTATAGACCGCGGGTAGCGCCATTTCATTTCCACAAGAAAGGGATAAAGTATTGAGTTATTATAAGTAACAGAAAAGGATAAAGCTATACTATTTCCGTCTCTCAGTGCGTGCCCGTTTTTTCAAGGCAGCTACATAAGTAGCGAATGTTATTTAAGTTAGTTTTTAGTCTCATGTGTGGCCACGCTACCCGATGCTCTATAGCTTTCTTACTCTAAGACTACGATAGTGCTGTCAACGAGAGAATGCGTAGGTACATGACTCCTGTCAGTTTCATTCTACTAGAATTGTCGCACTAACAGAGCGACAATTCTCGTTATTTTGAAGTCAGTCTCAGTCTCAATCTGTCAAAAATACCTCTAATTTCCCTACATTTCTGACAAGTTTTTGACATTGACTGTCGCTGAGATGAGATTGCGACTAGATTTTGAACGTTTTTAAGTACCAGAATTGACCTTCAGGTTTTAGGAACGCAAGAAGGACTGTACTTACTGCAACAAAAAGTCGCCCGTCTAATACAAAAATCTTCATCGCTACGCTGACATAATTTTGATGAATCTCTAAATGTAAATGAGGCATTTAGCCTGTAGAGTGCCATAGACCCTAGTAGAGATGTGAATGATATCAAAATGCACAACTAAGATGTAACAGAGGGTACTTCACTACCTGTGTTTGACGATCATTTTGGTAGCGAGGCACTTATTTATACCTCCACTCCTCCTCTCCACTTATTTATTTTTTTGGTAGGATATTCAGCTAGGTTATTGCGTAAAACACTAACAGTAGCAATGGCTTTCATTTTGACAGTTCAACAACATTCATTGCGTTATTTACGTTGTTGAGCAGATAAATATTTCCAACATTAAGAAGCAATGGATTAGCAAAATCCATCAAAATTATTCAGATTGTGATTGAAATTTGGGTTATACGATTTCACACAGATGCCATTTGAATCTAAAAGCATGTACAGACGCCAGCACATCAAGCTACTACAATATGTCAAATTTCTTTAATAGATTTTCAACTTTATCCCTAAAGCATAAGGTTCAATGTTGATTGGGAATAGCTTGGTGTGCTTAAGCAATATGTAAACTTTCCAATAATACCTATACAATGATGATACAGATGCACATACACAGATGCTTTTTTGTTTTTATTGTTTTTTGGGTAGGAAATAATCCCGCTCTGGGCGGAGCGTCTCAGACTCTTACTGACTAAAACCCACCCGTGTTCCTTCCTTAGACCTTTATGTTCCGGGCCAGGCAGCGGTAACCCTTTCGGACAATCCCGCTGACCCGGCAGGCTTCACATACACAGATGCCTTGTATACACGAATTGAGAAGATTTTACGGGGCCTTTTAAATTAATTGTCGATACTACTCGTAAAAAATAATCAGCGCTTCTCCTCCACATTTAATAGGCGCACAACCAAAGTGTTGAACTCTTTGCCAGCGTCTTTGTTCCCTTCCACATTTATCGCATCTGCCTTCAAAGCAATAGTGAACAGCAATCTTCTGGGCTTGCTCGTTCCATCATAGACCTCATCCATCGATCCATCGGGTGTGATCGAGATCAAGAGCAGGCCCATTCAGCTATAAAAAAATACCTACTAAGATTTTTTCTTACACATTAATTAATTTAAAAAAAACCTTATTTACTAATGTATTACAATCTGAAAAAGAATTAGGTATGTATTTTTTTATTCACTGACGAAATTTCAAAACAACATCAGACCATCACAATTCTTCCTTTTCAAGAATCATTGTTTAATTATTTCCAAAGTTTCAAACTGGACTTGTGTTCGTGACTTTACTTTTTAATTATTTGTCTTTGTGAAAGAGTTCTTCACTCCATTCTTCCAAAGTTTCATTCAATTCAAGGCCTTAATTTGTCAATTGTAGACCGTTCATTGGCCACGAATGGTTCATATCTCCCAACTCCTAGGTACCAAATCGAATAGAAGATTATGGATTAGGTATGAAGATTATGGTGTGAGCGCCAGTTCCTACAGTTCGCCGTCCGGTCAAGCAAGAGCAATATATTCAAAGACTACAATATAATGCTGTAGGGGGAAGTCCCCTAGTGACGGACATATAAGGTTTTCCGAAAATAAAATTAAAACTACTTCGAGAAATATGTATTTATTTATGAATTAGTTAAATGAACAATATATAAAATCAAAATCAATTAACAAAAATACAACCTCTGCGTAAACATAATCTTGGAACGTTAATTAAATTTTAGTAGAAAAAATTTAGTCTTTAACATTGGCACCTAGTACCGGACGGGTTAATCTCCAAACCCTAAGCGCCAGACATTCTTAAAAAATTGTGCATCTATCACATATATAGGTTATCTACCACATTCCGGAACGTCTGCACATGCTTCATAGGCCCATTCTTGGCAGCTGGAGCATTGTTTCCAGTCCTCGTCGTGGTCCTCTAAACACACCACAAGTAGTTTTTTCCATATTAGATATTACAGTTTTCAAACTTTGCTGATCCCATTTTCCTTTCTTTTTTGTCTCTTCCATGTTGAAATATCTCCCTCCTTCTATCCTGTAAAACAATAAACAATCATTATTATGATAAGTATACATGTTTAGTAAAAAAGCCAACCTATAAACTGTCCGTTGGTAAGGGACAACTTTGTGTCCGGAGGTAGGGGACAGGGAATGTCCAAAATTACGTATTTCATACTAAAACTGTTTAAGTAGGTAATTAATAAAAACTTTCACAATTTACGAATTATTATGGAACATTGTCTTTATTAACAAATAACAAAACGATTAAACACAAAACCATAGCAGTAATACTCACTTGAAATTTACGAGACGCAACGCTTTCCCGCCAAAAACAGCAATTAACCTCTCCCACCGCGACTGTACGCCTCACTCGCAAACCGCGTCGCGTGATCTTGTATCGCTACGTTCCCCCGCACCCCTTTCACCAATATTTGAATAGATCGCGTTGTCGTTTGTCGAGATAGTACGAGTGTCCGACGCTAGGTGCCGTCCGGCGCTACGGGACTTCCCCCTATATTTGTGTTATTGCGTTTCTTCCAACTCAGTGTCACTTAAATTTATTTTTTTCTTTTTAGTTCGCGTTAATCTTTCTTTTTTAGGTTAGGTACGTTTTTATTTAACTAAAAGCTTGTTTTTAAAAACTTTTTTTTATTTTCAATTTTTTTTAAGGTTTCTCCTGTATTGTGCGTTTACAAACATTTAAAGAGGGGGGCCCACCATTACTCATTTCCTTTAATTATATTGTTCAAATCCACCATTGTCATAATATAGGATTGGAATCATCACTGTCTGTCATGTCTTTGTCTTCCAATATTAATAAGTCTTCCCACACGTTAAAGAAAGTATAATTATTCATTAGCCTAGGTTCGCACGGACGCGTTTTTTTTTCTCGCACTGAATTTTCAACACACGTCTTAGAGCCAAGAGTTGAAAATACAACAAAGTGTTAGTTGACGCGCTGGGATGCGCTCTGTTGGATTCTTAATGCTCGGTTCAACACCGAGAGTTGAAAATCCAGTGCGCGATAGAATCCCGTCAGATATTTTTACGTCCGTGGAGTGCGTAAGAGAACAGAGTTATATAACAAGAAACTCCTTTGCGTAACCTCAAAGATATCACTTGTATGACAGAAGAAAAAATCCTCTCGCGTCAAAATTCTGCCAACCTGTCAAAACAAATATAAAGCTTTGGAAAATGTAAATTCAATGAGTTCTCAAATCATATTTAGATATAAAGTGTGATAAAAACCGAACACGATGAAGTTCATGGACAGATTGCCGACAGTTATAAGCTGTTGCTTCTGCTGTTTCCTCAGAGCTGGTTGTGTATTGATAGCCATCTTTTCATTCGTACGTACCTCACTCAATTTTCTGTAATAATAACTATACTGTATATGTATAGTTAGATACTACACTGAAGAAGAAGTTAGATATAAATAGTCCAGTACCATTGACTGCTAAAAACTGACTGTATAAATTATTTATTATAAATCATGGAATATAATATTTATATAATTAAAAGCTCTTAAAATAATAATAATAGTCCTGCACCACCCGGGGGTTGTCCTTGGGTGCACTTGCATAGTGCATACAGGGATGATCGTCGGGTGGGGCCTCATTTCATTCAAAACCTCTAACGGGCCCCAGGGTCCCGAGAAATGTCCGAATTAATATACAAGTAATGCTGCCAGCCTGTTGGGCACTTTTGCTATTGACAGTGATGCGGACGAATTTTTTGATGCCCTGTAATCATTCCCCATTGTTTTTACAGGTCGTCGGCGTGTTGTTTGCTCCAAATGTAAGCCATACGCCTGGCTTCTTTGATATGAACATGGTGCTCGCAAACTATAGTGAATTCACGGAGCTGGTGGTGCAGATGACGCTTGGCATAGCCTCCATCATGCTTTGTCTAGCAAGCGCCTTGCTACTTATTGGTTCCTGCTGTGTAAGAAAAAAATACAAATTTTTAAGAGCGTGCATTCTGAAAGTGTGGCCCAGTGGTAACGGCCGCGACTTACGAGGTCGTAGGTTCGAATCCAGGCAGGCTCTCAAAACAGTGCAGGAAAACATCGCGAGGAAACCGGCATGTCTTAGAACAAAACGAAGACATGTGACATCCACCAAACCGCACTGGGCCTGCGTGGTGGATTATGGCCCACTCCCTCTCACAGAGAGAGGGCCTGTATCCCAGCAGTGGGAACTTTATAGACTGATTATACTATGATACATTTTTTTTTATTCACCCCCTAAAGGGGTAAGATAGGAGATGAAAGTAGGTATGGAAGTACGTAATTTTTGTAGATAGGACATCCTATCGGGTAAACGGCTTATTCCCAATAAATGTTTATTTATTTTATTATTTACTAGCTCCCGCCCGCGGCTTCGCCCGCGAGGTATGTCGATAAAAACTATCCTATGTCCTTCCCCGGGATGCAATCTATCTCTCCGTCAATTTTTTTTAAAATCCGTTCAGTGGTTTAGGCGTGAAAAGGTAAAATACAGACAGACAGACAGAGTTACTTTCGAATTTATAATATTAATACGAATGTAAACACGGTAAAATAGCTACATAGGCATAATGACATAATAAAAAAAGTAATTTAAAAAAACGAAACCGACTTCAAAAAAAGAAATTAACTCAAAATATGAAATAACGTTATTTCATAATTTTGAGTTAATTTCTTTTTTTGAAGTCTGTTGTAATTTTTTAGTTTTTGCACTAGAATTTGACCAAGGTTGTGATATGTTTTTCCTTTGATACTACACCCGTAGCTCGTATCAATACGCCAGGCCGTCACAATTACACGTATTAGTCCATATCTTGAAAATTACTGGATGTATTTTGATGAAACTTGCACTGTTCCCTAAGTTGAAGTAAAAGTACCTAAGCCAATAAAAAAAATGGTCACGATCCGATTAATAGTTGCGGAGAAATGCGTGGACAAACATACATACACTAGCTTCCGCCCGCGACTTCGTCTGCGTGAAATTTCACCCTCCCCCCATTCACCCTCTTAGGGGTGGAATTTCGAAAAATCCTTTCTTAGCGGATGCCTACGTCATAACATCTACCTGCATGCCAAATTTCAGCCCGATCCCTCCAGTGGTTTGGGCTGTGCGTTGATAGATCACTATATCAGCCAGTCACCTTTGAGTTTTATATAATTCATAGAAACGTCTATAAAATTTTGTATATTTGTTTGGAAGCCCTAATAGATTGTCATATGTGAATATAATGCAATTCCAATAATATTACGGACATACGTGTCGAATTGATAACCTCCTTTTTTTTTAAGTCGGTAAAAATTAAAAAAATATCTTTGTAATAACTTCTTTTTTCTTTCCCAGAATATACCGGTGCTGATTGAGATATACCAGTGGGGCGCAATATTATACAGTGCCACTGTGGTACTGCTCTTTTTTGTACTAGCTATCTTCTGCTTCTTTGTTCACGCTAACTGTATTATTGCCGGCAGTGTCCTGTGTGGCTTAATCGTGCTCATTATTTTGTGTGAGTTCTCTTTAATCTTTTATTTATTTAAAGTATGTTGGGGTAAGATCGGCACTGGTATAATACCGTATGAATCTATTCCCACCTAATGTGGCAATGTTTTTGTTTACATTGGTCTTCTCCATCATTATTTTTATTCTGCTACGACGAAGGTCAGAGCAAAATTTAATTTTGCTGGCAAGGATTTGATTCCTACGGTCTTACCCCAGCAACGATCTTAACCCAACATACTTTATACGTTTTTTGCGTTGGTACGACAAGAATCGCATTTTTTTTATGCAAGCCTTTTTTTATCCACGTGTATTGTAAAGGCCTATTCCCGTGTGTGTCGTAAAAGGCGACTAAGGGTCGTACCGGAGAATGGGCAGCAGCGTTCTCTATGCATTCCACCACTATACCAAACTGCGATCGCCAACCCGCCTGCCAAGCGTGGCGATTATGGCAAACCCCCCCTTTTTGGGGGAGGCCTATGTCCAGCAGTGGACGTTTTTCGGCTGAAATGATGATGATGATGATGATGAACTACTTTTGTGTCCCTATGTTTTCCTTTTTGATGATACATTATTTTTATAAGCACTGGAACCCTCAAAAATTGCCGATTTAAACCGCTGTCAACAGAGGCTTAGTGTAGGTCAACTATTAATGAAAAAAAAAGAAACATTCGTATTAATTTTAAGAAATATCTTTTAAATTGGTCCAATATTGGAGGAGGAAATAGGCGAGAGGCAAACCTCGAATTATTATTTTTTGCTTAGGTTTTTTCAAAAGTCTCTCCGACCGCATTTCCTCTTAATTATAAGTCCTGGTTTCATTCTTCATAGATGTCAGTGATGTTTAAGATAAAATTGAGTTTAAAAAGTCACATTTGTACTTGCCCAGATTAGAACCCACAACCTCGTGCTTGAGAGGTGATGTGATGGCTTAGTGGTTAAGAACAGCTCATAAAATATCTCCCCAGCGAAAGCACTTGGAAGTGGCGAAGGGCGGGCGTTTTGGGGGACTGTCTTTTGTAATTTTGACTGAAAAGTGCTGATATAAATGACTTTTGGTGTTATCATGAGCTGTCGAGAATTTATGTTTTTTTTTCTTTTTCAGTGACGGTGTACTTCTTAATCGTGACGAACAGTCTGAGGATGTCGCTTAAATTCCTCTCAAGTAATGACATTGTACTCTGAACGTATTTTGACTGCAAATTGGTAGTGATTGTTGTCCGTGACTGTTTAACAAGTTTGCATTACGTTGGTGTTGTCAATAAAGTATTTGAATTTTCTGAAGTTTTGTTGTTTAAAATCTTCTTCTTAGCATGTAACTGATAATTTGAATGGACTCGGTCCAGAATTCGGCTACGTGTTTGGTGCCATCACTAGCGACCATCAGTTACAGTAATGTGCAAACGACAGGACACGCTGGACACGATATTAACCGTAGACAGAGAAATATATAGACTCATGGTCGGTGTCACCGAAAGGGACAAAAAATCCCAGCAATCTTCATCATACTATCATTTTTACTACACTGCACCTTACCATTTTCACAGTTGCGCAAATGTACTACTATTAAATTATTGAATTATATGCACGAAAAAGATCCTATTTTCCGTTTAATCGCGGTGTAGTTTTTATTATTTCATTCATAAACGTCAAATTTAGTAGTGCACATTGATGTGCTTAGCCGACACGCAGTAAGGGATAGAAATATTGTTACTCTGTCTCTTTTCTTTGCTAGTGACGTTAATATATTTCTCTTTTTCTTGTGGGAATGAAAAAGAAGATATGCAGCAGTCTATAGTTTACTCTGTCTACGATATCAACTATCCTACCGTTCGTGGAACAGCACCGTATTTACACTCCAGGGTGGAGTCATCTATGAATCTCTGCCAGAACAAGTTTTCTTAATTCATTATTGAAAATGTTGAACAAGAACAAAGCAAAAAAAAAGTTCATCGTAGTACCTACAAGTTTTGGTTGGTAATAAGTACCTAATTTATGCTTCCGGCTTATTCCGTTTATCCACCCTAAAACAGCCATCTTATGGTGGAGACTCTGATACGCTTGTCCGAGAATCCACCATAAGCCTATTTTCGTTTATCCAACTAGAGGCCTAGGGTGGATTCTCGGTGCGTTTCCGCGTATCCACTTTAGGGTGTATTTTTGGGGTGGATAACCGGAATAAGCCCTTAATTCAATATACAGGCTTATTGGAAAAACACCAACAACCTTTTAAGAGGTCATTGTAATCATCAACAACTTTTACTATAGGAACAAACCAGAAATCGCGAAAAAAAAAAACTGCTGTTCCCTACATTTATTTTCGCATAACTCGTCAAAATGTAGGGAACAGCTGATTTTTTTTCGCGATTTCGATATTTACGTACATATATTTACAGGTCCTACACTAATAAACGAGCACAAACAAACACTCATTCAATAATATAAACATAAAACACTAAACAATCATTAATAGCATTCATTTGATCACATAATACATACAACCCGCAAGATTTAACTTAAGACTTCGCTCGGTTGACGTAAGCGTGCGGTATTGAGGCGTGTCATCTTATGCGGGCCACTCACGGTCAAGTTCACCGTCAAGTTTGCAGCGGACTTGAAGCCGCGTCCAGTACACTTGACGGTGTCCATACACCGTCAAGTTTACTGGACGCGGCTTCACATGCATACACGACATGACACACACACATGGACATGACACATGGACATGGACTTATCATGCATCATGATAAGTCGACATATCGGTGAACTTGATCGTGAGTGGCCCGCATTAGGCGAGAGCGGTAACAGCCCGGGGGTCGGTAGGGGCCGCTCGGGTCTCATGTTAACTCTTGTTGTTGTAATTACGTAATCCGCTCGGCCCATCCACATAACAATAGTACATTGCTACAAGGTTGGCGCGTGGCCAAAATCGGAACTAACGTCGCCATCTTGTTTTTTCTATACAATTTTCAAATATCCTTGTAGTACTCGACACTGGACGAAGCCCTGATTTACACGGTGTGTTTATTTCCACTCACGTGTACCACGTGACGTCGCCTAGAATGTCCCCGAACATTTTTTGTTGGCGCGCCTGGGAATTTCTCAGTAGCATACAGGTGTATAGGTGCAGGTGAGTTTACACCTCTTTAGTACTTTATTTCTCTATGTTTAATTTATGCTTACAGAGAATTTTCTTCACAGAGTACTTTGATAAATTTTCTTTTATTTATGGTATCAATGTCATGGCGTCAGCGTCATTTACCAACTAAAATATAGATTTTTATGAATTTTATTTACATTTCTATCAACATTGCGTTACAAAATGTCACATTATTCATGAAATAACGTAGTAAAGGCACAATCATGTGTGAGATTGTCCCAGAAGTGGGTAGCTGCTGTGGGGTAGCATCTATTCGAGTCGGGTTGATACTAATAGCAGTCCTATCCATAGTGAGTACCCGATTTTCCTACTATTATCCAACGATGCACTAAAAAAATACCAAAAATATAGACACCAAAAGAAAATATCTGGTGATTCTAATTTTTTTTTGTATTTTAAATAATGGCCTGGCCCGTATTGATACTAGTAAGTTGGTCGAATGATTTACAATTTTTTGTTAAACTTTCCGTCACCAAAGATCGAGTTGTGTTTTACAAGATGTCAAAGTAAGTTTTTATTACTTGAGTAGCAAGTTTGATTACTTTTGGACAGTCACACCCAACACCTTATTTGACTGGCCAATTCTTCCCTGGCGGTGGTAGGGTTTACGTCCGCCTGGACTGCGACCACCCTCTCACCGGAGTCCGGCGTCAAACAGCCTGCTGTGTTTCGTCGATGCGTGGGAATTCCAGTGCCTTAGGCATTTTCTGGGCATGTTCGATCCATCATAGACCTCATCCATCGCTTTCCATTAGGCGTGATTGAGGTCAAAAGCCATTCAGCAATAAAAATAAAATAAATTTTGTAACTTACAATTTCATCATGTTGCCGTTGGTTTTTTTTGTATTATAGTCAAACGGGGTGAATAAGGATAAAAAAAATATTAGTAGCAAATTAACTTGCTACCTAAGAAATTATATAAAGTAAGTAAGTATACCATTTAGCAAGCCATTCAGTTTATTAGTAAACCGGACGGCACGTATGCCAATTTAAATCGCGCAAAACTACAGCCTACCTAAAACCAATATGGCGGGTGTTTCACGCTTAATCCCAAATTAGAGCGTGTCCTCGACACACCGCAACCACAACTGTTCGTTTGCATGTCGAACTACATAATTTATAATATTATAAAGTAAACTTTACACCTATGATCCCCTCAGGCTTAGGTAAGCAGAGATACCTACCTACAATATAGGAACATTCTATTTCTTATAAAACACTACTCTCCCCCCTCCTTTTTCTCTCCTTTTTCGTGCCTCGGAAAGCACGTTAGCCGTTGGTCCCGGCTGTCATTCGTGGATCTTTGACAGTCGTTACAGGTCGTCAGAAGCCCGAAAGTCTGACAACCAGTCTTACCAAGGGGTATCGTATTACCCAGTAACTTGGTTGTGGAGATCGGCAGTCGCTTCATGTCGGTTAGACTGGAAACGGACCCCAACATATTAGTTGGGAAAAGGCTACGCAGATGATGATGATGACTATTTCTTATAAACTAGCATCTATATTCAGGCACCTGTTCTATCGCGAACAAGAAAGCGGCTGTCGAGTACTTGCTCAACGACCTTAATGTCAAATACAGGTGAAAATGACAGATTTTCATGAAAGCTTATGTTATAAGGTCACATACTATACCGGCACCGCTCTAACCCAGCAATTAACGTGTCATTCAAATTAGAGCATTAAATCGTGTGTCGTCTTCAAATATGAAAAGCCAACGGTGGGCAGTCAGCGCGCTTGCCGCTACCATACAACTCAACTCATACTTTAAGCGCTGCAAGCGAGCGTACCGCGTTCTTACAGAGAGCGGACCGCGTGCTTACTGCGCGCCGACTCCGAGTCGCCAGCGAAACAACGTCAAACACAAATGCCCACACAAATGCCATGTAACAGTTAAACTGCTTTCCTTGGAAACAAACATATAACAGACATACACAAGGTTGTTTTTATGTTCAAAGTATTTAAATATAATATGTTGATTTAATTAATATTTGGGCAGTGGGAGCGCAAACATCCACTGCGAATTTTATTGATCCGTGACATTTGATTCAATGTCAAATGAAACGGAAGATGCGGTCGAGTGGAGTTTAACTTAGTTATAATGTTGATAGAATGTTTATATTGTCCAGATTCCGCCAGCACATCAAGCTACTACAATCTGTCAAATTTCTTTAATAGATTTTCAATTTTATCGCTAAAGCATAAGGTTGAAGGTTGATTGGGAAAATTTGACAGTTTCGGGTAGCTTGATGTGCTGGCCAGTCTGTACATGTTTTTTCAAATAAATAAATAATTATACCGCTACCATTATTTTCGTATTCTATATATCAAACTTAGTCACATTGAGCAAAAATGATTGTAGTGATAACTTTAATTTTTGAGATGAAAACTCGCTAACGGTAGCCCTGATATGTATCGCACGCAAAACATTGTGTTTATGGGTGTATGCAATGGTACAGGAGTTTATTTTATTTTATTTTATTAAGGTTCACCAACAGTTGTAACAGATATTACACAGATAGGAACATACAAGTACTTATGTCTTAGATCTTACTCCACAACCAATTACAGGCAAACACCACATGCACAATGCGCTTTGAATTTGAGTTGTGGAGGTATTAAGTCATAAAACGGTAGAACTTTAAGCTTCAATACCTCCGTAACCAGAGGGCTCCCACTTCCCAGGTATTGGTCCATTACAAAAAAAATATAATGACTTCAGTACAGGTGACACTCGGCTCCGTAGCGTCTTCTATGTTCTATGTTAGGGGTTTGGTTTCCGCACTTAGTCCTTCAGTGGACCATTGTTCGTGGGCCTCCGTAGCGTCTTTTACATCCGTTATATCAATTATGTTTGTTACAGACATCGGGTGCCCTCACTCTCGGCGTGATGGAGCAAAGGGCGAATATCAATTATGACAGCGTTGTGCAAATGTACAAGAATGTCTCAAATTACACCCGTGAGTGTGAGTTTGCTTATCACACTAACATTATAAAGGTGAAAGTTTGTGAGTGTGTCTGTATGTTTGTTACTTCTTCACGCAAAAACTACTGAACGGATTTGGATGAAATTAGGCACACAGATAGTTTATAACCAGGATTAACACAGGATATTTTTATCCCGATATTCCCACGGGAGCGAAACTTAGTGGAACCGCGGGGCGCTGCTGGTCCATACATAATGTTATAAAAGCGAAAGAGAATTTGTCTGTTTGCTTGTTACGTCATCACGACTAAACCAATGAATCAGGTCGTTGTGTTTGCGATGTGGCGGGCCGCTAGTGCGCGGTCTCGCTTGTGGTTCTGTTGTGGCTGTGACCTGGTCTTGATGTGGTCGATATCGCCCACACGGTTGATTTTGACGGCCAAATGTGGTCCGTGTGAATGAACTTTTCATTTTCATACAAATTAGTGCCCGTCCACCTGGTATCTTTGTGGTGTGATTGTGGTACATATGATTGGGCCCTTAGATTGGCTGGTAGAAAATGCAATGTATTTTTTAATTTAAATTATGGTTTTTAGGCTTTCATACCCAAAGGGTAAAACGGGACCCTATTAGTTCTAATAAATAAATAAATGGACAGTGGTGGCCCAGTGATAACAGTAGCGACCGTTTTGCAAGTCGTTCCGGGTCGTAGGTTCGAACCCAGCTTTACTTTGTGTAAATTATTTCTTCGCCACTACTCTCAAAAAGCTGAAGGAAAACATCGTGAGGAAACCGGCATGTCCTAGAACCAAAAAATCGAAGACATGGTGACATCTACCAACCCGCACTGGGTCCGCTTGGTGGATTACGGTCCACTCGGTTAAAAGAGTAACGGTGGAGTTTCTTGCCCATTCTTCTCCATACGAAAACTACCTTTTGGAATGGGCGACTAGAATCATTTCTATTTAGTTTTTTTTTTGACGTTCAAAAGTGCCTTTAATGTGCCTATTTGAAATAAATGATTTGACTTTGACTTTCGACTTTGACTCCCTCTCACTAAGAGGAAGCTCGTGTCCCAGCAGTGGGAACATTATAGGCTGATTTTGCTAAACAGATGGGTATTGCGATAACGTACACCTTTTGTTTCAGAACCTGAACAGGCTCTTTCAGATTTGTCTAATATAATCCCAACGACTGTTACCTTTATGGCCGGGGTCTTCGTATTTGCGGGGCTGCTGTTATTGGTGGCTACTTTCTGGGTAATTGTGTAAACATCCCTCTAGTATTTTTCTTAGCGTGTCGATGGCTATCTAATTATGGGCCCGGAATTTGGCAACGAGATGGGTGAGCGCAGAAGCCTCTATCAATTCCTAACGTAGAGCCAGCACCCTAATTTCGTAACACACTATTACTCTCAATTTGAATCATTTTGAAGCATATTGCTAATCTATTGCTCCATATGTTCGAAAAATGTGTTTGCTCAACAACGTAAATAACGCAATGAATGTTGTTCAACTGTCAAAATGAAACCCATTGCTACTGATAGTGTGTTACGCAATTACCCTGCAGGACACGTTGGAATTGTCCCATTTTTTGAGGAACAGCACCACATTTCCACTCTTTCATTTTTTTTTAATATTATAAATGCGAAAGTAACTCTTGTCTGTTTGTTTGGTACTTCATCACGACTAAACCGCTGAACCGATTTGGATTAAAATTTGACAAAAAGGTGGAGAATGACATAGGTTGCTTTTCATTCCGAATAATTATGATGAAATACAAAATACACGCAGGCGAAGTCGCGAGTACATACATCGTCAGGAACCGACATGTCCTAGAAACAAAAATTCGAAGACATGTGACGTCAACCAACCCGCACTGGGATCGCGTGGTGGATTACGCTCTCTCACAGAAAGGCCTGTGCTGCAGCAGTAGGAACATTATAGGCTGAATTATGAATATTTATTTTTCTTTTTTATTTCTGATTATGATTATGCAAAGCCAGAAACACGTTAAGTTACGCCGTGCAGTGTTTATTATACTTTTCTTAGATTATAGTAGTTTATGGAATAAAAAGTCAAAGTTTCTGTTTGCCAAAGTTTGTTTTTTGTTTAATGTTTTCGTATCTTTACTTGCAGGACCAAGAAGGGTTCGCCCAAATATTCACGGTGCTTGTATTATTAAATATAGTTCTCGGAGTACTTATCATCGCAGCGATTGGTTTCGAGTGTATTTGGCAAGGGAGTAAGTGCTTTCTTGGTCACATGGACTGGTTGTCGGCCTCATGCACACTTCTAGCAATGATATGTTATTTATTAGGTAAGATGTCTTTATTTTTTTCTAAATTAAAGTCTGGCCTTCTGGTCTGGAGAGCAGTGGTGGCCCAGTGGTCACGGACACGACTTACGAGTTGTAGATCGTAGGTTCGAACCCAGACAGGCGCTTTACTTTGTGTAAATTATTTCATCACCACTGCTCTCAAAACGGTGAAGGAAAACATCGTGAGGAAACCGGCATGTCCTAGAACCAAAAATTCGAAGACATGTAACATCCACCAACCCGCACTGGGCCCGCGTGGTGGATTACGGCCCACTCCCTCATTGAGAGGAGGCCTGTGTCCTAGCAGTGGGAACATTATAGGCTGATTATGGTTATGGTATGGTTAAAGTCTGGCCAAACTGAAGCGGACGAGCGAGCGGGACGAAATTCGTTTGCATCCATTGTATCAACTAATTTGTATTAGGTGTTCGAACTGGTGCAAATAGTCGCGTGCCTAGTCACGCTTGCTTGCTCGCTTCAGTTTGGCTAGAGCTTAAGGCCGTTTGTCCAACGCCACGTCAACGGAACGTCAACGAGTACAAGAAGACGGCACCGACGTAGCGATACAATTTACTATGGTCACGTGTCCACCGCATACATATCCATCAACGGGACGTCACGTTGGGTTCGAATAATCTCGTTACTCATTGACGTGCCGTTGACGGTGGCGGTGGACAAACGCTTCAAAGGAATTTTTGTTAGTTCCTAAAATATGATAGTGGTGTTCAGTCATAATACACAAATTCTCAGAAAATTAATTATTAATAGAATAGAATCGTATTTCAAAGAATTATTGAATAGTACTATTCAATAATTCTTTGAAATACGATTCAATAAATAAATACCACGTATTCTTAGTCTTTTTGCAATGTATTCTAGTTAGTATGTATTAGTTAAATATTAATATAAATTATATTAAATCTGCGGCATCATTAACGAAAGTAGAATCAATATTATATTAATTAACGATGGCGTGGGTCGGAGGTTTCAAATACTTTGTTCTAAAAGGTTTGATTTAACTAACAAACAAATTAAACAACTTGAGTATTCTTAAAGGTTTATTTATAAACGTTGCTTAATAGTCCCTATCAATTTCGCGGACTAAAAACAGAAAAATCATTTTTTTTCAGCGCAAATTTCTCAATATCCTTTTCAACTTTATCGCTAAAGCATAAGGTTCAAAGTTGATTGGAAAAAATTGACAGTTTCGGGTACCTTGATGTGCTGGCGTCTGTACAAACGCGTAATGATAGGTGCACTACTACTGTGATTACTACAAAGCGCGCAAGTACAAAACTTAAAGTTTTGCTTTTGTTGGATTACTCTGTGGCGCGACATTCGTTTTAATTCGGAAACACGAAGATTACCGAATTGCATAACTATATCTACATTAAAATGCGTAAACCTTTCCATTGTTTCAGTGTGGTTCTACTTCGTTAGCGTGGCAAACAGTTTTGTCCTAACTGCACATACTTAATGTTACTAGATCTGACCTAACACCGACCTACCTTAATCTGTTATTCGAATGAGTTTCTTTTTCAAAGAAAACCTCTCATTTTAATAATTAGATTATGGTGAGTCGATGTTGGGTCGGATCTTGGACTATGAATATGTGTATGTCTCGGACGTGCGTCGAGACTATGTGTGTATTTCTCGCACAAATCAAAGCTTTTCGGGTTTCCAAAGTAATTTAAGAGTGATTTGCACTTGAATTGGTATTATTATCTCAATGGCAGTGTTAATAAATCAGTCGGTATTGTCGTAACTTTTGTACTGTTGAAGATGCAATGTTTGTTTAAGAGTGATTTTTTTTCTGTCAAATATATTTTATTTTGACAATGGTTTGGTGTTTTCTTTTTGTCAATGAAATTGTGTGCCCAGTGACTATAAAACATAATTCCTAATTTTTTCATAGTGCTTTTTAGTTCAGTACTCAAAGGGTGCCAACGGATCCCCACTTACTAAGCCTCCGCTATCCATCTGTCGGTCTGTCTGTCAGCGAGCTGTATCTCATAAACCATAATAAGTAGAGAGTTGAAATTTTCACAGAGTGTGTATTTCTATAGCCGTTATAACAACACATACTAAAATAAAGTTCATAAAAATAAGGGGTCTCCACACAAGAAACGTGTTTTTTTGACGTTTTTTTGCTTGTGGTACGGAACCTTTCCTGTGTGAGTCCGACTCGCACTCAGCCGGTTTATTTTAGTTCAGATTTTGATATTGGGACACTTTTAATAATTTATAAATATTTGCTAGTCATGTTTTTTTTTTAATTTTATGATTGAAAGAAATACGTTGCATAAATCTCGTAAAAATTTTCTGCGACAGATGGACAAAAAATTAATGATATAAAGATTTCGTTTTAACCTTTTAAATTGGGACCCATTAGAACGTATTTTTAATCGACTTCAAAAAGGAGGAGGTTCCCAATTCGGTTGCTTTTTTTGTGTATCTCCAATTTCGTAAATATTTTTTTTAATGGATAATGTATGCTGATGCTAGTTTATATGAGATATATATATAATCTTTTAATAACTTCCTGTCACTGATAGTTAGCATAACATAGCAATTAGTGTTATATGAATTAGTGTGGGGAGTTTTTACAGAGAAGTAAAAGATTTTTTTTTTGAGAAATTTTCCAAAATACATAGGTTCAATCTATATATATAATAATATATATCTATTTATCTATATAAAAATAAAAAGAAAAGTCCTGGCTGACTGACTGACTGATTGACTGACTCATCAACGCCCCGTCCAAACCCTTAGACCTGGAAAGCTGAAATTTTGCACAGAGGTTCCTTTTATAATGTAGACAAGGAATAAGGAAGAATTTTTTGAAATTCAACCCCTAAGGGAGTTAAATAGGGGATGAAAGTTTGTATGAACAATCTTATTCCTTGACTTAATAAACTTGAAACTTACCAGGAATACTTATCTAAGTAAATTATAAAGTTTAGCATTTTTTGTTTTTCTAAACTACTCCCTAATGGGGGATTGGGGGGTGTCAAAATTTGTTTGGAAGAATTTTAACGCGCGGTCTGATTAACTCCAAACTTGGTATTTATACCTAAAACCAAAAATAAAGTATAACTTGTATCAGGGTTTTTCGAAAATCTACCCCTAACGGGGTGAAAAGGGGTAGTTAATTATATAAGGGGAAAAAAAAAAAAAATCGTATAAATAATTTTTGAGTCAAGTAATGAACATTCCCCAAACGATTTTTCGAAATTCCTTCCCTGTGGGAGTGAAAAGCGATATTTGGTTAATAGACTTGAAACTTGCCACGAATACTGATCTAGGTAAATTATGAAGTTTGGCAGTTTTTGTTTTTCTAAACTACCCCTAAAGGGGGATTGGGGGGTGTCATTTGTATGGAAGAATTTTAACACGCGGTCCGATTAACTCGAAACTCGGTATTTATACTTAGACCAAAATTCTATTATATAAAATTCAAAGTCCTGACTGACTAATAATATCAACGCACAGTCCAAACCGCTGGTCCTAGAGACATGTTTGGAGGGTGCTTTCTTTTTGAGGAGTACCTAGGTATCCACTTAGAAAGGGTTGTTCGAAATTCCACCCCTAAGAGGGTGAAATTTCACGCGGACGAAGTCGCGGGCAGAAGCTAGTTCATGAATAAATGGCCTGAATGAAACTACGTAATGACAGACATGACACGCTACTAAATTATAATTAAGTAGTAGATATTTTTAATCGCTAGGCTGCCAAACCTTTAATTTAGGTTAGATAACATTTTGGGTCTTTTAAAACGACGAAATATGTTCTTGAACTACTTACTGTGTGATTAGAAATAACCTGGTATTCAGCATTTATATATTTTTTGCCAAATCTTCGGTTTTCCATTTATGTAAGTACAACGGTAAAGCCTTTTTTTTGCGGGAAATTATTAAATATTTTATTATATATTTTAATATTTAACAGGGGCCACGGTGTCTCTTTCGAACAACCCGCGACCCTGGCAGGCATCGGCCCTAGAGGACCCCGTCAGTTAGTGCTGACATCTCTTTGAGGCGCGCGTGGAACACAACGCGCCGTCAACCCGGGCCTGGTCCTTACCGGACGGCGAGCTGCCCATTGCTCGCCGTCCGCAAGCCCGCGCCTAACATAATCAGCCAATAATGTTCCCACTGCTGGGACACTGGCCTCCTCTCGGTGAGAGGAAGTGGGCCGTAATCCACCACACGGGCCCAGTGCGGATTGGCAGATGTCACATGTCTTCGAATTTTTGGTTCTAGGAAATGCCGGTTTCCTCACGATGTTTTCCTTCACCGTTTCGAGAGCAGTGGTGATGAAATAATTTACACAAAGTAAAGCGCCTGTCTGGGTTCGAACCTACGACCTACAACTCGTAAGTCGTGGCCGTTACCACTTGGCCACCACTGCTCTCGTATAGCCCGCGCCTACGGTGGCCGGGAATCGGCTATCGATTCCCGACGCCCAGGGCGTCTCCTGCGGCGACTAGAGCGGCGTGAGCGCGCAAAGATTGCCTCTCCCTCACGCGCTCCGCCTCCTCCTTCGCGAGCATTACTGCTTCGCAGAAGGAGGCGACGGCCTCCCATGCAGTCTCGGTCCGTACCATGGCCTGGACTAGGAACGGACGAGAGAAATCGCCGCCGTGAGGACGCGGCGATGCTCTGCCCAAGCTAGGCAGACCTCCACCGTATGCTCCACCGTGTCCTCCGGGCGATTCACACAATGGTGACACCCGGGCGTTTCCTCCCGCCTTATCCGGAACAGGAACCTCCCGAAGCAGCCGTGTCCGGTGAGGACCAGCGTTAGGCGGAAGGTGAGGACGCCTCTCCGGCCACTCCTCAAAGAGGGGACTTCAGCGACATAGCCTTTACAACTAACAACTGCATTTTGACAATTCGACAAAATTCATTGCGTTCTAAACGTTATCAACCAGATTTTTTTTTAAACATATGGAGCAATGGATTAGCAATTTCTTTCAAAATACTTTGAATCTTGAAAGAAAGTATGTTACGCAATTTGGGTGCAGTTTCTATTGCCTATGTTTTGAAAATGCAGTCGACATTATACATATTCACAATTTACACATACTCTCAGATTTATTTTTAAATACAGCGTATATTTGTGTAGAGTACCCCATGAGATGAGGCGATACAAATTTCCTCCGCTGCAAATTTTATGTCACCGCAGTTTTCATGGCCAAAACTTTAACAATGCCTAAGAAGCGCCTAGAACTAAGCAATTACATTTAATGTCAAACTTATACTCTTAGCTAAGTGCTGTTTTAAATACGCGAAAGTTATTTCATCTGAGGCCGGTCACGGTAAGTGAAAAATTATACTTTATATTTTTTTTTTATTGCTCTTGATCTCAATCACGCCTGATGGAAAGCGAAGGATGAGGTCTATGATGGCATGAACGTGCCCAGAAGATGCCTAAGGCAGTGGAACTCCCACGCAATGACGAAACGGCCTTTGCCCTGCACTGAGGCAAAATAGGCTAAAATAAAAAGTAAATCACACTGATATTATAAAGGCGAAAGTTTATGAGTGTGTGTGTGTTTATATGTTTTTACTTCTTCACGCTCAAACGGCTGGACCAATTTTGATAACATTTGGTATGGAGGTAGCTGACACCCTGGATTAACATATAGGCTGCTTTTTATCCCGATATTTCTACGGGATCGAAACTTATTCGGGTGAATCCGCGGGGCGCAGCTAGTAAATAATAAAGGAGAACCAACAGCTATATTAGAAATAATAACTATATTTTAATTCTGACTGCGCCTTTACACGACCCTAAGCTCAGTGAAGACATAGCGTGTGTAGATGTTAATAAATCTCAGCGGGTCATTCATCACAGCGGCAGGAAATGGCCTCATAGCCCATGGCCTAGAAATCCATCACTTTATGGAGCCAAAATTACTCTATATACAGTCAACAAAAGAGATAAGTATACAGGATCGTCGGATATAGTTGAAGTTTAGTAAGAAACTGGTGGATGTTCTCAAATAAAATTTAATTTTATTAATAGAAAACAAACAGCTCATGTAATAAATTAAATTTCAGTCAACAACATCCATCGGTTTTTTACTAAACTTCAACTATATCCGACGATCCTGCATACTTATCTCTTTTGATGACTGTACGAATAAATACATAAACTCAGACCTTCATTAATGATTATTTTGTGGATATTAGCGTTTGAGGTAAGTATATCATATATCACGGTTATTGAAATGTTTTTTTTTTTTTTTTTTTTTTTTTGTAAGTAGGATTGTACAAACACTTTTACACGTCAATCATGTTTTCATTGGGTTTTCGGTACGCCAAAAGGTAGAACAAAGACCAATTGGTCAAATTTCAATCGGTCCATGGACCACCGACGAACAATTTCTATGAAAAGAAGATTGTTCTATTAGAATCGCGGTGAAGTGTCGCGTCACTCCTGTCTGTGGAAGCCTCTAAATACGCGTTTAGGCCCGGTATCCACGAAAGCGGAGAGGAGAAGAGACGAGAGGAGATGTGCTGTGTACGTGTCTTGAGCGAGAAAGTAGTAGATATCTAGTCGCTCCCTTGTCGGCAGTGGGAAAGGTGCCTAAAATATATTATTGCTTCCGTATGTCATATCCGTTCTTACCGGATATTTGATTCCTAGACGCATTTTATATTTTTTGTATGTAGTAAATAAATACAGAACTTACATTTATGTTAATTGAATCGTTTGTAAGGTTTACGTGTTTTTTTTATGTTGTTGTTTATTTTTTTCCTGACGGAAAGATATAAAGAAAGTGTTTTAGTTCAATCACAAAAAGTTAGACATTCTTTTTAGGATTCCGTACCGGGACCCTAAAACGGGACCCTATTACTAGGACTCAACTGTCCGTCTGACCGTCTGTCACCAGGCTGTATCTCATGAACCGTGATAGCAGTTGACATTTTCACAGATGATGTATTTCGTTTTGCCGCTATAACAACAAATTTTTG
Organism: Oligia fasciuncula; assembly: GCA_963082905.1. NCBI lineage: Eukaryota > Metazoa > Arthropoda > Insecta > Lepidoptera > Noctuidae > Oligia > Oligia fasciuncula. Next base: position 12,930,767 of record OY720409.1, read on the forward strand.
CCTTGTGGTACGGAACCCTTCGTGTGCGAGTCCGACTCGCACTTGGGCAGTTTTTGTTACCGATTTATCCTTTAATCGCGCCATAAAGACCTATTACGCAATGTCGACTGGTCGCCGGCGGCGACTCCGTCCCTCGGCGACCAAAACATAGGCATAATTCGGTGACCAAGTGCGTATTCACCTATTTAAACTATAGTAAGTCACAGTCGCTGTCGATCGAGTCGCCGGCGGCGGCGACCAGTCGACAGTGCGCAATAGCTCTAAACGTTACGCGGCCGCCGATTAAAAGATGAAAGGAGAAATAACAACAATTACTATGCTGACTATGCTGGGCATACAGATTGACGTTCCCAGTGTGTTGTTACTAGCATGAAGATGTGTTTGACTAGCATCATCACCTGCCTAGCCTTTTCCCAACTATGTTGGGGTCGGCTTCCAGTCTAACCGTATGCAGCTGAATGTTTTTGACTAGCATATTTAAAAAAATATAAATTGTTTAATTTTTTTTCTTTTTTATTAGCTCTACTTTTATTTTTATTTCTATAAATTCTTATATTATTATTTTCTTAGATTGTTACTAAAAGAAGTCATTTAACACGCTGCCACCCATCCTCTTGAAATCATCATCCTCATCCTCCTGCCCTAATTATTTCCTAATTATGCCCTAATTATTTCCTTACTTATTTTTCATAATAAAATTCACCAGTAGGTTTCATAACATGTTCTAATTACCTCCTAGTCATCATCTCCCTAGCCTTTTCCCAACTATGTTAGGGTCGGCTTCCAGTCTAACCGGATGCAGCTGAATACCAGTATTTTATATGGAGCGACTGCCTATCTGACCTCCACAACCCAGGTACTGGGTGATACGGTACTCCTTGGTAAGACTGGCTGTCAGACTTTCGGGCTTCTGACGACCCGTAACAACTGTCAAAGACCCACGAATGACAGCCGCGACCAACGGCTTAACGTGGTTTCCGAGGCAGGAAGAGTTCTTGATATTATGTAAAGATGATCCACCCATCCACTGACCATTCGCGGCAAACGTTGTTTAATCTGATCGATCGGCCCGTGCGGCTGTTATTACTTAGCCACTTACCTCCAAGTAACATCACAAACAAGAACACAATGAAAATGCTTGTCATGCCTCACAAAACACTACCTACCTATTTAGTTAACAAAACCACTTGAGTGCCTTCCATAATAATAATGTAAGTAACATACCTGCTCTAGGTTTTAGTTAATTAAGTGCGCAATTTCAGTAGTTTCACGTTAAAACACATTGTTTATAGTAAGAGACAATGGCTGAAAGCGGTGGCACTGAGTGCACTCATTTGTACTATCTGGAGACGTGAATCTGTTTATTTTTAAAGCTTATTCAATGTGTAAATATTTTGTGTCTCAAACTAAAAGAATAAATTAAAAGTCACATTAAAAGTATACTTTGTAAACAAGCATGCTATAAATTAGAGGATTATATCCAAGATAAGAACGCTTGGAAACATGCTAGTCCTGCTCCATAGGACAATCTAGAGTCTAGACAAAATCAAACTGCTAATTTAACATTATTATTCTTTGACATTGATTTACATTCTGTAATTACTTTAACTCACACCCTGACTTATTACCTACTTGTTAATTTTTTTTTATGAAAATCGTCTACCTTTGCAGTGTTTGTAAATATGTGAGCACCATGAATCTACCACATAAAATTAGGTATATGTCATGGTTTCATTTTTAATTCATAAAAGGTATAGTAATTTTATTTTAGGTGCATCGTCTTCACATATCATTAATGTATGCAAAATATAGTAAAACATTATAAAAGAGTAACGGTGGAGTTCCTTGCCCATTCTTCAACTTCCTTTTAGAAGGGGCGCTTAGAATCAATTCAGTTCCAGTCTGGCTAAACACATAAGTGTGAAGTGTGTTTACCTCCAGAGCGCGATTTTTTACAGCGTAACGTCAAACCCCTCTGTCATCATTTTCATGTCAGCCGTCACTGCGACCGTTATATGGCGGCCACCACATATCTAAAAAACCGTAGCTTTAGCCATCTACGTCCTTGAGAAGCTACACTACACAGCAAAATAACTCATAAGCACAAACTTACATCTAGCAAACCAAGTTATCATAACTAAGTATCTGTTGAACCAAGATACATTTCTGCGTTTAGAAAACTTCGTCAAGTCTTCTCTTTGCCTATCCCGCAGTGTTTGAAGACTAAGGTCTTCAACCAGTGCATCCTGCCTGTTATGATATACGGTGCTGAAACACTGACAGTCGGGCTGGTCCACAAATTCAAGGTCGCTCAGCGCGCTGCGTAACGGGCTTTACTTGGAGTTGCTTTAAAAGATAAAATCAGAAATAAAGTTATCCGGAAAAGAACCTGAGTTACCGAAATAGCTTGCAGAGTACGTCGAGTCGAGTCGAGTCGTACGTCGAGTGACGTCATGGACCCTTTACTGCGTCCTGCACCCTAATTGTAACACACTATCAATCGGAATCTGAATCATTTTGAAGCAAATCGCTAATACATTGCTTCTTATGTTCGAAAAATTTGTGTGCTCAACACGTAATAACGCAATGAATGTTGTTGAACTGTCAAAATGAAACCGATTCCGATTGATAATGTGTTACGCAATTGCCCCGCTGCGTGCTAGTTGATAAATTTGTTTGAAATTTCTGCCAAACCAAGATATACCATCACTAAAATCAAGCTTCATCTCTTGCATGGAGGGTTTCTGATACATGTTATAACAATCTGCCTATAATGTTCCCACTGCTGGGACACAGGCCTCCTCTCGGTGAAAAGGAGTGGTCCGTAATCCACCACGTGCGCCCAGTGCGTGTTGGTAGATGTCATAAGTCTTTGAATTTTTGGTTCTAGGACACACCGGTTTCCTCACAATGTTTTCTTTCACCGTTTTGAGAGCAGTGGTTATGAAATAAATTACACAAAGTAACTCGCCTGTCTGGGTTCGAACCTACGACCTACAACACGCAAGTCGCGGCCGTCGCCACATGGCCACCACTGCTAGGATACATGTAATAATTTAACACAATTTCCTGATGACAAATTACCTTCGAAGGCCATATTACTTAACTGAAGCGCCAAATTATTAATATTGACACGGGAAACGTTTATTACATTTTAAAAGATCGATGTTCATTTGCCTCCATGTTATGGTAAAGGCAAAACCTTTTACCCTTCATTAAAGTGATGAAAGGGAACTAAATTGGTAATTTAATTTAACTTTATGGTACACGATGTGATAAAATAGGTACCTTTATGTATTTTGTTTTGTTTGGCCTGGTATATCCAATGTGCAGTGTAGTATTTAAGGGTAAATACATGCCGAAGATGCCTCACTACGATACCTCGCGGTCGTGGTTTAGCTCGGTACCTCGACTTCACCTCAATTTGAAAGAAATGTATGATAATACGATAATAGACACGTACGCAAATGCCGAAGGATACCACACTGGGATACATTGCGGGCTTGTTGAGGGTTTACCTCGATACCTGGCAGTAAGGCATGTAATTACCCTTACAAATTAATACGGGGGCAACCTAACCGCACTGGGCTGGTGTGGTAGATTATATTATTAGCCGACTCGCTCTCAAAGAGAGGAGGCCTGCGTCCCAGCAATGCGAATATTATAGGCTGATTATGCGGTCCTATGTTGTACAAATCTCACCGTGATAATTGGGCCCTAGTTCCCCTTGTTCGCATTAGGGCAGATTCGCTTTATGACAGAGTAGCTTCCGCCCGCGAGGTATGTCGATAAAAACCTATGTCCTTCCCTGGGATTAAATCTATTTCTCAGCCAAATTTTATCGGAATCCGTTCAGTGGTTTAGACGTGAAAAGGTAACATACAGACAGACAGAGTTACTTTCGAATTTATTATATTAGTATGGATTCGCCAGATTGTTTTACCAATAACTCTGTATACAGGGTGAATTTTTTAAGTTGGCGTGGATGGCCAAATCCGAAACTATGAGGAATAGCGAAAAGTACCTACTCAAAGGAGTCGCGGGATCGATTTCGATGAAAACTTCACGTAGTTTAGCTTTTAGTTAAATAGATATTAATTTCAATTTTAAAGCACAGTGCTTGTGACACACTAATTATGTTTAAGGGGCATGCGGTGCTAACCTGTAAGAAATTGCTACACTAACCCTAGATTATGGTATAGTTTCTTTAAATATTTACAGTGTAAGCAATTATTGGTTGGCTAATAAAGGAAAATAAAATAAACTATAACTGCATCATTGGATTTTTGAAAAATTTAAATTTGTAGCCAGGAATCGAACCCGTTGATTTTGATAAAAAAACACACTGTATTATTACACCACTCGATAGTGTCCCTAATAAGGATCAAATTCTGGGAAGTTCACCCTGTATATAGAATATATTGAATTGTCTATATAGAATAGAATAAAGATTTTTTTTGTTTAATTTTTTTTAAAAGACTAACAAAAACAAAAGCATATTAAGGCATCGGAAGTACTCGTCCGCATCGCTGTCATCCGGAAACGTGCCCAGAGGACTGGCAGCATTGCCACGTGGATTTTTTTGTTATTTTATTTTTGTTTTCACGGAGAGATTTTTGCAGAAAAGATTGACAGGTGTATTTTCAAACAAGTTTAAAGACTCGATTATCAAAAGCAAACACCTATTGATTTCACTTTATATTCAAACATATTTTTGAATACTTTCATTAAATGTATCGAAGTATCAAAGGTCAAAGGTTCCATATCAATAAAGTTAACAACATATACATTTCAAAGACACGATATTGAAATAAAATTTATTTCTTCACGCTCAATAAACAGAAACACCCTTAAAATATTGCCAAAAAAATAACTTCTGACGGCTCATACGAATTATTTGAATAACATTTCTTGCTGCGATAAATAAAATAACATTTTCGTACTTTGAAAAATTTATTGTAACTCTATAGATGGTTTCTGTTGTAATGGTAGATCGTTTAAGCTTTGATATTATGAATTACCGTGGCATCTTAAACTTTGTTTAGAATGTTATTAAGTACTCTGGGAAGTTTAAAAAATGTAGATTATTCATGTAAATCTTGATTAATTCCTCCCGACCGATTTCGGTCTCGGTGGCCAATCCCAACGGAGATTAGCCAATTACGCAGGAGATATTATAGTGCATAAGTGTATGCGTAAACACAGGTGCACTCTCTGTTCCTTTACTCTCATAGTCCGATAGGACGATAATCCGACTCCACCGGGGAGAGATCAGGCGCAGAACCAACGGCTTTACGTGCTTTCCAAGACACTGGGGTATTAACCCGCCAATGTCTAAACTCCACCCGAAGTTTACTAAGAAATTGCAAATGGAAAACCCAATAACACTTTTTGCCCGACCTGAGAATCGAACCCGGGACCCCACGCTCAGCAGTCGCGCTTGCAACTACGAGACCAACGGACAGTTAAAATCTACATTATTCATGTGTTGTTGTACTCAATCAACAATCAACTCAGCCTATCGCAGTCCACTGCTGGACGTAGGCCTCTCCCAGGCTGCGCCACAGCACCCTGTCCTCCGCCTTCCCCATCCAGTCTACCCCAGCCACCTTCTTTAGGTCGTCCGTCCATCTAGCTGGGGGGCGTCCCACACTACGCTTGCCGATACGCGGTCTCCACTCGAGGACTCTTCTGCTCCAGCGGCCATCGGTCCTTAGACAGACATGGCCAGCCCACTACCACTTCAGATTGCTTACTCTGCAAGCATTCTCTCTCTCTGTTGTTGTACTACTGTTGTTTTATTGTTAGTGCAGTACGGTTACGGAATGCTTTTTGTTGGTAAAGCGTACTCAATTTTTGTCCACTTTTTGCCCGATTTTCATGCACTTTACTTCGTGTAATTTTCATCACCATTGCTGCTTTCGAAACATTGTGAGGAAACTGCGGAAGTGCGGGATAATTGCGTAACACACTTACTATGACAATGCCTTTCATTTTGACAGTTCAAGAAGATTTATTGCGTAGGTAACTTATATACATTGTTAAGCAGACGAATTTTCAAACATAATAATATATTATAGAGCAATGATTTACGAATTTCCTTCAAAATGTTTCGGTTTGTGATTGAAAGTGTGTTTACGCAATTGGGGTATGTCCTCGTTCCAATATTTGAAGACATTTATTTGACTTAGGTAGGTACATTAACCCGCTTAAAGCTCACGCGTTGAATTACGGCCTGTGATTATGGTTCACTCCTTTTTTTTTTTTTTTTTTTCCGGATGGGAAATCATCAAATGACCCCTCCCGCTCTGGGTGGAGCGGAAGGGAGTGTCAGACTCTTACTGACTAAAACCCACCCGTGTTCCTTCCTTAGCCCTTTATGTTCCGGGCCAGCGGTAACCCTGTCGGACAATCCCGCTGACCCGGGTGTTCACTCCTTGAGAGGGGCTTGTGGCTAAGTAATAACAGCCGCACGGGTCGATCGATCAGGTTAAGCTACGCTTGCCGCAGTTGGTCGGTGGATAGGTGATCATCTTTACATACCAAGACCCCTCCGTGCCTCGGAAAGCACGTTAAGCCGTTGGTCCCGGCTGTCTTTCGTAGATCTTTGACAGTCGTTACGGGTCGTCAGTAGCCCGAAATTCTGACAACCAGTCTTACCAAGGGGTATCGTATTACCCAGTAACTGGATCGTGGAGGTCAGATAGGCAGTCGCTCCATGTAAAACACTGGTATTCATCTGCATCCGGTTAGACTGGAAGCCGATCCCAACATAGTTGGGAAAGGCTAGGCAGATGATTACGGCTCACTCCCTCTTAGACAGAGGAGACCTGTATCCCACCAGTGGGAACATAATAGGCTGATTATATTAAGCCCACTACTGAATGTACCCTCCAAACCAAAGATTATCTTTGCTCCAAACCAACAAGTGATGTGACATGGTATACAATCAAAAGTTATCAAACGAATTTATAGTCTCCATGTCGAGTACATGTAAAACACAAGTTTCAGTAAATCTGTCAGTTAAGTTGTGACGACAATATATCAAGATGTGGTTTAGTGTTCAGCAACTAAGTTAGCAGTCGGAGACGTCACTGCTTGTACAGCTAAAGGGTTATACCGCTATTGTTCATGAGTTTTGACAGGTTGACCTTTGAGAGTTCTAAAGTGCTTTGTTTTGCTGTTTCAAAATACAAAGGAACTATGTTTAAATTATGATTGTATTTGAAATTGGTTGCTATCCAAAGAAATATTTATGGACTTAAAGTCTATTCAAACTTCTGTTTCAAATTAATATTATTTCAAGTTAAACAAATGTCAACTTTATTTTAATGGTAATTAAGTTGATTTCAGAGTGACTAGCGCTATTGAAAAAGTTATAAAAATGCTTGAAGTTGTAGCGTAAACTGAACTTTATTGTGTACGATTTAAAGTTATTTTTCCATAAACTCATATTTGTTTACATTTTTGGCAAATAAACCGCGGATGCAGATTAGTGTAATCCGCAACAGTTTCTGAGTAAACACCGAGGAAGCAAAATTTTTGTTAAATTATACAATTTCTTGATCACCAAAACAAAGAGACTTTGATAATATGTAAAACTAGCTGTGTCCGCACTTCGTTCGCTTCTTTAGTAATTCTTAAAAAAAATAAAGTAGCCTATAACTATTACTTCTAATAACATCAGCTATTTGCCAGTGAAAATCGGTCCAGCCGTTTCGGAGATGAGTCGAAACAAAGAGACAGAAAGACTAAAATTAAAAAATATTTTTTTTTGTTTTATGTACCGTATAATTATACCTTCATATGCATTTAGTAAAAGGTATTATTTTGTCATTACAAACAGACACTTCAATTTTATTTAGGGCTGTTTTTTTTATTACTAAATGGGCCCTTGAGGGACAGCATACGCTAGCAAAAAAAAAAATTGGCCCGATCTTGACCCCGATCACACCTGAAAGGAAAGCGATAGATGAGATCTATGATGGAACGACGACGCGGCCAAAAGATGCCTGTTCACTCTTGTTTTGAAGGCAGACGGTTTTTTTTTTTAATTTTTAATATTAGTTTTTATTTTTCAATCATCTGATAACTATATTCGAGTATTTGAAATTTTGACAGTTATTTCATACAAAAACTGTCAAACATCAATTTTATTCCTCTAATAAAAGTTATTTGGTGATGGAAAAATCAGCCCTAAATTGTATAAATTGTATAGGTATAGATAACGTCCTACAAAAATATATACTGCAGCTACTGCAGCTTTTCAGCTCTGATTTTCAATTCGACAACCAGCTGCAATAAACTTCGCGCACAAAGCAACTTCTCATCAACTCTTTTTTTGTAAAAATAGTTCCGTCCTTTGACAGCTAATAAAGTTAATTAAAAAAGAATGCGATAAACAAGTACTGGCTGGTACAGTCACGCTCAACAAAATAAAAAATAAAGTTAACTTAAAGAGCAGATGAGATCGGCAGTACATGGATGTACAATTAAGCTACTTTTGAAATGGATACCTACTGCAAAGGAAGGGAAAGATATTGCAAATAATGTCAAAGAAGTTGGGGCTAATACTCGTATCGGAACTTTTGCTGCTCGAGCAAATATGCGCTGGATTGCTTTTACATTGGAATGCATCGCCTGTAGTAAGTTTTTCAGCGAACTGCAATTTTGTAAAATCTTTGTATAATTTTATATAGTTTTATACTATATTTACATAGTATAAAACAAGTCGCTCTCGCGGGAGTGTCTTTTAAACTACGCAACGGATATACCTAATGCAGTTTTCAGCAATAGATAGAGTGATTCAAGAGGAAGATTCATTATGTTAGAGTAGAGAAAAGCCGAGAAATTCAAATATTTGTAATGTGATGTCGTAACAAAATATTTTTGTGCGCTTACATTGCAAACGCTGGCTTAAACCTTACGAGATAGATCAAATTGATGTTGTACTACGGAATTGTAGGTATATCTTAAAAATATCGTTAAAAAAGTCCGCGATGGTATATGTTTATCTCCTAAGGATAACCCACAGTAACCAATGATTTCAAAAGTAGTAATATATATGTCAATGACAGTAACCATTTTTATCTCTTACATATTACAAAAAAAATATGGGTTATTTACCAAGCTATTTTAAACAATACAGTATTACTCCATAACCAATTAAATACATTAAATACGTTGTGCATTTCATGGAGATCAAAATTGCCCTTTACAGAATATCATTAAAATGAATATCTTAGAAGATATCAGAGATTTAAAAAGCGGGGGCAAAGCGGCTGGCGGAGGCTGCACGAAGTTCGCCGGGTCAGTTAGTGCAATATAAAAATAATAAAACTATCCTATTATTATCCTACTGGAAGGGAAAAGCCTCTTCCCATACAGAGAAGCCACGAGCAGTGATCACCAGGCTTGCTCAAGACGGGTTGGCGATATCAGATTTATATTTAGCAGTAAAAAATATCCACACAATGGGTGCCTGAAGATGGACGGCGCCGCCGAGGCCGGCCCAGAAACAGATGGCGAGATGACCTGGACGCGTACCGCGAAGGCTGGTTCAAGGTGGCGCGGGAAAAGAGTTCCTGGAAGGATTTGCGGGAGGCCTTTGCCCAGCAGTGGGACAGCATAGGCTAGAAAAAAAACTAGCAGTGCCCCGCGGTTTCACCCGCGTAAGTTTCCATCCCGTAAGAATATCGAGATAAAAAGTATCCTATGTGTTAATCCAGGAAATGGTCTATCTATGTGCCAATTTTCATCCAAATCTGTTCAACGGTTTACGCCTGATTGAGTAACAAACATCCAAAGATCTTCACAAACTTTCACATTTATAATATTAAAAACTTTCACATTTATAATATTAAAGTAGGATCAGTTCAGCCGATCCATTTTGTATAAATCTCATCGTGAAAACTTATGTTAAGTGAACTTGAAGTGAGTAGTCAATAATGTCAATACCAAGCATTAGTTGGAATGACAGCTCACTTCAAGCTCACTTCACCTAAGTTCTCACGGTGAGATTTTAACTGAATAGTTCGGCAGGTTTCCTCACGATGTTTTTCCTTCACCGATGCCGGAATAAAATTTTATTTAATTAATAGAAAACAAACAGCTCATTTATCAAATTAAATTTCAGTCGACAACATCCATCGGTTTCTTACTAAACTTCAACTATATCCGACGATCCTGCATACTTATCTCTTTTGTTGACTGTACAAGATAAACTCAGAAAGACATCTTCGGAAACATATTGCAGCTTTATTATATTTTAAATCATTTTTGGAAAGAAAGGAAGGAAACACTAAACTTTTTTATTCACGATGCTTAAGAAGAAAAGAGAAAATCCCGTAAAGCTTTCAAACGAAATTTGTTACCAAATTTTGTATGAACTCGCAAAAATAAAACTTATCTACGTTGATAATCTTCGTAAGATTTGTAAGCAGTTGGAGTGGGGCATTCGGGTATGAATTAGACGAAGCACTGAGTTACCCGATGCAGCTACACCTGTTGAATATTTCTTGCGTTATTTTATCAAAAGGCGTTGTTTTGCCTGACGTTTACAGCAGTAGGCATGCAAATAATATAATTTCTTGCTGAGAAATTGGTGAGCTGATGCCGTATTCAATAACTCAGCCTAATGGAGTCCACTGCTGAACAAAGGCCTTTCCCAGGCTGCGCCACAACACCCTGTCCTCCGCCTTCCTCATGTCGGTCACAGCCACCTTTTTAAGGACCTCGGTTCATCTAGCCGGGGGCGTCTCACGCTACGCTTGTCGATACACGGTCCGCCCTTGTGACTCGAAGACTCGACTGCTCCACCGGCCATCGGTCCTTAGACAGACATGGCCAGCCTACTGCCAGCTTGCTTACTCTGCAAACTATGTGGGTAAATGGTTGGTGGTAGTGGGTGCTGGTGGTTTCCTGAAAAATGTGTCTGCTCAACAACGTAAATAACGCCATGAACGGTGTCTAGTTGTAATTTTGACTGTTCAGCGACGTTCATTGCGTTATTTGGGCGTTGCGATCGATTGCCATTTTTTATGTGTGTTACGTAATTTCTCCGCAGTTTTGCCTTTGACCTGAAGGCCAATTTTCGTACATAAAAAAAAAACATACCGTCGAATTGAGAACCTCCTCCTTTTTTGAAGTAGGTTAAAAATCAATTCGCAATTTCATCTCAGCGACAATCAGTGTCAAAAACTTGTCAAAAATGTATGTAAATTGGTTGTATTTTTGACAGATTCAGACTGCGAACGTTGCTTAAAAATACAGGAATTGCCCCTGTGGTCTCTGTTCATTTGCTTTTAAATTTAATTCTCCTTATATTCAATCTCATGCTTGCTTTATTCATACTGTAAGACCAAAACATATTGAATCCGATTAGCAATTTATGCAGGAAATCTTTTTCTGTTAGAAACCCTGCGTGGTACAAATTTGATATTCAAATGTATTGAAGTTTGAAATTGAAGTCTCGTTGTATGTTCAAGTTATTCCGTTGCGCAGATGAAATGTTTCAATCATAAGGTGGCTAGCAAATATTCAAGATAGCTTATTACTTTTTTTTATATAAACCTGCTCTTTTTATTAGTGTTAGGAGAAATAGAAGGACTGGCTCGTTGGTCTATGGTTGCAAAAAAAAAAAGCGCTACTACTGAACATGCGGTCCTGGGTATGATTCCCAGGTCGGACAAAGTGTTATTGGGTTTTCAATCATCTAAGCTGAGGAATGATAATGTAAAGGAGATATGATAAGGTAAAGGAGATATGATAAGGTAAAAGAGATATGATAACGTAACGCTGTCGCCGGATACGGTGAAGAGTATATAATGTAGAGAGGATGAATGCAAACCGAAATCAGTTTCACTTAGACGAAAAACTTTTTAAAAATTTGTCGAGGGAAGTTAGAAAGTTCAGTGCAGAAAATGGGTTTTAAAGTCTTTAATTTTTTATTTCTGGTAAGGTATTTTATGAGTTTTTAGGGTCTCATATTTTTTGTAGCTTAACCGGTTGAATGCCGGAATTACAGAAACAATTAAAAACCCATTGTGTCTCGCGTGTATATACGTTCCGGCATACTAAGGGTTAAAGGTCATAAGCACACGTGTCAAACCGGAAAGAGATCGGCACCGTATCAACTCGAGCCGTTCGGTATGCTTTGTATGAAACTCCCTACTGCGATGCACACTAATCGGAATTGTAACGTAATCGCCTCGCCTCGGGACAAGCTCACGAACCGCGGTGCCGTGCATTACGGCTCGTCGTCCCCGCGCTTACGACTCGTCATCCCCGCGCTTACGTCTCTTCGTCCACCCTTGCCTCTCTCACCCCTCCCGCGGCCTGGCTGCACCATCAACCAGCGGTCGGCGAGCCGTAAGCGCGGCGTCGTCGCCTAGCCGTAGCCGAGTCGACGTATCTGAGCTTCTGATTCGCTTTGGTTACGTGTTTATGTTAGGTTGACGCCTGTTTGACGGCGAGGCGAAAGGCGATACGGTGCCGATTCCTTTCAGATTTGATACGTGTGCTATGACCTTTAGGTGGGCTTCAAGCCATTATCTGTAACAAGCGATCTTATATTAAGAGACACAATTTTGACTTTTGAATTCGTTGAACTTAGAATACTGAACTTAATTGCATAGTGACAATGCTGTTAGAACTTTAAAGAAAGTTATATCATCTGGAATAAAGAGGGTATAAAATGATAATACCTTTTAGAAAGAAAAAATAAAGAGGGTATAAAATGATAATATCTTTTAGTAAGAAAACGGAACCAGCGCCACCTGCTGCCACTTAACGGATGAATATTTAATAAGGCATCATGCTTCATCAATATTGTAGAAGGTAAGGTAAGGTATGCACCTATAGCTCAATGGTTTGGATGTTGCGCTGTTGAATGAAAGGGTCACAAGTTCGAACTCCTGTCATATAAGATTGAGATACTACACAATATTTAAGCCCCATAAGAAAATTTTAGTCATAAGCGTTTTGTTGATTAAGTGGTAACATAAAATATACCTTGAATCTTAGGATTTCTTCTCATACTTTATCATCATCTGCCTAGCCTTTTCCCAACTATATTGGGGTCGGCTTTCAGTCTAACCGTATGCAGCTGAATACCAGTATTTTACATGGAGCGAATGCCTATCTGACCTCTACAACCTAGTCCTCCTAGTGACTGGGTAATACGAAACCCCTTGGTAAAACTAGTTGTCAGACTTTCGGGCTTCTTACTACCTTTAACGACTGTCAAAGATCAAGGAATGACAGCCGGGACCAACGGCTTAACGTGCTTTCCGAGGCACGGAGGGGTCGGTATGTAAAGATGGTCACCCATCCACAGACCAACCGCGGCAAGCATAGCTTAACCTGATCGATCGATCTGTGCGGCTGTTATTATTTAGCCACGGGCCCCTCATATGATTTCTTCTCATACTTACTGGAAAAAAAATAGCGTTTATAACTACCTATGCATATCCACGGTTCGTTGTTGTACCTAACGTAATAGTTAGGCTGGTTTTTACCACAGTCTTAACAAATGTATTATATCCGAAAATTAAAAGTAAATTTATTACTTAAATAATATAGTAATCTGTGGAAAATGTTGTTGTATTTGTATTTAGTTAAGTTTAATTTTAAGACAACACTGTTTATGCTTAATATACCTACCACTGTTGGTTTTCCCAAATGTAATAAATAAATGAATAAAATCGAGTAGAAGAGAAAGCTAAAAAAAATACTACTTCATTTTCCAAGAAAACTAGTTTTCAACACTGATGTAGCAAAAACAAACCAACCGCTCACTCTCTATAATACAATATATAATATAATACAATAAAATAATTCATTTGATCTTTCACCTCTTCCCCCACTAAAAAAAAAACCACATAACTTTCAATAAATAAATTACCCCCACTATCCCAGCGCGCTGCGGTGGGCTAACAAACTACTTGCATCGACTTGAACCTCCTCGCCAATGAAATAGCGTCTAGCAGTTGATTGCAATGTAATAAATTTAGTGACTTAGCTTGGTGCAGACGCTGTGGGGTTAGTAAGTTAGCGGGTGGGTATTAAGAGCCTACCTCAAATGGCTTAGCATGATCCTCCATTAAGTCGAAAATACCGGAGCATTAATTTTGAAATAAATATATGCTAAAGTTGAGGATTAATGTTAAGTAGGTACTATGTTAGACAAAAACACGATTCCATAAAATTTTCTCGATAGAAGAAAATTCCAAAGTTACCTCCAAACCGAACAATAAACCGCTGGTATTAAAAAAATACTTCAAATTAGATCATGAAACTTTGCATACTAACTGAACTAACCATAAAGCAGGTCTTATGTTAGTTAGTTTTTTTGAATTACCTTTATTTTCACCGTAAAAAGCAAATACATAAACTATTGGCGCTGCCTTCCGCCCAGCACCGCACTCTGTCTCGCTCTCACACAGTCCGCGAGCAGTATCGTGCGAGCGAAATAAAGAGTGAATTTTAGCTGAGTTAGTATAGGCTCTTAACCTACGAATAATAAAAGTTAAGCTCAAAAATGGCACAACGCAAATGTTTACCGCGGTGGGCGTTGCCAAAAAGGCCACCGCGCACCAGAACCAATCACAGTGCTTGCTGGAATACAACGCTTCACGTGAGCGCAGCTGATTGGCTTATTTACATGTGTTTTTTTCGTTTGAATACTCGAGGTATTTTATCAATGTTGTGAATTTTGGAGCCGAATTTCCCGTTGATTTTGTTCGTAGGTGTTACGCTTCCTGACTTTTTATTATTCTTATATTATTTATTATTCGTAATGAAATAAAATTAATCGAAAACAAACAGTTCATTTATCAAATTAAATTTCATTCCAAAATATCCATCGGTTTCTTACTAAACTTCAACTGTATCCAACGACGCTGGGGGTCTACTCCGAAGTGGTAAATTTATCGTATCGGCCGAATGTTCAGTCATTTCCTACTACCTTTCATTTCCTATATTGACTATGGTCCCGACCAAACTGAGCCAATCTGAACTTTTTCGTAGTAGGACAACAATATTCGGTTCGGTCCATAGATATCCGATATTGATATCCGTGGTTCGGCCGTGTGTCGGATCGTTCCGATCATTCGTATGTGTAACTTCGGAGTAGACACCCTGCTTACTTATCTCTTTCGGTGACCGTACATCCATATTTCACCAGCTATGATTTAAGGCGCCGCTCCACTGCATCTCACGGCTAAGCTACGCACGAGAACTAAGATTCGCTTTGTGTGCAAATGTAGGCGGGATCGTCCACTGCGACATACGGTCACGCTACGCACGAATGCGTGACGGGCAAACAAATGAACCGCGCAGTTAGCGTGGCAAACCTCTTCGTGCACGTCCTACGTAGCAGTGCAATGGAAGATCGACTTTAGTCCCATGAGGTTGCTACTAAGAAAACAGCCAAAGTGTGGAACTCTCTACCAGCGTCTGTGTTCTCTTCCACATTTAACCCGTCTGCCTTCAAAGCAGTGAACAGATACTTTCTGGGCACGCTCGTTCCATCATAGACCTCATCCATCGCTTTCCATCAGGCGTGGTCGAGGTCAAGAGCAAGCTATTTCCGCAATAAAAAAAAATTATCTTCCAATGCAAAAACTCAATAATACCTTGGAATCCTTGGAATCGAACCCAGGACCCCAAGCTCAGCGGTCGCTAATGTGTGCCACAGCAAACTAAAAAAAAATTTTTAGTAGAGTAAAGAAAGTTGAGCGTCCATAATGAATTGATCGCTTTCGTGGCTCCACTCTTTGTGATTCGTTAAGCCAATAGTGAAGGTTGGAAGTAAATAATACCCATTCGTTTTCTTTTGTCGAAGAAAAACCCATTAATTGTTCGTTTTAATTATCTGCACGATACACGGCAAGTTGATCAGTTGTAAAATTAAATGAACACAGGTGTAGAGGAGCTTGATCGCTTTTCATTTATACCTAACTACTACTGTTATTAAAACATATCTGTCTTAATCTATATCTATATTACTAACTAGCTTCTGCCCGCGACTTCGTCGGTGTGAAATTTCTTGTTCCCCCGACCCACCCCGTCGCATCTCATCGCCTGCCCGCGCTATTACTTCGTTTTTGCTTAGCGTTATTTCTGACTTTTTTTCTTTTTGCCCGGCTCCTACGGGTCATGGCGTGATGTTAAATAGCCTATAGCCTTCCTCGAGAATTGGGCTATCATATACAAAAAGATTTTTCAAATCCAACTGGTAGTTCGAATTTCTGATTCTAGGACATGCCGGTTTCCTCACGATGTTTTCCTTCACCGTTTGAGAGCAATGATGATGAAATAATTGACACAAAGTAAAGCGCCTGTCTGGGTTTGAACCTACGACCTACAACCCGTAAGTCAGGGCCGTTACCACTGTTTTCAGGGCCACCGCTGTTCAGTCTGAAGTAACCTTGAAAAAAACAGGAAAAAAACATTAATTTAAAACTCAAGTTTCACGGATCAATCAACATTTAAATAAACGTTTCCAATTATGTGTCTCGTTCCGTGGAATCGCCTGTAATCTGGGAGGCTCGATAATTTGCGTACGACTAGGTTTGCCTTCCAAATTGTTAAATAAACGAGCAAAATCGAGCCATTTGTTGTTATTAATGGGATTGGGTTTGGGTTTGGTGTGTGGTAGGAGACCGTGTCATCATGGCCTGGACGAGACTCACACAGAATAGAATCCTAACTATCCATAAATTAATACTCGTATTATAAAGTCGAAAGTAATTCACGCCTAAACCACTGAACGGATTTAGATAAAATTTGGCAGAGAGATAGAGTGCATCCCGGGGAATGCATAGGATAATTTTTATCGACATACCTCGCGGGCGAAGCCGCGAGCGGAAACTAATAATATTATAAATGCGAAAGTAAGTTTGTTTGTTATCTTTTCACGCCTAATCTACTGATCCGATGATCATTAAATTTCGACTAAACGTTGTAAGGGGAAAAGGGGATAGCAAACCCTTCATCCAGAAAAAAAAATTGTTCCCGAGGAAAAGAACAATAACTTTCGACGACGCGGCGACGGTCACAATTGCTTTAGATCGCTGATAGCTACGTGTCCTTCAAATCATAATTGTGACCTTCAGACTTTCTGAGCAGTGTTCTAATAAAAAAAACAGTGGCACTCCGGGAGTGCCCACAGAAGTGAAAACAAAACACAAACAGAATACTTTGCCATCACTCTCTGACATATCGGATATACATTAAAACCGAGTACATCCTGAGGACAGTCGAACACATACGAAGCGGGTATTTTTGAATCGTCTTATAAATTAAGATCTTATTAATAAACAGCTTCACTTATACTACAGTTGCCGTTGTAGACATATACCAGGGTCAAAAGGAGGCCTATTCTCAACCAGACTGCCAATAATAACGATGACGTCATGCCGCGGTTCTCATCATTTAAAACACTATACACATTATAGGAACACATTCTCGCTTCTGGCATTTGTAGATTTTTGACAGCCGTTACGGGTAGTCAGAATTCCGAAAATCGTATTACCCAGTAACTGGGTTGTGGAGGTCAGATAGACAGTTGCTCTATGTAAAATACTAGCATTCAGCTACATCCGTTTAAACTAGAAGCCAACCCGACCGGAAAATGCAGGCGGATGCTGACGATGATGACACATTCTCGCCTCTCGACGGTCGGAAAACTCTCCACTATAACTGAAATGCATCGAAAAATTTTGAATCGGTACACTGCACTGGAAGCCTCACGGTATAGCATTATGCTAATTCCTATAAAAGTGTTCCCACTATCGTCGTCCGTACCTCGTATGTGCCTCGGTTCGGAAACGGTACGGTTTAGCATAAATCATCTTTTATCGTTGGTTGTGATGCATACTACCTCAGTTTGAGTAAAAAACGGCCGTCTTTCAAAAAGGTCGGTTCATTTCTAACTCATTAATTAGCGTCATAATTATTATGAATGGTCTCAATGTTCCCACCGCTGGGACACAGGCCTCCTCTTCGAGAGGGAGTATGGCACTCGTGGGTTGCAGCTGAAAATCAGCGTCAGGTGGTACAGTCACGAGCACTAATATGTCAACACTTGGCAACTTTCAATTGCGATTTATTCACGAAATAACGAATGCAACGTTGAAATACGACACTTTACATAAACCTATTGGTTGGAAAATACTATATTCCTAATAATATAAAATTTCATTCAAAAATAAAGGAGAAAATCGCCTTTGAGTAAAGCCAAGTGTATACATACTTTTGCTCGTGACTGTACACCTTGTGTTGTCATCTGACATTATGCTGAGCTGAGGCCCTTTTGGCATTATAATCTTTGTTTTCTGTTTTTATAGTTTTAAGGTGTACTTATTTTGATGTAATGCCAATAAACGCATTTTTATTTCTTTCCTTCTTTCTATAATCTACCACGCGGGCCCAGTGCGGATTGGTAGATGTCACATGTCTCCGAATTTTTGGTTCTAGGACATGCCGCGGTTTCCTCACGATGTTTTCCTTCACTGTTTTGAGAGCAGTGGTGATTAAGTTATTTACACAAAGTAAAGCGCCTGGCTAGGTTCGAACCCACGACCTACAACTCGTAAGTCGGGTCCGTTACCACTGGGCCACCACTGATAGGATGATTCTGCGTTAGGCATGTGTGCCTTAAGGCTAGGTCAAATGTTACACGAGCTTGGGTACAGAAATCACAATTTAAGTTTTCGACATTTTTTTTCTTTATTTGTATGGTATTTCATTCTAATATTTCACTAGTCCTGAAACAGAAACCTGCAGAAATTAGACAGTATGCATTTTATGCTTTGCTATAAAGGCTGAAAGGTATAAGGTTTTATGCCCACCTTTATGTAAATACAACAGGTGGGTGACTTTTATCTTCCTGGTAACCACCATAACGCAAGGGGTTGAATGGTGTTCTTAAAGCCCTATTGGTCGTTTTTAGGGTTCCGTAGTACCTACAAGGAATCCTTATAGTTTCGTCATGTCCGTCTGTCTGTCTGTCCGAGGTTTTGCTAAGAAACCGTTAGTACTAGAAAGCTGTGATTTTGCAGGAGTGTGTATATAAATTACGCCCACCGACTAAGTGGTAACATAAAATTTTGGAAAATATTTTTTTTTCGGGTAGCTCCCCTACATGTGAAGTGGGGATGAATATTTTTTCGTCGTCTACCCCATCGTGTGGGATATCGTTGAATAGGTCTTCTAAAATCGGTACAGGCGCTTTACTTTGTGTTAATTATTTCATCACCACTGCTCTCAAAACAGTGAAGGAAAACATCGTGAGGAAACTTTTCTTTTCCATGTCTTAGAACCAAAAAATTCGAAGACATGTGACATCTGCCAACCCGCACTGGGCCCGCGTGGTGGATTACGGCCCACTCCCTCTCACCGAGAGGAGGCCTGTGTCCCAGCAGTGGGAACATTTATAGGCTGATTATGTATGTATGTATGGACATAAATCCAGCCTCCGAGGTGCTACAAAAAAAAATCGTAATGGAAAAACACAATATCACTTTGCCCGACCTAGGAATCGAACCGAGGACCTTATGCTCTGCAGTACCGTGTGACCATTAGACCAACGGGGTAGCCAGTTTATTAAAATGTGTAGATAATAAAAGACATACAAAAATATAACCACGAACCTACGAATAAAATAAAACCTTGTAATAAAATGTAGGAATGGTATATCTACGAAAAAGTATTTCCACATAAATACCAAGAGTCGGGCTTCTGAATGTTTGTTTATTTATTTAAAGAAAGGGGAATGAAGCACCAAATCAAGGGACTAGGTAAGTACCCACTAGTTGACCTAGTGGGTAGGGAAAAAGGAAATCCAGAGGAAGTGCCTTAAGGCTAGGGGTCCCTTTGGTCTGTCATTTACTTACAGTCCAAGTCATAAGTTTGAAACGTTTTGGAACAGTTTTCTTATTTTGTAGCGCCACATGCAAACTACGTGTCATACTGACGTCACGCAAAATCCTGCATCTCACAAGCAGAGTTTACCGCGCAACTAGCATTTAAACAACGGCCCGACGTGAATCATCAGGCAGTTGCCCGCCAGACACAACACCCGTCTGGAGGATCCTCCGAACAGACCTATGTTCACGCAGTTGCTGCTGTGACGCAGTTCCTATGTGGCGTTTGTAGATACCGCTACTATTTCTTTTAGGATAGCAAAAATCATTGGACTGGTGAGTTAATTCGTAAGTTCTGAAGTCCCTCGTTGCTTTGTCGGAGATAACCTGTACAGGGCGACAGGGCCGTCGATGCGCAACCTGAAGGCAAATTCTCGTAATAGAAAACGTCCAAAATCTAGTCGCAGTCTCATCTCGGCGACAAACAAACGTCACAAATGTAGGTAAATTAGAGGTCTTTTTGACAGACTGAGATCAGACTGTGAACGTTCTTAACCCTTTGAACGCCATTGTCACATATACGTGACAAACACGCGCGTGCCCTGTACGCCAGTCGTGTGTCGCCTATCCTATTACGAGCGACATAAATATGTGACAAAAAATGCGGTGCACTTTATCACGAAATAAACGATTAAATAATTACTTTTGTGTGTTTTTAAATGTATACCTTAAATATTTAATATTGTGGCTTGGCGTGGAGGGCACGCGTGTGCGTTTATGCTCTGGCGTTCAAAAGGTTAAAATTACAGGAATTGCCTCTGATACCATGGATTCAGTAGTGGCTAAGTAACAACAGCCGCTCAGGTCGATCGATCAGGTTAAGCTACGCTTGCCGCGGTTGGTCCGTGGATGGGTGACCATCTTTACACAGTGGCTCAGTCAGGGACAGGTCTATGTCCAGCAGTGGACTGCGATAGGCTGAGTTGAATGATCGAGCCTTCTACTAACAGATGTATACATCGACCAGAGATAATTTAATTGCCTACAGCCTTTGTTCTATAATATTGTATCAATGTGTAGTCATATAGAGACACATAGAGAGAAGTGGTGGCCAAGTGGTAACGGCCGCGACTTACGAGTTGTAGGTCGTAGGTTCGAACCCAGTCAGGCGCTTTACTTTGTGTAAATTATTTCATCACCACTGCTCTCAAAACGGTGAAAGAAAACATCGTGAGGAAACCGGCATGTCCTAGAACCAAAAATTCGAAGACATGTGACATCTGCCAACCCGCACTGGGCCCGCGCGGTGTATTACGGCCCACTCCCTCTCACCGAAAGGAGGCCTGTGTCCCAGCAGTGGGAACATTATAGGCTGATTATCATGTGTAGTCATAAAACATCAAACACTGGGTAATTAATTATAGCAACATGTAGAACAACAATTTTACTGTAGACACAACGACAAATCGTGTGTCATTCTTGTGATCTTTTCGAATCTGACTGAGGACGCAAAAAAAAATCTTATTATCGAATATATAATACAGCAAAGAAAACAACAACAACTCAACAGCAATAACAACATCAACAACTTATCAAGTTGTTTATTATATGAAATTCTATTCGGTAACCATCAATACTGGACTTCTGTATTGAAATAGTGTCTGCCCATTGGTGTGGGGACAAATCCACCATACCTAAAGCATTGTTGTAGACGTGCAGCGCTTAAACAATGCTACATTCAGCGACGTTCATGATGATGATGACCATGTCCGCTAACAGCTCATGCCTTGACGCGAAACAACCTGCGGTGGCCGCTGTCATTGCCGGCCATACCCGACGTTACCCGACAATGCCCGAATGTCCGTCCGTGAGCTAGGTAAATTAATTAATTAATAAGAATTTAGTCAAGTGTTGCTCGTGGCTTTTAGTGGAAAATGTTATCTATTCAAAATGTTTAGAAATAATTTAAGGTCAAAGTGGTCGTGGAGTTAAAATTTAATTTAATTTTACAACCATGCTTCTTGAGTTGAAAGTTTTAGTCTGAGACCGGAATTTTGTATTTACTTTCTGAGATAGTTTTGGACATCAGCACCTTAATTGCGTAACACATTACCACAACAAAAAATTAT
Source organism: Oligia fasciuncula (assembly GCA_963082905.1). Taxonomy (NCBI): domain Eukaryota; kingdom Metazoa; phylum Arthropoda; class Insecta; order Lepidoptera; family Noctuidae; genus Oligia; species Oligia fasciuncula. The sequence continues at coordinate 12,952,764 of OY720409.1, forward strand.
ATTGACAAAATATTAAGGGTAGGCACATATTTCATTCGCATCCACAAACCTGCACCTTAATTGCGTAAAATCCATTGCTTTATATGTTAGAAAAATTTGTCTGCTCAACAACTTTGTGTTCCAAGCTGTGTTCCCGATGGAATTTTCTATCTCAAATTTCCATTCAAACTTTCATCCATTATTTAACCCCTTTTTTATTTTTTTTTATTTTCGGATGGGAAATCATCAAATGACCTCTCCCGCTCTGGATGGAGCGGAAGGGTGTGTCAGACTCTCTTACTGACTAAAACCCACCCATGTTTCTTCCTTAGCCCTTTATGTTCCGGGCCATACCGCTGGCCCGGCAGGCTTCGGCCCTAAGGGGCCCCTTCTCTACTGCAGACATCTCTTTGAGGCGCGCGTGGAACACGTAGGCGCCGTCCGGCACGGGCCTGGTCCTGATCGAACGGTGAGCTACCCATTACTCTCCGTCCGCAGGCCCGCGCCTACGGTGGCCGGAAGTCGTCCCGTGCCTCCCGACACCCGGAGCGTCTCCCGCGGCGGCTGGGACGGGAGGCTCTCTCCCTCATTCGTCCCGCCACCTCCTTCGCTAGCATGACTGCTACGCAGAAGGAGGTGACTGCCCCCACTCCCTCTCGCCTCGGACCATGGCTTGCACCAGGGCCCGACGCGAGAGGTCGCCGCCGCTGCCGACCGCCTCTACGAGGACACGGCGGCGGCGGTGCTCCGCCCAAATTATTTAACACCTTCAGGGGATGATTTTTCAAAAATACTTTATTAGCTCACCTTTGATAAATAATACTTGCAAACATTCAAGTTTCTAACTAAGAGGTTTCGGCTGTGCGTTGTGTCAGTAAAAAAAAATAAAAATAAGTAGATTGGTAATGATAAAGTTACGAGCACACCACATATTTCAGTTTGTCCCAAAAAAAACATCACGGTAAAGTAACAGAAAATAACTTAGAAAAATTGAAAACAAAATATATGTATATACTTTACGATCCCTACATAAATCCTTATTACAAGAGAACTCCCTCGTACCCTCACAATTCAATTTCAGGTACATATCCTGAGCTATTCACCTTTTACGAATATACGAGAACCGTGCGCAAAAAATATTGTCAAATAGTTATTATTAGCTACTGCACTAAAGGTACACATATTGGAAAAGAAAATGATATATCTGAATTTATTAAAATGCTTTCGAGCATGGCTGGCTTATCTTTTATTACAGAACATTATTAAAATGTCTTCGTTCAATTTATTGTGCATAATTTAATATGACGTAACAATATCTGTGGAGTGGAATGATTTTCGATCGATCAGGTTAAGCTATGCTTGCCGCGGTTGGTCCGTGAAAGGGCCATCTTAACATACCAAGACCCCTCCGTACTTCGGAAAGCACGTTAAGCCGTTGGTCCCGGCTGTCATTCGTGGATCTTTGACAGTCGTTATGGGTCCTCAGAAGCCCGAAAGCCTTGACAACCAGACTTACCAAGAGGTTTCGTATTACCCAGTAACTGGGTTGTGGAGCTCAGATAGGCAGTCGGCAAATTAAACCAAAAAAAATAATTAAAAAACGTCCAGTGACATCGAGGCCGACCCAGGAAAAAATTGGCGGGATGAACTTGACACACAGGACGGAAAGGACTGGTCTGTGGACCAGTGTGTAGCTCCAGACAGGGAGGAGTGGTAAAAATAAAATAAAATAATAAAACCATTTACAGGCACTTTTGAATTGTCAAAGAGTCTGTCAGTTAGTCAGAAAGTTGAAGCTTGTCGCTTATTCCAAAACGTAGAACTCTGTGGAGAAGAACGGGGAAGAAACCCCAATAGAGTACATACTCCATAGATATTATAGACGTTCTAAGTTATATGATTCATTAGTTACTTATTCAAGTAGAAGAATAAATGAATGACGAAAGAATCTTAATCAATTAGTAAAAACCGGACAAGTGCGAATTGAACTCGCGTGGAGAGGGTTCCGTATGATGAATATGTTACCCACAAAAAATATTTCATGTGAAGTACGTTGTCAAGACTTACTATTAGATCTAATGTAGAGACAAGTCACGAACTCTTCAAGGCATAACTTTACAAACCTTACATCTTGGTCCAAATGTATGGCTTGACTGTTCCATTGAACTATTGCATGACACAAAATTAAAGTATGAATGTTCAATTTACATACCATAACCATAATAACCATAATCAGCCTATAATGTTCCCACTGCTGGGACACAGGCCTCCTCTCAATGAGTGGGAGTAGGCCGCCACGCGGGCCCAGTGCGGGTCGGTGGATGTCACATGTCTTCGAATTTTTGGTTCTAGGACATGCCGGTTTCCTCACGATGTTTTCCTTCACCGTTTTGAGAGCAGTGGTGATGAAATAATTTACACAAAAGTAAACCGAACCTGGTTCGAACCTACGACCTACAACTCGTAAGTCGTGTCCGTGACCACTGGGCCACCACTGCTCTCAATTTACATATATTTTCTTAAATAAATTCGAAACTGTTTATTTTAAAATTATACTAAAAATGTATTTGTACCCATAAAAACTTCTTTCATTTGATATGTCACACGGTACAGTTTGCAAAACTTTTATTTTAAATTTTCGGTTTTTAATATGTATTTGTTTATGTATAAGATTATTTGTGTATTTAAAATACCAGCCCACACGGTTACAGAACCTCCCCCCCCGTATGGGACTTCTTCTTCTCCCGTCATGATTATTCAACCCGAATCTCGACACATGACTACTCTGCCCCATGCTTCTCTCCCCATTCGCTAAATCAAAGAAATCGGAACAATTTGGTATCTAAAAACGTGGCAAATAATTCGATCAGAATCGAGTTCATCAGAGGTGCCTTATTCCGTTACAACAAACTCAAACTCAAAGCATTTATTTCAATTAAACCTTGTACAGGCACTTTTGAATTGTCAAAATTAAATAGTCTGTCAGTTAGTGAGAAAGTTGAAGCTAGTTGCCTATTCCAAGACGTAGATCTCTATGGAGAAGAACGGGCAAGAAACACCATGGACACTCTTTTAAATCAAGATATTACAAAATCCTGGGTACATTATTCTTGTTGCTTCTACACACATACTGTGCCTCCACCTAGCGAAAAGGCGCACACAAAAAAAGAAAAAAAAAAAAGTAATTAAAAAAACTAAAAAACCCGACTGCGGTAAAAAAAAATAGTTAAAAAAAAAATGAAAAGCTAAAAACAAGGCCATTTTAAATTAAATAAAAGTTGGAAGCAGGCGGGACCCATACCATTTTTTTATTATATTTTCAAACTCAAATGGGTCCCGCCTGCTTCCAACTTTTATTAATTTAAAATGGCCTTGTTTTTAGCTTTTCAGTTTTTTTTAAACTATTCGTTTTTTACCGCAGTCGGGTTTTTTAGTTATTTTAATTACTTGTTTTTTATTTCCAGCTTTTTTTATTTACTTATGTATTAATTATTAGCTGACCCGTAAAGTCACTCAACAGGGAACAAGAAATAATTATTTTATTTATCGTGTTTTTTACGATTTGTCACTTCGAATTACTTTTAACCATATAAGTTGTTTATATTTTTGTAATCACCGTTTAAAACCCTTAATTTTGATATTTCACTCGATGGTATTAGAAGAAAAAAAAGAATTCGAACTCCACAATATGGCACCCTAAATCCGCCATTTTACTTTGTTTTTGATTTTAATGTAGCCAGTGACACTCGCGCTATCAAGACAAATCTAAGGACGTATAATTTATCCAAATCCGTTCATTCGTTTAGAAGTTACGAGGGAACAAAGAAACGGACATACATACATATGTCAATATATACATAAATCTGTCAAATTTCTTTAATAGATTTTCAACTTCATCGATATACATTAGGTTCAAAGTTGATTGGGAAAATTTTACATTTTCGGGTAGCTTGATGTGCTGGCGTCTGTACATCAAACAATGGAAATGGTAAATATGTTACAAATAATAAAGCCGCGTCGATATATCAAATTACAGTGGCGTGCACGTGTTTTCACACTTCTTTGGTTGAAGTTGTATGGCGCAAGTTTTAAGACCTTTGTGGTGCAATATACAAAATTATCGTACCCTTAACTTGATAACTTCAATGTGCCTATACTTTTCCTAACCTAGGGTCGGCTTCCAGTCTAACCGGATGCAGCTGAATACCATTATTTTACATGGAGCGACTGCCTATCCGACCTCCACAACCCAGTTACTGGGTAATACGATACCCCTTGGTAAGACTGGTTGTCAGACTTTCGGGCTTCTGACTACCCGTAACGCACTGTAAAAGATTAACGAATGACAGCCGGGACCAACGGCTTAACGTGCTTTCCGAGGCACGGAGGGGTCACGGTATGTAAAGATGGTCACCCATCCACAGACCAACCGTGGCAAGCGTAGCTTAACCTGATCGATCGACCTGTGCGGCTGTTAATATTTTGCCACGGGCCCGCCTACTATTACTAGCGCTACTATAAAACGCTTATCACTCTTCGCTTTCCCACGTCATGAACCCAAGTAATCGCGTTAGAGGGCCTTGGTCGTGCCCTCAGGGATTGTTGCCAAAGAATCAAACATAAATCCACCTTTTTTGTACAGTTGGTATATTACCGTAGTCAAGTAATTTTTGGAAGTTATTGTTTTTTTGAAGTGAAAACTTCTTTAGACGAGTTAGGCATTTTATGAGATGGGAAAAAACCATTGAACTCGCGCCACTGTTACCGTAAGCGACACCGCGTGTGTTTTGTTTATAAGACGATTCAAAAAATACCCTCTTCGGATGTCCTCGGGATTTACTCGGTTTTAATGTATATCCGACACTGACCTCTATCATTACAAGTAGGTACTTTATAATACAGGTCAGTGATATCCGGGAGGTTCCTGCACATAATCAGGCGGGAGGAAACGCCCGGGTGTCACCATTGCCAGGATCGCCCAGAGGACACGGTGGAGCACACGGTGGCGGTCTGCCCCGCTTGGGCGGAGCACCGCCGTGTCCTCGTAGAGGCGATCGGCAGCGGCGGCGACCTCTCGCGCCCGGCCCTGGTGCAAGCCATGGTCCGGGGCGAGAGGGAGTGGGAGGCAGTCACCTCCTTCTGCGAAGCAGTCATGCTAGCGAAGGAGGTGGCGGGACGGCTCAGGGAGAGAGCCTCCCGTCCCAGCCGCCGCGGGAGACGCTCCGGGCGTCGGGAGCCGCGCGACGACTCCCGGCCACCGTAGGCGCGGGCCTGCGGGCGGAGAGTAATGGGTAACTCACCGTCCGATCAGGACCAGGCCCGTGCCGGACGGCGCGTACGTGTTCCACGTGCGCCTCAAAGAGATGTCAGCATCGAGGAGGGGCCCCACAGGGCCGAAGCCTGCCGGGTCAGCGGGATTGTCCGAAAGGGTTACCGCTGGCCCGGAACATAAAGGGCTAAGGAAGGAACACGGGTGGGTTTTAGTCAGTAAGAGTCTGACACTCCCTTCCGCTCCACCCAGAGCGGGAGGGGTCATTTGATGATTTCCCATCCGCAAAAAAAAAAAAAAAGGTCAGTGATATCGGATATGTCAGTGAGTAATGGCAAAGTATTCTGTTTGTGTTTTGTTTTTATTTCTGTCGGCACACCCGGAGTGCCACTGTTTTTTGGCCCAGTATTAGACTTGACGTGGATTTGCGGAAACCAGCCTGTATTATTACCTAGACTTAACGTAACATACCACATTTAACGCCTGTATTTCTCGAAGGGTAAGACAGGGCTGCTCTCAAAACGGTGAAGGAAAACATCGTGAGGAAACCGGTATGTCCTAGAACCAAAAATTCGAAGACATGTGACATCTACCAACCCGCACTGGGCCCGCGTGGTGGATTACGGAAGAGCAGTGGTGATGATAATAATTTACACAAAGCAAAGCTTCTGACTTTAGCCCGCGCGGAACTAGTTGGCCGCGCCTTGGGTGGGGACGGGGATGAGGGCGGCGGGGTTGCCTATTGTTCGCAACGCACTTAGTGAGTAATGACAAAGCGCCCCCGCCCCTCCGTCCCACCGCTCACATACCTAAGGCGCGGCCAACTAGTTCCGCGCGGACTATAGGTTCGAACCTGCGACCTACAACTCGTATGTCGGGGCCGTTACCACTGGGCCACCATTGCCCCACAAACCTACTTACAGAAATAATATCATTTATCATTATCATTTAATACCTTTTGCTGGCTGTTTGCTAAATGTTTTAATTTAATAAAGGGATGGGATAATTTAATAGCGTACTTGAGAAATTTTATGATAGTTATAAGCATTTTATGGTGACATGAAATCTCATTGCGTCTGCTGTCTAGGGTTGGTGGTGTATAAGAATTTTCAAAGTCAAAGTCAAATTATTTATTTCAAATAGGCACATTATAGGCACTTTTGAACGTCAAAAATTACAACTAAATAGAATTGATTCTAGTCGCCCATTCCAAAAGGTAGTTTTCGTATGGAGAAAAATTTTGATCATATACTTTTGCTGTTGACTGTACAGCCTGGTGACAGACAGACGGACGGACGGACGGACGGGATCCCGTTTTTATCCTTTGGATACGGAACCCTAAAAAAGGGTAAAATAAAAAAAAAAAAATATCATTGAATATTATATATCATTGAATGCACTAGAATGTATTTGTTAATTGAGTTATCACAATCATACTTGATTACACTACACACGCGATAAATCATCAAATTAGCGCAGTACACTAGAAACACAGATAAATACAAAATGATAAACAATAGAAATAGTATTATTATTCTTGTTTCATTATTTATGGAACTGACCATAAAGCATCGTTATTGTGCAAAACATTTTATGTGGAATGTAAAGCTATTATTCCGGAACCCACGCGGCCACGTCAGGCTGACCTTGAATCTATTGGCATATAATTTTACTCCTGCAGTGCCAAATGTATTACAGCGGAGTAATTGCCTAACAGCGAGAGCAGTGGTGGCCAAGTGGTAACGGCCGCGACTTACGAGTTGTAGGTCGTAGGTTCGAACCCAGACAGGCGCTTCATTTTGTGTAAATTATTTCATCACCACTGCTCTCAAAACGGTGAAGGAAAACATCGTGAGGAAACCGGCATGTCCTAGAACCAAAAATTCGAAGACATGTGACATCTGCCAATCAACTGGGCCCGTGTGGTGGATTACGGCCCACCCCCTCCCACCGAGAGGAGGCCTGTGTCCCAGCAGTGGGAACATTATAATAATATAATAATAATAATAATAATAAGCCCCCTAAAATCCTACCTTACGTCCAAGCTGAACACCTAGCTACGTGGGGGGCGGACACGCGTACTGTACAACTGTACAAAAAACTTATGCGGCTAACAAGGAAAGGTAACCCTGTATGGAGATGAGTAATAAAAGAATATATAATTTACGGTCGCTTCCCGGGGAGCGCCGGGGCGCATCTGGAGCCGATGCTAGATGCCACAGCATGCGAACCATCGGCGGTGAGGAGTTGAGCAAGCGGGCTCCTACCGACAAAATTGTTACAGCTGGTCGTAGTGGGCTGAACAGGCGGGCTCACTACGTCGAAGCTACAGCCGATTCCACGGGCGATGATACCATTTCATTATTCTCATCCATCCCTTCGACTCGCCCCTCCTACATGACAAGACGAACAACTAGCTTGTCCACCAGCAACACGCTAGATAGTGTTGTGCGAGATGTCAACCTTGACTCTGAACTTGCACCCACTTCAAGCGCTCCAAGTACACGCAGACGATGGACACCTGAAATGAATAAGTTCATTCTGCGCACTTACTTTCAATTGACTTTATTAGATACAGACAAAAGAACTTATCTCGAACCGCTCCACCTGAAATTTATAGAAAAATACCCGAACATGCAGGTTAGTCGACAGAGAATAGGAGATCAACGAAGAGCTATACAAAATAACAAACTACTACCGCAAAAAACAATAGACGAGATACAAAAAGAAGTACAAGAAGAGTTAGATCAACTACAATTAAACCATTTTACTCTACAATCACAAAACTCTAACGAGCACACACAACAAACACTTACACCGACACAAATACAACCTACAACCTTAGAAACCCATCATATTACACAAACTAGAACACAGACTTGAATGAGATGGACTAGCGAACAAAATGAAGGTATAATGCGGTCTTATTATAGGGTTACAGATTTAGGCACAAATGAGACAGTTTATAGAAGACGCATGTACGTAGATTTTATAAACAGTTTTCCCTCACTTGCTCACCTTAGCGAACAACGAATTGCTGATCAAAGGAGGGCAATAATAAACAATAATTACATCACCAATGATAAATTAAATTTATTAAAGTCAGAGGTGTCTGAAGAACTCGGACTAGATAACCTTAACTCACGCAACAATAGGGAAACGATACCAGTTATTACTAATATCAACAACACTAGTACCATAACCCAAATAACAAACACGGAAGAAGAACCTACACATAATATACAAACATCAGATAACACCGAATTAAATAGTTTAACAGAAATACAATGTAACCCAGAAATTAACGCAGATAGGGAGCCATTCATAGATGATACTTTCCAACAAGCACTCCAATTTTTTAAAGAAACTAGCCCTACTAATAGAATGTACATTCCTAAACAGAAACCATCTAAAAATCTTGCAAGAATAACTGACTACCTAAACAAAATCATACTCCCAGAAAATGTTAATGAAGACACCGAATTCAACACATTACAAACTATAATTTATTGTGCCGCATGGACCGCTGCTAAGGTAAACGGAGCAAAAATAACACTTGAACTGAGAGAAATAATTCGAGGTAAAACAGAATATAAGCCAAAATGGCAAAGACGGTTAGAGAAAAAAGTTAAAGATTTACGACGGAAAATAGGTAGAATGACACAATTTATGAACGGCAGCAGCAGTAGAAAATTTAAGAAACATGTAAAAAAGATCATAAAACTTTACAAAATTCATACCGTACATGAAGAACCAAATACACAAGCAGCACACACATTAGACACACTGAAACAAAAACTCTCTGTCGTAACAGGCCGACTCGAAAGATATAAAGCATGCACGTTAAGAAAACAACAAAACACTCAATTCACCCACAATGAAAAACTTTTTTATCGCAATATCAGACAGGCAACTGCAAATATTCAACACAACAACCCATGTGACAATGAAAATAACACCCTTGACCCAGAGACACTACAACACTTCTGGGCAAGATTATGGGAACAACCTATTTGCCACAATTCCCAAGCTGATTGGATACAATCAGAATTGTTAAATAACGACACAAATATTCAGCCGATGGTGTTTGAGCACATATCCCCAGAAATATTTCATAAAGTTCTGACAAGGTTACATAATTGGAAAGCTCCTGGATCAGACCACATCCACAGTTACTGGTACAAAAAATTCACGGCAATTCATTGTCACTTATATAATTTCATAAATTCATACATCAAAGACCCCAAATCAATACCTTCTTATATAATGTCTGGAACAACGTTTATGATACCAAAAGACCGTAATGACCTCTCTAACCCAGCAAAATACAGACCCATTACATGCTTGCAGACCTTGTACAAGATCATAACATCCTGTATATCTGAATTGATATACGAGCACATTGACGCTAATAACATCTTAGCCGAACAACAGAAGGGATGTCGAAAGTATAGCCAAGGCTGCAAGGAACAATTAATAATAGACTCCGTTGTCTTAAAAAAAGTTCAGAAATCTAAATCGGATTTATTTACAATGTACATCGATTACAAAAAAGCCTATGACTCTGTTCCCCATTCATGGCTAGTGCAAGTATTAGAAATTTACAAAATACACCCGTCAGTAGTAACATTCCTCAAAACCGTGATGAAAACTTGGACTACAGTACTAAGACTCACTACACCAACCGAAACAATAGACACCAACCCAATTAAAATACAGAGAGGAATCTTCCAGGGAGATGCACTCAGCCCACTGTGGTTCTGCCTTGCTCTAAACCCCCTATCTAAAATATTAAACGCAACCTCATTAGGAATCTCTTTAAATTCTACTGCTACCGATGGACAGGATGAATCCCAGGGTGGCATTTTGAACCATTTACTGTACATGGATGATATTAAACTATACGCAAAAACTGAGAATCAACTTAACGAGTTAGCTAACCTGACAGAGAAATTCACAAATGACATAAAAATGGAATTTGGAATAGATAAATGCAAAATAAACTCAGTTAGAGCAGGGCAGAACTACAAACACCAATACATCTTAGAAACAGGCGAACAAATAGAACCACTGGATGAGCAAGAAACTTACAAATACTTAGGGTACACACAATCAAGTCAGATACACTATAAAGAGACTAAACAGAAATTAAAACAGCAATTCCAACATAGGTTAAATACTATTCTTAAAACACAACTCTACTCACGAAACACAATAAAAGCAATTAACACCTTTGCTATCCCTGTCCTCACCTATTCGTTTGGTATAATCAACTGGACCAAAACAGACCTGAAAAACCTGCAACGCAAAATTAACACAACAATGACAAAATTCCGTAAACACCACCCAAGATCATGCCTGCAAAGGTTAACACTGCCGCGGAAGGAGGGAGGCAGGGGACTTATTGACATTTTAAACTTACACAACCGACAGATCACAACCCTCAGAAAATACTTCTTCGATAAAACTGCATCTTCAACACTTCACAAACTAATAGCACAAAACGACCAACACTTAACACCTCTTAATCTTAAAGACACAACTGAACAGCAAAACGAGAGAGTGACTGATGACAAAACCAAATGTCTAGAGTGGACCCAGAAGTCTCTACACGGGAGACATCGTCAAGATTTATGCCAATTGAATGTCGACAAAGATGCGTCGAACGCGTGGTTAAATCGAGGCGAACTTTTTCCGGAAACTGAAGGGTTCATGCTTGCAATACAAGACCAAGTTATTGAGACCAAAAACTATAGAAAATATATTATAAAGAATCTAACAAACGACACATGTAGAAAATGCAATAGTTCACCAGAGACAATCCAACATATCACAGGCGCCTGTAAATCAATAGCCCAGACAGACTACAAACATCGACACGATCAGGTAGCCAACGTTATACACCAAAAACTAGCTCATAAATACAAATTTATAGATACCATAGCACCATATTATAAATATAACCCTGAAACGGTACTTGAGAACCCAACAACAAAATTGTATTTCGACCGAGCCATACTCACCGACCGCACAATTCATTTTAATAGACCAGATATCACATTAATTAATAAAGTAAATAAAACTGGGTTCCTAATAGACATCGCCGTGCCAAATACACATAACTTACAGACTACAATAGCCGAAAAACTATCCAAATACATCGAACTAAAAGACGAAATAACCCGACTTTGGCATCTTCAAAAAGTCACAATAGTCCTTATAGTGCTATCTACAACAGGTGTAATACCCAAACAGCTTCATCAGTCCCTTAGTTCTCTCAACCTGCCATCTAACACCTACCACCTGCTGCAGAAGGCAGTGATTCTCAATACATGTAGGCTAGTAAGAAAATTCCTCCAGTGTGAGTCCGATAACTTGCACCATCCCTCCCACTCAAATATAGTTTCGGCTAACATACAGCCTACTGCGGATAACCACGCAGTATCTAATATTACTCCAACACTTAATCCCACTGATGAACACTTGGCTTAGGCCCGTGCCATCAGCTATCCGGCTAGGCCGAGGAAAACAAATCTCAAAAATAATAATAATAATAATAATAATAATTGTCGTATCAGCCAATGGACTGATGGCCGAAAGCCTCGATCAACATCTATCGAGGCTCTCGTTAGGCGGTTGGATCAAGGGCCTGATTCAGAAGGCAGTACTCCTCGATACGGCTCGCATTGTGAGGAGGTTCCTGTCTCTGGAGCCCTAACCACCGGTAGCTTGGACCCTGCTCCCGACACCGGCGGATCGCTATTTTTTTATATTTTTAAATGTTTTTTATACTTACTTTTATTTATTAAGAAATATTTAAAAATGTAATTAGATAAGAAAAAAAAAAGACGAATAAACGAAATAATAATAATAACTTTATTTCATAGAAAACAGATTATACATGTTTTATAAAAAGACAATTTTAAGTGAGCTTAGGTAGGAACACAATGCAATACAAATCTAAGAGCTAAAATCTGTACACAATATGGAAAACCCTGCCTCTCAAACTAGGCAACCTGTATCTTGAGAGACAGTGATTCAGCTTAAGATGTGGTGCTTAATAAAATAGTTAATAGTAGACTGTGTCGATCTACCCGAGCGATTGAAGATAATAATAATTAGGTACTACTAATACTAAAGCTAATTCAAGTATGTTTTATACGAGATGTGTGGGGGTGCGTTCGTGTGAGGGTGTGCGTGTGTGTGAGGGTGTGTGGGGGTGTGTGTGTGTGGGGGTGTGTGTGTGTGGGGGTGTGTGTGAGGGTGTGTTGTGTGTGATTGAGAAATGTAGGTAATTAGGCGACGTACTTAAGTAAGGATTCTGTTTCTAAATAGTCCCGTTCTAGTAGCCATTCTGTTAATTTTGATTTTATTTCATATTTATTTAGATCGACAATGTTTAATTTCTTGTGAATTTGTTTGTAAATGTATGTACTTAATGTGTAGTATTGGTGTTGAGCGAAGGATGTTTTGTGAGGGGTACTTATGGGAAGTTTCTTCCTTTTTTTAGGGTCAGATGGGGGAACGCTAGCGTGTTTTCGAACAGTTGACTGCAGTACAAAAAGCTGGCGCACTGAAAGCACTTTGCAATCAGCGTATAGTTGCGCAGTGGGATAGCGATAAGGTTTGCGCGACATCACCTTCAGCACGGCTCTCTGCGCTCTTTCAATCCTCAGAAGACTGGTTTTATTTGCACCACCCCATACTGTGATGCAATATCCAATGACGGATTGACATAATGCATAGTACACCATCTTCAGGGTTTCAGGCGCAGCCGAGTCTCTAAGGGATTTGAAAATATGCAAAAGTTTCATAGCTCTAGTGGTAATGGCGTCGACCTGTTTGTCCCATCGTAATCCTCCGTCTATTTGGACACCCAGATATTTCACATTATCAGTTCTAGTAAGTGTCGGACATAAGCATTGTGGGGATTGTTTGGAGCAGGTGTGCGCTGTTATGGTAAAAGTTTTGTCGGGCAAGTTGTTACGCCGGATAGCGAATGGAATGTACGATGTTTTGTCGCAGTTTAGGGTAAGTAAGTTTAGGTTGAGCCATTTCATTATACATGTTAATGCCGCTTCTGCGTAGCACTTAACGCTATCCCAAGTTGGTCCGTAAACCATGACTGCGGTGTCGTCTGCATACGCAATGATCTTGGAGTTGGGGATGGTCATACTGCACAACTCATTGACGTATATTTGGAAGAGGGTGGGGCCTAAGATGCTTCCCTGGGGCACACCGTAAGTGGTAGATACTTCTTCACTTATATGCTCTCCAATTTTTACTCGTTGGGTCCGGTTGTGAAGATAGTCTTTGAAAATTTCGAGGGTGTTTCCTCGTACCCCTAGGAGTTCCAATTTAGAGATAAGTTTGGGAACAGACACTGTGTCAAATGCTTTAGATAGGTCTAAGAAAATCCCTAGACTTTTAACTCTATTGTCAAGATTCCTAGCAGCGAATTGTGACAGCTCAAGAACCGCATCCTCAGTTGAGATTCCTGTGCGAAAACCATACTGATTATCAGCTATGAGCTGATGTTTGCTGAGGAATCTTTTTAAACCATTATTTAGGATCCTTTCTAGTATCTTGGAGAGTGCTGATAGGACCGATATGGGTCTGTAATTGTTGACACAGTTTCTGTTCCCTCCCTTATGAATTGGATGGACGATAGCTTTTTTTAGCGCATCAGGAAAGATACCTTTTTGAAGGCAACAGTTTAGGATATACGTCAATGGTGGTGTCAAGGTCTGGCGGCAACTCTTTAGCACTAGTGGAGATATGCCGTCCCAACCCACTGCGCAATCATTTCGTAGTTGCAGAATAAGAGACTCCAATTCCGACTCATCAACCTCAAGTATCACAAGGGAGTTGGCGGGGCTGGATAACGTAGTTTGACATGATCTCGTAGGTGGGTTTGCAGGTTGGTGAGATTGGGACAAGATTTTTTCTGCCAAGTTAGCGCCTATATTACTGAAATATCTACACACTTCGTTTACGGATGAAATAGCGCTATCACAGATATCCAACAGTTCAACCGGGGTAGTTTTCTTTTTTGTGGTATTGGTGATTTGTTTTATAGTTTTCCAAAGTGCTTTGGGATTGTTAGAGGATTTTTCAAGTTCGCTTTTTTCGTGGGCTAATCTTAGATTCCGGAGCAGGTCGTTACAAAAATTCCGGTACCGAGTATAGGTTGTTTTCAGGATAAGATTATTGGGATCTTTCCTTGATGTGTTGTGCAACCGGTCCCGGTTTTGTATACACTTTAATAGGCCGGTGGTCATCCATGGTTTTATTATTCTTTTTTTCCTTGGGATTTTAATTTGTTTAGTATGTTTGGCAATTACTGAAGAGATAGTAGTTATGAACATATTCATGGATATATTGGGGTCAATAATTTTGTATATGGGGGTAAAATCCGAGTTTTCTAAATCTAACTTAACTGCATCAAAATCTATGCGTGTAGCTATGTGGAGTGGTTTATTATCTGGGTTTGTGTTAGCAATAGTAAGTAGCACCGGTTTGTGGTCCGTGATGTGTGAGTCGAGTACAAGGGTGGTAACCGGAAGGGTCGTTTTAACGAGTGCATGATCTAGACAGCTATCCAACCGAGTGTTGTACCGGTGGGTTGGAAGAAGACCATGGGAAGCATTTAGAATGAGATAGTTGAAACAGCGGTCATCTGTACTATTGGGTTTAAGGTCTATATTAATATCACCTATAAGGATTATATTTTTGTAGGAGGAGAGGCTTACGTAGACACTATTTAAACTATCCAAGAAATTTTCGCTGTTTTCCTTGGAACTGTATGACGGGGATCGGTACACTGCTACAATAGCAATATTTTGGTTAACTATATGACATACCAAACAATTACCACCCACAAATTTTGGTTCCCACTCTGAGGTTCGCAGAGCTTGTTTTGTGAAGATAACAATTCCATCATTTTGGTTACTGTTTATTCCGGTACCGTAGGATTCATATCCTGCCAAAACAGGCATATTACTGACTTTACTGAGCCAACATTCTGTAAGGATTACCACGTCCAAATCAAGTTTTGTTGAGTGCATTAGTACCTGGAGTTGGTCAAAGTTTTTATTTAAGCTACGAATGTTTAAGTGTAAAATTTTTATGTTGGTATTGGTGGTGTTAACATACTCAATACAATTTTCTGGGGCACAGTTAAATGAGTTACCCACTGTTAGCGAGTCAAGCTCGCTGCATATACTATTTATGTTAGCCATTGGAAGAGTGTAGAAATAACGTGAGGTGACTCAGAGGTAGGACCTCTATAGGTAGGATTTGCTTAACATATGATATGTCGTTTATGATTTATTTTTCTGTGCAAGAGTGGTTGATAAAGCACGTCTCTTTGTGGAAGTGAGGTGTGAGTGTATTTTTGTGTAGAGTGCGTATGCCCTGGTGAGCTTTTATTTGTGTGGTTATGTGAATATTAAGTAAAAGGTGTATTTTTAAAGATTTAGAAACAAAAACAATATCTAAAACAATATCTAAAAACAACAATAATAGACGGTTGTACGGTAATATATAGCTTTCAACTATACGGGTTACTAGTCACTTGTCAGTGCAATCTATATCCTGGAGACATTTTTCAGAGTTGATTAACAGTTGTTTGTCTCCTTCCTTTTTGCGCAAAAATATGTTACCGTTGGATACCCAGCAGAATTTGAACTTGTGGTTTTTCGCAAACTCTCTTGAATGGTAGAACAGTTTTTTTGTATTACCCGGAAGCTGTTCCGCGACATAAACTGGTTGACAAGTTCCTGGAATGCCAATGAGACCTGTATTTAGTTTATCTTCCTTGTCCTTGGCTTTGTTGAAAGTACGAACTGCGGATATGAGTGTCTCCTTTTTCATAACAGAAGAAAATTCAGCTATAATAGGTCGTGTTGTGTTAGAAGCACTCGATGATATCCCGGGCAAGCGATAGATATCCCTCAGTTCAGAATCTTTTATGGATACTCCGACAGCTTCGCCAATGTCGCATACCGTTTTTGCAAGAGAGGCATTGGTTTCAGTGTTACATTGCGGTATATTACGGATTTCGATACCCGACGACCTTGATTTATGTTGTAGATCTTGTATTCTTTTCTCCAGACTTTCTATATATTGGGTCTGTTCCCGGCGTTCCTTTCTTAGGTCTTCAACTTCCTTTTTGAGCTCCTCAAATTGTTGGTTTATGAAACTCATAGATCTAGCTATCTCCTCGTTTGACTTGTGTATCTCCGTATTTGATGCCTGAATCTGAATGTTCTGGGCTTTTATTTCTCCTATATCAGACGCCAGTTTAGACATCACAGCGGTTTGAGTCGCAAGTAGCTTTGCAATTGAAGAGTCTTGTTCCACCTTCCAATCTGCGAGTTGAGTTTCAAGGTCGCACGAACTCATCGTAGCAGCGCCTTGTGGCGAGTCTGCCTTTCGGGCTCTTTTATTTCGATTAGTATTTACGTAATCACTCACCACTACATTGGTTATATCCGATTCTGACTTGGTCTGGGACTGGCAAAGGTTGTTTGTTTGCGTTTTCGGCGTCTTCGGGGGAGAGTGTCGTACACCGGACATGTTTCCAAGTAGATAATAACAAATCTCGTAGACTTCGTCACGATCTATGAGTGCGCGCGCACTACACCGTGAGCCAGAGTGTCGCGTGCGAGCGGAGACTTAGCGCATCGGCTACGAGAACTTGTGTTCGTAGCCGCGTAGGCAATCCGTAGCACTCACGTCAGCGGCTACGGCGCGGCGGCCGCGTAGCAGATAGCGAGCAGCTAATTCAAAATTCTACGTCACTAACACCGTAGCGCATCGGGCAGGGAGTCGGTCACAAATACCACACCGCACCGTGGGAGCGGGTTCAAATCCAACAACGCACAGTCACTTTTCGAAAGTCAGATTTTAAAGTAGGTGACAGAATCGATTGTATCTCACTCTAGGACCGCCCAGTGGGCGTTGATTACTGGTAAGGAACAGGCAAGAGTGACAAGGAATTCACAATCACTTAACTCAGCCAATCACAAAATTCGAAGCAAAAACTCCGCGGACAAACCGGCACGCGTCTACTCGGTACAACGTACGGGCGCAGAATCAACATTATAGGCTGATTATGGTAATTGCCTAACACACTTCACAGTAGCAGTGGCAGTGGCCGTGGGTGGTGGTTTTGACAGTTCAAGATCGTTCATTGCGGTACATTGTTGAGCAGATAAACTATTCGAACTTATGAAGCAATGGATTAGCGATATTACGAACTAAGGTTTTAGTTGCATTTTTTTCTTTAAAAGTACTTAGAAACCGTGTCCGGGTCGAGGGGCCCGTGGCTAAATAATAACAGCCGCACAGGTCGATCGATCAGGTTAAGCTACGCTTGCCGCTGTTGGTCTCTGGATGGGTGACCATCTTTACATACCGTGACCCCTCCGTGCCTCGGAAAGCACGTTAAGCCGTTGGTCCCGGCTGTCATTCGTGGATCTTTGACAGTCGTTACGGGTAGTCAGAAGCCACCAGTCTCCAGGTAACCAGTCTTACCAAGGGGTATTGTATTACCCAGTACCTAAATAGGTTGTAGAGGTCAGATAGGCAGTCGCGATCCATGTAAAATATTCAGCTGCAACCAGTTAGACTGGAAGCCAACCACAACATGTTGGGAAAAGGCTAGGCAGCTGATGATGACTTAGAAACCGTCTATGCATTTGACCGTTTTTCCAAAAAACGTCTTTAATTTATCATAAAAAAACTATACCTACACACTGTTTTAAATCTTTCGTAGTAGCCATTTCTTCCAGCAGCTTCTAAAATGCCATGACCTTTACAAACACTAGGTAATCCAAAAAAAGCCTCACCCAAAAATCTCTTCCCACTCAACGAATACACACTTAAAACTTAGACACAAAACGCCAGTGTTTTCTCAAATTAATGGCCGGTCAAGGGTCGGCCTACTACTCAAGGGGATCACTCGCAAGAAAAGCCGATTATATCTATGCTACCTTGGCCACGAGCTACACGCTCAAGCGACACGCGTTTTGCGACAGCGACTGCGGATAAAACAAATGAAAGCAGTTCTTTAGAGCATGCCACTTGTCGCTACCACGCGACGTTCGAAGCGATGGTAGGAAACAGATAACGCGCGCCCGTTTCGCTTAACGCAAGTCGCGTCGCAAGCCGCATCGCTCGAGGCCATGATCCCGCGGTCACGAGCTACACGCTCAAGCGACACGCGTCTTGCGACAGCGACTGCAGACATAACAAATGAAAGAAGTTCTTTAGAGCGTTGCACAAGTCACCGCGACATAACTTGTTGAACAACGAATGAAAACAAGTCACGCTCGCGTGTTGCCTGTCCTGTCCTGTGGCCGCGAGCTGTACGCTCAAGCGACACGCGTCTTGCGAATGCGACTGCGGAGAAAACTAATGAAAGTAGTTGTTTAGAGGTTGCTATGGGTTACCGCGACGCGGCTTAAGGTGATAGACAGAAAGATGTGGTTTACACCGGTTGCTCAACCCCGTGGCCACGTGCTACACGCTCAAGCGACATGCGCCGCGACGCGACTTGCGGTGCTTTGGACGAGAACAGGTGATGCGCGCGTATTTCTTGACCCCGTGGCTACGAGCTACACGCTCAACCGACACGACAGCGACTGCGGAAGAAACAAATGAAAGAAGTTGTATAAGCCGATATCAAACGCTTTACATTCTCTGTGTTCTCTGTTTATTTTTCCCTTACATTCTTTACTCGAAGTGAAACGTTTGATCACAAAATTAATCAAAAGTGGAAAATGTATTCGTAAGTGAACCGATCGAACGATTTTGGATTTCGGCACTTGGCATCTTTCACTAGCATACCAAATGATCGAAAAAGGAAATGAAAAGATCAGTTCATTCGTTTATAATTTTGTCGGTGTCGACTTCCAGAGCGACTGGTCTTAGTGGTTGTAATGGCAATCATACCACTTGGTTTTAATAGGTTATATTGTATTATATTTATATAAATATTTAGGTTATATTGTATAATATAAATATTTTATTTATCCTTTTGATAGATTATTTTATATTTTGTAAATATAAGGTCTTTGTAGGCCTTGTAGACTTTAGATCTGCAGATCATTTTTTACTTTATTAAGTACCTGGTACTTGTTGACAGACCTACGCTGTCCTCCCATACCTACTGTAATTTGTAAACACTGTAAAAGCCAATTATTTTTAAAAGAGGAACCGTGTATTTTCTTGCCCGCTCTTCTCAATATAAAACGACCAATTGGAACCGTGCACCTTGCTACTGAAGTTTCATAAGTGCCCATGTAGGTTTAGTTATCCTTACATGATAAAACAAAGTCGCCGAAATGTCTGGACGCCCATAACTTCCGAATGACTGCACCAAATTGGATAACTCTTTTTTTGTTGTGTTCGGTATTGCCAGGACAAGGTTTGTATTAAAGAAAATTTCGGAGATTCGCGTGTTTCTTGACGCAAGTCTTGAGGCATTCACAAGTCGCATCGCTCAATGCCGTGAACGAGGCCTAAAGTATATCCTCCAGACCTCATGTTTTTTTAAGGAGAGCAGGTAAGGCTGAGGTTTTTAAAGGATCTTCGTCTTAACTTGTCGTTAAAGTTGTCTTTGTTTTTAGAACATACTAGCTGCGCCCCGCGGTTTCACCCGCATAAGTGTCGATCCACGGTTGATACATACTTTCGCCATAATAATATTTGTAAATAAACAGTAACAAACGAAAGTCACATGGGGTGTCACATTAGACAGTCTTATCACTATCAACGATCTTCCCGTCAAAAGTAACTGACAACGAAGAACGAACGTGAGTTACGAAGGGCAAGATGATTAGAGATAACACCAGTCTGCCATACCCCTCTGCCTTTCACGCGAAATTCCACACAAAATAAATGTACAGACGCCAAGCACATCAAGCTACTACAATCTGTCAAATTTCTTTAATAGACTTTCAACTTTATTACTCAAGCATAAGGTTTAAAGTTGATTGGGAAAATTTGACAGTGCTGGCATCTGTACGTTAAGGTAAGCATCGGCACTCGTAGATGCTATGTATAGTTGCGGCGGTTTATTGCCCATTCATGTCCATAAGAACTTATCATTCTAACGTACAGACCGATGCAAAAGGTTTAATTGAAATAAATACCCGCTTTTAATTCTAGGTGTCACCTAACCTTTACAATATCATGGTAAAGTCAAGTATATTAATTGTTAAGCCAATTGCCTATTGGCGGAAGCTAGTAAGAAATAAGGAAAGCCAGAAATTAATTCATAATCAGCCTATAATGTTCCCACTGCTGGGACACAGGCCTCCTCACTGTGAGAGGGAGTGCGCACCACGCGGGCCCAGTGCGGGTTGGTAGATGTCACATGTCTTCGAATTTTTGGTTCTAGGACATGTCGGTTTCCTCACGATGTTTTCCTTCACCGTTTTGAGAGCAGTGGTGATGAAATAATTTACACAAAGTAAAGCGCCTGTCTGGGTTCGAACCTACGACCTACAACTCGTAAGTCGCGGCCGATACCACTGGGCCACCACTGCTCATACCACTGACCATTTTTTATTTTATCAAGTACCTGATACTTGTTGACAGGCCTACGCTATCCTCCCATACCTACTGTAATTTGAAAATATTGTAAAAGCCAATTATTTTTAAAAAGAGTAACCGTGGAGTTTCTTGCCGGTTCTTCTCCATAGGAAACGACCAATTGGAACCGTGCACCTAGCTTCTGACGTTTCATAAGTGCCCATGTAGGCTTATGTGAAATAAAATATTTTGATTTTGATTTTTGATTGACTGGGCCACCACTGCTCGAAATTATTTGGAAAATCATAAAAATGACCGCGACAGTGTTAGTGGAAAGTTTGGCTATAAATAGTCGCAGTTGGCGGGACGAGCCCCGAGAGCGTTATACCGAGATTGGTACAATTGATAACGTAATCAGAAACGATAGAAAAAAAGGATTATCTACGTGGTTTACTCATTTTTTTTTTTTATAACCTAATGGGCCCGCTCTTGACCCCAATCACGCCTGATGGAAAGCGATAGATGAGGTCTATGATGGAACGAATGAACGAATGTCGTATGTCGGTGTCAGATTTATTTTTAAACACATAGTTTTAATATGGCTTTACTTAGATTACAGCGTTTTCAAATGTCTTTTATAATGCGCACAGCAAAAGAGTGGAACTCTTTACCTGCGTCTGTGTTTCCGAGCTCATACAACCCGAATCTCTTCAAAGTAAGAGTGAACAGGCTTCTTCTGGGTGAGCTCACTCCATCGTCGACTTTGTCTCTGTCAACTCTGACCTAGACTAGAGTCAAGAGCAAACCCATTTCAAATAAAAAAAAAAACTTAATTTATTGCACTACAGTTTTATAATCATTTTTATTTATTTACTAGCGCGCGGTTTCACCCGCATAAGTGTCGATCCCGTAGGAATATCGGGATAAAAAGTAGCCTATATGTACATCCAGGGTGTCAGCTACTTCCATACAGAATTTTATCAAAATTGGTACAGTCGTTTGAGCGTGAAGAAATAACAAACATATAAACACACACACACACTCACAAACTTTCGTCTTTATAATATTAGTGTGATTCATTTATTTCAGGCGACGCAGGCCCAGAGATAAATACATTAACCTAAACACATATGTATTTTTATTACAAAACACTATAACACATGCATTCAAAATCAAAAATATAATTAATTTTAAATACTAAAGAAAACCAAAAAATAGCTTATAATATCACGGAGCACAAAACAGAAATTATTGACAGCTGCACGTCATGACTGTGACAAGAAGACTTCCACTCAACATCATGCTGTTCTACGGGGGACTCACAGCATAGCGCTAATTTTCAGTGGTTACCCGAAAAGATCGTACGAAACTAGACGAGCCAAGGTAATATGCTCTAACATTAATCGAAATCAGAATCCATACTTATATTATAAATTCGAAAGTAACTCTGTCTCTCTGTCCGTCTGTATGTTACCTTTTCACGCCTAAACCACTGAACGGATTTCGATAAAATTTTTTGGAGAGATAGATTGCATTCCGGGGAAGGACATAGGATAGTTTTTATCGACATACCTCGCGGGCTAAGCCGCGGGCGGAAGCTAGTAATACCTATAGTTTTCTTCAAGACATTCATGGCATAAGTATATCTATAGTTTTCTTCAAGTCATTCATGTCATAAGTATATTTTAGACAAAAATAAACATATTGCTCACCCAAACCCGACGGTACTACTTTTTTACACAATATTAAAATTCTCGAGCACTTCCCCCACTGTCAGTACCTTCTATTTTCATACAGCACTCGGTTCGCGGCAAGAATTAATTCGCCATATCGCTGGCACAGACCAGACATGTTTCATGACCCAACAGTTTTAAAGAGATAGCATCTTTTGAACAATGGAAGATTTTTGAACAGATTTTAATTAAACTGTGACCGGAATTTTTAATGGCATTTATGTTAGTAATGTTCGTGGGTTAAAGATTAGAGATAGATCATATAGCTTAGAGATGTAAGGCTGAATATTTATTACGATCAGTGATTGATTATTGGAGCTTGATAAGCATTATCAGCCTATAATTTTCCCACTGCTGGGACACAAGCATCCTCTCTGTGGGAGGGTGTAGTCAACTGCCGACACTTAAATTGGCCATATATTTAAATCAAATCTGCCATTCTTTGACAGTTGTATGAAATGGCTACAACACGGAAAATTGACGTAGCAAGTCAATTTGTTAAGCAATAAACTTTCTTGACTGTACCTTACAGTGGGCCCAGTCATAGGTCAACTACGCAGGCAATTCTACAATATGTTCAAAATTCTAGGAACAAGGTACAACCATTAAAATTGAAGGATCAGTTTCAACCAAACCTTGATTGCTTATAATCCAGGAGTTAGTTCTAATTTGTACTACAACCAAACATCGAACCCGCGACCTCCCGAAATTTAGTACTCCAATTCAATTTAATTGGATTAATTGGAAGGGCCGTTTACCTACATGCCTACATACCTTAATGTTTGATACGTTAACCAAACATACTGGCGTGTGCGGTTACGTTATCGCTACGCATGAAGTGTACAGTCACGAGCAATAATATGTCAACACTTGACAACTTTAAATTGCGATTTTTTCACGAAATAACGATTGCAACGTTGAAATACGACACTTTACATATACCTATGGGTTCGAAAATACTATGTTCCTACTAATATAAAATTTCATTCAAAAATAAAGGAGAAAATCTTCTTTGAATAAAGCCAAGTGTATACATACTTTTGCTCGTGACTGTACCTGTATTAAAACAAGGTGTACTGACAACGAGTCAGTCTCGCGCACCGACGGTTCCGTACTTTGTAGGTATGTTAATAGTTTATCACGGGATTTTTTTTATGTAAGTACCTACAAATTTACGGTTTTCGGATTTTTTCCTTCACTTGTGCTACATGATTTTGCTTCTTGCCAAATTTCATGATTCTAGGGCAACGGGAAGTACCTACCCCATAAATTTTGACTCCCTTGAGAGTGAAGTTTTTGGCCGCATAAACGGCCGTATCTTTTTTTTACGTTAACTTAGGTGTTTGAGTAGTTCACAGCTTCAAGGGACTGTAGACCGGAGTATATGGTTTTAATTTCAACTCGATTGAATACGTTCCAGAGATATAGGTTCTTGCCAGACAGACGGACGGACGAACGGACGGACAACAAAGTGATCTTATAAGGGTTCCGTTTTTTCCTTTTGAGGTACGGAACCCTAAAAATATAAAAAACCCTGAATACCTCAACAAACTGTTTTATTTTGAAACAAACAATACAGTTTGTTGATCAAAACGAGATTCGCGACGGTAACAAATATGAATTTACAGAATTATTATAATATTATCTGGCCCGGCGCAGTTCGTACCGCCTCAGATTTTTTTTTCCGCATGTTTTAATAACTAGGAACCCTCACGGGCGTCCCCAGAACACCTTACCAAAGTTTCATCACAATCTGACCAATGGTTTCGGAACGCATAGAGGACAAACAAACAAACATTGATTTTTATTTATATAGATAGGTAGATAGATTGACATCATCCATACAACTCTAAGTTCAAATGGGCCTCTTGATTGACTATTTCATGAAATCATGACTTGAGTCACGTCAGTTTTGTATTTCTCATTCAATCCCAGTAGCAACTCACAATTCAATCTCAATCATAGCTTATTACTCTGTAGATATAGTGCGTACCAATATATATGTGTACCTACACGCTAAAGTATCTACACCACAGATATAGATAAACCTAGAACGCAAGTATCACGATCTGTATGAAAACCAAGCATGCCATTTTTGTCGGGAGTCAATAGCTGATTCCCGGCCACCGTAGGGCGAGCAATGGGCAGCTCGCCGTCCGGTAAGGAACAGGCCCGGGTCGACGGCGCGTTGTGTTCCACGCGCGCCTCAAGGAGATGTCAGCACTAACTGACGGGGTCCACTAGGGCCGATGCCCGCCAGGGTCGGGGGTTGTTCGAAAGAGATACCGTGGCTACCGGCACAGGCAACTAAAGGAACACGGGTGGGTTTTAGTCAGTAAGAGTCTGACACTCCCTTCCGCTCCGCCCAGAGCGGGAGGGGTAATTTCAATCCAAAAACAAAAGCATGCCATTTTTGACCACCCACTATGACGTCACAAGCACTATTTAATGATGGGAAAATCAAATCGATTCAAAGACGCCGCCGCGTGCGGCACCCGTCTCGCCCCACCCCCGGGGCCTAGCGCCAGCGCTCACGCACACCCACCCAGCAGCCGGTCGATTCTGTAAAAATCTCACCGTGAAAACTTAGGTGGAGTGAGTTTGTTTTTGCTAGGAATTGACACTATTGACAGCTCACTCCATGCTCACTTCACCTAAGTTTTCCGGTGAGATTTTTACAGAATAGCACCGCAGTACACAGGAATGAGCGCGAAAGTGGCGGCTTACGATTTTTGTACGTAAGCTGGCCACGTGAAGTAGTTGCTCTTGCGTTATCTAGGTGTATCTTACATATCTGTGATCTACACTTATACCTAATGACGTAGTGATTCTATAAGTGCACGTTAATGTTGTGAGTAACGAAGGTTTGATTGATACAACAAGCTTTCTTCATTATTCTCCAATGAAGGAGTAATTCATTAAAATGATGAACAATAAATAGTTCTGTATTTTCAAGACGTCGAATGTGAGTTTATTTGATAAACATAATTATGAATAAGCGGGAAGATATATAGACCGGTTGCTCCTTTTATTTAATTTCCATTTTATTCGTTTTTAAATGGTGTCGCTATTCGACTGTATAATTTTTATTAAGCCATTTCTAAGCATATCTTTGGCTTCATATAGTTTTTTTTAGGGTTCCGTACCCAAAGGGTAAAACGGGATCCTATTACTAAGATTCCGTGGTCCGTCTGTCCGTCTGTCACCATGCATGAACCGTAATAGTTAGACAGTTGAACTTTTCACAGATGATGTATTTCTGTTACCGCTATAACAACAAATACTAAAAACATAATGAAATAATAAACAATATTAGCTTACAATTGTGTTAGTATTGTAAGTACTTATCTTTATGTAGACTACTATATAAAACCATTCAAATCGAGCAGCAATGACTTTCAGAATGCCATTCGTAGCACCCCGCAGACGCTGCAGGAAAGAAGCCGATTTTTTGCGAATTATAGCGTTGAAGCCGTATAATAAATAGTAATAATAGATAGTATCCTTCACCTAGAAACTTTCTTTGTCTCTTACCAACTCATATTTATTTGAAAGCCATACCAGCTGTTTTATTAGCCAAGAAAATGCATTTACATTTATATTGCCTTGTCTTTGCATTGCATTCGACGCTTGTTATGATTGCACTAGATCACAAGGACCTTTTGATTTCAAGGACTCCAATAGTAATTTAAATTTTTATACATAGATATTCAAATTAAGATAAAACAAAAATTATTTTTTTTTCTTCAAAATATACGCCAATTGAAATTACTGGTATTGTACTACTTAATAACAAGCTAGCTGACCCAGCGAACTTCGTACCACCCCGCCAGCCGCTCTGCCCCTGGTTTTTAAATCTCTGATATCTTCTAAGATATTCATTTTAATGATATACTGTTAAGGGCAATTTTGATCTACATGAAATGCACAACGTATGCTGTAGGTAATGTATTTGGATGTTTGTTACTCAATCACGCGTAAACCGTTGAATAGATTAGGATGAAAACTGGCACATATATAGAGCATTTCCTGTATTAACACATAGGATACTTTTTATCCCGATATTCCCACGGGATCGAAACTTACGCGGGTGAAACCGCGGGGCGCTGCTAGTAGGCTATATTACGATGTTATACCTATAGACTAAAATTCGTAGTATACTTACACCTGTATTTACAAACAATACTTATCTAAGGGCTGATTTTTCCATCGCCAGATATTATTCGAGGAATAAAATTGACGTCTGACAGTTTTTGTACGGAAGAACTGTCAAAAATTCAAAATTATTCCTCCGATAAGTTATCTGGGTGTTGGATAAATCAGCCTTAAGAGCGTAGACGGGCTGTGCGAAAATTGAGAAATAGGTATTTGAAGAAACTATTGCTGTCTCTCTCTCTCTCTCGTCTCCCCCCGTAGAGTGCGATAGGGACAACTGCAGCTCAGAACGATTTTACCTAGAAAAAACCATGACCGATCGACGTTTCGTATTCCCCTGTTTTCTCCTCGAAACCTAAGCCGATTAAAATATTTTTGGTATAAAAATTTAAAGGAAGAATAGATCTATGCCCCTATCATTTGTTTTTATCTTAAAAACTTTTCAATTTTCTTTGGTAGTCGTCTGATTACGTAGGTAAAACGGGGCATTTTTTTAGGTTTTCGGAAAACCATATTTATTTTTGTAATAATTTTTTTGAAAAAAAAAAATGACAGGGGCATGCCTTCAATAGACCTAGATTTTTATAAATAAAAATGATTACTCTAGAGGCATTATCCAGGAAGAGAATAGGGGAATACGTTTGTATGGAAAAAATGCAGCCCGTCTACGCTCTTAAGTAAAGTAACAATATTATGCGAAGTATGGCATTTCTCAACATTAAGGGACGCATAGTGTCGATTGCAATATTATGCGAAGTACGGCATTTCTCAACATTAAGGGACGCATAGTGTCGATTGCAATATTATGCGAAGTATGGCATTTCTCAACATTAAGGGACGCATAGTGTCGATTGCAATATTATGCGAAGTACGGCATTTCTCAACATTAAGGGACGCATAGTGTCGATTGCAATATTATGCGAAGTACGGCATTTCTCAACATTAAGGGACGCATAGTGTCGATTGCCACTCAAGTATTGTCTATGAATAGGTTTTTTAAACTACGTGCGTCTGCGCGCACTATGAGACCTCATAGTAATGTTTGTGAATACAGGTAATAAATTCATAGTAGGTATTTTTGGTCAAATACATACATACCTAGTACGTTTTCTTACTCCAAAAATTCTGCAAAAGTCGTTTACAAACTAAAATAATTCTCTTGCGTGCACTTATCTTTAAATTCTAGCCACTTAATCTACATCTAAATAGACTAATTGTAACTTCATTTCACAATGGATCTACTTCAATAAATTCTAACGAAGTTAACTATGGAATCTAACGCATCTCAATAAATTTAGCTTTACAAATAATTAAGTTTCAGTAAAATTCCAGCTAGAAATTCACTTAATTAATTTATTGAAAGTGAAGGCACTTTGAGATATTCAAATTATTGTTGTATTAATATTGAGTCTTTTTGAGTTATTTTTCGATCTATATGCAAATTCGCTGGTTAAGAACTATTTTCGAAACATAATTACAACAGCGTTGTCTCGTGGTATAAAGAACTATGTAAATAAAAATATTCTTTCGTAAAAATATGACCGACACAAGGATGACTTTATCGCTAAAACATAAGGTTCAAAGTCGATTGGGAAAATTTTACAGTTTCGGGTAGCTTGATGTGCTGGTGTCTGTACATACCATAAAGCTACCACTTACTGTGTACGTCTTTCGTTGACTTGAATATGCAATATGGTAATGTGCAAGAAAAGAAAGGCGTGAATTTATGTTTGTGTAACAAAAAACATAGGTAATTAAAAAAAAAAATAAGATAAGATCTATGCCATGTTTATTGAATTAGTTTTTGTTAGTATTTTTTTTTTGTGGATCATGTCTTCTGCAATAAAGATATTTTTAATTTCTATATTAATAGCTACATTTTCATAAAAACTTGTACCCAAAAGTACAGCTTAGGCACTCACAATGGTCCACTGAAGGACTAAGTGCGGAAACCAAACCCTTAACATAGAACATAGAAAATAGTACAGCTTAGGTCTATATAAAATTTCCACGTAAACCTTCAAGTCTGCGGCCTGTATGCACTTAAACCAGTTTTGACCCAGTTTCTGGCAAGCTTCAAATAAAAGATGCTTCGTTAGGTTTTCGGCCGAGTTTCATAGAAAGAAATATGCTGATTCAGCTTGATTGAGATAACTGCAGAAGGGTTTTTTGATAACGCGATACTGCGGGAAAGAACTCTCCGTGCTTTTTCCCCGATGGGATTAATTAGAGAAAATTTTAGTAGGTAAACCTCCCTACGAAGGATCTTGCTAGAGGAAGTATAAATGCTGTCGAACAAGCTATCCGTTTCCACTCCTGGTACTCGGGTCTCATCTCTTCGAATTTTTGGTTCTCTGACGTCATCATGTCAACGCTGGCTGTCGCTGAAAACCAGCGCTGGGGCTCTGTCTGTACGTATCCAGACTGCACCACTCCACGAACGTTGAGGAGATCGTAGAGTACATGCGTGTGAAGATCAGCTGGACTTTGAGGATCGAGAAGTTGGAGTCGCGTCACAACACGATTACACGAACTTCAAGTCGTTCGTGGTGCGTGTTCCGACTCATCATCTCGAGAAGAGTTCCTCAAGGAAGAGTCAGCGAAACACGACGCAGACACTTCGTGTTCGTTACTTTTTTACTGCAATTTTATTACAATTTTGTATGTATTTATAGTATTTTTATAAGTTATATTAATATTGTATTGTATGCGTTTAAATGGGCCTTGATGCCTGAAATAAATGGATGAATAAATTAATAGGGTCTAAGCATTCTGCTGAGCGATGGCCGTTGCGTAAACGTGACCCATGTTTTCTCCCATATTGTTATTTTGTTTGTGTTTTCTTTTTGATGCGTCATGTTTGTCGCAAATAAACGTATTTTGTTTCTTTTCTTCTTCTTTTTGCCACGCCATGTCATATAGGAAATTCCTAATGGAACAACCCACTAACACTGCCCGACCTGGGAATCGAACCCGGGACGGCACGCTCAGCAGACAGAAGTAGTGCAGTTGACCGCGACAATAGGTCGTGGTGGAGCAAAATGAAAGGATAGTGGACTGTATAACAAGAAGTGTAATGACTAATATATAAAGAAATTAAATAACAACGGTTGGCACCCCTCGTTCACTGCCGCCAGCGCGCGACGATGTTGAGTGAAGCGGTCTCAACAGCAGTGGTTGCATGGTGGTTGCAGTGTCAGTTTGGGAGTTGGCGGGGTGATACCGCCGAAAGCACGTTAAGCTGTTGGTCCTGCGCCTGATCTCTCTCCGGTCGTGTTACATTACGTGACATCCCATCAGACTATGAGAGCGTGGGAAGAGAATGCACCTGTGTCTGCGCACACACTTGTGCACTGTAATATCTCCCGCGCTGAAGGCTACTCTCTGTCGAGATCGGCCATCATAGCCGGAATACGGTCTGGAGGACTATAATTATGTCATATAAAAACACAGTTATATCATCATCATCATTTCAGCCGAAAGATGTCTACCGCTGGACATACGCTTCGCTACATCGACCGGTCCTGTGGTTGGTTCTGTGCAAATGAAAGAAAATACAACCTAGAACAAGACATGTAAACAAAACTATCCTTTCCAGATCGCTTTATGGAACTCCGAAGCCATAACCACCTCAGCCACATGCGGGTGATAAAATAGCTCATACGAAAATGTTTTCAAGACTTACGAGAAACCTATAAATTCTAAGAAGTTTACGATTAGTAAAGCTAAGGATGGATCGTAAGATGGACTTACTATAACTAGATCATTTAATGATGCATTTTATGTACAGACGCAGCACATAAAGCTACCCGAAACTGTCAAATTTTCCCAATCAACATTGAACCGTATACTTTAGCAATAAAGTTGAAAATCTTTTCAAGAAATTTGACAACTTGTAGTAGCTTGACGTGCGGGCGTCTGTACCTAATCATAAAATGCATCATCGCTCGCTAGGTAATTCTAGCGACCCAGCCCTACTTCGCACAGTTGCAATATTAAATAAATAATAAATTCATATATTTCAGTTAAGTAACATCCATTGCCACACGGCATAAATTCATTTATAAAAAATGTCCTCCAGCCTCAGCAGAGGCTTTCGGCGCGGGATATATATTGCACAAGTGTGTGCGCAGACACAGGTGCACTCTCTCTTCCCTCACTCTCATTCACGACCATAGCGAGATCAGGCGCAGGATTTTCGAGCCACGGTATCCCTCCGCCAACTTCCAAACTCCGGGCTGTTACTAAGAAATTCCCAATGGAAAAACCCAATAACACTTTGCCCGATCCGGGAATTGAACCCGACCCTACGCTCAGCAGTCGCGGTTGTGAACACGAGACCTGCGGGCAGTTGAACCGGGCGGGGGGTACTATATACCGATTTGGCGACTTGTCAAAACATCTTTAATTCTGTTTTTTAACTACGTAAGGGCAAATTTTTTAAATCGACAGATAATTTTTATTCGTGGAATAAAATTGACGTCTGACAGAATTTGTATGGAAGAACTGTCAAAAACTTTAAATAAAATTATTCCTCGGATAAAATTATCTGGCGTTGGAAAAATCACAGCCGCACGGTTCGATCGATCAGGTTAAGCTACGCTTGCCGCGGTTGGTCCGTGGATGGGTGACCATCTTCAGATACCAAGACCCCTCCGTGCCTCGGAAAGCACGTTAAGCCGTTCGTCCCGACTGTCATTCGTGGGTCTTTGACAGTGGTTATTCATCAGAAGCCCGAAAGTCTGACAACCAGTCTTACCAAGGGGTAACGTATTACCCAGTAACTGGGTTGTGGAGGTCAGATAGGCAGTCGCTCCATGTAAAATACTGGTATTCAGCTGCTTCCGGTTAGACTGGAAGCCGACCCCAAGATACATAGTTGGAAAAAGGCTAGGCAGATGATGACGCAGGTAAACGCGCGGGAAATAGCTAGTAACAAATCTGTCGTTTCGTAAGAATAATGCACTCATAAAAAAGATTACATGAGGTTCATTATCCCATAACCTCTTCCAAATAATAAGCTTTCCTTTATGATCACATAATCATAAAATTTCTAAGACCCAATATACAAATTAAGAGGCACCATTAGCCGGTAGGTAACATTAGCCGTTACCCGTGGCCGGTGAAGACCCGGCTATAATATTACTTATCTCATTATGCCGGGTCTCCTACCTAAAGAATTATGTAAAGAAGGTTTAGTCATAGATATCTTACCTTTTGTATAGATACATGCGGCATAAGGGTAAAGAAAGGTTAAAATTAAGTACTAAGAGGTCTTTGTGTGAGACTAAGCTTGTCCTGGGAAAAACTAGCATAGGCCGTTTAGGCCGTCGTACTCTTAAGTGATTTATTTACGCAGCTTACGATTTTTATCGCGCACTTAAAGGACAATGACCAAAAGTCGCATGCATCAAGGTCTAAATATTATAGTAATTATTTTCATATTTTTTTACGACATTACGCGTCGGGGATTTGATTTTTGAACAGGGAATTTAATTTAAAGTAAGAAAGTGTATAGAGAAGAACCGGCAAGGAACTGGTTACTCTTATAAAAATAATTTGTATTGAGGCATTTGTCCTGCACTTACAGATATTTCATGAAATGTGTGTACTTACTGATAAAGATCATTTTTATTGAGTATATATTATCTAATGCGTACAATCTTCTTGAGTGAGTAGAAGATTGTACGCATTACTATTCTACTAATAATAATTATAAATGTGAAAGTTTGTGAAGATGTTTGCATGTTTGTTACTCACTCACGCGTAAACCGTTGAACAGATTTGGATGAAAATTGGCACATAGACAGACCATTTCCTGGATTAACATATGGGATACTTTTTATCCCGATATTCCCACGGGATCGAAGCTTACGCGGGTGAAACCGCGGGGCGCAGCTAGTACTAAATAAACTACAAATGATTAAAATAAAATAACTAAAACTATTAAAAACTAAAATATTGCGTCGAAATATTCCTCCGCATCGCTGTCTAGTTAGTTAGTTAGTTAGGTAGGTACTTAGTTTCGTTATATTTCCGAAAGCAAATTGTAAGAAACAACCATTTCAAGTTGTTCTATTGTATTTCTTTTTGCACGTAATCTTAACGAACCTCGGAGTAACAAATTCATAAACTTTCTGTTTGCGCCAAAAATTATCATCGAAAACTTTGTGAATTATTAAAATTTTATCTTAATTGCTCCATTTGTTGGGTAATTTGGTGGTTGTTTATTATAATTTTGAGGGTAAGTAGGACACTGGCTGCTAATGTCTTTTTTATGTGCTTAATGAGGATTTGCCCTTTATGGTGAATAAATCTCACATTGTGTTTCTAACTAGCGTCTGCCCGCGGCTTCATCCTTGTGAAATTGAAAAAATAATTATTAAGTATCATAAATCATAATCAGATTCGTTTTCATCATCAACCTATAGCAGTGCACTGTACATATAGGCTTTTCCTATTGCACGCCATAGAACTGGATTTTGGGCAACTGTCATCTAGCTGCTTATGCTAGCTTGAGGGCGTCATCATACCTTACGTAAGTTTACCGATTGGCTGGATTTGCTGATTACTCAAGAACATGTCTGCCCCAATTATTGTGATTCCTTTTAATGTTACTCAAAAGTCATGTTATTAGGTTTCACAATTGAACAGAGCGGTCGCGACGGAAACCATTTTCCTTGTAGGTACGAGTATGTCCAAGAAAAATGTCTATGGAAATTAAAAAAAACAA
This sequence comes from Oligia fasciuncula, assembly GCA_963082905.1. NCBI lineage: Eukaryota > Metazoa > Arthropoda > Insecta > Lepidoptera > Noctuidae > Oligia > Oligia fasciuncula. Next base: position 12,986,176 of record OY720409.1, read on the forward strand.
TACAGCTGATGTAATTTAATTAATGTTCCCGAATGAAATTATTGTGGATGTTTTAATTTTTTTTAAACGAGGAACAAAGAACTTCGTCGTTATCAATTTAAATAAAGTACTTATGTACAAAATCTTTTTAAAACCAGCTGCAATAGCGTTTTACTACTGCTGAGAATAAGGTCTTGGGTTCGACTTTCCTGGCCTGGGAGGCCAGGAAAGTATTAATGTTCATTAGAAAACCAGCGTCAGACAGCATCTGTCTGGCATTAATGCTGAAATTAACTTTTTTGGCGCAGCCGTGAGTCATACACTATTGTTGTTGAAGACCACACATACAACGGCCCGTCATGAGTCATCGGGCAGTTGCCCGCCAGACACAACACCCGTCTGGTCGGAGGATCCTCCCTTTTCTATAGAGTATGAGTGAACTTTACACCCTGTTCCTTATACCTCTATATACTTTTCACAAAGAACACACCCTCATGTCTCTACGACCAGCGGTTTAGGCCGGTCAGGACCACCGATTTCTCTTTTTCAGTCGCCAGTAATTTGACTTTCGAAAGAAGAAGACAAAGCGTTGTGTAACAATACAGACGCTATACAACGTTTATTACTAAAGGGGTAAAATTATAACCCCAAAAATAACACAAAGGAACTTTGCCGATAATTTTTAAGTTTCGTAGGAAACCTATAACCTGGTGAAAACAATTTTCCTATTTAGTGTCTCTCTTTCTTCACAGTGTCACTTCTAAACTTTAAAGTAAAAACAAAGATAAAATCTTAGTTAATTACCTACGGAACCAATTGGCTTTCTAAAGAGTCGTTCTATTTGATTGAAATTGTTAAAGTATTTCCATGTTGTTTTGGTTGGTTGTGAACTGGGCAACTTTTAGTTGGGACACTAAAATGTTGCTGGTGGTAATGCAAGTATAGTTGGAAAAGATGAGACTGAGTGAGAAGCGATAAAAATAATTATCCTCTATCTATACTTGTCGATACTAATAATAAAGCTGAAGAGTTTGTTTTTTTTTTGTTTGTTTGTTTGAACGTGTTAATCTCTGGAACTACCAATCGGATTTGAAAACATATTTTTGCATTTCATAATCCAAGGCAGGCTATAGGCTACTTAACTTCACGCTAGGACCCTTAGGAGACGAGCAAAATAAAAAAAGTCAGAAAGAAGAAACTTCAGCTCAGCGGGGAACTTTGTCCGCGTAGTCCGCTTATTTATTTGTACATACATATGTACAAATAAATTTCATAGCCTGTGAATTCCTAATTACTAAATTCGGTTGAAACTGCTAAAATATAAAGTCTAGGAAAAAAGATTTGGCGAAAAAACCTACGCCCCACCCAGTTCTTCTTACAGGGAAAATGTCAACAGTGGTTTTTTAAACTCGATATCATTAATTAACTTTACAAATAAAAATCAAGATGGCAATCTAAACCACATCAATTAATCTGCGTAGTCTTTTCCCAACTACATAGTCATGTTGGCGTTCGCTTCCAATCTAAACTATCTGACCTCCATAACGTAACCCAGTTACTGGGTAACACGATACTAAACTACATCACCATTACCTAAAACTGCATCGCAACAGTTACGCCACAAAAAAGTGTCCCACTTTAAATCCGTCCTAACAAAAACTTCAATTGGTTTTCTTGACCATGAAGCTACACAAACATTAGCGGTCATCCCTAGTACAAGGTCACTGCTGCATTTAATTTTTATGACAATGTTATCGCTTCCACACAGGTAGTTTGTTTAAACGGACGTTTTCCTTCGGTTGATAGGTCGTTCGGTTTTATTATGATTTGGAAAGTGGGATGCGGACTTTTATGGGTACGGAAGTGTTTGTGGGTGTGTGGACGGCTTTATTTTTGTTTGTTCGTGTTTTAATGGGCGATATTTTTAAAGAATATTTTGCTTTATATTTTAAAGTAAAGTATTTTTAGAGTATTTTTTCTTATTCTAATTTATTTTGTTAGTAGGTAAACAAGATGTCCCATTCTTCTGACATAGGTACGTCATCAGCAAAACCTAAATCAACAATCATTTAAGTATTATAATCGTATATTTTCAGCGGGATTGTCCGAAAGGTTTACCGCTGGCCCGGAACATAAAGGGCTAAGGAAGGAACACGGGTGGGTTTTAGTCAGTAAGAGTCTGACACTCCCTTCCGCTCCACCCAGAGCGGGTTTTTTTTTTAAAGAAACAGCATTTAGGGTGCTTAGGCAGAATGTTAAGTAATCACTGAAGGATTATTCTTGCATTAGCTTCTCGAAAATCAAATGCCCCGAGCTCAGTATTCATCCTTGGAACTCTAATTCCTTGAGACATCAATGGAACACCTCCTAGTATTAATATCAAAAGTTTTTACCAGACATTGAATTTAAACACTTAGAAGGTTTTTTTTTTTTTGAGGATGGGAAATCTTCAAATGACCCCTCCCGCTCTGGATGGAGCGGAAGGGAGTGTCAAACTCTTACTGACTAAAACCCACCCATGTTCCTTCCTTAGCCCTTTATGTTCCGGGCCAGCGGTAACCCTTTCGGACAATCCCGCTGACCCGGCAGGCTACGGCCCTAACGGTCCCCTTCACTGGCCCTGACATCTCTTTGAGGCGCGCGTGGAACACGTACGTGCCTTCCGGGACGGGCTTGGTCCTGATCGGACGGTGAGGTATACACTTAGAAGGCTTCAGATTACGATAACACTAACACCTAACGTAAAACTTATCTCAAATTTCGCTAAATGTCAGAACTATTTGAACGTCTAAATTACTACGTAAGACAGTTCCACGAAACGCCCACCCTTCACCACTTCCTAGTGTTTGTGGGATTCATAAGAAATGACGCAACTGACGGACGACTACGGTTCCTGGAACCTCATTTGTGGGTGAAACAGGGCTGCAAATAATGATGATAAATGGAGCTTGATCCGCAGTCGATTTCATTTATAATATACCTGACCTAGCTGACCCGGCGAACTTCGTACTGCCTCAGATATTTATTTTTGTAATTTTTCCCCTTATTTTAATAATTAAAAACCCACACAGAACACCCTACCAAAGTTTCATCACAATCTGAACAATAGTTTCGGAACGCACAGATGACAAACATACACACATTGATTTTTATATTGTATAGATATAAGATAGACTAGCTGTTACCCGCGACTATCCCACGTGAACGTATTACCGAGATAGAAGTATCCGATTTGTTAATCCAGGTAGTGTGCTGTGTGCCAAATTCATCCAAATCTATTCAGCCGTTTCTGCTTGATTGAGTAACAAACATACAAACTTTAATATTCATACATTTAGTAGGATTAGTAACCTGTAAAAATATTCTGCGGAAGTTCTTCAATAATACCTTTACGGTTTATTACTGTCTACATGACAATAAGGAAATAATTAACTCATAATAAAATAACTTTACCTCTTGGCAAAACTGGTGGTCAGATTTTTTTTTTTGTTTTCCGAGTCACGGAGGGGTCAGTGGGTTGTCTTAGGGGCGGATTTGTTCCCCCCCGGTGGGTTCCCGCATTGTTGAGGCGGGGGGGCTCAGTAGCCGTGGCTTGGACACCCACGGTGAAGCGAAGAGGAACCCGAGGAGGGGCGGCTCGTCAGGGCTTTTGCCGACAAGTTGACGACGTAGCGGCCAGCGTGTAGGTTGCGGTGCCGCTTGGGCGACATCGCAACTGAGGCGGGCCGCGATGTCGTACCGGAGGCATCGCGGCTGAGGGTTGGAGGCCGCGGCGGGAGAGGAGTGCCGGTATTACGGTGCGCCGCTCTCCCTACCTTCCGCGGCCTTGACGGGGTCGCCACCGTTCGATGGCGGACGCGGTGGGGCCGCAGGGGAAGAGGAGTGTTGGTATGACGTTGGCCACTCTCCCTATCCTCTGCGGCCGAAAATTGGCAGGCGGCGGCCAATGACCTGACTCGTCGCAGGGGGACCAAGGGTGGCAGAGACGGAGTCGTCTGGCGCCCATGTGCCGGTTTGGTCCCTGGGGTGGTCACGGCGTGCTATGTGTTCTGGTGCGCCGGTGATGGGGAGTACTCCCCGGAGGAGGGTCCGGTGACGGACAGCCGCGGCGGGTTCACGGATGAGTGCTAACGCGTGCCCGTGTTCCCGCCATAAGCGGCAGAGGAGGACACCGTGGAGTTTTAGTGGGTTAGAGTCCCACATAACTGCACTATCTCCCCGTGGTAGTGCAGAATGCATGAGCATTTCTCCACGTAAAAAAAAAAAAAAAAAAAAAAAGGGGCGGATTTGTTAGAGTTGGAGTCTACGCTTAGGGGCACTATGAGCAGCAAAGAAAAAAAAATTGTTGTTACTTATAAATTTTTTTTTGGGACTTATTCTATTTTCCTGGAAAAAAAAATCCATCCACGGACAGACCCTAGCAAGCGTTGCTTAACCTTGAAGATCAAACCGTGCAGCTGTTATTATTTAGCCACGAGTCAAAAGTTTCTTCCAACAATAATACCTTTATTCTATCTGTACCTGAAAATAAGGAAAAAAGAAAATAACTAAAAACAATCAAATAATACTCAGCCTAATCTCCCAAGAGGAACGAGGAATCCCTCTCGAACAATTGTTCGTTTCAATTGAGTATAAGGATCCCTTTTGATTGCTTTCCGATTGCACCGTCCCACTTGTTAAGGCTTTGGGTTTAACTCACACAAACCACTTTACAATGGGCGCTTTTAAACTCAAACTCAAAGCATTTATTTCAATTAAACCATTTACAGGCACTTCTGAATTGTCAAGAAGTCGGTCAGTCGCTAGTTGCCCATTCCAAAGCGTAGGTACCTATGGAGAAGAACGGGCAAGAAACTCCATGGACACTCTTTTAAATTATATTTTTACAAAAATATTAGGTACTTACATGATTAATGTTGAATTTACTATTATATGTGAGAACGATGTAAAAAAGACGTACACATTAAAAGCGTCCAGAGTAGGTACAGCAAATAGCAAGAAAACAACAATCCAAATACAATCCAATCAATCCAAAATAAATAAAAACTTTTTTACAAAAAAAACAACCGACTTCCAAAAAACACTATAAAGTGAAAAATAACTTTAATTTCGGAAGTCGGTGTCTTTGGATTTGTATTTTTGTTTTTTGCCACCGACTTCCGAAATTAAAGTTATTTTTCACTTTATAGTGTTTTTTGGAAGTCGGTTGTTTTTTTTGTAAAAAAGTTTTTATTTTTTACTTTTTAGTGGGTCAGTTTGTAATTTATCTAAGTTACAATAGCCTAATGTCAACTGCTGATCACCTTTTACAAAATATTGCTTTTCCCGATGCAGGGACGTTGATTGTTGAGGAGTTCTCCTAGTAATCCACTCTCCTAGCTAATAATCCTGGCTGCAGCATAAGGCCAGACTTATGTCAACATTGCATTGAACTTAAAATTTAGTCCTGTTTAAAATGAGCCCAAACACGACTACGGTGCTGTAATTTCAAGGTTTGTACTTTTTCTGATGCTCCTGGCTTCAGCATCAGGTCTTCGGTGTTCCTCAGTAACAGTACGTTTATCCACACATCGAGCCCTTTTCAATGAGCCTAAACACGATATATCTGCTGTTAGTTGTCGAGGAGTTAGGTACTCTGCAGACTATCCTGACTGCAGCATCAGGTCATGACTTGATGATCATGAGACCAAATGTGGCAAATGCCCTATCAAACATCAAAACAATTTACTAAAACACACTCGAACAGGCAAGGACGCCTGTTCGAGTAACTTCTTACTGTTAAGGAGTTGTACCTTCCATCATCAGCCCAGCTACCTGAGATGGTGACAACCATACACAAATACACAAGATACTTCATAAAATATGCGAAAAACAATAAGTGAGCCTATAAAATTTGAGGGTTGCCCTCGATTTCTCTAAGATCGCATCATCAGATCTTAACTTGGTGACAATAGGACCACCTCAGAACTATCTACTTTCGAACAAAAAAAGAATTCGTCGACAATTGGCGGAGTATTCGATGAACAAACATACAAAAAAAACATGCAAACAGCCGAACATAGTACCTCCTCCTTTTTGTGAAGTCGGTAAAAATAAGCCGTGGCAGCTAAGTGATGACCAGCCCCAACTGACGGCGCCCGTTCACGATCATGACGCACTAAAAGTTCTAACGAGACGATCCTATAGCGGACGTCCACGTCGACGTCACGGCAAATAACACGTGAAATGAAATGTATGAAAAGTTATGAAGACGCTTTTAAATTTCCGTTCTCGATAACATTTTATAATAAGCCTGTGTTGTCCTACTGCAGGGCAAAGACTATTCCCTCTTTCCACTTTTCCCGGTCTACTGCGACTGTGGGCCAATCCTTTAAGAAGGAGTCCAGCTCATCCCGCCATCTCTTTCTGGGCCTGCCCCGCAGTGGTTTCTTGATATTAGTGATCCACTGAATGGTGGCTTTTGCATATTGCTGCTCCGACATGCGACAGATATGGCCAGCCCAGTTCCACTTTAGTCCAGCAGCTGTGCGGCCAGCTATTTGTGTTTTAGAACGAATTATAAATTTCTTAAGAACTCGATAACAACGTGCACGTATATGAACGTTATTATCGAGTTCTTAAGAAACCATACATTTATTGAACTTGAACATCCGCGATAGTGTCACCGCGTTTGTCATATCACTCACACGCAGTACTCAATGTTTCAAAACGTCGCAGTTATCATCTGCCTAGCCAACCCTAACATAGGTTAGGGTTGGATTTCAGTATATCCAGATAACAGTTACTAATACTTTCCAGTATTTTACATGGAGCGACTGCATATCTGACTAAGTAATAAGTTATAGATGTAGTATAGACTAAGTTAGTCTAAGGCCATTTATCGTATTGGGTTGAAATGTAACGATAGATTTAACACTTTATGGTGGCAGCGTAATATATATTCAGTGCTGCAAAATATTATGCTGCCAACATTAATTAACATTTCCTTTTTTATTTATTTGCATTTTCTGCAAACATCAATAAAATTTTCCTTCAATTGTTTTTCAGTTTGCGTCAAAAAATATCATCAGCTATTTTTTTTTTAATTTCTTTCAAAGAATTCCTCGTCAAAGATTGAGACCTGTAAAGTATGTTTTTAATGAAAACCGTTTTCCTAGGAATTCATTAATTGCTGTTCTTTAATTATGTTTTTAGGAATATATTTTTAATTATGTCGTCTTGTTAATTAAGTAACAGTCTTGTTTATTCTGTAGAGGTTTTATCCTTGTTATGACATTGAAAAAATCTCTTTTTTTTTTTTTTGTTTCACTTCGTACTGTAAAGGTTGTCTGCTAAAGTCGACCCTATGTAGTGCAAGTAGGCAATAAAATAACTCTTGTTTGAATTCGAACAGTCAAGCGAGTTTAGATTGAGGTGGCAAATATTTGCATAAGGTTTTTGTTTGGAAGCAGTGCGCAATTACCATAATCGAATCCTATAAACACATTCAATAACGGAAAATGGTAATGCAACCGCAAATGCAAACATTCATTTGAAATCAGAAAATAAACTAAAATATCTATTCAAACCTGCAACGATTTAATGCTGGATATTGCTGTTACGAGTATAAATACATCTCAGCGATGCGATTCATTTTACATTCCTCTGCTTTCATATGTGAGTAGGTACCTACTATCGGTTCTAATGTCGATTTGGAAATCAGTTTTTATCACTGCTTTTGACAGATTTGTTGGTATTGTATCATTTTATAAATCTTATAAACCTTCAGTAGGTTCAACTCAGCCTAACGCAGTCCACTGCTGGACATAGGCCTCTTCCAGGCTGCGCCACAACGCCTTGTCCTCCGCCTTCCGCAGCCAGTTTGTCCCAGCTACTCTCTTAAGGTCATCTGTCTGTCTAGCTGGGGAGTTCAATACGGTTGCCGATACGTTGACTCCACTCCAGTGGCCTTAGTGTGAGTTTTTTCACTGACGTTCCATTGCGAACGCGTTAGAATTTTATATGGGAAAAGGTTATAGCGCCACCTGGTGGTCACTAGGAGAAACCTAATTTCCCATACAAAATTCTAACGCGCTCGCAATCGAACGTGAGTCGAAAAAACTCACACTAAGGCCACAGGACTCGTCTGCTCCACCGGCCATCGGTTCTTCGACAAACATGGCCCGCCCACTGCTACTTCAGTTTGCTTAATCTGCAAGCTATGTCTGTAACTCCGGTTCTTTTCCGGGTAATTTCATTCCTGATTTTATCCTTCAAAGATAGTCGTTTAGTACCTACGTTAATTTTAGAAAAAAAACCAAACTAATCTAATTTTAAAACATGATTTAATTTTGACGTGTTAAAGTGTCATTCATTTATCATTTAATGGAACCTATGTTTCAAATATCGTGTTTCTAACTTTTGTAGTTTTAACTCTATTGTTATGAGTCATTCAGGAATTATCTATATAACATTTAGTTCAGACTAGGTGTCTTGGATTCGATGCTCGATGGTTTTTTTTTAAGAATTCTTTCAGTTATCTGGATTTGTACCCGCCTGAAGATTGCAAAAAAATCGCCCCCATATAGGTACATGGGAGTTATAAATACAATTACGTGGGTGTGTTAGATAAATATCTGCTTGCGCCTTCGGGGAAAATGTGCGTGAATGTTATAAATTCAGATTATTTCTTTAATGTATTTAATATCGGGTACATTACACAGCTGGGATCTTCTCATGACAAGATAACTTTCACATTTTAGAGCACCCACGCAAATGCGTGGGTGCTCTAACCTGTATTGTGTTAATCCAAAGAATATTCTGGCCTAAAGAGGCCAGAATATTCTAATAATACAGGGCTCTTTAAAATTGGCTAGTTAATCTCCGCAGACGCGATGATTTATCGATATCTAGAAAAATACGTCGTATAGTTGAATTGTAATTATACCTAATCTTTATCGAATAATGATGAAATGTAACTTTGATGAATATTATCACGTTTTATGCATAACGTGACCATTCGTATTGCTTTGGGCGGGACAGTCCGGCTTTCAGGCTGTCTGTCCCGTTGTCTCCAACCAGAGCAAAAATGTCCCGCTTTTACAAAGGGACCAAACGATATTAAATTCAATTTATTCTTGAACAATTTACATTGTATCTGAATATCAAATATAAGACAGCACAAAACATAAAACATAAGTAGTCGTTAAATTTTAATTACAAAGACTAACATCGACAAATCAATTTTAATTTATATTGCTTATAGGTAATTAATTTAAAGAAGTATAAGATTTTTTAACAATTTAGATTTTATATAATTCAGTTATTTAATTTTAGTTATAATAGTATAATTGTGGCAAGTATTTTTAATCTTTTTAATCTTTGGTTACTAACATAATTTTTAAGTATACTAACATAAATATGGATCACTGTGTCTGAATAAAAATAAATAATAAAAATCATGTGATACTCGACATTTTATAACTAATTTTTGCTTCACCGACAAATACAAAACAAATGCGTCTTAAACCGCAATTAAAATTATTTATTCAGTAAGTACCTTGAATATTTTATTTTTCATGTCCTTTTCTCTTTTTAATAAATACCTAGTTAAATAAGCTCTTTTTGTTTAATTCCGAAAGCGTCCCGCTCTGACAAAAACAATAAATGGTCACGTTATTTATGCACCATCTCTTCCTACCAATTTGTACGCCACGATATGCGGCTGAACATGTTAGAACTTTTCTATATCCCATTATTATCCTGCATGCAATGTACACCACGTTTAAACAAATAAAAATTTACTTACTTACTTACTTATTATAGATTTACAACGGCGTTCACGTAATGACGTCAACAGGTGCAGCATACGATTTGATAAACATAACAAAGTTGGAAATATCACACTAATATTATAAAGGCGAAAGTTTGTGAGGGAGTGTGTGAGGGTGTGTTTATATGTTTGTTACTTCTTCACGCTCAAACGGCTGGACCAATTTTGCTAAAATTTGGTATGGAGGTAGCTGACACCCTGGATTAACATATAGGCTACTTTTTATCATGATATTCCCACGGGATCGACATTTACGCGGGTAAAACCGCGGGGCGCAGCTAGTACATACATAAAATTACGGGTTTGTGGCTAAGTAATAAGAGCCGCACAGGTCGATCGATCAGGTTAAGCTACGCTTGCCGCGGTTGGTCCGTATGGGTGTCCATTTTCACATGCAAAGACCCCTCCGTGCCTCGGAAAGCACGTTAAGCCGTTGGTCCCGGCTGTCATTCGTGGATCTTTGAAAGTCATTACGGGTAGTCCGCCTAGTCAACAGTATTATGATAATATTAGTTATTATTATCAGTATTATGGTATTCTGATATCATCATCTGCCTAGCCTTTTCCCAACTATGTTGGGGTCGGCTTCCAGTCTAACCGGATGCAGCTGAATACCAGTGTTTTACAAGGAGCGACTGCCTATCTGACCTCCACAACCCAGTTACTGGGTAATACGATACGAGTACCCCTTGGTAAGACTGGTTGTCAGACTTTCGGGCTTCTGACTACCCGTAACGACTGTCAAAGATCCACGAATGTCAGCCGGGACCAATGGCTTAACGTGCTTTCCGAGGCACGGAGGGGTCACGGTACGTAAAGATGTTCACCCGTCCACAGACCAACCGCGGCAAGCGTAGCTTAACCTGATCGATCGACCTGTGCGGCTGTTATTATTTAGCCACGGGCCCCTCTGTGTTTCCACTCACATCTGCCTTGTAAATACCTTTTATTAGTCGCCTATCAACGTATAACCTGTGCATAAATACTGCCAGTTCCTTAATCATAATTTTACTAGAGAGGGTAAAAAAGAAACTGACCAAGTGCGAGTCGGACTCGCACACTAAGGGTTCCGTACCACAAGGCAAAAACGCCAAAAAAAAACATGTTTGTTGTATGGGAGCCCCCCTTAAATATTTATTTTATTCTGTTTTTAGTATTTATTGTTATAGCGGCAACAGAAATACATCATCTGTGAAAATTTCAACTGTCTAGCTATCACGGTTCATGAGATACAGCCTGGTGACAGGCGGACAGTGGAGTCTTAGTAATAGGGTCCCGTTTTTACCCTTTGGGCACGGAACCCTAAAAATGAAAATGCGGGGGAAATTGCACGGTATTAGCGTCTCAAAAGGTGCCATAATCAAAGGGTAACTGCATACATACGACTTCTTTCTTCTTTTTTTTCTTAATCTTCTCTTATATAAAGTTCATTTTTGTCGAAGCCATAGAAGGTCGATAAGCTTCATGGTTTGTGGATGGGACCATCCATTTCGTATGGAGACCCTTCGGTGCCTCAGAAAGCACGTCAAACTCTTAGGAATAACAACTGGGGTTATTCGTAGATGTCCCATGAAATAAGTGGTGATGAAATAATTTACACAAAGTAAAGCGCCTGTCTGGGTTCGAATCTACGGTCTACGAACCCATAAGTCGCGGAAGTTACCACTGCACTACTGGGCCACTACTGCTCGCTCGTTGTTCGCCTACTCGTTTTAGTGATAAATGATAAATGATTTATTTCTGTAAGTAGGTTTCTACAAACACTTTTAAAGTAGTGCAAGTGTCAGCTCTACTCTCGCTAGTGTATTTGGAGTGAGTAGTAGGTAAAGAAGTCACGACATCAAGCTACTACAATCTGTCAAATTTCTTTAATAGATTTTAAACTTTATCCCTAAAGCATAAGGTTCAAAGTTGATTGGGAAAATTTGACAGTTTCGGGTAGCTTGATGTGCTGGCGTCTGTACTAGCAAGAACAATCTCAGATAAATTATGGATGAAAAACAATCATATATTTTTTTCCATCCTTTGTTTTTCTAGAAACAAAAGCTAAAAAATACCTTTTCTGCATACTACTAGAAATTCCAGCACTACTTTCTAGCTAGCAGATTTATTTACGACCTTAGTAGGAGCTCTGATATTCACGCTGCGAGTGAAAGAGATGCCTGTGCATAGAATAATAATAACCGCATAGATGCGAACTATCAGTAGTAAAGCTCTTTGTGAAGTGACTCGTCCAGATAAGTAGGTACAGTCAGCAACAAAAGTCAGTTCAGTTCATTTCAGTTTTTTTAATCTCAGTTATTGTGCAAAACATTAACGCTTCAGTTTTTTTAAATCTCAGTTCTTGAGCTAAATATTAACGCTTCAGTTTTTTTAATCTCAGTTCTTGAGCAAAATATTAACGCTTCAGTTTTTTTTAATCTCAGTTATTGAGCAAAATATTTGGTCAACATTTCATTGTACTTCTGCTGCAATTTTGAACAAATATTTGGCTCACTAACTGAGATTTAAAAAAACTGAAGTGTTAATAGACTTTTGTTGCTTACCGTACCTATTTCAAACTGCGTTGTTGTGTTCCAGTTCGTGCTGGTGTAATTACAGGTATATGAGATACTAGCAGCGCTCCGCGGTTTCACCCGCATAAGTGTCGATCCCGTGGGAATATCGGGATAAAAACAATCCTATGTTCCTTCCCGGAACTCAAACAACCGCATAGATGCGAACTATCAGTAGTAAAGCTCTTTGTGAAGTGACTCGTCCAGATAAGTAGGTACAGTCAGCAACAAAAGTCAGTTCAGTTCATTTCAGTTTTTTTAATCTCAGTTATTGTGCAAAACATTAACGCTTCAGTTTTTTTAAATCTCAGTTCTTGAGCTAAATATTAACGCTTCAGTTTTTTTAATCTCAGTTCTTGAGCAAAATATTAACGCTTCAGTTTTTTTTAATCTCAGTTATTGAGCAAAATATTTGGTCAACATTTCATTGTACTTCTGCTGCAATTTTGAACAAATATTTGGCTCACTAACTGAGATTTAAAAAAACTGAAGTGTTAATAGACTTTTGTTGCTTACCGTACCTATTTCAAACTGCGTTGTTGTGTTCCAGTTCGTGCTGGTGTAATTACAGGTATATGAGATACTAGCAGCGCTCCGCGGTTTCACCCGCATAAGTGTCGATCCCGTGGGAATATCGGGATAAAAACAATCCTATGTTCCTTCCCGGAACTCAAACTATCTCTATACTGTGACTAGTGTCCTACAAGTGACGTTACCATTCTGACTGCGTTGTCAGGCTTATTCTTTTTTTTTTTTCTAAAAAAAATGAATGCTTCCATCCACTTAGAATGCTTTCGGATGCACCTCTATACATCTGTAGTCTATGGCCAGTATAACCTGTATTAACACATTCGCTGCGGTTCGGCCTAGAAAAGGCCTGTGATATTACGTAACTGCGGCGCTGCTGGGGAAATATCGTATTACTGTGTAGAGGATGGAAAGTATTCATATTTACTAGGCTGGGTGTACTCGTATCCTATCTGGAAACACATTTTTCGAGCAAATGCAATGCACCTAAGTTTTTTAAGCATTTTTTGAGATGGGAATGCGACACCGAGCGTCTTTTGTTTATAAGACGATTAAAAAAATACCCGCTTCGGATGTGTTCGGCTGTCCTCGGGATGTACTCGGTTTTAATGTATATCCGATATGTCAGTGAGTGATGGCAAAGTATTTATTCTGTTTTTGTATTGTTTTGACTTCTATCGGCACTCCTGGAGTGACACTTTCTTAAAGAAAAGTAAGTTTTATTCTAAAATGTTAGTGGGTTTTTCAAACAGGAAATCGGAGGGCATAGCATAATCATCATCATTGTTTTCCTGCTCTCATCCCAATTTATTTGGATTCGACTTAACATGTCGAAGCCAAGCCCCCGTCTGTACAACAAGTGCTCGCCAGCGGTGTGAACGAGTGTGCGAGTCAGGGATCAACTGTATTCGACGGCGCGTTGTGTTCCACGCGCGTGTTAGATTTAACATTTTATTTAATTATAATATTAGAATATTGTTTGTTGGCAAAAGGCATCTATCACATTTACGAAGATTGAGACCAACATAGAAGTACCTAATTTGACTAGATACTGTGTTTACAACAAAACAATAGTCATAACTTGTCAAAATCACTTAAATGTTATTACTATAAATAATTATGTAATATTTGATTATACTTGTAGTATATCTTAGATTTTATATTGCTAATTTAATATAATAAGCTGTTTCAAACGATCGGCACAATACTGTCAGTTGATGTTGATATTCTTTTAATGATGGCTAAGAAATACGAATTAACTCTTATTAAATTGCTTAATTACTTTATAATGTTTTAAAATGGTTTCACTTAATAAGACTTATTTATTATTACCTGTGTTAGAAGATATTAAGCCAAAATATATGATGATCTGTGATTGGTTCAAAATGGCGGTAGATGTTTGACTTATAAGACGTTGGTTGAAAGGATATAAAAAGGATTGTAATGACTATCAAATCAGTTGTTGTTTGCTAGATATTCAGTTGATAACTAGTACCGTTATTATGTGAAATAGATCGACCAGATGTCATGTAAGTTAATTGATATTATTATCTTGATTATTGCTGATAACTATGTTGTTCTGTATTGTTATAACATGGCCAATATTGCTAATGTTTTAAGGTGTATAATGGAATATTCCTAGCTGCTGTTATTATGCTATTATTCTGAGTTCCTTGGACCATTGTCCAAGAGATAGAATTAATTGTTGTTAAAATAACGATAATGTATGACAATGTAATAAATGTGTTGATAGAATACTATAATACTGATTCCATGGAGTTTCTTGTCCGTTCTTCTCCATGCTGACTTAGATCCCGAACGGACGACGTAGCTTTCTGATTACTGACAAGCCTAAATTTAAATAAACATCTGGTCTTGTCTTTCTGTGCTTTATTTCATAAAATCCTTTCCCTACACACATACCATATTCATGGGTACTTCTACACACATTAAATAACTAGTATTCATTCTGATATTCAAAGCTTTATTTTGGGTAATATACCTACATAATAATATATACTTATAGATAGTTTACATGGTTATTTCCTAACATCAGAAGTGGGATTGTAAACCGCTTACTAATGCATTTTATTTTTCTATTTTCATGATCAATGTTGGAGCAATCGGTGTTCTGCTGGAAGTCATTGGAGTCTGCGAGTCGCCGACTTTCAACGTGACGATGACACCGTGCTGCAACTCCGAGAGCGGGAATGCGAAGCTTCAAGCTGCTGTAATATCTTCGATACCCATTCCAAGGATTAAATGGAGCAGCAGTACCTACGAATTAGCATAAGTCGGTAAGGCCCCTCAGAGGCTCTTTTAAATCACAACGAAATGCAATTAGATAAGATGATGTAGGGTAACCTCATTAATTTTGAGATAAACCACATTAAGTAAAACATCTTGTTTACATTAACTATAAATAGAAAATTTAATCGTTTTTTCGTTCAGTTATTTATTTTTAAATTATACAAGTATAAAAAGAAACTGTCACTTTAGGTCCGTGATACTTAGCTAGTTACGTCATCACATCTATACGATAGATACAGTTTTATTTACAGCTGAATTCGAAAAGTATATGAAAAAAACCTATGATTATGTTTAAAATCAGTAAAAACTTTGAAAATTTGAAAAATATAACAGTTGCCAAAGAAATACTTCCGTCCTTGGCCTGGTAATTGGGTTGAACCAAACACTAGTGCGGAAGATAATCTTGTATAATGTGTGTATAGTTTTAATTAACCGACTTCAAAAAAAAAGCAGGGAGGTTCTCAATTAACTGTTTTTTTTTATGTTTGTTACACAATATCTCTGGCAATTGCAAATCGAGGTTGGTCCCATATAAATTTCAATAACTTAACTTGCTTGGGTAGTTTTTGAGTTGGCTTCAATAATACGTATCTATTTTTGCCACTTAGTGTATGTTAATGATATTGTAATAGCTTCCTGTCGCCGATATTTGCATGGCAGGTGGTGTTGTGCTAGTTGTGTGGGGTAGGTACGATTCAGGGGTGAAAAAAAAAAAAAAAAAAAACTTTAATTACGGAAATCGGTGGCAAACAACGAAAATGCGAAGTTATTATGTAGATTACAAAGATTACAAACAATAGAGAAAAAAAATCTTTAAAGCACATAGAAGATGTACATTGTTTGGATTACAGGTCATAGATAACTGTAAACCATTGTTTATTAAGGGGCCTACAGGACCTAAATGCAAAAAAAAAAAAAAAAAAAAAGTTTTAGAAACAATAAAACTTAATCGAGTCGATCATAATGATCGACTACAGTAAACAAAATCAGAAAAATATATGATATATTCTTCAGGATATATGCTAGGTAGATAGTGTGTTGAAAACATAATACAACTAATTGGATACGATAGAAAACAATCATGAAGATTCCTCTAAAAACTTTCTTTTTACGATAAAAACTATACATACAATAATTATGATTTTTTGTCAGATTATTCTACAAGCAACATAATAGAAAAACTAGTGTTTTAATTTTGTAGTCCAAACAATAGATTTTTGCAGATAGATAATTGCTTCATGTTTTGCAATAAATTACCAGCGTTGTGTCATCGCGTTTCTCTTTCTTTCTATGCAGTCCGACAAAGACCGCACTAGGTCATGTAGTCGCCTTAACGAAATTTAAATCTTTTAAATATTCTTATTTTTGAGGTTTTTGGTGTTTTGCAAATAACCCTGTATAGTAAACGTTAATCCTAATGAAAACTTAAATTGATGTTATAAAAAATATACATATTTCTTAGATCGATAAAGTAGAATTTTAAGGTAAAAAAAAAAAATTATACGAAATTATCTTTAGTAAACTATGTGTTTATGTTGATTTGAAACTACAACATATATTTTTATTGATAGGATATAGGACAAAGAATATTTAGATTTAAAATGAAAATAATTTCGAATATCTAAATTTACAACGATGTTTTATTGCGTTTTAATCATCACTAGTAGATATAGTGTGGAAATATTTTTGCGAAATGGTAGTAGGTAGGAGGTATCATTTTGCTGCGGCTGATTGGAGGTCCGACCACAGGATTTAAATAGACTATAGATTGCTCCGACATAAGATGTATTTTAAAGGTGTTGATTTTTCAGTTTGTTCAGTATTAACTTCGATACATGTTGTCATGGAATTGGGTATATGGTATACTAGCTGCGCCCCGCGGTTTCATCCGCGTAGGTTTTAATCCCGTAGGAATATCGAGATAAAAAGTATC
Source organism: Oligia fasciuncula (assembly GCA_963082905.1). NCBI lineage: Eukaryota > Metazoa > Arthropoda > Insecta > Lepidoptera > Noctuidae > Oligia > Oligia fasciuncula. The sequence goes on from OY720409.1 coordinate 13,003,292, forward strand.
CTATGTGTTAGAATCCTGGTTATAAACTAACTTACAAATTTCACACAAATCCGTTTGGTAGTTTGTGCGTGAAGAAGGAACAAACAAACATACAAACACACACAAACTTTCACCTTTAAAATATTCTCTTCCATCCTTATAATTATATTTCGAGATTGTTTAAAAAAATATCGGACACTAGTTACCAAAGTCGACGGGATAACAATAGCTTCTGCGTAAGAAGGTCCCACACAGCATTAATGTACAAAAATGTATTTTGCATGGCGCTAGTCATATTTAACTGTTTAGTCGTCAATCAAAAAATTCAACGTGAGCATAGTTATGAAACTGCTAAAAATCTTTACTTATGAACAAACCATATTACAGTATTTCGGAATTCATAACAGATAAAAATCTAATGACAGAATGTTGACATGCTAATAAATGACGTATGATAATGACTTATTATAAATAACTGGCTGTGTTCATGGCTGTGCCTGTGCCAGTTACTGTGCCTGTGGCTTGTCTGTGGCTTGCCTGTGGATTGCCTGTGGCTTACCTGTGGCTGTACTAGTTACATTACTGTGGCTGTGCCAGTGGCTGTCCCTGTGGCTGTGCCAGTGTCTGTGCCTGTGGGTGTGCCAATAATAATACAAAGTTAACCCCAAAGTATTGGTTGTTGTGTTGTATAATATTGATTGTCAGAAATGTAGGTACTTCAAGGACGAAGTACAGTTCAGAATAGCCGTGATAGATTATTTTTAAATTTATTGCTATTTCAGTTTAACAGAACCTTCAAACGATACATTGACATAGATTCGATACGATAGTTTAGATAATAATTATATATTACATATGAATAACGTATTGTGAATTTAAAATGTACAACACACACACACCTAAAACAGTTGTGATTGGCTTATCAAGTCAAGATGTAAGTAACATAGTAAGGAGTCAAGATTAAAAAAAAAAAAAAAAAAACTAAAACAATTTTCTTAGTAATTTTTGACCCGTTTGCTTTTATTATTGTTTATCTGTGTGTTGTTGTTATGTACCTATTGTTTAGAGTTTTTAATTCCAAAGTGTAGTACCTAATGTTCAGTTAATGGCCATGTTAAAAGTTTGTTAAAATGTTAACAGAAAATGTGAATAATATTGTCAGATTGACCGAGCGATGGGTTATTTGAATTATTTTCATGATCGCTAGTGATTGCTTCGATTCAGAAGCTGTTGAATATGAATGACTTACCAAATTGTTGCTATTCCAATTTTATATTATTAACTGTAAATTATACCGATAAGCAATTTATTATTTGCTAAATTGTATAAGTTGGTACTGCTTAACGTTCTTCAATTACATTATTAGCAGAAGTTGCAAAGATATTCAGACATAATGGTAAAATGGTTGTTATTGGCTCTGAGCACCTAAAAACTTTCTGTTGAGTTGGTCAATATCAAACGTTGTCGTTTTTGTGAGACTGTAGATTCATAGGTACTTCGAGAACGAAGTACATGTCAGTATGGCCGTGTTAGATTTAACATTTTATTTAATTATAATATTAGAATATTGTTTGTTGGCAAAAGGCATCTATCACATTTACGAAGATTGAGACCAACATAGAAGTACCTAATTTGACTAGATACTGTGTTTACAACAAAACAATAGTCATAACTTGTCAAAATCACTTAAATGTTATTACTATAAATAATTATGTAATATTTGATTATACTTGTAGTATATCTTAGATTTTATATTGCTAATTTAATATAATAAGCTGTTTCAAACGATCGGCACAATACTGTCAGTTGATGTTGATATTCTTTTAATGATGGCTAAGAAATACGAATTAACTCTTATTAAATTGCTTAATTACTTTATAATGTTTTAAAATGGTTTCACTTAATAAGACTTATTTATTATTACCTGTGTTAGAAGATATTAAGCCAAAATATATGATGATCTGTGATTGGTTCAAAATGGCGGTAGATGTTTGACTTATAAGACGTTGGTTGAAAGGATATAAAAAGGATTGTAATGACTATCAAATCAGTTGTTGTTTGCTAGATATTCAGTTGATAACTAGTACCGTTATTATGTGAAATAGATCGACCAGATGTCATGTAAGTTAATTGATATTATTATCTTGATTATTGCTGATAACTATGTTGTTCTGTATTGTTATAACATGGCCAATATTGCTAATGTTTTAAGGTGTATAATGGAATATTCCTAGCTGCTGTTATTATGCTATTATTCTGAGTTCCTTGGACCATTGTCCAAGAGATAGAATTAATTGTTGTTAAAATAACGATAATGTATGACAATGTAATAAATGTGTTGATAGAATACTATAATACTGATTCCATGGAGTTTCTTGTCCGTTCTTCTCCATGCTGACTTAGATCCCGAACGGACGACGTAGCTTTCTGATTACTGACAAGCCTAAATTTAAATAAACATCTGGTCTTGTCTTTCTGTGCTTTATTTCATAAAATCCTTTCCCTACACACATACCATATTCATGGGTACTTCTACACACATTAAATAACTAGTATTCATTCTGATATTCAAAGCTTTATTTTGGGTAATATACCTACATAATAATATATACTTATAGATAGTTTACATGGTTATTTCCTAACACGCGCCTCAAGGAGATGTCAGCACCAACTGACGGGGTCGCGGGTTGTTCGAAAGAGATACCGTGGCCCCTGGCACAGGCAAGTGAAGGAACTCGGGTGGGTTTTAGTCAGTAAGAGTCTGACACTCCCTTCCGCTCCGCCCAGAGCGGGAGGGGTCATTGGATGATTTCCCATCCAAAAAAAAAAAAGGGATCAGCTGTATCTCTTTTACTAACTTATTTCTTTTGTACGTTTCTTGAGCGAGAAATTCATCTGCAGTGGGACAGGTTCAGATGCCAGCACATTAAGCTACTACAATCTGTCAAATTTCTGTAATAGATTTTCAACTTTATCACTAAAACATAAGGTTCAAAGTTGATTGGGAAAATTTGTCAGTTTCGGGTAGGTTGATGTGCTGGCGTCTGTAACTCCATCTGGTGTACCGTCTGCTTAATTGCCACCAAAATAACATAAAAGGAAAGGAATACAATAAAAACACAGAGCCACGCATAATAATGAATTTATTCTGCTAATACAGTCCTTACATTTATTATTTACAAACTTAATTTATTGCTAACTAATAATCTAGTTACATTTAATACCCGTTATGTGGAATGTGAAACAGTACAACACTAGTATTGTTTACGTTGTAGAGATGTACCGTGTACGATGATTTTGTATCGATGTTTTATAATTTCTAAGTATCGATTTTTTTAAATAATAATATTGTTGTATTTACTTAAAAAAATAAAAATGATGTAACGGCTTAAACCAGATTTTTTTTTGTACGCTGTATATTTTCGACATCGGCACAATTGCCATAGATAAGAATAGTTTTTTTTTTCAAATAATACATTCTTCACACACGTAAATATCTATACCTACTTAACACCGACTTTTTCCCGAATTTATATAAATATACTACTTGAATGCAATGTACATACACAGATCTCAAAATAGGGTTCTATAAGATAATTATAAACACTCGAGGTACTATGTACAAGGAACGTGAAGCCATTGATCTAATTTTATTATTATTTTTATTAATAATTATTTATTTTGGCACGTTATTGCCGCATTAAAGATATGTTACATATTTTAAATTCACATTTTATGTCAATTTTGCATTTTTAAAGGGTGATTTTAATGATGATCAGTTTTAGAAATATTTTTTGTATAAAAATACAAATTAAATGTTACTTTTAGGAGTAATTTTATTATTCTTATTAAGTAGAAAAAAAATATTGAAAGGAATACAAGTAAAGAGTATGCGCAGACAAAAATATAATAAAATTGTATAAAATCCACAAACCACCCTTCAAAATACATTTCTTTAAAATCTAAGAACAATACAAACATTTAAATATAATTAAGTAATTAATTTATTAAAATTTATATTTTTAAACTATTTATATAAATAGATACATCTATTATAAGTTTTATAATTGATCGATTTTAATAACACACATTTATGAAAATAAAAACTAAAATAAAAAAAATACATTTTGGTTTTAATATTGTCTATTCTTGTTGTACTTACATTTACTACTGAGTATGACCTTTAAAAGCCTTTTGTGCTCTGGACATAAAATAAATTGAGTTTTAATCTAGGTAATGAGTCAAACTCGTGCATGCACCCGTATGCACAATGTTTTGCGTGCGTTACATTGCGCACTGCTGTAGACAACCACTTTTCCCCGCAATTATTTTTGCTCAATGTTACTTAGTGCTCAAACACACAAGCGACACGTGTCAACAACATACCGCTCATGTATTTAAACACCGTACTCAAATATACGAGGGTACGGTGTCGACGCCCGTGGTTTAAACGCATCTGCCGTTTACGCTAGTCGCTTGTGTGTATGCGCACATAGCTTGATGCGCAGAATGCGTAGGAAACGGCTAAGTTAAGGGTGTTTTTACACCCTGTACTAATTTATATACAGTAGTGGGTAATTCATAATCATCCGCATATTTGTTCGATAGTTATCTATGGTTCGTTCTTCATTACAAAATTATATCATATTCATCTATTATTATTTTTCTTAATTCGAATAGCTTGTTAGTTAATTTGTTAAATGGGAGGTACTAGCTTCATCTTTCTGACTTACCGACCCTTTGACAATTCAAAAGTGCCTGTAACTCAGACCAAATAAAAAACCAAGACAGAGGGCTGTCAACGGTAAAGTAAAGCCGGTTTCGTAAACATGTGTGCACATAGTGAGGTTTAGTTTTTGCATGCTTCACTGTATCACTACTGTGACTGTATTGTTCGCAGGGCTGTCTTGCCTTTATAATTGATCTGAGGCCTGTAATTGGTTTATATTATAAAGGCGAAAGTGAGTGTGTGTATGAATGTGGGGGTGTGTTTATATGTTTGTTACTTCTTCACGCTCAAAAGGCTGGACCTATTTTGATAAAATTTTGTATGGAGATTTTTATTTGTTTAAACGTGGTGTACAGTCACGAGCACTAATATGTCAACACTTGGCCACTTTAAATTGCGGTTTTTTCACGAAATAACGAATGCAACGTTGAAATACGACACTTTACATAAACCTATGGATTCGAAAATACTATGTTCCTAATAATATAAAATTTCATTCAAAAATAAAGGCGAAATTCGCCTTTGAATAAAGCCAACTGTATACATATTTATGCTCGTGACTGTACACGTTTAAACAAATAAAAATTTACTTACTTACTACTTACTTACTTATTATAGATTTACAACGGCGTTGACGTAATGACGTCAACAGGTGCAGCATACGATTTGATAAACATAACAAAATTGGAAATATCACACTAATATTATAAAGGCGAAAGTTTGTGAGGGAGTGTGTGTGTGTGTTTATATGTTTGTTACTTCTTCACGCTCAAACGGCTGGACCAATTTTGCTAAAATTTGGTATGGAGGTAGCTGACACTCTGGATTAACACATAGGATTTTTTGTCCGGATATCCCCACGGGATCGACACTTATGCGGGTGAAACCGCGGGGCGCAGCTAGTTTGAAATAAATGCTTTGAGTTTATGAAGCAATGGATTGGGAATTTCTTTCAAAATCCTTTGTAGTGTGAAACAAAGCGTGTTACGCTGGTTGTACGATCAAACTTTTTCAACTGTATTGTTAGCATTTCAGAAAATATTTTTTTATATTCGTACGCAAATCTTTTCAGCCCAAATAACTACCCTTTGCTGAGTAAAGGCTTTCATTTTTCATAAAAGAAAAGGTGAAAATTCCGTCTCAAGTTATTCATGTGGTAAATTCACCGCAGTGAAGTCTATAATAATAGGTTAGCTTGGTAAACTTGCGATTGAGGAAAGCTGTTGCGTTCATATGGCAAACTATAAAATAATATAGTTTGGTTATTATGTGGAAATAATAATATACCTACCCAAAATTGCGTTATAAATCAAGGGCTTGATTTGTGGTTTTATATTTATTTTGAATGGTCGAGAGGGCCTCGTGGCTAAAGAGTCGATCTTCAAGGTTAAGCAACGCTAACCGAGGTCGGTCCGTGGACGGGGTGACCATCCATTACATACTTAGACCCCTCCGTGCCTCCAAAAGCACCTTGGTCTCGGCTGTCATTTGTAAATCTTTGACAGTCGTTACGGGTATTCAGAAGCTCGAAAGTTTGACTACCGGTCGTAAAAAATGTTATTTCATTTCATACGTTTAATACAACTTCGTACCGCCTCAGATGTTTGTTTGTTATTTTTTCACATGTTTTAATAATTATTCTGCTATTCAAGGCGAAGACAAATCCAACAAATAAAAGATCATAAAAATTGGCCCAGCCGTTCTTGAGTTATAAAAATGGTGTAACTAACCCGACTTTGTTTTATCTAAATAGATGTACTGTGAAATCCGATTGACTAACGAAACTAACACAAAACAATGATATAAATGGATATAAATAACATACTAAATCAAATACACTTTTTAAACGAAAATACTTCTTTACTAGATACCACTTCTACTTTTTAAATGAAACAACAGCGAACAAAGTACACGTCAGATTTGGCTCGTAGCGGGTCGCATATCTGCTACGACAGCGTAGCTCTCGTAGCTCGCGTAGCCGTCAGCTACGACGACGTAGCAACAGTTCAACATTTTTAGCTGGTATTTGTCACTGTAATACCAGGCTTTATAACCGACTTTATAAAATGAGGAGGTTTCTAAATAGTCTGTTTATATTGTTATGTTGAAAATATAAATAAATACATAACAATGGATGATGTCACACTCCCTATAATGTGAGGAAAGGAGAATGCCATGGGACCGTACCAACTTGCGAGGGAGCGTGTCACAACCAAATGTAGTTCATAAAATTACTCATATTTTTTAATTAGATTTACGTTTTTGTTATGAAAACGATTCCCGGATTTCGGACGTCAAAAACAAAAGTATTTTTATTTACTTTTCTACGTATTTTCTCTTACGTCACTGCTATTGCACTTCATTTCCGAATGTTGCTATTACGTAAAAAATATAGGTACCTGCCAACAAACATTTAAATGAAGAAGATAATTTGTAAGTACCTACCGGCACCGATTTACTATTTATATTAGGTATATTTTTAAGTGTGTTAAAAAATATTTAGGTCACGCGTTGCGTCGTATTAATTTAAATTATTATTTTGGAATACATTTTAAGCATTTATAGAAAATAGGACCGATTAAAAAAAAAGAAATCGTTTTTATTGTGACGTATTGCATTTGTGCTGTTGTTTGTTGTTGTTGGATGGCGTTACTTTCAATATTAATTACTATTTAAACATTATTAAAATCCTTATTATCGAAAACGTTCAGGTGCTTTTCCATAACGTAGTCTTTGTGTGATAATCCTTAGCGATGCCTCCATCATTCGTCGTTCATTCGTCATTTTCTCGAACGTAACCTCAAAATATGAAGTAGGTAAATGGCAAAAAAATACGAATTGCGGTCCATGTAAAAAATAGTTAACAAAATAGGAAGGGCATTAAATTCTCCTCCAAATACACTAGATTTGGTTGTGTCAGCGGACTTTTATATTTGACGGCATTTTCCTTTAAACATAATGGTTCTGAAAATAGGTACCTATTGATTTTTATATTTTTATTTCACCCCATTGTGCTAAGTATAGGCTGCTTTGTTAAAGTATAAAGAATTTTTGAAGTGAAAACTTCTTTAGGCGTGTTGGCCATTTTTTGATATAGGAAAAACGACTTAACGTGCTTTCCAAGGCACGGAGGGGTCACGGTATGTAAAGATGGTCACCCATCCACAGAACAACCGAGGCAAGCATAGCTTAACCTGATCGATCGACCTGTGCGGCTGTTATTATTTATCCACGGGCCCTACGAACGTGGTTTAGAAATCCTCGTCGCGTTTAGTTTCATTTCGTGGAATCCTTTAACAAAAAAAAACAAATGAAAGCCGGAATTTCTAAATAGCAGATTTTCTCTGAGTCTTTTCAACCACAAAGCATCCCCCTGATTGCCAGTGATTACTCACGAACAATTGAAAGTCCTTTGCCTAAATAAACACGGCTATGACCGTCAAAGGGATAACAGTATACCCCTCTAATCTGAGAAAGGGTTTTATTTCAATTTCAACCCTCAAAAGGGGTTGTTTTTACTACTTGTATTTTTTCTTAGTACCTTTTTTGTTGACGAAAATGAGTTAAATCTTTGATGCAGATGAGGTTTTAAATCTATTTTTCAGGCTAGGGAAAGTAACCACAAACAATTGATTTTCAATCAAGTTGAAACTTCAATATATTTCTACTAGATAACATTTGGGACAAAAAAGCTTTTGTTTTTAAATTAATTTCGATCTTTAACCAAACGATCCAGTAACAAAGATAAAAATACCAAAACACCTTAAGAGACTCTGTTTAAATATCCTTAAATAAGAATTCAAATAAACCATAATATACATAGACATACATAAACTTACGGAGGGGTTTGTGGCTAAGTAATAAAAGCCACACGGGTCGATCGATCAGGTTAAGCTACTCTTGCCGCGGTTGGTCCGTGGATAGGTGACCATCTTCATGCCAAGACCCCTCCGTGCCTTGGAAATCACGTTAAGCCGTTGGTCCCGGCTGTAATTAGTGGATCTTTGACAGTCGTTACGGGTAGTCAGAAGCCCGAAAGTCTGACAACCAGTCTTACCAAGGGGAACCGTATTACCCAGTAACTGGGTTGTGGAGATCACATAGGCACTCGCTCATGTAAAATACTGATAATCAGCTGCATCCGGTTAGACTGGAAGCCGACCCCAACATAGTTGGCAAAAGGCTAGGCAACACTTTCCTACCTCTAACACATAAAAATAAAAACTCAGTTCAATTACAAACAAAAAAAAAACAGTAAAATGCCCCAAAATGGCGTGCAAATACACAAAACCGTTGAAGCACTCTTGTGGCCCGGAACCGTACCGGATGCCAGACGGAACCGGCACGCGAAATGGAAATAAGGAAACATCGAATATTTCGTTTGCACTTCTAAAATGCAACACGATAAATTCGATTGTATTGTGTGTATACCGAAAAGTGTTTCGGTAAGAATGTAGAAAACATTTCTTGAAGAATTTTTCACGGAACTTTAGTCTTTTGTACTTATTTTTATTTGACATACTTATTTTGAAGCCAGTTCTAGACTAATGAAATTGTTTAACCATTTTTACAAGTAGGTAGGTATTTTTACTATGTACACTTATCTTTTCTGTACGACATATTTTGACCCTTAACATCTTCCTTATAAAGAAAACACAGTCGGGCTAGTTACACCATTTATAACTCAAGAACGGCTGGACCGATTTTTATGATCTTTAATTTGTTGGATTTGTCATCGCCCCGAATATCAGAATAACTATTAAAAAGGGGAAAATTCACGAAAAAAAAAGATAATTCATTCTCTCATACATTTTGTATGGAACGGCTGTTTTGATGATATCTTGAGAACGGATTGTCTGATTTCGATAGATGGCGGTACGAAGTTCGCCGGGTCAGCTAGTTTTCTATAAGCTAATCAAATGGTAGCAATGTAGGGCAACTTCTGGAGTCGCCTGTTTATTAATACAAATGCCATTTTTTTTTAAATTTAGATTTGTATTTTCTTAAGAAGTTCATCATCTTCAGCATTCTCCTGTCCTTATCCCAATTTATTAAGGGTTGGCGCAATATGTCTTTACGACTAATAAAGAAGTATGGAAGAATGTCTTTGTCTTCTATTAGTCTTTATGTATTTACTTCTTTATTAGTCTTTCCATACTTCTCTATTAGTCTTTAAGTATTTGTCTTCCATACTGCTCTATTAGTCTTTACTTCTTTATTAGTCTTTCCATACTTCTCTATTAGTCAATAATTATGTCTTTGTCTTCCTTCTCTATTAGTCGTCATCTCGGTAGTCACCCCCTTTCTAACCATATCATCATTCACACATTCCATCCACCGTTTCTTTGGTCTTCCCCTACTCTTATAGTCAGAATAGAATATTCTATTCCAGCCACATTCATAACTCAAAACTTTCCTCACGACACTTTCCTCACGACATTTTCCTCATTCGTTCGCATAATATACCCATGCCATGACAACCGATTTCCACACAACTTTTCAGTCATCGGTGCCACTTTGAGACTTATATTCTTAAGAAGTTATTAGACAGAAAAATATTACTTTTTACCAAGGAAAATCAAGTTGAGGAACTAGAACAAACACGTACAGACGCCAGCACATCAAGCTACCCGAAACTGTCAAATTTTCCCAATCAACTTTGAACCTTATAATTTAGCAATGAAGTTGAAAATCTATTAAAGAAATTTGACAGTTTGTAGTAGGTTGATGTGCTGTACTATACGAAATTCAAAAGCTCTCCACGCCGCTATCTCCACTCACCAATACAGACTTATTAATAGAAGCAATGTGACCCTAGCTTGGTCCTGGTCCCATTATAGAGACCTAGTCGACAAAGTGCGTTCGAGCGGCTCGCCGGGAATTTTCATTATAGCACTCAACCAGACTATTAATTTTAACGCTACTGTGTCACGCTTGATTAATATGGCACCGTAATTAAAATTATAATACCTCAGTATTTTACACGGAGCGACTGCCTGTCTGAACTCCGCAACCCAGTTACTGGGTTACTCATACCCATTGGTAAGCCTGGTTGTTAGACTTTTAGGCTTAGAAAAGATCTATGAATGACAGCCGGGACTAACGGCTTAGAGTAGTTTCCGAGGCACGGAGGGGTCTCGATATTTAATGGTAGGTCACCCATCTTCGAGCTAACCTCGGCAAGCGCAGCTTAACCTTCGATCGATCCGTGTGGCTAGTATCACTTAGCCAAGAATTAAAAATATAGTTTTTTTCAAATTGTTTTTTTTTGGGAATTTGGGGAAGGGAACTATTTATTGTAGTTGTCTCTAATCACATAATGCCTTTCCCCAAATACCAACCTTGTTTTCTAATGCCAACTATATCTGACCGTGACATAACACATTACACAAGGAGGACTAAAGGTCGTTCATATAATACCACCTACTAAATATTTCGTGAAGGTATTTCATGATATAGTCTATCTTGACTATAATAGTGTTGGCAAGTGTCCCGTTTTTCTCGGGACTGTGGTTTTCTTTGTTTAACCTTTTGACCGCCACACGTCAAAAAATCAAAACGAACCGTGACGTGCTGGGCGCATTTTGGTTTGTCATCTATAGATGACTGTGGCGGTCAAAAGGTTAAATAGTTTTGGTTAGTTTGGGAGGATTCATGAAAGGAATTAAACTATAAACTTGAATCCATACTTAATTTTATAAATGCGGAAGAGAATGTCTGTCTGTCTGTTACCTTTCATGCTTTAACGGCTGAACGGGTTTAGATGAAATTTTGCACACGGATAGATCATGACCTGGGATAGGTCATAGGATTATTTTATCTCGATAATACGTTCTTGAAGGATAATATCCGACCACCACGTAACATGAAAACCCCTGTGAAGGATTGAGTGAGGACCCTAGGAAAGGAGGTCAGCAGGCAGAAACGTCGGGTGAATTACACTTGTCACCGACACGTTTGCATAATCAGATGTACGGATGAATGTTCTGCTTACCCTGAAGATGTAAGTTTATGTATGTCGTTTTCATTTCGTGATTGATTCCGGCCATTGAACTGATCAGTACCCTTTCAATATTCTGTGAACAGGTTGTTCTTTAGTGTGATAGCTTGACAATTTGTGTGCTAAGTGTCTGTCGAAACATCTATCCGTCGTTTATTTTGGGATCTTCGGAGAAAGTTTTTGTCTTTTAGACGAACTGTTGACAAAAATACTTCATTGTGACCTTATAATGAAGATTGATTGATAAAGGTGACACAACTTTTTGTTAAGAACTAAACTTTTATTTGATTAGACAAAGATTTTTTTTTATTGCTGAATGGGCCTTGACCTTGATTACGCCAGATGGTAAGCGAGCCTGCGAGCGTCTGATGGAGATTTTTTCGATAACAAAGGTATTTTTGTATTGTTTCTTTTTTTAACAATCTTAGTATATTTTTCAATCACTAAAATTTCGTAGTACCTCACTGTTTTTTGACCTGAAACTTTCTCACACATAATTCCGGGATGTGGCATCAAAAAAATCTACTCCAAGTTCCGTGTCCCGCTATTTCCCCAAACTACTCTACTTTATTGAGATACCTCGAAGGGTAAAAATTTCATTCGGAATATCATAGTGATTACGTCATACCAACATGAAATATTACGGAGAAGAATGAGGAAGTTATCTTGTGAATGGAAAATACTTATAAAGTTAGTGGAAAATTTGTTTCGTGTAATTTTGTGGCTTTTATAAAGATTGAAGCAAGAAATTTCCGAGTTGCTGGATAGAAATTTTGCAAGGTATCTTTTGCCCGAGGTTTAACTGGTTTCCTGAGGCAATTTCGTGGTCAGCTCGGACAAAAGATTCCTTTGCGTTAATCCAGGACAAAATCTATCTGTGTGCTAATTTTTATTTGTATCGGTTCAGCTGTTTATAATATAAATGTGTCCTTGAGTACCAAACGTTTTCACAAATGAGATTTTGTTCAGCGACATAGAAAAAGTCTTGATAAAAAATGAAAAATCAGCGGCCAGGAATGAATTACATTGTCTTTGATTGGTGACAACGCTGTAATGAATTTGAGAACAAAGATATTTAACGATCTTATCTTTCGATCCGCCTCCAAATTTATAGGGTGACTGGTAATTAGTGAAGTTGTTTAGGTATCGACATAAACAAATGATTGTATTCATCATAACAAACAACTTTCCCATTAAAACGATTTTTAACCCACTTCTAAAAAGGAGGAGGTTCTCAATTCGGATGTTTATAGACAGGGTTATTGGTAAAACATTAACAACCTCTTAAGAGGTCATTGTACTCATCATTATGAACAGGTCCTCTCAATCTGTGGTTCTTTCCTCAAAAGACCACCTCAGACATCGATCTACATGGTCTTCATATAACCTGACCAAGATTATGTCTGGACTTTAACCGGTTGAATGTCGTAATTACAGAAACAATTAAAAAGCCATTGTGTCTCGCGTGGATCTACGTTCCGACATACTACGGATTAAAAGAGACTGTGACCTCTGAGTTTGTTGTCAGCCTTTCTTCTCAGAGTAGTCAGATAGGCAACGCCGACTTCATCTAGTTTTTAACCCCCGACGCAAAAACGACGGGGTGTTATAAGTTTGACGTGTCTGTGTGTGTGTGTGTGTGTGTTTATATGTTTGTTACTTCTTCACGCTCAAACGGCTGGACCAATTTTGATGAAATTTTGTACGGAGGAAGCTGACACCCTGGATTAACATATAGGCTACTTTTTATCCCGATATTCCCACGGGATCGACATTTACCCGCGTAAATGAAATAAAAACCGCGGGGCGCAGCTTGCAAAATTAGTATTCTTTAGATCAATTTATGCCTTTTTATTTATTAGATCATTACTTTATGTACAGTATTAAAATAATATTAAGAATATGTACAAGTATATAAAAAGGAAAGGAAAGAATCAAAGGGCATCAAAAAATTCATCCGCATCGCTGTCAACAGGAAACGTGCCCAAAAGACTGGCAGCATTGCCACGTTGTATGGCAATGCTGATTTTTAACAATGTAATAGACGCTGCCAAGAAGTTTCTAGATCATAGTCCGATGGGACGGCAATCTGATACGACCGGAGAGAGATCAGGCGCAGGACCAACAGGTTTAAACGTGCTTTCCGGGACACGGGGGTATCACACCACCGATCTTGAAGACCGGGCTGCTACTGAGAAATTCCTAATAGAAACATCAAATAACACTTTGCCTGAACTGGGAATCAAAACCAATGGGGTCATGCGCTTGGTAAATAAAAAAAATAATAAAAAAATACAGGGTTAACCTCTTAAGAGGTCATTGTACTCATCATTATGAACAACTTTTACAGTAAAAAATCAGCTGTCCCCTTCATTTATGTTCGTATAACTCGTCAAAATGTAGTAAAAGTTGTTGAAATGAAATGAAATGATTTGCTTTGAAATGATTTTATTTTTTGTAAGTAGGTTTGTACAAACACTTTTACACGTCAATAATCTTTTTTTTTAAATTAAATTAAAAATTTAAAAAACCCTCGACAAAAATAAAATTAAGGAATCCCTACAAAAAGCATGAAATAAAAAAATAAATTTAAAAAAATCTTATGGAAGTCGGGGGACCTCAGAATAGAAGGTGTTCCAATTTTTTTAAATTTATTTTTTTATTTCATGCTTTTTGTAGGGATTCCTTAATTTTATTTTTGTCGAGGGTTTTTTAAATTTTTAATTTAATTTTTAATTTCATTCTTTTTGTAGGGACTCCTTAATTTTTGTATTTAATTTCTTTTATTTTCTTCCGTTTTAAGATTCTGGTAATTTGGTGTTTAATCAGGTTTTTTATCCGTCTAAAAATATTGATTAATTTATAGTTGAAGTATAATTTTTAAGACTAAACAGATTTTTTTGTTTTATTATATTTCTCAAGTTTTTAGTTTAAATTTCGTTAGGTAGTTAATATTCCTCATTCCCTTTCAATATAGTGTAAATTATTCTACTTGTCAAGCCCTTGCATTTGATACCTATATTGAAGGAGTTGTGAAAAAAAATGTAATTCGCCATTTTGTGGTGGCGGCCATCTTGGATTTGAAATTTTTAATAGTGTATAGTATTCTACTAGTCAAGCCCTTTCATTTTATACCTACCCTTAGTGAGGGAGTTGAGAAAAAAAAATGTAATTCGCCACTTTGTTGTGGCGGCCATCTTGGATTTAAAATTTTGTTATAGTGTATAGTTTTCTACTATTGAAGCCCTTTCATTTGATACCCATATTGAGGGAATTGTGTAAAAAATATGTTATCCGCCATTTTGTAGCGGCGGCCATCTTGGACCGATTTTCATCAAACATAGCTAAGAACACTCCCGACTAATACACCTTTCAAACAAAAAAAACTAAATCAAAATCGGTTCATCCGTTCGGGAGCTACGATGCCACAGACACACACACACACACCCCCACACACACACACTCACAAACTTTCGCCTTTATAATATTAGTGTGATATATATAATTATATATATTAAATAGTGTGATGAGGAACAGGGTGTAAAATTCACTCATACTCTATAGAAAAGGATGGATCCTCCTACCAGACGGGTGTCGTGTCTGGCAGGCAACTGCCCGATGATTCATTTCGGGTCGTTGTATATATATGCCAGTTGCGCGGTAAACTCTGCTTGCGAGATGCAGGATTTTGTGTGACGTCAGTATGACGCGTAGTTTGCATATGGCGTTGTAAATACCGCTACACAATAGTGGCGTTCAATTATATCTACTATTATAAAGCTTAAGAAGACCTATACTCAGCAATGGGTATGGTTAAATAACGGCCGAACCCTATCACCAGTTTCGGCATACAGGTAGAAAAACCTATCTATCTCTGGTGTTAACTTCCTAATAATCTATATCAATAAATCGCGAACGGTGATTAAGTATATGAAGGCGTGTCCCTAGCGCCATCTGGTGGGATTTGTTGATCAAATGATTGAACATTGTAGGGACGAGAGTGGCAGCGGAGGTGTCACTACTGTCACTCTAGCGGAACGTCATGAACGTCAGGCGGCCATCTGACTCGTGTGTTTGAAAGAAAAAGGTGGCGTGCTCGAGACGGTCACGACGGATCGCTTACGTCCTGAATCATAATCCGCAGCTGATTATAGTGGTGATATATTTTGTAATGTAAATTGAGATCCCTAATTATAAGGCTGCTGATCGAAGACCTGTCTAGCTATTTCAAGAATACCTCGCCCGATTACCCATTTTACAATGAGTGTTTCTGATATAGATACCCACGTGCCTATATATATTTTGAAGGAAAAGTATTCAATACTTACAGCTTTGTTAAGCGATTTCAACACGTTTTGTTTCAACAATTTCATTTGATAAATATTTTGCATATATACCATTGCAAGCACGTGACTGTAGGTACTGGTATTGGGCGGTATAGCTGTGGTTTCACA
Source organism: Oligia fasciuncula (assembly GCA_963082905.1). NCBI lineage: Eukaryota > Metazoa > Arthropoda > Insecta > Lepidoptera > Noctuidae > Oligia > Oligia fasciuncula. The sequence continues at coordinate 13,019,454 of OY720409.1, forward strand.
AAGTACACCGTTTTTCTAGGAAAAACCGTCAAAAGAAGTAAATAGTTTCGTCTGTTATAAACTGTAGTTTGTTATGTTTTCACAGCGGGAAGCACAGAACAGCGGGGTAATTGCGTAACACACTAATAGTAGCAATGGGTTTAATTTTGATAGTTCAACAACAATCATTGCGTTTTTATGTTGCTGAGCAGACACATTTTTCGAACTTTAGAAGCAATGGATTAGCAATATACTTCAAAATGATTCAGATTGAGGTTGATAGTGTGGGTTCCGTTTGATGCGGCGCGGCAGTGGCTGCGGCCTTACGTCAAGCAAAAGAAAGAGTAAAGTAAGAGGGAACAGGCTTCTTCTGGGTAAGTGCAAGACCTAGACTAAACTCAAGAGAAAACCCATTTCAAATAAAAAAAAAAAAAAAAAAAATGGGCCGTCTTTCGGCTGAAATGATGATGATGGTTTCAGAGAGTCTCCATACAGGTGTAATACACAGCCTAAGTGATATACATTTTACAGACTATCAATATCTGAACATGATAAAACAAAAACGATTTTTTTTTGTGGGGTCATTGACCGCTGTATTCACTTGCAATATCATTTTTTTTTTTTGTAAACTTCATAGACGTTATTGGTATCGATAATTCATCAAAAACATATTTACTCAACTCATACTTCAAGTAACAACAGTACCAGCGGTCGTTGACCCCTTAAAACGTCAAATCTTTTTTTTTCTAAACTGATGCCTGATGGGTATCGACCCATCAGGCATTCAGAGTTTTATAACTTTTGTTTACTGTTTTGTAACTTTTTTTTTATTAATATACAATAAAAAAAAAATATGCTAGTTTTATTTGATCCTGAATAAATAATTTCAGTGGGCACATTTTCAATGACATCCTACTATACATTATTATGGTTTTAAACCATTTATAACTAAGCTTTAAGCGTTTTCTGCTTATTTGTAATACTCTAAATAATACATTCTTCTTTGGTTTTCGATTTAACTATGTAACTTAAATTATCTACTAACATACCGGCTGACTTTTTTACCGTCTGAACAAACACAGGGTATACAAGGAGAATGAAGGTGCCTATGGCACAGAAATTTCTTTTTTTTTCCAAGAAAAACGAATCATCATCATCTGCCTAGCCTTTTTCCCAACTATATTGGGGTTAGCTTCCAGTCTAACCGGATGCAGCTGAATACCAGTATTTTACATGAAGCGACTGCCTATCTGACCTCCACAACCCAGTTACTGGGTAATACGATACCCCTTGGTAAGACTGGTTGTCAGACTTTCGGGTTTTTTTTTTAACTTTTCGCACAGAAAGGTACAAAGGCGGACTTAATGCTTTAGGCATTCTCTACCAGTCAACCAAGGGTGGTGAAGAGATTAAATGCTATGTGCTTTGGTTGAGAGGAACAATGATATAAATAAAAAAAAATACTATTAAAACTAGGTACACAAATACATAAATAGGTTATATACACATACATACTATTTACTCTAATATATACTTATAATATATATATATACATACAAATTCAAGGGAGAGAGGTGTTGAGATGACTCTACGCTATTTGTTTCGAAAATAACTCTGCAATTTCCGCTGCATACTCTTTCTGACTACCCGTAACGAGTGTCAAAGATCCAGGAATGACAGCCGGGACCAACGGCTTAACGTGCTTTCCGAGGCACGGAGGGGTCACGGTATGTAAAGATGGTCACCCATCCACGGACCAACCGCGGCAGCGTAGCTTAACCTGATCGATCGACCTGTGCGGCTGTTATTATTTAGCGACGGGCCCGTCCAAAAAAAACGAATATAACGACTAATAATATAATAATTCAAGTTAAGCACCCTTTTCTACGGGCGGAAATTATCAACGACATTCAATCCTTTGATTGAAGCCGTCGGCCGGATCCAATCAAAGAGTTGAATGTAAAACAAAAAACAAGAGATTTTTTCTTTTCTTTTTTGGAAAAAAAAAAGGAATTTTTGTTCCATAGGCTTTCTACTCCGTTCTCCTTTTATACCCTGTTTTTGTCCAGACGGTAAAAAAAGTCAGCAGGTAATAACAAAATTGAATAAAAATAATCTTTTCACAACCGTCTAAACTATGTATTTAACTCCTTCACAACCTTAACTACTTAAAAAGCATTTTCTCATTTTAAAAATAAATATTTTCTTAACTTTTTCCTTGACGTGGAAACGCACTTCGTGCGTTTATTGAAAGTAAACTGAATATCATTTACATAGACGTCTAGAAAAGTTGACACACATACTTATGTAAATAACACGATACAAAGTGCAGCCAACGAGACGAGATAATATACGTAAACAACCTGGGGCCCAAGTCTGCTATTTTTATAAATTCGTCATTTCAACACGATCCCATTGTCATTTTGCTAAAAGAGAGGAGAGAGGCTTTAATTCATTGAGGCATCCACAGGCAAGCCCGGTTAAGCTGACGACAACGTCATAGGTCGAACAGCGCGACGTCATTAACAAAAAATGTTGTTCATTCCTGTTTGGATTGCGTTCTAAGTGGTACGATTTTTTTCTAATCCGTTATTATTAGTCTTTGTTGTTGATTTTAAGTATGGGATCACCGCCTGGTAGCACATGATTGATTAGATAGTTTTGTGATCAATACCATTGATTCGGAGTCTTCTGACGAATCATCTTCGTCTAATTCAGACGATAACGATTAGAATAGGAAGTTTAAAATTAGTATACATATAATTTCTTTAAATAAAAATGTTATGAACCCCTGAAAGTTTGTTTACATTCTTTACCTCATCTTGTTGGCCTACCTAAAGCTATTTGACTTTCATTAAACATGTCTTTATGTATTAAAGTTAGTTAAGAACAATTTGTTGGCTAAATAAAAAAACAAAAGTTAACTGTGTGATGCTGAACAAACGATTATGCACTCCTTATATTTTAGTTAAACGTATACCTACCTACTGAAAATGAGTTTGTGATCTCGAACTTATAAAACGTACAGCCTACTAATTACTGACACATTAAAAATCTCAATACAAATTCAATCTAAAACTGCTACACTTAAAGATCATTATAGAAAACTTTTTTCCTTTAACTTAAGGGTGCACACAGACCGCGGTGACTGATAAAAATGTCACCTCAATACGTCTCAAAATATGTTACAATATTGCCGATCCACTGTGGTCTGGTTGCAACCTAAGATCACAAAATTGATAGGTTCGGAATATAGTCTCCATATAACGAGCAAAAACAGGCGCACGCACCCTCAGACGCGTACATACGGTGACCCGATCTATCTCGGTCGAATGCTAATCGCATGTGCGCTTCACTCACTGTGCATGAAGCATGTGTGCGTGCAATTTTGCCAATGATTTATATCGTTAGATTTGCCTTAATGATGTGTACATAAGTCGCGCGAAAAGTGTCAAATACTGTGACCTCACATATTAAGGAGAGTGAGAGACCTATACCTAATCGTTTCCATGACAAACAAGACTTGACATATTGCATAGTGTGTATCAGAGGTGTCAAAACGAAACAGAAACGCGACCATGTTTTGTCACGGGTGGGGCGAATCTTACGATTTCAATCTTTGGTTTTCGCTCGATGTATGGAGCCAACCTTCTGTACCTATTTATTAAGTGCCAAGTCCTTTGTTCTTTACGCCGTCCCAAAGACAATTTCCTCTGGTCTGGAACAGGACGCATGATGACGCAGAACATCCGCGGATGTTGACTTGATGCAGTTGTTCATGTGAATGTCTGAGGATGCGTTTGAGTGATGCTGCTCGCGGCGCGTGCGCTGGCAGCAGTAGCGGCGAGCAATGTCACCGCAGAGAGACCTGGAGGAAGAATAAATGGTTAAAAACCTATTAACTGTGAAGTCTTCAAGGAGTATGTAAGGATTGAAGCAGGTGGCGTTTCTGCCTACCCCCCTGTAAAAAAGGCATGAGTTATCTTCAAGGACAACAACAAGTTATTGGGGGCAAGACTTTGATTTCCCCGGTAGCAATGGTGCGTTCTACCGATTCTCGAACTAGGTCATCATCTGCCTTTTCCCAAATATGTTGGGATCGGCTTCCAGTCTAACCGGATGTAGCTGAATACCAGTATTTTACATGGAGCGACTGCCTATCTGACCTCCACAACCCAGTTACTGGGTAATACGATACCCCTTGGTAAGACTGGTTGTTAGACTTTCGGGGTTCTGACTACCCGTAACGACTGTCAAAGATCCACGAGTGACAGCCGGGACCAACGGCTTAATGCTTTCCGTGGCACGGAGGGGTCTCGGTATGGTCACCCATCCACAGACCAACCGCGGCAAGTGTAGCTTAACCTGATCGATCGACCTGTGCGGCTGTTATTATTTAGCCACGGGCCCCTTTTCCAAAATATATTGACGACAGCGTTTAGTTTATTGGTTGATATTATCTTACATAAAAACCCCCACTTCTAAGTATGGTTTTGATCTACAGATCGACCCTAACGCTATAATTATTCTGGAAGAATATTTAATCGGTACCTACATTCTGCGGGGTAATTACGTAACACACTATTAGTAACGGTTTCATTTTGACAGTTCAACAACATTCATTGCGTTATTTACGTTGTTGAGCAGACACATTTTTCGAACATATGAAACAATGGATTGGCAATATCCTTCAAAATTATTCAGATTGAGATTGTTAATGTGTTACACAGGGTGCTGGTCTGCCTAAAGACTAATAAGGCGATAGAATAAATAGTTCTTAAGTAATGTAATACTTTACTCGGTAGCCCTAGCTGCCAAATAGAAGTCTACATAAATGACCTATAAATTCTAGACTATTCCGGAAATCAACCGCGTTCAGGGTTCAATAGATCAAGTACCTAGTTTATATGGTAACTAGATTGAATTTAGTCCAGCAAAGTTGTCAGGGTCAGTGGTTAGAGGAGCTCGTGGCAAAGTTTTAACAGCCGCACGGGTCGATCAAGGTTAAGCTACGTTTGTCGAGGTCGGTCCGTGGATGGGTGACCATCTGTTATACACCGAGACTCTTCCTAAAATGTACACAACACTATAGAGAGTGTCTCATCTGTCCGCTTTGTTGCGCAATTATACATACATTTTGCTAGCAGAACGATCTGGCTGCGCAGCCATGGTGTCCCAGTGAGATACAGACCTAAGACTTAACCCTTTTCACCGCCATACGTCAAAAAATCAAAAACGTGCCCTCGGTGTCAAAGTCTGTCATGTAATCGAACAGTGACGTGCTGGGCACATCTTGGTTTGTCATCTATACATGACTGTGGTGGTCAAAAGGTACACAGTAGTTATTCTAAAGAAACACATACCTGCAGCAAGAATCCAAGGTTTTCCTGAAGGCTGCCCTAAAGTCCCTGTTGAAGTATGCATAGATGAGGGGGTTCAGCGCCGAGTTGAAGTATCCCACCCAGAAGACGGCGGCCACCACTGGAGGGGGAGAGGGGCAGGCGTCTCCGCAGAGGGCTGTGATAATGTACCTATGAGGAAGAGGAGATATTAAAGACAAATGTAGGAAGATTAAACTAGTGTATGGTCTAATCAAAAAGTATCTGGTGAAAGTGTAAACAAACCCTTTTCAGATTAAACTCTTACGCAATCAGTCACTAAAAGCAATTTTGCAGAAGAGCTCCTGTTATAGCGAAGGTCAGCAGTACAGGAGTATCGAAAATGAAAAAAAAAAAAATGAAAAAGACACCTCTCTTTTATCAGATTTTTTTTTCATTTTAGGTTTTTTTTTTGGATCTAGAGTTTAAATAAGTATGGAAGTTCGTCATTTTTCCGTTAATAACATCGGGCAAATGGCTTGTCAGTATAATGCTACATTAACGTCGAAACATGCTCACGCTTAAAATCGTGCACAATTATTTTAAACATGAATAAATGTCTCGTGAATGACATTCCTCTTTAAATCCATATACTTTACTGAAGAAAACTTTTGTTTAAATTGTCTCTTACCATAAGAAGAAGGGCAGCCAACATGCCAAGAAAGCTGACATGATAATCCCGAGTGTCCTGGCCGCTTTTCGCTCTCTCTTCATCTTGCTGCTGGCCATAGGCTGCATTTGCATGCTCTGCCTCTCTCTCATGACCTCGCCCATCGAGATCCCGTTGATCTGCAGGTGCTTGTCCAGGAGAAGGGCTGCTACTTTACTCCTGAGGACCAAAGGAGAGTATGGGTTATTTGCGGGAAATATTTACAAGAATAAAAAAAAGAGCATCTGTGTCCCAGCAGTGGGAATATCATAGGGACACAAGCCTCCTCTCTTTAAAAGAAAGAGAGAAACAAAAGAAAATATGTTAAAACTTCTTGAATCCTAATCATCGTCGTCTGCCTAGCCTTTTCCCAACTACGTTGGGGTCGGCTTCCAGTCTAACCGGATGCAGCTGAATACCAGTATTTTACAAAGAGCGACTGCCTGTCTCACCTCCACAACCCAGTTACTGGTTAATAGGTACGATACCCCTTGGTAAAATTGGTTGTCAGACTTTCGGGCTTCTGACTACCCTACACATAAAAATGTCAGTGATAATCTGGAAACGCGATCATAGGCTGATTGATGTGACTTAAAATCACTTAAAAATAAACTGTATTCATCATGGATGCAATATTTAAGCAAATCCCTTTTTAATATTACATTTTGGTGAAGCAGGTAACTGCAAGTAGGTTGAAGGATGTTGCGAAATAAATATAACAAAGGCCACAGTTTTTTTTTATCCGAGATTAAATACATTGACGTCCTTTATCTGGAGAGGCCTATTCGAGATATTCACAATCATGACTTTGGGTATTAGTTTAACACATGACTGGTTTCTGTCCCAATAATGAACCCAACAAAATCCCAGAATACGCAACGATGCACAAAATCTTTCGATCAGATATCCACAAATAATAATCAAAAACGATCTTCCGTTCACTCGTTCATTCGCTCCCGTAAGCACTATCAGGGTAAATGACAAGAAAAGGCCACTCCGATTGTCAAGAACTGAACGATTCGAAAGTCCAATAGATTTTATCGTTCGCAGAACCCGATGCGATAATAATTCGAGCCGACCTTTCAGGAAAAACTGATCCAGTACTAAGTGCCTACTGGAAAACGTTTGGCTTCGAATATAAATTTTAGGTAGCAACGTATATCTGGAATTTTAATCTTGAAAGTGCCTTAGCAGTGTCTTTTTTATATTAATTTAGAGCTCTACGAGCTCTCAGTACCGAGACGAGTATGTAAAACCACAGTTTGTCATAATATTACTTCAATAATTATTCCTAGAAGCTTGTTTTACATTTTAATCCTTGTCCCTTGAAAGCAGTAGTGGCCGAGTGGTAAAGGCTGCGACTTTCAAGTTGTAGGTCGTAGGTTCGAGCCCAGACAGGTGCTTTACTTTGTGTAAATTATTTCGATTTATTCCGGTCTGATTCCCTGAACCCCCTCCACCCCCCTGAGATCTAAGTTTGGTTGTCAGACTTACGGGCTTCTGACTACCCGTAACGACTGTCAAAGATCTAAGAATGACAGCCGGGACCAACGGCTTAACGTACTTTCCGAGGCACGGAGGGGTCACGGTAAGATGGAACCCATCCACAGAAAAACCGCGGCAAGCGTAGCTTAACCTGATCGATCGACCTACTTACAGAAATAAAATCATTTGTCATTTAAGAATTATGTTTGGTTTTGTGTTATTTCTTGTTCCGTTTGTTAAAGTTTAGTATTTAGTTATAGTTTAGTGGATTAGTTCTTACTTTTGTAATTTTTGCATGCCTACTGGGATAATATGGCTGAACCTATTTCCATTTATCCATGATATATGTACCCATGTTTGCAGAATAAAATATCTTTGTCTTTGAAAGTGGATTACGCAATTAGAGTGTTGCTACCTACATCTCGAGATCGCTGTACCTATTTTAATTATAATACATATGTTTAACAAATAAAAACTTTGACTTTGGCTTTACATCTGGCTACCAAACGTCTTATTTATTTATTTATTTAATACTTCAAGCACATAAATGTACAAAGGCGGACTTAATACCATAGGCATTTTCTACCAGTCAAACTATGGGTAATGCAAAGACAAACAGTGGTAGGTGCAATCAAGAACATTGACGAATAAATATCTTAAGCAATCATAAGAATATGTCTTAAGCAATCTTAACTCAAAACCATCTTCAACAAGCTTAACAAAACCACTTTATACATAAATTTACTACAACTTTAGTATAACCGGCATACTAAGGCCCCTACTAAGGCTCAAGTAGTGGGTACCCCAAAAAAGAAAACCAACATTGTATTCCGCGTTCAGTCGCACCACTTTCTGAATCAGACACTTGACCCGGCCGCTAACGAGAGCCTCTTTAGATGTTGGTCGAGGCTCTTGTCCATTAATATTAATTGCTTGACATTATCTTAAAATTCTGTGTTTTTCCAAATTATGTTATTACGTTACCTCTTAATTAAAGGTTAAGACAGAGGTTTAGTTTAGTAGTATAGGAACGACCGTATTGCTATTTTTGTCAGTCATAATTTCTAATACCGGCCAAATTTTATTGCTCAACACATTCATTATCATTTCAGCCGAAAGACGTCCACTGCTGGACATGGGCCTCCCCCAAGCACTTCCACTTCGACCGGTTCTGTGCTTCTCGTATCCAGCGAATTCCTGCAGCCTTGACATGGTCAGTATTGGTTAACTATTTAGTATAATTAATAAAGAATCACATTCATTGGTTAGAGTATCGTTACGTTATATCACTCATATTATATACCTATATTTATTTTGTGCAAATTAAGGCCTACTCAGATATAAGCGATGTCGTTGTCGCTCTCGGTAATGATACCGAATCGGTACGCGATACTGCTGTCGCACACGACAGAATATCGAAAAGGTACGCGATATCGCTGTCGCGCTCGGTATCGATACTGGTCCTCCTTCTTACTATTGAGCCTACCGAGCTCATTAGCTATATCGCGTACCGGTATCCTATCGTGTGCGACAGCAACAAAGCTTATATCTGAATAGCACTTTACCTACATCTAGTGAATATATATTAAAACTAGCTGCGCCCCGCGGTTTCACCCACGTAAATGTCGATCCCGTAGGAATATCGGGATAAAAAGTAGCCTATATGTTAATCCAAGGTGTCAGCTCCCTCCATACAAAATTTTATCAAAATTGGTACAGCCATTTGAGCGTGAAGAAGTAACAAACATATAAACACACACACGTACACACATACACACACTCACAAACTTTCGCCTTTATAATATTAGTATGATAGTGTGAAAAACCTTTTTAACTTGATGTTTTTTAGAATACGTAGTTTATTTTACTACTAACAACAATATACAACCTAACACTGACCTGCAAATTGCAAAAAAAACGTAAGAAAACATGAATTTCGCTCGCTACCTCAGACGCTTTCCCCTTGATGACTAGAACATTTGCCTCATTAAACCATTCCGTTATTCAAACAGATCTTACACGTGGTGCGTGACTTTCCATCAGTCAAAGTATAAACAAAAAAAAAAAGGTCAAATAAGAAAAATACTTTCACTATAAAGAAACTCGTAAATGTTTTATTTTTGACATAAAGGCGAGGATACACATCCTGTATTTTAAATGAGATAACAACATACATGTACCTTTTCATGCCTGTCTTTATTTTGCGTACCAATATAAGTAGCATATGTTTTTCCGACAGACTGAGTTTTCCGGTTTTTCAAGCGAGGGGTGCGAATTTAAATGTGTTCGGCGTCAAAAGTATTTTATGAGTGGAAATTATGACAGTTATAAATTATGCTTCAGTAAAAAACAAACTCTAATGGATGTCACGTAGAAACTTATCCCCTTACTAATAAACGTTGTATAGCGTCTGTATAGTTACACAACGCTTTGTCTTCTTCTTTCGAAAGTCAAATTACTGACGACTGAAAGAGAGAAATCGGTGTGTAACTATTCATTCAATTCATTCATCCATGCATTGGAAAACACGTTAAGCCGTTGGTCATGACTGTCATTTTTAGGGTTCCGTTGTCAAATGGCAAAAAACGGTACCCTTATGGATTCGTCATGTCTGTCAGTCTGTCTGTCCGTCCGTATGTCACAGCCACTTTTTTCCGAAACTATAAGAGCTACACTGTTGAAATTTGGTAAGTAAGATGTATTCTGTAAACCACATTAAGATTTTCACAAAAAAAATATAAAAAAACAATAAATTATGGGGGTTCCCCATACTTAGAACTGAAACACAATTTTTTTTTTTCATCTAACCTATACGCGTGGAGTATCTATGGATAGGTCTTCAAAAATTATATTGAGGTTTCTAATATAATTTTTTTCTAAACTGAAAAGTTTGCGCGAGAGACACTTCCAAAGTGGTAAAATGTGTCCCCCCCCCCTTAACTTTGTAACTTTGTTCTTTATAACTTCTAAAATAAAAGAAATATAAAAGTAAAAAAAAAATATGATGTACATTATCATGTAAACTTCCACCGAAAATTGGTTTGAACGAGATCTAGTAAGTAGCTCGCCGGTGAAAATTTAAAAACATATGATGGTACGGAACCCTCGGTGCGCGAGTTCGACTCGCTCTTGCCCGGTTTTTATATTTCAATTGACAATCGATACTTGTAGCCCGAAAGTCTGACAACCAGTCTTGCTAAGTGTATCGTATTACCCAGTAACGAGGTTGTGGAGGTCAAATAGGCAGTCGGTTCAAGTAAAATACTGGTATTCAGCTGCCTCCGGTTAGACTGGAAGCCGACCCCAACATAGTTGGGAAAAGGTTCGACAGATGATGATGAATTAGTAGTTCTAGGTTTATACCATACTTGTTAAAGGCCTAAAAATGCCACACCTTTTCATTATGCGACTATACCTACTTGATGAGCAGTGGTGGCCCAGTAGTAACAACCACAACCTACGAGTTGTAGGTCATAGGTTCGAACCCAGACAGGCGCTTTACTTTACCACTGCTCTCAAAACGGTGAAAAAAACATCGTGAGGAAACCAGCATGTCCTAGAACCAAAACTTCGAAGGCATGTGACATCTACCAACCCGCACTGCGCCCGCGTGGTGTATTAAGGCCAGGATCTCGCAGAGAGGAGACCTGTGTCCCAGTGTCCCAGCAGGGGGAATATTATAGGCTGTTTAAGTGTTATGTTTTGTATTTTCAATCGTTATGCCTGCTAGCAGTAGTAGTAACTTTCTTACACTATACCATGCCATAGGCCAAAAGGTTCCACACCTTTCCATTACGCGAGTATAACCGTTATTACCAAAGAACATTGGAAGTTTTCCCTACGAGTACTTACCTATATTAAAAATAAAAAGTCTGGCGGCCGTAGCGATAATGTTTAATAAGCCGACGTAATACTCGTAATATTCGCCGTATTTTTGTAGTACCCTCATTTTCTGACAGTATTTGCCTTCTAGGTGTAATATTGTAGGTAGTTGATTTTCGTGAGTAGAGTATAATTTGATGGTTTTGTTACTTCTTCTCTAAACGAAGTTCTTTTTACATCTTGTCTAGATAACGGTTTTTAGGCACTTAAAAATATTTTTTAATGAATGTTTGTCTGACAATACCTAAACTTATGCGTGTGTAAACATAATTTCCAAACGAATATAAATTAAATCCCTTATTTAAATTACGTACGAACAATAAGTAAATAAGTAGGTTCTAAAACAAGGTTTATGTATTGTGACTTGTTTTGTGTTTCTAATCTTTATTCTACACACATATCCTTGGATTACCTTTATTTTATGTTGTGAGTGTGTTTTGTTTATTTTAATTTAATGTGATGTATAGAAATTCTCGGGCTGTCTGATGGAGATGGTATGGAATAAGAAATACGGAGATGCGGGTAGTTGTTTCTCCATAGAAACGCTCTCGCCTGGTTTCTTTCTGGTTAATGACATTAAGCAATGATTTTTGCAGAATAATAAATATTAACTACTTGTATGTCCTTAAGTTTTCCTTTTTGATGATACATTATTTTTATAAACACTAGAACCCTCAAAATTGCCGATTTAAACCGCTGTCAACAGAGGCCTAGTGTACAAATTTGACAAGTATAAATGAAAAAAGAAAAACATAGGGACACAGTATATATCCTTCTTATTCAGTTTACGAAATATCTTTTAAATTGGTCCAATATTGGAGGAGGAAATAGGCGAGAGCCGAACTTCGAATAATTAATTTTTACTTAGCCTTTTTAAAAGTCTCTCCGACCGCATTTTCTCTTAAACTTATACCCAACAAAAGACATTAGCTCATATTTTCGTTTAGCTCATGACGAGAGAAGGCATAAACATTAAAGGCATATATTATTCAGTTATAAGCGATATTGCTGTCGCGATACTGGTCCAAAGTGCGTAACCAGAAGGTGAACCAATATGGGCGTGTTCATACTATGTCGTGACGATTAATTTATCGTTGGACGACTGTCGTCTCTAGCTGTTCCCATTATATCGACGGTTTATCGTAATTGTGTCGTCGAAATATTTTATCGATGAACGACTGTCGTATCTAGCTGTTCCCATTGGATCGTGACGATATTTTTACTGTTCACGGCAGTCGCCTTGTCGTTTGTGTGATACGTGCTACGATAGATCATAGTCGCAATAACGACACACGATTTGTCGTCACCATAAGTCGTGACGTTTTTTTATCGTTTTACGACTGTCGTATTAGCCGTTCTCATTAACTTTCCAATCTGTCGTCACTGCAAAAAAAGTCGTGGACGACAGTTAATCGTGTAGCCCAATACGTGAACACCTCCATTTAAATACACAAGTCACGACGCTTTAAACGTCACGATAATCTGTCGTCACGACATAGTGGGAACGGGGCCTATCGCTACCGAGCGCGACAGCGATATCGCTTATATCTGAATAGGCCTAATATGTAGGCCATAAATGTCTAGGTTTGCTACACTTGCTAAATGGTGATGTAAAACTATTTAACGGTATGATTGCTGCAAGGGCTGCTTTATAAGTTTCGATTCTCGTTCGGAGCATATTTTTGCATAGCCTACAGATTCAGGTATATGCACGTTATGATTTGTAAACGAACTTCTGATACAGGTGAAAACCCTACGCAGTGGGGGGTACGTAAGTTACCTATAGTACGTTTATTTCACGAAGCGATGTGCGCTTTACTTGTGGTTACCAAGTGTACAAACACTGTGAATATGTGTGTAAGCGCAAGAGTTTTCGGTACCGTCCGAGACACTGGCGAAGTCGGAAGTGTGTGTGCGTGTGTGTGTCTGTGTTATGTGCTGACGCTACTCGTCTTGGGTGTACTATGCCAAATAATCGAATATCAATTGATCGACCACTATAAATCGAACGTTTAAATACTCGAACGTTCATAATATCGAATGGATATTAAATCGAACATTCAATACATCGCACAGTCAATACATCGAGTGTTCAAAATATCGAATGTTTGTTTGATCGAGCGTTCAACGCATCGCATATTCATTCTATCGAAAAATCCATCATCTCATTCATCATCTTTCTATCTATTGTGGGTTTTATTTTAATTTGTCAGACAATCAGGATGTTTTACCAACTCTGAAATCACGAAAAAAAAATCAGCTGTTTCATTTTAGTCAAGTAGGTATTGAACTTTTTTTTTTTCGTGATGTCAGATTTGGTCCCATAGTGAAAGTTGTTCATATTCATGGGTAGAACATCCTGTAAAAATTTGGAACCGGTAAAAAAAATCACCGGTATACAACCTTTATTATTCTCCGTGCAAAAAACTCCTTTGAAACGAACAAAAATGTAATTCAACAAAGATATTGAAAATCTTTAAGAAGACATTGTAATTCACAAAATTACGGCAGAATTTATTACGTTGGCATTTCGTTTTGTCTTAGAATTTTCAGGTTAACGATATTAAAATCTGGCGGAAGATGCGGAATTTATTATGAAAATGGATTAGTGGTGGAGTGTCGGTATTTGGTCTGTGTGTTGGTCCTTTTGTGAAAGGCGTTTTGTCTCGTAGCATAATGAGCCTGTAAAGTTACGAAGGTTCTAAACCCAGACAGACGCTTAACTTTTTGTAAATTATTTTCATCACTACTGTTCTCAAAACGGTGAGGGAGAACATCGTGAGGAAACCAGTATATCCTAGAACCAAAAATTCGAAGACATGTGACATCTACTAACCCGCACTGGGCCCGCTTGGAGAATTCCAGTCCACTCATCGAGAGGAGGCCTGTGTCCCAGCTGTGGGAACATTTTAAGACTGATTATGTAGCTCAGCTGTTGCGATTCTTGCAATTAAAAAAATATTACTAGAACATGCGAATTAGAACCTTTAAATTGAAAACCATAAAAATGAGAAAAATGTGAGACAGAACTCATAACTACAAATTTTTCTTTTAAAACATTTAGGTTCGTTGCAAAAGTTCGTTGCATAAATTAATTCCGACGATCTACCGCGTCTAGGTTGAAGATTAAAAGATAATGTAGTTAGAACTTCGTCTATAAGATAGAAAAAGAATGAATAATGGAAGGATGAACTTTCCTCCCAAAATTCTTCATCCGGGCGAAAGATAAAATTATTTTGTATTTTGTAAGGCTTTGATATATATTTAATTGATTTCCGCAGTAAAGAGATCTTTGAACACCGGTATATAGGTACTAAGGTACTAACTACTTTACTAATGAATGGATATTACTCAAAAGTAGTTTTGACATTGTTCAAATTAGATCGAAAATCGCCCGTCCTTCACCACTTTCTATTAGGTACATACTTTACCTGGGAAGAAGTGCGCAACAAACTGGGTTATTCCGTTATACAGGGAAACGCATGTCCGAGAATCCACTCTAGACCTAATTTATAGGCTAAGAGTGGTTCTGCACTGCATCCGATCCGAATCCGAATTCAAGATCCCAGGTCAATCCGAATTGGGAATGTTCTAAATTCGGACGGACAGAGTTCGGGTCTAGTGCACAACCCCTCATACAAATAGTACCACGGCCACTCCGGACCGACATTTCTCGAATTCGGATCGGATGTAGTGTAGAACCGCTCTGGGTGGATTCTCGGACATGCTTTAACGCCTTAGGGTGGATTTTTTCAGGTGAATAAACGGAATAACCGGACAAACTCCCCAGCAGCACAGCTGTCGGTTTAATTTTTTTTTAAGAACATATTCTGTTCAATAATATCTCCTAAAACACAGAAATAAAGACATAACTCATAGATAATAGACACATTTGACAGATTCTGTACGCCAGATGGTTCAAATATGAGTAGGTACATGTTACGAGTATCCAATAGCAATATCGTGAAAGCTTTGGCACTGCAGTATCGTATTTGATGTCTGTTTCGGCAATCATTTGAAGACTGATGTTTATATGAATAGCAGTTTCGGTCACAAATTCTTGGCAATGGAAATACGTATGTCGATGAAGTATCTGGTTTCCTAGCCTTTTTTTGAGTTTTCCTCGCGCCCACCTGGGAGCTTTGAGTGCCTCGGAAAGCACGTTTAACCGTTGGTCCTGTAATTTGAAGATCTTTGACAGTCGTTACGGGTAGTCGGAATCCCAAAAGTCTAACTTCCCGATCGATATTAATTATTAATCGATATTAATTTATGAGTTCCACGGAGTACCGAATATAATTTACTGGGTAGTGGAGGTCAGATAGGCAGTCGCTCCATGGAAAATACTGGTATCCAGCTGCATCCGGGTAGACTGGAAGCCGACCCCAACATAGTTGGGAAAAGCTACGTACTTACATTGATTGAAAGTGATTACTTCATGTAGCCCACGAAATTGTTTTTTATATAGCATGTTGTAAAAAAAAAGAACAGGTAGGAATAGGCTTTAATTAGGTACCTACTATAAAATCATTTAAAATTGCTGTTGTAAAAACGTCAGTCATTTTTGATTTGGCGGGCTACAAACTCTCAAACTCAAACTCAAAGCATTTATTTCAATTAAACCATTAACAGGCACTTTTGAATTGTCAAGAAGTCGGTCAGTCAGAAAATATGAAGCTACATTGAACGAATCATCCTACGATAAGAGTTTGGCAGGTTCTCAGCTTTAATTTGTCAATTCAGAAACCGAGTGTTAGTTCATATTTCCTTTGAATGTTTCCAGCCGTCAACTTGCTGTTAAAAACAATTTCAAATGTCAATCAACCAGCACCCCAACTCCGTAATACACTTTCAATCGATTTTAAAGGATATTACTAATCCATAGCTTCATTTGTGTGCAAAATTTATCTGCGCGACAACGTAAATGACGCAATGAATGTTGTAGAATTGTCAAAATGCATTGCCATTGTAAGTATGTGCGCAGTAGTATTTTTTTTTTACTGCTAAAAGGCCCCGCTCTTGATCTCGATCACGACTGATGAAAAGCGATGGGCGAGGTCTATGATGGAACGAGCGTGCCCAGAAGATGCCTAATTGCGTAATTGCGGGTACCGCAAGGTTATCCGTCATCCCCGATCTTCATGTAACCACAAACATTTATTAATCTCATTAACGACACTTCTAACAAATTAATATTCTGACTAATTGACACGTAAATTATTCAGAGTTCAGAATATTTTATAAAATGCTAATAATTCATTTAAATTCAATCGGAAGCGAGTGTTGGAATTTTAATTTGCATTTTATTTCGAAACTAACTGAATTTTAACTTAGTTATTGACAAACGGGGATTGTTAGGGTAGATAAATTGAATTATTCTGAAAATTCGCATTGCAATAATAAAAGGCATATTCGTTCACTTTAGCATAAGCATAATCAGCGTATAATTTTCCATTTTTGCTGGGACACACGCCTCTTCTCGATGAGAAGGAGTGGGCCGTAATCTACCACGAATAGAATAATGTCACATGTCTTCGAATTTTTGGTTCCATGACATGTCGGTTTCCTCATGATGTTTTCCTCAGCATTTTTGAGAACATTGGTGATGAAATAATTTACACAAAGTAAAACACCTCCTTGGGTTCGAACCCACGACCTACAACTCGTTAGTCGCTGCTGTTACCACAGGGCCACCACTTCTTACCATTCATTCCATCACCATTAATTTATAGTTATTTGCATGACACTTACAAAAACTTTTGTACGCACAGGTGTTTTTGTAGGATTTTTAAAAGAGTGGAGTTTCTCGTCACTTCTACTCCATAGGACTAATTGGAGCCATGCACCTAGCTTGACGTTTCATAAGTGATTGGTACAAACGCCAGCTCATCAAGCTACTACAATCTGTCAAATTTCTTTAATAGATTTTCAACTTTAATAGATAAAGCATTAGGTTCAAGGTTGATTGGGAAAATTTGACAGTTTCGGGTAGCTTGATGTGCTGTGGCGTCTGTAGATAGATAAATGTGAAATAAAATAAGTATTTTAATTTCAGAATTTTTGGTATACGTTGTTTCTGAAACAATCCATAAACGAATACGAAAATAATTAACAAATTTGGATTTATGTAATGACAAGTTTACAGCTTTGTCATTACATAAATCAAAATTTGTTAATTTTTTGTTAAGTTTGTACCAATCACTTATGAAACGTCAAGCTAGGTGCATACAAGTAGGCACACCACTCGATGATAATCAAATGTACGGTCGGCTGCAAAAATGGATGGGCAATTCAGACTCAAAATCCTATGAATCAAGAAATGACACCATCTAGCGTAAGTTATTTGTTTTAATATATTTAGGGGGTTTTAATTTAAGAATTATATTTTATTTAAAATTAATATTAATTTCTTTTTTATTTATTTGAGTTCGGGGGACTTTACCTCGTTATGGATATGATAAACTAATTTATTTTTGAAAACTTGAACTTCAAACGTTCACAGGAAAATAGACATTACCCACCCATGGACTTTTGCAGGTGACTGTAGGTACATAATAAAATATACAATTTATGTTGCAAAGTATTATTATTATTGTGAATGTGTCATATTATTTATTTTGTTTTTTTTTCTCAGTTTTAATCATGGTCTGGCAGTTTGAGTAATTTATGTGGCCTACCCAAATGCCCATTATTTCGTATTGTTCGTCGAATCTTTAAGCTTCATAAGTTCTATGTTGAGCTGCATGATTACCTACTGACAAATGCGTGCACTGACTGGACAGATCCACTCAATCTGTGTTTCTTTCCTCAAAATACCATTTCAGACACCAATCCTATGTAGATTGGTGTCTATAGATGATCTGACCAAGATTACCTCTGGACTTTAAAAGAGACTGCGACCTCTGAGTTTGTTTCGACCTTTCTTCTGAAGCCGACCGATCTCATCTACATAGTTTTTAAAATATGATTGACGTGTAAACGTGTTTGTACAAATCTAGTTACATAAATAAAATCATTTATCACAGGGGAAAGTAATTTGGAGACTATGTTGTGAAAATAAATAAGTAAATGTTAAAATATCAAACTGTCAAAAGTAATGAACTGAATGACTGTCAAACTTGTTCACATGTTTATCTTTAGTATGTTTTTAACAGCATTATACATAATATGATTATATATCTACTCTGAGTTTTAACGTTATCCTAAAATTCACTACATTTTAGAAAACAAAGTCGCTTCCCGCTGTCTGTCTATGTATGCTTAGATCTTTAAAACTACGCAACGGATTTTGATGCAGTTTATTTTAATAGATAGAATGATTCAAGAGGAAGGTTTATATGTGTATAACGTGTGCATTTCATGGAGATCAAATTTGCCGTTTACAGCATAACATTAAAATTAATATCTTAGAAGATATCAGAGATTTAAAAAGCGAGGACAGAGCGGCTGGCGGGGCGGTACGAAGTTCGCCGGTCAGCTAGTATTTAATAATTAACTAAACACGTCAGAGCAAGTTAGTTTGTAACAAGTTTACTTATATCTGATCAAAAAGTATCTGATGAAAGTGTAAATAAACCCTCTTCAGATAAATTCTTAAATAATCACGTACTAAAGGGACTTGGCAACACATTTAGGTGATTTCAACCTTATATTCCACAACTTTTTCCACCAATTATTGTTAGAATAACATTATTAAACTGTATTTGAAAAATCATCGACTACAAGTTGAAGTTATGAAAATAAAATTAACCTGGATTGTTTCTTTAAGGTGATTACAAATTTGAATTTCAGTTTAAAGTATTATAATATGAAATCAAAGATAATTTGTAAGTGACACTGCAAATTGGCATCCACAGATACGTTTTCTGATCCATTTGCTTACACTTTCGTCAGATACTTTTGAAATAGAATTTAATACGTACCTATTGGTGGAATTTAAGTTGTCCGTGTAAATCCAGTTTTAGGGATACTAAAGCGAGTGTCTTTGGTTTCCTACCAGTAAAGTTCAGACAATGTATATTGATTGTTAAGGGGAGAATAAATTTATAGGACCGAAAATCCGTTGCGACCTCATTTTGTTCCGTTTTATTTTCTGTCATTGTTTTATTGGTTGTCTTTATGGGATCAGGTTGTTGACCTGGGACTGTTATAGGGTCATAATAATATATTGTTTGTTGGTAAGAGTTAAGTAATTAAACAATACGGAAACTACGTACTAATGTTCCAAACGGCACACTCACACAGATGCGCGCATCTACGGTACCCCTAAGCGGCACTCGTGACTGAGAGCATCGCGACTCGTGACGCTGACGCGTGAAGTTAGCCTATAGCGAATAGCCTTCCTCAAGAATTGGGTTATCAAATACAAAAATATTTTTTTTAATCCGACTGCTAGGTCCAGAGATTATCGCTTTAAAACTAACAAACAAAAAACATAACCCTCCTTCTGGCGCAGTCGGGTTAAAAACAAACTGTTTAGCTTTATTATTAGTGAGTTTAAAGCCAGTCTAAATGACCTTCATGACCCAGTTATCAGGTAACAGGATATCCATTGGTAAGGCTGCCTTTTTCAACAACCGTACAATTTCAACTAAAATAAATAATTAACTAGAAAGCGAAAATGTTGGGCCACCAAGATACAGGCTGTGCCTACGTTGGGGCCCACGGCTAGTTCTACTTATGCACTCTTTTAACTATCATGTTACTGTTTGTATGCTTCCTAACTTGTGTGTGTCAATAAATTGATTATTATTATTATTTCATTTATTTATTCTGATATCTTATTCTATTACATTTTTAAATATTTTTTAATAAATGAAAGTAAGTATAAAAAACATTTAAAAATATAAAAAAAATGTGGTCCGCCGGTGTCTTATTATTATTTCCTTTATTACACTATATAACATATCAATTATATTTTTAAATATTAGAATATAAAAAATATAAAAATATAAAAAATAGTAGCCCACCGGTAACGGGAGCAGGGTCCAAGCTACCGGTGGTTAGGGCTCCATAGACAGGAATCTCCTCACAATGCGAGCCGTATCGAGGAGTACTGCCTTCTGAATCAGGCCCTTGATCCAACTCACATTCCACATGTCATATTATTATTATCTCCTTTATTCAGTTAAATTCTTATAAATTACCTATATTTTTAAATATTAGTATAAAGAAATATAAAAACATTTAAAAATATAAAAAATAGTAGCCCACCGGTATCGGGAACAGGGTCCAAGCTACCGGCGGTCAGGGCTCCAGAGAGAGGAACCTCCTAACTATTCGGGCCGTGTCCAGAAGTTCAAGCCCTTGATCCAGCTGCCCAACGAGAGCCTCCTCAGGTGTTGGTCGAGGCTCTTGGCTATTAGACCATTGGCTGTCACAACTATCGGCACAATGATCGCTGAGTCCACATCCCACATGTCGACAACCTCGTGAGCCAAGTCAAGATACTTGATTTGTTTATCTTTCTCGGCTTTCACGAGGTTCCCATCATGCGGGACGGTTATGTCAACAATCATTGCGCGCCGCTCTGATCGATCCACCATTATTATTATTATTATTAAAATGTTTACAACCCGGAGGACGTAGGTTTATTTTTTCTTTTTCAATTTCCCAGCCACGTCTGGTTCTGGAGTCTGACCTCAATATATTTAGTTGTGTAAAGGTGATTGATGACCCTAATGACGGTGGAGTGTTTGCGTCCGGTTGCTGAACTAAATCTATAGACTGGACCCGGATAATATTATTTTTGACCCATTGATAAAGGTTGTTTATTTTCATGAGTGATTTTTTTTTAGTGAAAAAAAAGGAATTTTCTACTTGGTCATGTTATGCCGCGATAACGGTTGCTTCGACCTACTGGGTCGTAAGTTAGGCAGACAGAGACGGCGGAATGGACTCCTGGTCCTTGGTAGCTCTGGACAGAGAGAGGTGGAAAGAGATTAGGGAGAACTTTGCCCAACAGTGGGACATTAAAGGCTAGAAAAAATCTCACATCAAATGTTAAAATTCATGGTCTTCCTTTTATTTCTGACACTATGTAATTTAGCAAAAAATAATCCTTATGATGAAGCCTTTCGATCGGTATGATAAAGCTACAGGGTAATTTTTTTTCTCGTGTAGCGGGTTTGAACCATGTAATTATTTAAAAATCTATGAAAGCAGTTTAAATTGTTTTTTAAATTAAAATAATGTCTGCTTTCAGTAAAATGTTCCATCTACAATATTCAAGGTACTTTCCCTCCATGAGGCATAGCCGTGAGACGCCCTGTATGGGATCGGCAGCACTTGGCGACGCAGCCAGCTAGGCATGGCGGGATGATACCAATCAGGGGTGCGGCTAATGTACAAGTATCTCCGGGACACCGACTTAATAACGGGGTTTTACTCGGTAGGCGTCCGACAAAACCCTCGGTTCTCCACAGACGGAGGGTATCCAGGAAGATTTCCCAACGGAAATTAAAAAACAAAAAAAATGACTTCGCCAGACGAGCTTCTTCACAAAGAGTTCCTGCTATTAAATTCTCGAGTACTGCCAGTCAACAAATCAACCCACATAATCTTCATTTCATTAAAAGGAACCGCACTTCATACATCCCTAAATCTAAAACGCAAGTACTCTAGACGTCTCTTGATCGTGGGTTCAAAATTACCTTTTCCCACTCAAGTGATCTTTACCGATCTTAATCTTAGCTTTGTCATAGACTAAGACTACTGTGTAGACGCGAAAATCACGGAATTTATTGTATAGAAGACTACTATAATTTTCTGTATTGATTTAAAAAATATTAAGTCCATATAAAATTTCAATACCTACTCGACCCAAATGTATGGGATAGCTGATTATTTAAGAGCCTATACTACCTCAGCTAAAATTCACTCTTTATCTCGCTCGCACGATACTGCTCGGGGACTGTGTGAAAGCGAGACAGAGTGCGGTGCTGGGCGGGAGGCAGCGCCAATAGTTTAGGTATTTGCTTTTTACGGTGAAAATAAAGGTAATTCAAAAAAACTAACTAACATAAGACCTGCTTTATAGTTAGTTCAGTTAGTACGCAAAGTTTCATGATCTAATTTGAAGTATTTTTTGAATACCAGCGGTTTATTGTTTGGTTTGGAGGTAACTTTGGAATTTTTTTCTATCGAGAAAATTTTATGGAGTCGTGTTTTCGTCTAACATAAGACCTTACATTAATCCTCAACTTTAGCATATATTTATTTCAAAATTAATGCTGCGGAATTTTCGACATAACGGAGGATCATGCTAAGCCATTTGAGGTAGTATAGGCTCTTAAGGCTCCTACAAACAGGCGCGACAGGCGTTAAAATCACGCGCGACACAAAGGCAACGCCAGTCGCGCTACGAGCGGTGCCTATGTGTCGTGCGCGATTATATCGCGTGTCGCGCCTGTTTGTAGGAGCCTTTAATCGTAATTGCGATATTGGTCTCATGTAGAAAGTTGTTCAGTTGGATGGTATGTAGGTACAGACGCCATCACATCAAGCTACCCGAAACTGTAAAATTTTCCCAATCAACTTTGAACCTTATGCTTTAGCGATAATATTGAAAATCTATTAAATATATTTGACAGATTTTAGTAGCTTGATGTGCTGGCTTCTGTACCACACCCTTAAATATACACCACACCTCTCTGATACATGCTGTGTAGTTTTTGTTCGTGACATCGCACAAAAACTCATTGTTCAACCGGCCTGGAATGTCATAATCAGCCTATAATGTGCCCACTGCTGGGACACAGGCCTCCTCTCTGTGAGAGGGAGTAGGCCGTAATACAGTGCGGGTTGGTCCTGGTATGTAAAAATAATAACTTGCACCACAAATTACTAAATGCTTAGACCGCTAAACGAATTTCGAACACCGTTTTATTTCTGTCAATCTTTGAATACGATAGATACAGAATGATATTTAAAATACATTTAGCCCTAAATGACTGATGGTGCAAGTGGGCCCTATATATTTTTTTTGTCATATTTAAAAGTATTTTTAATATCATGAACTACTGATTAGTATCAACCTTAAAACTCGAACATATAGTTGAACTAGCTGCGCCTCGCGGTTTCACCCGCATAAGTTTAGATCCCGTGGGAATATCGGGATAAAAAGCCTATATGTTAATCCAGAGTGTCAGCTACCGCCATACCAAATTTTATCAAAATTGGCCCAGCCGTTTGAGCGTGAAGAAGTAACAAACATATAAACACACACACTCACAAACTTTCGCCTTTATAATATTAGTGTGATTAGATTGCCGATATATTTTTGTTTAAGACTCTGTCAGAGGAGAAAATTTAAAAACAAATTCGTTTGAAGCTAGTTTTTTTTTTATAAATACAAAAATACTTATCTAAAAACTAAGCAATTATTAGGTTGAAAAACTATGTTGGTAATTGATGCTTATATTATTTTGATCGCACAACATGAAAGCCACGTTGCCCTATTTTTTGGGCCATTTTTGAGTGCTAACCCTGAATCTAGTGTATCTTGATAGAAAGTAATACCAAAATAGTTACCTACCCCCTTTTGCATACTAGTGTAGTAATATTGTTTAAGTCTGACACAGAGACCGGAATAAATAACAATGGAATGTGTTTTAGGGTCCCGTACCCACAAGTGCCAATGGAACCCTATCACTAAGTCTAAGCCGTTTGTCTGTATGTCACAGGACTGTACCTTATTAACCATTTATATACGTAGTCAGTTAAAATTTTTACAGAGTGTAGCTACCTACCTACGTGTAAAGCACCTGGATATGAGAAGCACGAGACCGCTCGATGTGGCGACGCTTGGGGGAGGCCTATGTCCAGCAGAGGACGTCATTCGGCTGAAACGATAATGATGACGACGTGTAACCTCCATCATAGCATTTATTTAAAAAAAAGTCCCCCCCACTCAAATTCATGTACGCACGACGACATATCAAGCTATACATTTCTAGTATAAGGTGACTTCTCACACTGTACGAAAAGTCTATACAATGCGGGGCCAGCTAAACCTGGAAATGTATAGCTTGATATGTTCTCTTGTGTACCAGTGCGAACTTTGTGTTGATAACCATATCATCATAGACGAACTGGATTAAGACCTATTATTGAAATCAACTCAAAAACAGCTCAAGCAACGTCATTAAAATTAATATAGGATAACCGCGCAGGCGTCTTCTACCAAATGAAAAAAGAATCACGTAAATCATCCCAGTAACTACGAAGAAATCAGCGAACATACATAAAAAAAAAAACATTTTACCTAACGAACGTATTTTATATCCTCCTCCTTTTTTTAAGTCAGTTAAAAAAATCGCCAATTGCATAATCTCCTCCCTTCTTAAAGTAAGTAAAAAAAAAAAAGACATTAGACTTGCAAAACGGAACCATCAGTGCCAGAGTCCAACTCAAATTTGGCCGCGGCCCGGTGTAACGCCCCGAAACGGTGGGCATATAAAAAGGCGATGAGTTTCGTTTCTATTCGTTTTTATTCTATGCCTTAGGCTCATCTTAAATAAAATTGATGTTTTTGTGGGATAATACATCTTCTAAATTTTCGAGTGGGCACGGGGGAAGAAAACAGCCAGTACCTAAATTGATAAAGTTTTTTTTTGCGAACACTTGAATATTTTTGTTTCGGTACGATTTTTTGATGATGTTGGGTATTTTTGCAAGACTTTCTTTTTGCAAAAGTACCATCATTGCTCAACGATTGGCTAAAACAGGAATTCGGTATAATTAATAGAACGAAGAGCAGTGGTGGCCCAGTGGTAACGGCAGCGACTTACAAGTTGTGAGTCGTAGGTTTGAGTAAATTATTTCATCACCACTGCTCTAAAAACGGTAAAGAAAAACATCGTGAGGAAACCGGCATGTCCTAGTACCAAAAATTCGAAGATATATTTTGACATCTACCAACCCGCGCTGGGCCTGCGTGGTAGATTACAGCCCACTCCCTCTCACAGAGAGGAGGCCTGTGTCCCAGCAGTGGGAACATTTTAGGCTGATTAGGTAATAAAAAGAATGTTTGGTTTTTTGCAAGACTATATGATCCGACCTCGTGCCTTCTCTGTATGAGAAGGGGGCTGCAGTGAGCCAATATATTCTGGTATTATCCTGCAGCCATTTTAGGGTAAAGCCTTAGCTAAGATCCATTCAAACATTATAATTGTAATAATAATGAGTATTTGGTCAACTGGACCCACTCGGAACTGGACCCGCGGGTCCAGTTGACGTAATCATTTATTTTCTGTATTTTTATTGGTTAACTGGACCCACATTCAAACTTAGAAGAACAAAAGCTACCCGTGTATACAGTCGAGACAAAAATACACATATACAAGGGCACGAATCTGAGAATCTACCTGTCTTTAGAAACGAACAGAAAAAGCTGTATAAAAAAAGAAATTTATCTATTGATGTAAAAAAAGTTAGATTTGACAAGGCTATAGAGGAGTATAGAGCATTGTAATTATAAAGACTCATAATAATGTAATTGTAATTAATGTAATTGTCATTGTAATTTATATGGTGTACATAATAAAGACTATTCTATTATATTCTGTCTCCAGTTTGCAAGTCTTAAGACCGCAACGACTTATCTTAAGACCGCAACGACTTATCTTAAGACGTTTAGTGAGTATTCAGTTCAACTCCGTCCGGATTTAACGGAGTTCTAGACAGTGATTGAATATCTCTACGGCTGCAATATTGATATTACTCTAGCCCAATATTGACTTCGGGGCAATGTTGACTTTGTCTGGGCAATATTGGTCATTTAGAAGATTTTTTGTGAGATAAATAAATAATAATAATAATAGATCATAAACGGATAACATAATGGACAGTTAACTGTTAAGTTAATCAAATCCCATTAGTGTAGCATTTTTCAGTAATTTTTTTTGGTCTGTGCTAAAATACCAATCAATCCAATCCAAATACAATCCCAATTTCTTTGATTGTACTTACGTAGTGACGTAGGTATAATCAAAAAAAGAAAAATACAGACTGTCTTCGCCATATTATAATTCATAATGTTATCCTTTTATGATTCTCCAAAGTGGCCTTTTTAGGCCCCAAGATATTCAATATTAAGTAAGTTTTTCACATTTGTTTGACGCTGAGATGAGACTGTGACTAGATTTTGAACGTTTTTAATTACGAGAATTGGCCTTCTGTTGTCTGTACGCTACAGGAGTTGATGGACACTACTGAAGGTGCCAAACTCGTAGCCAAATTCTGGGCTGACACTATACACACTATACACACACTAGACACGACTGGCCTGTTGGTCTAGTGGTCAGTGACTATGACTGCTATGCCGGAGGTCGTGGGTTCGATTCCCACCCAGGACAAATGTTTGTGTGATGAGCATGATCATTTGTTCTGTGTCTGGGTGTAATTTATCTATATATGTATGTATTTAGAAATATATAAGTATGTTTATCAGTTGTCTAGTACTCATAACACAAGCTCTGCTTAGCTTGAGACTAGACGGCGTTGTGTGATAGTTGTGGAATATTATATTATATTATTATTATATAGATTGCCAGCGACACGCTAACAAAAAGAAGATGTAGAAAGTAAAAAAGAAAAAGTGTATCTTGTGACTCGCACCGGAAGATCACAAACTAAACTAAACAGAATAGTCACACTATCACGCTAATATTATAAAGACGAAAGTTTGTGAGTGTGTTTATATGTTTGTTACTTCTTCACGCTCAAACGGCTGGACCAATTTTGATAAAATTTTGTACGGAGGTAGCTGACTCCCTGGATTAACATATAGGCTACTTTTTATCCCGATATTCCCACGGGATCGATACTTCCGCTGGTGAAACCGCGGGGCGCAGCTAGTAAAAATATAAAAAAGAAAATTATATTTAAAAAAAAACAGAAAGTCCTGCATGAGGCCAAAAGGCTCCTATCTGAGCATGATACTGCAACATTTAAAAATAAGTATTGCTGGTATTCTGCTGAAACATATTGGTTCATTTTGTGTCAAATCGCTTGTTAATAGCAATAATGATGATCATCATCTGCCTAGCCTATTCCCAAATATGTAGGGGTCGGCTTCCAGTCTAACCGGACGCAGCCGAATGCCAGTATTTTACATGGAGCGACTGCCTATCTGACCTCCACAACCCAGTTACTGGGTAATACGATACCCCTGGGTAAGACTGGTTGTCAGACTATCGGGCTTCTGACTACCCGTAAAGACTGTCAAAGATCCACGAATGACAGCTGGGATCAATGGCTTAACGTGCTTTCCGAGTCAAGGTACTAGGTGTCGTTACGTAAAGATAGTCACCCATCCAGTTATCAATAATGATGAGAATGATGATTTATAGTTGAGATTATAAATTAAGAGCCGATTCTGCAACCGTCAGATAACTTTAAAATGAGAAATATAAGAATTGCGGATTCACAGCTTTTATAAAGGAAACCTATAAAATATTATTATGTCAAGCCGCCATATTTAATAAAAAAATTATGAAAATTTTCTGACGTTTAATAAATCGGCTCTAAACATCGTTAATTAACCCTGAGGTAAGGTATTCTTAACTTTTAATTTTTTTTAACGAAGAAACACCTTTCTTAAAAGTACGCTACTCGTGCTTAAATATAAGTAATGTACGTTTCCTGCTTATTTCTCAAAAAATTACAGTACGTGTAGAGTTTTAATATAATCAAAATATAAACTAGTACACTAACATCCCAGTTTACAGCTGTTCTAAAACATTTTCGACACAACTGACCATAAACTGAAAGTTGTGGCGGAAATTCCAGAGTTCGAACCTCAATAATTTTGCTAGGTTTTTACCTAGTGGTTAGTGAAAGTGGGTTGGTTTTACAATAGTTGAGTTCATAGTTCTATCACAAACAAAGCAACTAGGCTGTAACAGGACTGCAAATTAGAAATAAGAGCAAAATATTAATGACTAGCTGCGCCCCGCGGTTTTACCCGCGTAAATGTCGATCCCGTGGGAATATCGGGATAAAAAGTAGCCTATATGTTAATCCAGGGTGTCAGCTACCTCCATACCAAATTGCAAAATTGGTCCAGCCGTTTGAGCGTGAAGAAGTAACAAACATATAAACACACACACACCCCCACACACACACACTCACAAACTTTCGCCTTTATAATATTAGTGTGATGTGATTAAAAACAACTGGGAAAAAACGTTTGTTTGTCTTCCGTGCACAGTTGATTAAGTTTTTAAATCTTAACTATAATAGTTAAAATTTAATCTTATCTATAATAGTTAAGACTAGCTTCTGCCCGCGACTTCGTCCGCGTGAAATTTCTTGTACCCCCATCCCGTCGCGTCGCAATACTTCGTATTCGCTTACCGTTCACTCTGAGTTTTTTTCTTTTTGCTCGGCTCCTAAGGGTCATAGCGTGATGTTAAATAGCCTATAGCCTTCCTCAAGAATTGGGCTATCAAATGCAAATAGAATTTTTTCAAATCTGACCGGTAGTTCCAGAGATTATCGCGTTCAAACAAACAAACTCTTCAGCTTTATTATTAGTACTAGCTTCTGCCCGCGACTTCGTACGCGGATCCTGTTGCTTATGCCAGCGACAACGGGGTCGTCAAAATCGAAGATCTGAAACGTCTGATGTCGAATTCTAAGAACCCGGGGACTGGATAACAACGGGATGCGCGAGACGATTCGAGACGTCATTTTCAGGCAATAATGAACCAATAGGGTGGTAAACTTGGCCTTGCACTTTGAATGTTGGCATAAATGGGCCTTCTGAAATCTGTTTCGCAACAAAAGATGTCATTTGAAAGGCATTATTGTACGAACGTATATTGTCCAAGAAATGTTTTGACTGTGATGGTCACCGATTAGCAGTGATCTTAATATTTCTGGAGGATTTTGTAATATTTCAATATGTACTTTCCCACCTGAGCAACACATACCGTTTGTTTCTTTTTGCTATTTAACAGCTTCACAAAAAGTACAATTTTCAACCATACCTCCGATGGCGGAATATGTGGCGTAGTCAATCATAGGAGTATACGTAAATGCACTCCGTTCCATATCAACCCAAGGAAGGTCGCCATGCCCTACGGCTATATCTTGAGACACATCCGATTCTTCAGATGATATCGACATTCTGTTCAGAGAATGTCGAAGTCGATCAGAATTCAAACGTTCGTTGCGCTCTTCTTAATCTGTCTCTTCATGCCGTACTCCAGCAATTCTTTCTTTCTCACTTTCTGATTATGAATATTTTGTTGTGTGCGTGTTCGGAACAATGTATGATAATCTCACCGTATCAGCGGTCAGTCGCGCATCATATTCTGCACTGGTCTCTAGAGACCTGGATGCAGCGTAAATACGCTGAGAACGCAGGCGTGCTTCGCGATCCGAAGAGGTTTCCACGGAGCGAGTTGCAGCCTGATGTTCTCAAACAGCATCAAGTCTCTCCTGACGCTCTTCGGTAGATTCTTGGGATCTTATGATCCTCAATCTTTTAGCTCCTTTGGAACATTGGGAAAGATTTGACCTCTTTCTAGGCATGGTTATAGTTTTATTATGAAGCTAAGTGACTGCTCCCCTACCAAGGGTGCCCAGGCACGGGATCGTCTGGCGCCCATGTGCTGGTTTGGTCCCTGGGGTGGTCACGGCGTGCTATGTGTTCTGGTGCGCCGGTGATGATCCGGTGACGGACAGCCGCGGCGGGTTCACGGATGAGTGCTAACGCGTGCCCATGTTCCCGCCGTAAGCGGCAGAGGAGGACACAGTGGAGTTTTAGTGGGTTAGAGTCCCACATAACTGCACTATCTCCCCGTGGTAGTGCAGAATGCATGAGCATTTCTTCACGTTAAAAAAAATTAATGGGAGTTTTGGCCAGTAGAGTCAAATTTTCAATGATATACCATCGTCATCGAAAATCAGTCCTAAACTGTTACCGCCTTCACCGCGTGGAGGTGAAATTAGTGATAGCTTTGATTTCCACATCAGATGTTTCTGATCTTCGATTTTTATAAGTCAACAGGAAATGCCCATCAGACCGAATAACTTTTACTAAGACGTCATTCCTATATGTGTTATGGTGTAGCTGGGCTCTTGGAGTTCCCCATCAGGTGTTCCAGATCTTCAAATTTATTCTCTCAGCAGAAAATCCTCATCACGTGGAACAATTTTTGCTATGGTACCATTTTTGTATCTCTTATAGTTAAGCTGGTCTGTTTCGGTTCTGCATCAGGTGTTCAAGTTTCCAAGATAAATTATAGCCTGAATGTTGTCCAGCCATATAATAACTATACAATAAAAAAAAATCATTCAAATCCGTCCAGTAGTTCCGAAGATCGGACGCGCAGGCCCGAGGCGTGTACGTACTCTGATAATTCCCTTAACAAATGTTCGCCGTGATTCTTTAAATTGACATAACTTTTTTATTTATGAACCGATTGACATGAAATAAACACTAAATGTTAAGTGAAGCCTACTACAATATATTAGTGAAAACCGCATCTAAATCGAATAAGCCGTTTCTGATATTAGCGTGCACAAACAAACAGACAAACCGACAAACAGACAAACAGACAAAAAAAAAATTAATTACAATTTCGGGTTCGGCATCGATATAATAACAACCCCTGCTACTTTTTTTTTATATATTTCCATTGTACAGACACCACTTTTCTACAAATTTATTATATGTATAGATTAGTATAGATAAAAAACTCTATGGCCCATAACTCCTTAGGTACCAACTCTTAACATCTTACACACGTGATAACTTTTAAACGAAATATCCGATTGAGATGAAACAAAAAGTATTTTACTTCTTCATAAATACTCTTGATAACATAATGCTTAATTTCGATGAAGATTATTATTACGATACATATTTAACGTAGTTTTTTTTTCTTCAGACGATTTAATAATTATTTTGAACACAAAATCGGTTATTGTGATTAAACCATGATAGCTAGATATATGTTCTCGCGGACTTTTTTGTAGGTCTTAATGGGCTCTACAAACCCGTAGTACATCATTTTGTTCTATTGTCAATAGTTTTTGCAGCGCACGCAAAAATAGGTTTTCGATTTTACACCTTGTGTTACAAAATAGCAATTTTATTACGGATCACTAATTTTGAAAAAAAAATATAGCCTATAGCCTTCCTCGATAAATGGACTACTCAACACTAAAAGAATCATTCAAATCGGACCAGTAGTTCCAGAGATTAGCGCGTTCAAACAAACAAACAAACTCTGCAGCTTTATAATATTATAGTATACTAGCTTCTGCCCGCGACTTCGTCCGCGTGAAATTTCTTGTACCCCCACCCCGTCGCGTCGCAACACTTCGTATTCGCTTACCGTTCACTCTGAGTTTTTTTGAAAAAAAAATATAGCCTATAGCCTTCCTCGATAATTGGTCTACCCAACACTAAAAGAATCATTCAAATTGGACCAGTAGTTCCAGAGATTAGCGCGTTCATTATATTTTTTTTCTTCAAAATTAGGGATCCGTAATAAAATTGGTATTTTGTAACACAAGGTGTAAAATCGAAAACCTATTTTTGCGTGCGCTGCAAAAACTATTGACAATAGAACAAAATAATGTACTACGGGTTTGTAGAGCCTATTAAGACCTACAAAAAAGTCCGCGAGAACATATATCTAGCTATCATGGTTTAATCACAATAACCGATTTTGTGTTCAAAATAATTATTAAATCGTCTGAAGAAAAAAAAACTACGTTAAATATGTATCGTAATATTAATCTTTATCGAAATTAAGCATTATGTTATCAAGAGTATTTATGAAGAAGTAAAATACTTTTTGTTTCATCTCAATCGGATATTTCGTTTAAAAGTTATCACGTGTGTAAGATGTTAAGAGTTGGTACAGACGCCAGCACATCAAGTTACTATAATCTGTCAGATTTTTTTAATAGATTTCTTGCTTTATGCTATAGACTAGACTTTATTGCTAAAACATAAGGTTCAAGGTTGATTGGGAAAATCTGACAGTTTCGGGTAGGTTGACCTGCTGGCGTCCGTACCTATTAAGGAGTTATGGGCAATAGAGTTTTTACACTAATAATAAAGCTGAAGAGTTTGTTTGTTTGAACGCGATAATCTCTTTAACTACCGGTCAGATTTGAATTATTTTTGCATTTAATAGCCCAATTCTTGAGGAAGGCTATAGGCTATTTAACATCACGCTATGACCCTTAGGAGCCGAGCAAAAAGAAAAAAAACTCAGAGTGAACGGTAAGCGAATACGAAGTGTTGCGACGCGACGGGGTGGGGGTACAAGAAATTTCACGCGGACGAAGTCGCGGGCAGAAGCTAGTATACTATATATACTATAATATTATAAAGCTGCAGAGTTTGTTTGTTTGTTTGAATGCGCTAATCTCTGGAACTACTGGTCCGATTTGAATGATTCTTTTAGTGTTGAGTAGTCCATTTATCGAGGAAGGCTATAGGCTATATTTTTTTTTATCAAAATTAGGGATCCGTAATAAAATTGCTATTTTGTAACACAAGGTGTAAAATCGAAAACCTATTTTTGCGTGCGCTGCAAAAACTATTGACAATAGAACAAAATGATGTACTACGGGTTTGTAGAGCCCATTAAGACCTACAAAAAAGTCCGCGAGAACATATATCTAGCTATCATGGTTTAATCACAATAACCGATTTTGTGTTCAAAATAATTATTAAATCGTCTGAAGAAAAAAAAACTACGTTAAATATGTATCGTAATATTAATCTTTATCTAAATTAAGCATTATGTTATCAAGAGTATTTATGAAGATGTAAAATACTTTTTGTTTCATCTCAATCGGATATTTCGTTTAAAAGTTATCACGTGTGTAAGATGTTAAGAGTTGGTACCTATTAAGGAGTTATGGGCCATAGAGTTTTTTATCTATACTAATAATAAAGCTGAAGAGTTTGTTTGTTTGAACGCGATAATCTCTGGAACTACCGGTCAGATTTGAAAAAAATCTTTTTGCATTTGATAGCCCAATTCTTGAGGAAGGCTTTAGGCTATTTAACATCACGCTATGACTCTTAGGAGCCGAGCAAAAAGAAAAAAACTCAGAGTGAACGGTAAGCGAATACGAAGTGTTGCGACGCGACGGGGTGGGGGTAGTGATGTGCCTGGTGGCAATATTGCCACTGCCGGCAATATTCCCAATGTTGCCGCTACCGGTAAAATACCAATATTGCCGGCAACATTGGCAATATTGCCAAAGTTGCCTGTCAAATAATACCAATATATTTTATTATTACTGCAATTTTAATCATCGTTTAGTTATATTTAGTGTAGTATATCGATCATAAAATATTTGTAAAGATTGACACTTTGTTATTTCCAATATTATACATATACTTATACCTGTATTTTATATGTATATGAAAAACAAGTACAACATTAAAAGAAATGTTTCGAATTTATGCCTTTTTAGGGTTCCGTACCCAAAGGGTTAAAAAACCGGGCAAGAGCGAGTCGGACTCGCGCACCGAGGGTTCCGTACCATCATATGTTTTTAAATTTTCACAGGCGAGCTACTTATTAGATCTCGTGCAAACCAATTTTCGGTGGAAGTTTACATGGTAATGTACATCATATATTTTTATTAGTTTTATCATTCTCTTATTTTAGAAGTTACAGGTGGGGGGACACACATTTTACCACTTTGGAAGTGTCTCTCACGCAAACTATTCATTTAAAAAAAATATTATATTAGAAACCTCAATATCATTTTTAAAGAGCTATCCATAGATACCCCACAGGTATGGGTTTGATGAAAAAAAAATTTTTGAGTTTCAGTTCTAAGTATGGGGAACCCCCAAAATTTATTGTTTTTTTCTTTTTTTATGTGAAAATCTTAATGCGGTTCACAGAATACATCTACTGACCAAGTTTCAACAGTATAGTTCTTATAATTTCGGAAAAAAGTGGCTGTGACATACGGACGGACAGACATGACGAATCCATAAGGGTTCCGTTTTTTGCCATTTGGCTACGGAACCCTAAAAACGGGACCCTATTAGTAAGAATTCGCTGTCTGTCCGTTTGTCCGTCCGTCCGTCTGTCTGTGACCAGGCTGTATCTCAAGAACCGCGATAGCTAGACAGTTGAAATTTTTACAAATTATGTATTTCTGTTGCCGCTATAACAACAAATAAAAAACAAAATAAAACAAATATTTAAGGGGGGTTCCCATACAACAAACGTGTTTTTTTTCGGTGTTTTCGCCTTGTGGTACGGAACCCTTCGTGTGCGAGTCCGACTCGCACTTGGCCAGTTTTATTCAATACACAACGATTTTCAATTCTAATCTCAATATTTATGTGTTATTTCTAATAGTCACTACCGTGTATGGCAATATAGGCAATATTGCCGGTAAAATACCGGGAATATTGCCAAAAATGCCGGCATTATTGGCAATTTTACCCAAAAAAATATTTTATTGTACACAATGTAGATTATGGCCTTTAAATGCTAATTTTAAGTATTGTAAAAAGTTTCCGTAGTTAATCAGACTTATAATTATTAAGCAATATTCCCAAATATTTCCACTCCCGGCAATATTGCCGGCAATATTTCCACCAATATTCCCACTTCGGGCAATATTGCCGGCAACGGCACATCTCTAGGTGGGGGTACAAGAAATTTCACGCGGACGAAGTCGCGGGCAGAAGCTAGTACTAATAATAAAGCTGAAGAGTTTGTTTGTTTGAACGCGATAATCTTTGGAACTAGCGGTTAGATTTGAAAAAATCTTTTGGCATTTGATAGCCCAATTCTTGAGGAAGGCTTTAGGCTATTTAATATCACGCTATGACCCTTAGGAGCCGAGTAAAAGAATAAAAGTCAGAATGAACGCTAAGCGAATACGAAGTGTTGCGACGGGGTGGGGGTACAAGAAATTTCACGCGGACGAAGTCGCGGGCAGAAGCTAGTAATAACTACAAACGGAGAGCGTTCTCTTACCTTCTAATAGTTAACTTATCTAGATGGAGAGAGGATCGCGATATAGACAATATCCTCTTTGGTTTTTGGTATATGATTGTAAGGGCCACTTAAAGCACTAATTCAACAACAATTTCATGTTAGACTAACTTCTGCCCGCGACTTCGTCCGCGAGTTTGTTTTAAAATAATATACACGGTGGCAGGGACATCGACTGTGGATTCAGTACATGCTTCTAAACGCGTGGAAATTTTCCGTCGGTTATGAAAAAAAAAATGTTGTTCCATACATTTTGTCCGCGTGTGTATTGAAATTTTCTATGAAACAGCAGATTTTTTTTTGAAAAACTGACGAAAAATTTCTACGCCTCATAATAATATGAAGAAGAACGGGGTAATATCCTCAAGGTGGTGGGAGGACGGAAACACGGTGACTTGTGGTAGTGGACTGTATTATAATAATATTTGACAAGAGAAAAACAAACGGTAAAAACAATGATTTGAATCGCAAGAAAGAATCGCTCAGTAGCGTGGACGATGACGCAGTGCTGTGCCGGCCGGTGCGCGGCCGCACGTCGAGCGCCCCCTCCGCGACCGCAGCTCCCCGCCCGCGGTCGCCCGGCGCGGCGTGACATTCTCGACAAATATTATACTGAATCCGAGGTAACAGTTTGCGCGCCGATGTCCCATACCACTCTGTATATCCTATTACACTCGGCAATACTGTAGCTTTCCATTAGTGAAAGAATTTTCGGAATTGGATCAGTAGTTCCGAAGGTTACTCCAAACATACAAACTCACTAATTTTACCTCTTTCTAATAATAGTATAGATGTAGCCTGCATACCTAATTTCTGTGCTACGTGTACTTCAGCGCAAAAGAACAAAGGTTTTATCTAATACTATGCAAATTCGACCAGCGCTTTAGCAGTTTGTTTGGACATTAATAAATGTTTGCCGGCTTCCTATTGAATTTACTTGGAAAGTTTTCTCCAAGACTTTTGGCCTGTTTTGCATTTTGTTCTAAATTTAGTGGCGCTTGCATATTATTACTTCGAGCTAGTCATTGTGAGGCTTAGACCATTTTCATACGAGGTTTTTTGTAGAAGCCAAATCTTTTAATACAGGGTGGCGATTTAGTTACCTGCATCCGTCAAGGGGGTGATTCTACCCGTTATTATAAACAACTTTCGCTACGAAAATCTTATCCGATTCGTAACTGTACCGAGTTAATACAGATTCGCTGTGAATGTGAGTATTAGTGCAGGCGTTTTCGGTACCGTCCGAGACAATGGCGAAGTCAGAAGTGTGTGTTTATAATTATGCTGACGCTACTCGTCTTCACGCACACATCCACAGCGTGTTTGTAGGTTCACCTGGTTACCACAAGTAAAGCGCGCGTCGCTTTGTGAGATAAAAAAACTAACTTTTATTCCAAAGAAGGCCCCTCTATTTAGTCCTTTTCAAACTTTTTCTTTAAAATGGTGGCTACGCATGAAACCTATAGATCGATAGCTGACATCAATGCAAACGGAAAATATAATAGGATTTATGGGAGGCGGTGGCCGCCATTTTGAAAAAAAAAAACAAAATGGCGTGACAGTAGGCATGCCAGACTCCTTAGAAAAACTTCAATGGGGTTTAATAGTTGCAATAAATAATGTGAACTATACTAGTCCGCGCACAAATTGATTGCGTTTGTGATTTTATTTCGCACTAGCTGTGCCCCGCGGTTTCACCCGCGTTAATTTGAGGAAAGAATTTACTTGTTTTCGCTTTACAAAGTTAGTAGCACAATTGGTGATACTTTATTTACATTACAATCTAGCCTATTAGCTAGCTAAGTAATTTAAATATAACTTAAACTGCTAAGTAACTATAAAAGGATTAATATCATGTTTATAAAAACACCTTCGCAAATAATGCATTATTTTAGAACAAATTTGATTACTATAAAAAAGCTTATAGTGAGTCAACCTTAAAAGATAGACATATACTGTTGCAAACTTTTCTTTATTACAACTTTTAAAGGGGAACAATTCCGTGCTACATAATTTTTGCGTAACTTTAACCGTTTACGCAGCGTGCAATGGAAGCTCTCAATAGGAATAATTTTTCCCGGTTTTTGCAACATTTTTCATTGATGCTCCGCTCCTATTGAACGCAGCGTGAAAGTATATAGCCTATAGTCTTCCTAGATAAATGGACTATCTAACATAAAAATATTTTTTCAATTCGAACTAGCTGTTCCTGAGATTAGCGCGTTCAACCAAATAAACTCTTCAGCTTTATAATATTAATAATAAAATATAATAGATAAAAAAATCGCATCGCAGTGCGCGCTTGGCCTTTATTTTTGATTTCTCTCGAGATACACAAAAACAAACTAATATTTTTTTATTGGAAGCCACAAAGCCATTTGTAGTGAAAAATAGTAGCATCCGATGTTCAGTTGTTTCTCATGGTAGAACCTTAAAGTACCTATCAAGTTAAGCAAGCCAAAGATATAAAAGTATTTGTTGCTTTGACTGTCAAGCAATAATCGCACAAACAAAATAATTATAGTGCCTTTATTGGTTTGTTTTTTGGAAACCGTGGAATATTTTTTTATGTATTTTCATGTTTGTTAGTTGGTACCTTTACTTATGATTGCTGATATTGATACGCGAATGGATATGATAACAAATGAGTAATTATGAGGAAGTCTGAAAGTGGCACAGGTGTCTGAATAGTTGTGCGGCCATTGGTTCTCACGGTATGTGCATGTGATGCGAAGGAATGAGGAAAATGTCGTCAGGATTGTTTTGAACATGAATGTGGATGGCGATAAGAGTAGAGGAAGAGCCAACAAATGGATGGACTGTGTGAAAGATGATATGGCTGGAAAGGGAGTGACTACTGAGATGACAACTAATAGAAAAATATGGAAGAAAAACACATGTTGCGCCGACCACAAAATAAATTTGGATAAGGGCAGGAGAATGCCGGGTCAGCGAGATTGTCCGAAAGGGTTACCACTGGTCCGAAACATGAAGGGCTAAGGAAGGAACACGGGTGGGTTTTAGTCAGTAAGAGTCTGACACTCCCTTCCGCTTCGCCCAGAGCGGGAGGGGTCATTTGATGATTTCCCACCAAAAAAAAAAAAGGGCAGGAGAATGGTTGTTCAAATATTTGTATGTTTTTAATGTTATTTAGTGGCAAACAATTGGTAAAAGTATAACTCCATCCCTTTCCCACACTACAGTAAGAATAAAATAATCTATAGGTATGTATATGTCGCAGCCAACTGGTTTAATTAACCGTTTATTTAACCGCTTAGCCTTTTAACTTCTAAACTACGCAACAGATTTTAATGCTGTGTTTACCATCATTTAGGGAATTTATTCAGAAAGCTTTATGTGTATAAAACCTTGAAATTAAACTAAGAGGTGGTACTAAGATGTGGTGGTGGTGGTAATGTATGTGAACAATTGCAATACCAGGGGCTTCGCGAAGATTATATACTGTGTCCTTATGTTTTCCTTTTTGATGATACATTATTTTTATAAGCACTAGAACCCTCAAAAAATGCTCAAAATTGCCGCTATCAACAGAGGCTTAGTGTACAAATTTGACAACTACTTATTAATGAAAAAACATAGGGACACAGTGTATATCTTTCTTATTATGTTTATGAAATGTCTTTTAAATTGGTCCATTGGAGGAGAAAATAGGCGAGAGCCAAACCTCGAATTATGACTTTTTAATTAGGCTTTTTCAAAAAGTCTCTCCGACCGCATTTCCTCATAAACAAAATAATGAAAAACTTTTCTATTACAGAAACTGGTAGTACACGTGTTGTCTAACTAATTACACGCGTCGCTCGTTTACATAAGCACATGCATATTTCATCATGTTTCGGTGCCACAGCAGCAGGTAAATTTAATGAAATATCTAATACCTTAGTTTACTAGCTAAAATATTTACCTTACTAAGTATTAGGTTGTTTCATAAATAAATAAATAATATTGAGGTGACGTCGGTTAAGGGGAATGCGACTAAAGAGCATAATCATTAAAATCATCAGTACAACTCTCTAAGCTCAAATTGCCCTGTTGAATGACTATATATCATAAAATCACGGCACTTGAAGCCAATAGGCTATTTGACAATGTAAAAAATAAGGTCATAATTATTGACACTCGTATAGATTATCGATTTGCATTAATTTTACTACAAAACAATGTATTATTTATTTTAAAAAATCCCGAAAAAACTTCATCTTTTTAAATCTGGCGCCACGTAATCGAAAACGGTCTGGATTGGCTGAACTTAAGATGACGTCATGATTTAGTAAATTTCTGTCTATTGTTGACAGAACAGATGACTTTTGTCTAGTATCGCGACCGTTTCAACGTTTGTTTACGTGAATCGTGACGTCACGACGCCATATTGTTAAAGATAGCGTTTTGGCGGCTTATTTAAACAGTACATTTTTATTTACTATTTTTTAAAAGAAATACATTATGCAATTTGAAGTAATAGGTTTTTGTGGGCTCGTTAGACACCATTAAATAATCTGAGATGTTTATCAGAAACCAGTCAAATAGCCTATTCAATTTTTTTGCATGTTACTCCTATACTATCCTACAAGGACCTTTTGGCGTTCAAATGACGAAGACACGGGCGCTGTTGGTGAAGATAATTATAAGCAATTGTTTTGTGAAATGTTTTGAAAAACAAGATGGCGGCGTTAGTTCTGACTTTGGCCACGCGCCAATACAACCTTGGAGCGCTATACGCTTGACACAGATCTATGGTAACATTACCATGTTCTTTACCCAGTCCTCAGTCAGATTACCATCAGTCTGAGGACTGGGTACAGGCGTACGGTCAGCAATAAAAGTCGATTAACACTTAATTTTTTTGAATCTCAGTTATTGAGCAAAATATTTGTTCGAAATTGCAGCAGAAGCAATGCGATTTTGAACAAATATTTTGCTCAATAACTGAGATTTAAAAAAACTGAAGTGTTTATATTTTGCTCAATAACTGAGATTTAAAAAACTGAAGTGTTAATCGACTTTTGTTGCTGACTGTACCTGTAAAAAGAACTTCTACCGTCTAGTTGCAGGTTTTTGGACGTAGGTACGATGTGGAGTTTCGCTTCCATAACATGTCTTATTTCATTCTACATAGTGAGGTGTTGTTTGTGTAACTCAAACATATCTCTACAACATAGCTGCCTCTAGGGTGTAGGTACAGTCGCCAGCACATCAAGCTACTACAATCTGTCAAATTTCTTTAATAGATTTTCAACTTTATCGCTAAAGCATAAGGTTCAAACTTGATTGTGAGAATTTGACAATTTCGGGTAACTTGATGTGCTGGCGTCTGTACAATAATAAAAAATAAAAAAGAATTAATAACATACGAGGTTTAGTTTTTGCAACTCGAATGTTTTTATTTCCACTACACCCTCTAAACGTTCATCACTTATGCTATCCAACAATGTGCTAACTGAATACGTATACAGGGGTGTTTTACCAATAACCCTGTGTATGTTACAGTCATAGTGATTAAATAGCTAGTCATTATATTTAAAGTAACCTAACCAAACCGAACCTCGGGGTGCCCTTTGCTCGCTCTTGCATCCTATGTCGACGTAGCCCTGCTTCGCGAGGCTCCTATTTCTGTGTAAAAGATTTAAACTTTAAAGTAAACTAACCAAACCGAACCTCGGGGTGCCCTTCGCTCGCTCTAGCATCCTATGTCGACGTAGCCCCGCTTCGCTAATGTGTTTAATTCTGTGTCAATCACTTTATCTAAATTGAGTAGACATTATAAATAATGGCTACATAATAATATATATATTCCACAAATATCACACAACGCCGTCTAGTCTCAAGCTAAGCAGAGCTTGTGTTATGAGTACTAGACAACTGATAAACATACTTATATATTTCTAAATACATACATATATAGATAAATTACACCCAGACACAGAACAAATGATCATGCTCATCACACAAACATTTGTCCTGGGTGGGAATCGAACCCACGACCTCCGGCATAGCAGTCATAGTCACTGACCACTAGACCAACAGGCCAGCCCAAATATATATAATATGCGGATTTATTACTTTGGCTGTAACATATTATGCACTACCCACATAGCAAGCACAATTTCCTTCCCAAATTTATTATCTTAAAACTCCTCTGCAGTTTAGTGTTCATCGTCCACTGCACAAAGTTTGCTCTACCCGTTCACATAATCCTTAAACACTTAAACTACCCTCGAACTGAACCATTTAGAGAGTTCCATCCTGTTTTCACAGGTGGTCCAGCAGCGCGTTCAATTTAAGTAAACGCCATCTATTGATGCCAAACGGTACTAATCCATGCCGGCGAGAAAACTTTAAATTAAATCTAGCGGAATGGTAATAGTTTGGCGTTTGTTTTCTAGTTTAGTATCTGTTGTTTTAATTAAAATAAGGAATATTTTATGACATGAGAGGGGCTCGGGGCTAAATAATAACAGCCGCACAGGTCGATCGATCAGGTTAAGCTACACTTGCCGCGGTTGGTCTATGGATGGGCGAACATGTTTACAAACCGAGACCCCTCCGTGCCTCGGAAAGCAAGTTAAGCCGTTGGTCCCGGCTGTCATTCGTGGATCTTTGACGTCGATGATGATTTTATGACATGATATGAGTTTAGCTAGCTAGCTAACAGTTCTTGTAAAAGTAAGTGGCAGGGAAAAGGTTAAGGAACAAGTTTTTAATCACGGTCTAAGCTTGTATGGTAGTGTCAGGCGCTGATTAATTTGACAGGACTAAACTAAAATTTATCTTCTGCCGTTTTCTTAATGAAAAAGATACACTGAACATAAATTTAGTTTAGTTTGTGAACAAGGGAATCAGCACCAATATTAATTGTACATCCTGTATAGTCAAGAGCTTTCAGAGTTCAAACGCAGACAGATAATCTCTACATCTACAAATGTAACGTCATATCAGATATGATTGTACTACTCATTCAATTATTAGCAACTGAGTTCCTATTCAGTTGCTAATTAATGGAAGGACTTTACGCAATTATCATCTACTCAGAGGTAGTAAATTGATATCAAAATCAATAGGCCTATTAGCGTCATTAAGAGCCTATACTACCTCAAATGGCTTAGCATGATCCTCCGTTATGTCGAAAATACCGGAGCATTAATTTTGAAATAAATATAGGTATGCTAAAGTTGAGGATTAATGTTAAGTACTATGTTAGACGAAAACACGATTTCATAAAATTTTCTCAATAGAAAAAAAAACCAAAGTTACCTCCAAACCGAACAATAAACCGCTGGTATTAAAAATTACAGTTCATGAAACTTTGCATACTAACTGAACTAACTATAAAGCAGGTCTTGTGTTAGTTAGTTTTTTTTAATTACCTTTATTTTCACCGTAAAAAGCAAATACCTAAACTATTGCCGCTGCCTTCCGCCCAGCACCGCACTCTGTCTCGCTCTCACACAGTCCGCGAGCAGTATCGTGCGAGCGAGATAAAGAGTGAATTTTAGCTGAGGTAGTATAGGCTCTTAATACCATAGAATAGGCACAAAATAGGTAGATACAGAAAGCTGATTGAGCTGTCTTCACATAAGCAACAACTGGCAACTAGCTGCTTACATACATCTGGGGCTATTTGGTTGTAGCAACTGGCAACTTTAAAAAGAAAATTTTAAAAAGTTGATAGTTGCCTCAACTAAAGTTGCTCCATCTGCAAATAAGCGCCGCGCCGTATGGTCTGTTCCAAAAATATTGTACAGCCTGTATCTATACTTGATAAACACAAGTAAAATGCACCTCGCTTCGTGAGATACAAATAATGTATCTCCTGCACCTTAATTGCGTAACATACTATCAATCTCAATCTGAATAATTTTGAAGGATATTGCTAATCCATTGCTCCTTACGTTCGAAAAATGTGTCTGCTCAACAACGTAAATAACGCAATGAATGTTGTTTAACTGTCAAAATGAAACCCATTGCTACTGATAGTGTGTTACCCCGCCTGTTCAGGTTAAATTCTTAAGCCGGATTTACATTACCGTGTTGGGTTGCGTCGCGACGCAGATTACACACCAATCAAACGTTTCTGTAAAGGACTACGTCAAATCAGAACGAGTTTTGATTGGCTAAAACTGCATCAGAAAGCGACACAACACAGAAATTTAAATCCGGGCTGGTTTTTCCAACGCCAGATAATTTTATGCGAGGAATAATTTTAACTTTTTGACAGTTCTTCCATACAAAATCTGTCAGACGTCAATTTTATTCTACGAATAAAAAATTATCTGTCCATTGAAAAATCAGCCCTTAGTAAAAGAAGCTTATCCAGTGTGTTATCGCGGCGGGATTTTATCGCGCACTGGATTTTCAACTCTTGTTGTTGAGCCGAGCGTTGAGAATCGAACAGAGCACATCCCAGCGCGTCAAAAAAATACTGTGGATTTTCAAATCTCGGCGAGGGCGTAGAAAATCAAGTGCGCGAAAAAAAATCGCCGCAGGAAAAACGCGACCGTGCGTACCTAGGCTGAGGTATCTATTTTGTGTCATTCCAAAGGTCACTGAGGTTTCCACCAAAGTGACCTTTACAAGAATCAGGTCATTTAATTTTAAGCTGCTATTTTCGGGATTGGACTTACAAGTATTGTGGCCTTCCAAATTTAAGCCTAAAATGCTCATAATTATAAAACACTACGATTTTTTTCGACGATGTAATATGATTTGGTATGTTGAAGATCTTAAGCGAATATTTTTAGAAAATAAACTTAATTATGTATATTTGTTTACGTTTTATTTTAGTACCTTTTTTTTGAGGATGGGAAATCATCAACTGACTCCTTAAGGGGGTATTTTAGTACCTAAAACAAATATTTAAATGATTGGATAAGCCCTATCGCGACAAAAGATAGTCGCGTTTCTGTTTCGTTTTGACAAACAATGACGCAGTAACTTGACATGTCATGGAAACGCTATTTTATTATGTGTGAGTTCATTCTTCTCATTAAGGACAAATCTAGCGATTTAAATCTATGACCTATTTTAAATGAATCATCATCTGCCTAGCCTTTTCCCAACTATGTTGGACTCGGCTTCCAGTCTAACCCGATGCAGCTGAATACCAGTATTTTACATGGAGCGACTGCCTATCTGACTTCCACAACCCAGCTACTGGGTAATACGATAACCCCTTGGTAAGACTGGTTGTCAGACATTCGGGTTTCTGACAACCTATTTTAAATGAATAAACAAGATTAAAGCTTTATGAACTATATAATTGGCAA
This sequence comes from Oligia fasciuncula, assembly GCA_963082905.1. Lineage (NCBI taxonomy): Eukaryota > Metazoa > Arthropoda > Insecta > Lepidoptera > Noctuidae > Oligia > Oligia fasciuncula. The sequence continues at coordinate 13,064,119 of OY720409.1, forward strand.
AGAAAGAAAAATATTTTATTTGGGACACAGTAAATCATCATCATCTGCCTAGCCTTTTCCCTACTGTGTTGGGGTCGGCTTCCAGTCTAACACACACAGTAAATACAAATAGTACAACAGGAGCATTTAGAACTAACAATTGAATTGAATATACTGGTATTCAGCTGCATCCGGTTAGACTGGAAGCCGACCCCAACACAGTTGGGAAAAAAGGCTAGGCAGATGATGAATTGATTTGCAGTAGGTATTGAAATGGGGTCGTATAATACGTGTTTCAAATGCCCTTTCCCGCACCCTAATTGCGTAACACACTATCAGTAGCAATAGGTTTCATTTTGACAGTTCAACAACATTCATTACGTTATTTGCGTTGTTGAGCAGACACTTTATCAAACATATGGAGCAATGGATTAGAAATATGCTTCAAAATTATTGAAATTGAGAGTAATAGTATGTTACGCAATTAGGGTACAGGGGGCCTAAAAAGGCCACTTTGGCAGAATCATAAACGTATTTTGCTTTTTTTCGTTGCAAGAGATTGGGATTGGATTTGGATTGGTATTTAAGCACAGACAAAAAAAAAATAACTGAAAAATCCTTCACCAATGGGATTTGATACGATTAACTTAACAGTTAACTGTCTATTATGATTTATAATGATTTGATGAATTCCTTTTATGATTCTGCAAAAGTGGCCTTTTTAGGCCCCCAGGTTGCATAAGCCTCAGGCAATGCACACAAATGTCCTATTGTTTGCCACTTTACGCTTTGTGTCTTTAGCCAGCTATTATACTACTGTTAACGGCATTCACCTAATCAGTATCAGAAAGAGCATTCTATCTAACTAGGTGAGCTAGATTTTAGATAATGGCTATCTTTGACTACACAAGGAAGCAAGTTATAATACACTCTTTAAAAAAAGTAATTAAACAAACTAAAAACCCGAATGCGGTAAAAAACTTATGTTTAACCTTTTGAACGCCATTGTCACATATACGTGACAAGCAAGCGTGCCGTGTACGCCAGCGACACAAATATGTGACAAAAAATGCCGTGCAATTTATCACGAAATAAACAATCAAATCATTACTTGTGTGTTTTTATTAGTACACCTTAAATATTAAAAAAATTGTGGCTTGGCGTGGAGGGCACGCGCGTGCGTTTATGCTCTGGCGTTCAAAAGGTAAAAAAAACTGAAAAGCTAAAAACAAGCCCATTTTAAATTAAATAAAAGTTGGAAGCAGGCGGGACCCATTTGAATTTGAAAATATGTATAATAACTTAGTAATAACGGGACCCGCTTTTACCCTTTGGGTACGGAACCCTAAAAATGGTATGGGTCCTCCTTCTGGCGCAGTCGAGTAAAAATCAGCAACGTTTTTGTTTATAATTTCAAAAAGATTTTACTCTCTCTTGACTCACTCTCATAGTCCGATGGGACGACACGCAAGCCGATACGACCGGAGAGAGATCAGGCGCAGGACCAACGAATTAACTTGGTTTCCGAGGCACGGGGGTAGCACACCGCCAACTTCCAAACTCTGAGCTATTACTGAGAAAAAATTCCCAATTGAAAACCAAACGCACTTTGCCCGACCTAGGAATCGAACCCGGGACCCCACGCTCAGCAGTCGCACTTGCGACCACGAGGCCAACGGGACACGAAAAGTACATACCTAGAAAAGTACATCAAGGTATAGCGTCGGCTTGTCACAAACATTTACAGTAACTTCAGCTTATAAAACAAATTTTCTCAAAAAACCCACCCCTGACTGACTTCATTCCTTTGTCTTGTCACTACAAGGAAACAAAAACAACGTAAAGAAAAACAAGACAAGCATACTATTCTTAAAATAAAAATAATAAAGACAAAGGGTGTATTCATATAGAACGTTGTGCGCTGGTAGTCTTCGGTCCGGCGGCGATAAGTCAGCGCTACTCGGCGCTGACAATCGCGGTTGTCAATGCTTCGGCGTAGGCATTCGTAACGACTGTCAAAGATCTACGAATGACGGCTGGGACAAATTGACGTGTTTTCCGAGGCATGGAGGAGCCTCGATTAAATGGATGTTCACCCATCCACGGGCCGACCTCTGAACTTTGATGGAAGCAGGAGAATCTACCTTATAATGACACAAGATTGTTATCAGAATACCTGCGTTATTTGGTATCCAAATTAAAACCTAATCGTAATCAGACAGCGGAGGTATGATTTTGAACGTATTCCTGTATCTTCCTGTCGTAATGATATCGATACATTTCATACCCATACTCTATGCTGAGTATGGACCGCTAATAAGTGCCGGTTCGCTCAGGTTCGCGCTGATTCGGCAAAAAGTATGAAAACTACCTGCATTGACCAGAGTCCACAATCAGCGCTTGACGGCGCCGTCAAACGCTTAGTATATCTGCACCGTTTACCAGAGAGCACCGGTGGCCTAGTGGTAACGAACGGACCCTACTTACGAGTTGTTTTTGTTTTCTTTGTGTAATTAATTTCATCTCAATCATCGTTGCTCTCAAAAACGGTGAAGAAAAGATTGTAAGAAATCGGCTCTTAGGACCAAAAATTTGAAGACATATGACATCTACCAACCCGCACTGGACCCGCGTGGTGGATTACGGTCCACTACCTCTCACAGAGCGGAGGCCTGTGTCCCAGCAGTGGACCCGCTTACCAGCGTTCTATACAAACACACCCTTAGTTTTAAAAATAAAACTGATCTTGTTCTTTGTTCGAAATAAACAAAACAAGAGAATAATGGAACAGTAGAATTCCATTTGTGAACTGAGAAATAAATAAACAGAGATACAATTTCGAAGTAAGATTCTGATAAACAGTTCACTTCAGCTCACTTATTTAATGAATTTGAAAGTAATTAACTGGTATTAATTCGTAATTTCTTAAAATCCAGTAAGGATTTTAAGAAATTACGAATTCATTTAGGTAATTTTCCCGTTCAGTTCGTTGCTGAATTATTTTGTATAAGTCTTTGTTACATAAGCAATAATAAAAGCAGTATTTTATTTTATCAGGGTCTACAGAAATAGAAATAAAGACAATGACCACAATGTCCGAATGGCTAACGTTATCATTGTCTTTATTTTATATTTATGTGTATGGTTTAGGCGTCTGAATGGGCAGTGATTAGGCTTGAGTTCGAATCATACCCAATGCAGTTTTAATTTGAACCTTTAGATATCTTTTATTAAGACCATAATACCTTGACTAGGGAGTAGTAACTTTAACTTCTAGCAATGTCCAACCCAACCCATATTACTCACTGGCTTCTGCCCACGATTTCGTCAGCGTGAAATTTCTTATTGTAACATGAAATATATCTTAAAACACTCGGTAATACCTACTGAAGCTTCCCATTAGTGAAAGAATTTTCGGATTACGAGTATGATCAGCAGCCGGTCGATTCTGTAAAAATCTCACCGTGAAAACTTAGGTGAAGTGAGTTTGTTTTTGCTAGGAATTGACACTATTGACAGCTCACTCCACGCTCACATCACCTAAGTTTTCACGGTGAGATTTTAACAAAATAGCACCGCTGGTTCTGAAGATTACCCCTTCATACAAACTCACAAATTTTTCCTCTTTATAATATTAATATGATAGATGCCGCAATTGGCGTGGCCACCTATTGGGCTCAATTCATCTAACTTAATAACATTTTTTTGCCCTCGATTCGAAAAGAAGAAGACCCTTAATACTGGTAATAGATACTACTTTCCTCTACATCTAACTTCGATGAACATAACGTGTAGGGAAGGTTGCTATGAATGGACCACATAACTTTACTACCTCATACCTCAAAAAGTGTAAGTGTTAAAATGAAAGCAGTTTATTATTTCTATTTCGTAGGACTTTTATGTATAATAATCAAACGCACAAACAATTCGGGCTTACACTTTTTGCTATAAACGAAGAAAACAAAATCTTAGGCTGTTGCCTTCTTTGGACCATGGGCACCTTCAATGAACCACCAGGTTGCCATCAATGGACTTCGAGAAATTTGTTCTAGAGGACCAATCGAGGCAACTAATTATAATTATCAATATTACAAAATTGTGACATACGAGGAGAGACAAACATTACTCATACACATACGACAAGCAAACAAACTATAGTTATAGGCTACATAATTAGTAGGATCTAATAAATTTTTACATTTGGCACATCTAGTGAGACCAACAAGTCATCTAAATTAAGATACAGTCTAAAGGAAGCTAAGGTTGCTTGTAGTAATAGCAATTGTTGCTTTCGGGACTCCATAATTATATTCTGCTTGCTTCACTTAAACCAACTCTTTGTTTCCTTACTGATTCTAAAACAAGGTTCATACTTGTTTCATTCCATGCAAAGTACTTCCTTTTTTTTGGCGACATTCTGGAATTTAAAATTTATAATGATTTTTCTATGGTTTTTCCATAATTAGTGAAATACTCGGGACCTATTCCCAAACCAGAAAAATACAGCAAAAAGTTTCTATGATTGGACCGGTCCAACGGTGGAACTCTCTTGGGGTCCATTGATGGCAACAATGTATTCGTTAAGAAAAAAATAAAATAAAATATACATGGTCATGATTAGACAAAATTGAATAACACTCATGGAATCACAATTAAATTGTGTAATAGTTCATAACAGTGCACGCAGACAAATATGAATGCAATGATACTGACGTCAAATTGTCCTGAGTGTAATAATTAGATTTTGACCGCCGCAAAGACAACGTCACACGTCTCTCCTCGCCACGTGCCGCAGCGTCACTGAGGTAAGACGGGGGTGCAACTGAGTCGTCACGGACTCATTTCGACTAGTTTCGGTATTGCTAGCTTGCACAGTTTTGGAAATACCTTGGTGGTCCAATGAAAGAGCTAGTCCAATGATCGCAACCTTCCCCTAACAAACTTTTAAACCACCCTAAACAGACACCAAAAATAACTGGCCACAATTGGCATCTCTCAGTGCTGCTGGTGACCTGCTGGTGGCCGAGGGCGACAGACGATGACTTCGGAGCCAGTTTGGCATTCGGGAGATGTGACACGTGTAACCCTCTTACTAATATACGTTGTATAGCGTCTGTATAGTTACACAACGCTTTGTCTTCTCGTTTCGAATTTCAAATTACTGACGACTGAAAGAGAGAAATCCCTGTGTAACTATTCATCTGATATAATACGTATATTAGTAAGGGGGTCAGTAATTAAATTAACTGCTGAAAAATGTAATTAACGGTCACTGGGTTAGGGAATTAAGAATTCATTCGGCGGTCAACAAATTGACGTGACCGACGAGACGACCCGTTTCAGGTTATTTTTGAACAGCGGTCGGAATTGCCAGTTCCTACGTGGTTAAAAATTTAATTTGAAGTTTGATGGGAGCGGGAGAATGTACCTTATGTATTTATTTATTTGTTTAAGATTTTCAACAATAGTTAAACACAATACCTACCTGCGCTTAGCTTATTCCCAACTATGTTTGGGTCGACTTCCAGTCTAACCGGATGCAGCTGCATACCAGTATTTTTATTTCAAATACGCGTGCACATAAAAGGCACTTTTGAACGTCAAAATCCTTACATAGTTTATAACAAAGTCGCCAAAATGTCTGTACGCGCATAACTTCCGAATGACTGCACCAAATTGGACAAATCTTCTTTCAGTATTGGCAGGACAAGGTTTGTCTATAAGAAAATCACGGAAATTCGAAAAAAAATTGCAACCGTGCGAAGCTGGGGCGTTCTGCGAAAGTTTGTGTGTGTTTATATGTTTGTTACTTTTTCACGCTGAAATTACTTAGATAAGTATTCGTGCCAAGTTTCAAGTTTATTAACTCAAGGAATAAGATTTTTCATACAAACGAAATCCCCCCTTTACACCCCCTTAAAGGTTGAATTTCCAAAAACCCCTTCTTAGTGCTCCCCTACATTATAAAAGGAAGCCGTGTGCAAAATTTCACATTCCTAGACCCAGTAGTTTCGGCTGTACGTTCATATGTCAGTCAGTCAGTCATTCATTCAGTCAGTCAGTTTCTTCTTTTATTTTTAAAGATTATATTCATGCTTGTTCATAAAGTTTACTTTTTACTTTTACTTACTTTAAATTATGAGTTTTAAATTTTTCTTCATTTAATTGCAATATTTCTAATCTAATATTTCATAGTATGTAGAATAGTGAATCCCAACTCTTGGATAACTCTAACTTTGATAGTTTTGGATGGATCTAGCTATGCTTCTGCATGTCATGCTCTACCTATGTGCCAAATTTCATCCAAATCCGTTCAGCCGTTTTAGCGTGAAAACGTAAATGATAAAGTTTCGTATTTGGCCATCCACGCCCACGTTGAAAATTCACCCTGTATGCTAGCTGCGCGGTAATCTCTGCTTGCGCGATGCAGGATTTTGCGTGACATCAGTGTGCTGTGTAGCTCGCATGTGGCGTTGTATATGCCGGCCACGAACCACAACTTTCTGAGACATGCTGTGTAACCTAACAAACCATCCCTACACCCCGCCCCCGCCTCCTTCCTCATTATCCCTTTATGAGAATTAGCTTCATTAAGGAGGGACTCAAAAGGTCAGATCTCGAGGGAGCCTGTTGCCTCCATTAGCGAAGATTACTGAACTTTTGATGTACGGAGTGATTAAAGTATTTGAATTTATTTAGGTCTGGATTACTGTACTTAATGTTAGGAGTCAATAGAAGTAAGAATACCAGACTGCGTTGAATAATACAAGTAGGTAACGCAAAAATAAGGGCTTTGTGCTGTCGTAAATATGTAAAGTCGGGTAATTAGCATAATCAGCCTATAATGTTCCCACTGTTGGGACCCAGGCCTCCTCTCTGTGAGAGGGAAAAGTCTATATATTATACCACGCGGGCCCAGTGCGTGTCACATGTCATGTCTTTGAATTGTGTCGTTCACCGTTTTGAGAGTAGTGGTGATGAAATAATTTGCATAAAGGGTTCGAACCTACGACCTACATCTTGTAAGTTGCGCTCGTTACCACTGGGCTACCACTGCATGCTCCGAATTATTACTGCTCAAGTAATTAATTTATTAAACAATTTATCTACTAATTTAAATGGTCTGTAAATTTGAAATCGCGACTGTCATTCTTTGACACCCATATCCATACCTATAACGACTGTGGAGTTTCGCTAGCTAATTTAACTCGACTCGAAGTGGAAACATTAAAGGCTCCTTCAAACAGGCGCGACACGCGACGCGAATCGCGATCGGTGCCTTTGATCCGCGTGCGATTCGCGTCGCGTGTCGTGCCTGTTTTCACGAGCCTTAAATAAACACTAGTTACCTACGTTAAAATATAAGTAAACTATGTAGTTTACTTTAGGTACAATACAACCGAAGGAACCTCACCACCCCTATGTGCTGATAGTTATCACCGAGGTGGTTTTAGTGACTTTAAAATCCCACACTCCCCTCCCTCCCCTCCCCGGAGGTCGGGTGCCTTTTGAAGGTTTCCCTCAGAAAACAAAAATAAAGGTTCAGACGCCAGCACTTCAAGCTACTACATTCCCCTCCCCCATTCCCCGTTTGTCCCGCCGTGTCCTCGTAGAGGCGATCGGCAGCGGTGGCGACCTCTCTCGTCCGGCCCTGGTGCAAGCTATGGTCCGGGGCGAGAGGGAGTGGGAGGCAGTCACCTCCTTCTGCGAAGTCATGCTAGCGAAGGAGGTGGCGGGACGGATGAGGGAAAGAGCCTCCCGTCCCGTCCCAGCCGCCGCGGGAGACGCTCCGGGCGTCGGGAGCCGCATATCGACTCCCGGCCACCGTAGGCGCGGGCCTGCGGGCAGAGAGTAATGGGTAGCTCACCGTCCGATCAGGACCAGGCCTGTGCCGGACGGCGCGTACGTGTTCCACGCGCGCCTCAAAGAGATGTCAGCATCGAGGAGGGGCCCCATAGGGCCGACGCCTGCCGGGTCAGCGGGATTGTCCGAAAGGGTTACCGCTGGCCCGGAACATAAAGGGCTAAAGAAGGAACACGGGTGGGTTTTAGTCAGTAAGAGTCTGACACTCCCTTCCGCTCCACCCAGAGCGGGAGGGGTCATTTGATGATTTCCCATCAGAAAAAATAAAAGCTACTACATTCTGTCAAATTTCTTTAATAGATTTTCTACTTTATCGCTAAGTTGATTGGGAACATTTTACAGTTTCGGGTAGCTTGATGTGCTTGGCGTCTGTACAATACAACAATACCAAACTACTTAGTGCGTATAGAAAGAAAGAAAATACGTTTATTAACGGTAAACATGACACAAAGAAATCCTATCGTATCTACGATAATATCAATATTTGTAGCTTCTTATCATTTGTGTGGAAATTACTTGTCATGGTGTCATGTGATGCGGAGGAACGAGGAAAATGTCTTCAGGAAAGTTTTTAGTATCTATGTGGATGGCGATAAGAGTAGGGGAAGACTGATGGACTGTGTGAAAGACGTTATGGCTAGAAAGGGGGTGACTACCGAGATGACGACTAATAGAGAAGTATGGAAGAAAAAGACATGTTGCGCCGACACCAAATAAATTGGGATAAGGACAAAAGATTGATGGTGACGATATCATTCGCGTGTGATTTGTGATAAAAACATTTAAGTGGTAACACCACAGATAACGCAAGAGCAACTACTTCGCGTGCCAAAAATCGCACCAACTTACATACAAAAATCGTAAGCCGCCACTTTCGCGCTCAGTCCTGTGTACTGCTGGTTGGGTGAGCGTGAGCGCTGGCGCTAGTCCCCAGGGGTGGGGCCCAGACGGGTGCCGCACGCGGCGGCGTCTTAGAATCGATTTGATTTTTCCATCACTAAATAGTGCTTGTGACGTCATAGTAGGTAGTCAAAAATGACACGCTTGATTTTCAGACAGACCGTGATACTTGCGTTATCTAGGTCTATATATATCTGTGGGTAACACTTATGTTTTGCGATAATATAACTGTAATTTTCCCAGACACTGTGGAAAATACCTACATAAAATATTATGAAGTGTGTATTGCATGTTGATTGCCAAATAATATGGAATAGTCTATCAGAAATGTTTTACAAAATGTATCGAATTGAATCATTCGAATTAATACGGTATTCAGTCATTTGATTCAATAATTTCAAGACAAAACGAATTTGATATTAAATACTGAAATCAAGAATTACTCGGTAAAAATAAAATATGCGCAAAATGTTATACTCGATATGCTGGGGCAGCCAATATCTTAGTACCTAGATTAATTTAAATAAATTTCAAATCCTAATAAGTTCAGTTAAACTGATACAAGCCGCTTCACTATTTGTTAATTTATGTCTTTCTGTCATTTGAAACGCGTTTGAACACGAAATGAAACAAAAGTACCTATCTACGTGCAGTGAAAGAGTGTCCGTGGAGTTTCTTGCCCGTTCTTCTCCATAGGTACCTACTACGCTTTGGAATGGGCAACTAGCTTCATCTTTCTGATTGACCTACCAATTGACAATTCAAAAGTGCCTGTAGTTGGTTTATTTGAAATAAATGCTTTGAGTTTGAATTCGCAAATTGGGCCCACCCTGTGCTCTCTAATTAAAAGACGATATCTCAAAAATCTTAATGAATATTTTAATTATGTTATATTATTGTAAGAAGAGGTAAAATAAAGTTTATTTACACATATCCCAAAACTTTGATAAAAGCTATATTCTTGACAAGATCGACTCAATTCTACACATGACATCATCGAGTGATGATGTCATGTGTACTTTTGCTCGGTAAAACTGCGTGACTTTTTTTTTAAAGTGAATTTGACAAAAACTTCGTTATTTTTATTTCTAGGTTTTTTGATCATTTAACTTGAATTTGTAAACGACTTCGAAAAAAAAAAGGTTTTTCATTCGACCCGTATGTTTGTAAGTTCGCAATTTTCTCAAAAACCAATCAATTAGTTTTGATAACTCTTATCACTAACGTAACCTACTTAATTTCAGGAAGATTTTAGTACTTTCTACAAACATATTAGGTTATTCTAAATGAAACTTGTTGAATTATTTCAAATCGAAGAGCACGGGCTGGGTCAACTTTTTTGCAAAAAAGTGTAATAAGTAATTGGTGAACCGATTCAAAGATAGGTACTGAATTTCAGCTCTTTCGCTCGCGTTCCGAATGATCTAAAGATGAAACGAAATGAGCAGAGAAACGTTCATTCCTATGTAATTTTGTCGGTGTCATGTGAAGTAATTCTTTTCCCGCTCCACCTGAGACCAACCCTCATCAGGTAATGAAACAAAAATTAACACTCGCTCGAGTGACCTATTCTTTCGAGTGAAGCGTCTGACGGATGGCCTTAGGCCCTTTATACACGCCACGGTGTCTTTACAGTACGGCGTATAAGGTCCCCCCACGTTAGGCGTGCGCCGGGCGCGAGCGTTCCTCCGGCGTGTGACCGACGTGCGTGACGTGAGTCAATTTCACTGAGCGGCGCGCACGTCGGTCACACGCTCGAGGAACGCTCGCGCCCGGCGCACGCCTAGGGGGCCTAAACCGCGCCGTAGACAAAAAACAGTGGCAATCCGGGAGTGCCGGCAGAAGTGTAAACAAAACACAAACAGAATACTTTGCCATCACTCACTGACATATCGGATAAATACATTATAACCGAGTACATCTCGAGTACATCCCGAGGACAGCCGAACACATCCGAAGCGGGTATTTTTTTAATCGTCTTATAAACAAAACACGCGCGGTGTCGCTTACAGTAACAGTGGCGCGAGTTCAATGGTTTTTTCCCATCTCAAAAAATGCTTAACGTGCTTAAAGAAGTTTTCACTTCAAAAACGTGTCTATCAGCAAACTTCCATAGTGATCCATACAACACTATGACCATACACACGGCGAAGAAGCCGTAGTTTTTCAGGGCAAGAAAAACGTTTGTGTGCGAAGGGCCTTAGACTAGTCGGGCAATGCTGAAATCAACACATCATGATCAACTGTGATATTAACAGTTGAAACATGGCTGATCTATTATTGTATTGTGACAACTTGCATCAACTGTATGTACCTATACTCATGTTTCCACAAATAAAGACTCTTGAATCTTGAACAGTTAATAATCAAAACTATCAAAACTCAACGGTCATAAGTTTTTTTTTGTCTGAAACTACTCGGGGCTTCATGGTCCCATACCTTTGGAAGGTGTACGAGGAATCGCTGCGCAGCTAACTCGCAGAAGCCCAGACACTTTTAATGAAATGAGATAGCAACCGACGATTATCTCTATAATGCACTATGCAAGGTGCACTATGTGGTACACCACAGACTACCTACAGTATTTGTCTGTCCTTCCCCTTTTTAACCCATCCAAAGGTTGTCTTTAAAAGATCGCTTTTAGCGATAAGACCGCCCATTGTGTCATCCTTTGTACAGTTTCTATAATTATGTCTGTATGATGACTACGAGCAGTGGTGGCCAAGTGGTAACGGCCGCGACTTACGAGTTGTAGGTCGTAGGTTCGAACCCAGACAGGCGCTTTACTTTGTGTAAATTATTTCATCACCACTGCTCTCAAAACGGTGAAGGAAAACATCGTGAGGAAACCGGCATGTCCTAGAACCAAAAATTCGAAGACATGTGACATCTGCCAACCCGCACTGGGCCCGCGTGGTGGATTACGGCCCACTCCCTCTCACTGAGAGGAGGCCAGTGTCCCAGCAGTGGGAACATTATAGGCTGATTATGGTGTACATAATAAAGAGTATTCTATTCTATTCTATGCAAGTGCACCCAAGGACAACCCTCGGTTGGTGTAGGTAGCAGTCTTGTAGGATAATTATGGAATAATTACCTATATTTATTTATTTATTTATTTTTATTCAAGAGGAACAACAAACAGCTACAATATAAAACATAGAAACCAAAATAACACAAAACAATAACATAGACAATATTGAAGCCCACAACGCTGTTCACAGATTAACGATAGTTATATATGATAGTTATTATAAAAAAAAAAAATTCCTCACCTGTACAACATCCTCTCCTGCCGCTCAGCCTCCAAGTAGATCCTATAGTACATGTACAGCATTATGACACCCGGGATCCAAAAACTAACACTACTCGACACCACAGCATACACTCTGTTCACAGTGAAACTACACACGTTTGGGAACCTCTTCCGAAAGTTCAAATGGTCTTCCGTTGTATACCAGCCCATGAAGATTGGGAGAAAGGATACTAAAGCTGGACTGCACCAGACCACAGCCAACATGATTCCAAGTTTCGCTGTCGTCATTATCAAGGGGTAGTCCAAAGGCTGGACTATAGCGTAGTATCTATCAACACTGATACAGCATAGATGGAGGATAGAAGCTGATGAGAAGTACACGTCCAGAGAGTTCCAAACATCACACATAAAGTACCCGAACAACCATTCTCCATTAGTTATCTCTACACTGAAGTTAAAACACATGGCCCAGATAGCGACTAACATATCAGCCAGGGCTAAAGACACGACGAAATAGTTCGTGATCACTCGTAGTTTTCTGTGCCTCATAACAGACACTATCACTAATAAGTTCCCAAATATCGCAGCGAGTATGATAAACAGCATTATCAGACATTTTAGTATCACTAAAAACACGATTAAAGGATCATCTTCAAACTGATTTGAGTATACCAAGTCATTGGTCGTTTCATTGACTTCCAAGGTCTTGTTCACATAGATATCCGTCAAATACATTGAAGTTGATAAGTCGGCGAGGTCCAAAGTAAAATTGTCAGGTTCAAGGACGATTTCAAGTTTCATGTTTCACATTTTTTCAGGTCGCGTTAGCTTTTATTCTGTAAGCGTTGATGTGTGAATCCGTGGAGGTGATTTCCATTGTCGTTGCCTGAAAAAGAAAGGAAAGTTGAGTTTTCTTTTGTCCCCAAAATGGTGAAGGTTTTTCGTAGGGGGTGATATACACTTGTTCGACTCAGCCGGGTGGCAAAATCGAATATAATGTAGATACATGGTCGGTAAAAGCCACTTGGCTTTGCTGAAACTGAGCCGAGCAGGAGCTCTACTAAGTTACGGGGGAGTCCTACTCCTTTTCACCTACGGACATTCGATTAGTTTAGGGCGCATCCTAAGAATGAATGACACCACGATTTGACAGTTGTCGCTACTCCCGATATCTTTTTGTCCGTTCAAAAAAGTTAACTTATCGGGTGGAGGGTACACTCCGAAGTTTCGGACTATTTTCGAAAGGGCACATATCTTCGTTGACGGGCTTAAAGGCCCCAGATCCAAACACGATTAAGCGAAGGTAGATGCCGAACGGATTTAAATTTTCCGATCGGCACGAGCCGAATGAAAGCGTATGTGGCATCATTGTGGACTTTGTTGTTCAACAAATACTGCGGAATCAAATGTACGGTCCCGAACATGTGTGTAACGCCCCTAAGGTACGGTTTGCGCCATTTTGACATCAAACAGTTTTTGCGCGTGTTTTTGATCAAAGGGAAATCCGCGCTTTCTTTTCAAGAGAACCGTGGCGTTCCATTGTGTGCATAATGTGTTGTCGTGGGGAAATGTTACCAAATTCCTTATATGTTTTCTTGAAAGATTACCTACAGGTTTTTTCGGAATCGATGTAATTTTGCGAGTCGGGTCAAAAAAACAGTGGTACTCCAAAAGTGCCGGCAGAAGTGAAAACTTGAAAAAGCATAGTAATTTTATAAATATGTTTGAAGGTCATTCTTTCCAAAGAAAATGTACCGCGCTTTGATGTCTTTATAATGGCCAAAATATAAAACAGAGGTGTCACGGTTACGATAAGAGTGTCGCGAGTTCAATGGTTTTTTCTCATCTTCAAAAACCCTGGCCTGCTGCCAGGATTTGAAGTGAAAACTTGTAATGGTTTTATGCTTATAAAACAATTGGTGGTGACGCTTTCAATCAATCTGTCTAGCCTTTTTCCAACTATGTTGGGGTCGGCTTCCAGTCTAACTGGTGCTGAATGCAAGAATTTATAGTATTTATATTTAAAGTATATCATAGTGTCACTTAATTTATATACAGTGTGAGTCTTCATAATGTGCACATAACGATATGAGGGAAACATAGCTTAATTTTATCGACGGAAAAAATATTAGAAAAAATAAAAAAATATTTAATACCTGCTAAAGTATGGTGATTGCAAGGCCTTTCTTTAACAGTTGATAGGAAATGTTGTGATTGAGTTATAAACATGGTGTTTTTACGTTTAGAAATCTGATACGCTGGAGAATAATTTAAAGTAATCAAAAAGGGTAGGTAATGGCGGGGCTTTTATTGAGTAATTTTACAATTATTGTAAAAATTGATGAAAAAATATCAGATTTTTGTTAAAAAAAACCGTAATTCTCAATTGAGGGGCGATTGTTTACACAGGGGTCACAGCAGCGAAAAAGAATTTTAAAATTATTACAATTTATTTTTATTTTTTTTTATATATTTTTTCCGTCGATAAAATTAAGCTTAGTTTCCCTCATTTCAATATGTGCATGTTGAACGGAACGTAGTACATGCAATGTAATAAAAAGAGACAGAAAGATTGTGACGTAGCAGTTTGCTATCTCTCTCACTTGTGGTCTATACTCTGTACTTGTCAAGATGGACAACTAGGTTGCTCCGTAAGAAATAAAACTACTTTTAATTCTATTGCGTATATTTCTTTACAACAATCATCAGGTTATGGGCCCATTATGAAGACTCACACTGTATGTATGTTTTCCATTTTTGAAGACACCGACTAGAAGAATCATCAAAATTCGCAAAGATATGCCAGAGATGCAGTACCTACATTTATGCATATAACTTCGTACATAATAATAATTACCTGATGTATTATATGCCTATGCCTCAAGCAGACTGTTCAGTACTACACAGCAAGAAAGACACCAATATATGCCTGTTACCTAGACTTGTCTAAGGCGTTTGACCTAGTGTCATACAATATATTGTGGGACAAACTAATTAGGGAAACCTCTGTACCACCGGAAGTGATAGGCATATTTAAATATTGGTATGGAAACCAGGTGAACCGTGTGAGGTGGGTGGACTCTTTGTCGGAAGAGTATAGGTTGGAGTGCGGGGTGAGAACGGGGGGTTTGACCTCCCCAGCGCTCTTCAACCTGTACATGAATAGTCTGATCGAGGAGCTCAGCGGCACCAGGATCGGATGTCATATTGATGGCACTTGTATTAATAATATCAGTTATGCCGACGATATGGTGCTGCTGAGTCCCTCGGTTGGAGCAATGCGGAGGATGCTAAGTCTTTGCGAATCCTATGCAAGGGCCCACGGGCTCAAGTACAATGCACTCAAGAGTGAACTGATGGTTTTCAAAGCTGGTAATAAAAGCTACTCTAAAGTACCACTTATCACACTGGACGGCATACCATTAAAAAGAGTTACTAAATTTAAGTACTTGGGCCACTGGGTGAGTGAAGACCTTAAGGATAATTTAGATGTGGAAAGGGAGCGCAGGTCGCTGGCTGTCCGATGCTGTATGTTGCAATCCTTTTACACGTGCGGCCTGTGGGTGAACTTCACGCAGAAGGCATATAGCGACCTGCGCATCCAATACAACAACGCGTTCCGGGTGTTGTTGGGGCTGCCGCGTTTTTGTAGCGCGTCCGGTATGTTTGCCGACGCAAATGTTGACAGCTTTTCAACCGTCATGCGCAAGAGATGCGCATCGTTATTATATCGGTTTCGCGCCAGCCCCAACACTATCCTGACGACGTTGGCAGACCGCTGGGACTCTCCGATTCTAGGACGCTGGATACGACTCCATGCGGTGAAGTAGATTGGGATGGGAGAGTCTCTAGCGGGTTGTACTTAGTTTAAAATTTATATAATTACCCGTTAGTTTAGTTTATTTACTAACACTAGATATAAGGCATTTTATACTGGTACTAACAAACTATGGAACTTGATTCTGAAATAAATGTTTATTATTATTATTATTATTATTATACACTAAAACCTTCCTGAAAATATGTAGACCACATTAATTAAAGAATTATCAAAATTGCTATATTAGTTTTTGAGAAAATCGCGGACATAATTACATACATAAATAAAAAAAAAACATACGGGTCGAATACAGAACCTCCTTTTTTGAAGTCAGTTAAAAAACAACTAACACTTACATTACTTTCACTACATCAAAAACCTAACAAAAAAGTTCTCAAATTAATTTTTAATCGCTTCATCCCGAATATATGAAACAAACACACACATACTACAAACACGGGTCATAATTTAGACTGTTCACAATAAAATTGGCATAGCAGTCGTTCTCATGAATATGTAAACTTCTCTTTGACATGACCTCCGCATGTTTACATGCGCACAGGTTTTAAAAATTGCCTCAAATCAGTGGTAAGCTGCGGGTTGGTGGATAAGCGGAGCGTTAAAAGTGAAAAGCGGTTTTTGTATTCGTGGAAATGCAAATCGACAATTAGACCACTGTCTCTCATCGCGCGGTCGATTCTAGGTCTAGAATCGACAGACGAAAGATGTCTACGCTAGAATAGAATAAAATCACACTAATATTATAAAGGCGAAAGTTTATGAGTGTACGTGAGTGGGGGTGTGTGTGTATGTTTATATGTTTGTTACTTCTTCACGCTCAAACTGCTGGACCAATTTTGATAAAATTTTGTATGGAGGTAGCTGACACCCTGGATTACCATATAGGCTACTTTTTATCCTGGTATTCCCACGGGATCAACATTTACGCGGGTGAAACCGCGGGGCGCAGCTAGTATCTCTATATATCTCTCATTAAAGAATGATTGGTAAAATCAGTCTGTAAATGTTATTTAGTTACATAAGGTTAATTTCATAAATAGGCTATTTGACAATGTAAAAAATAAGGTCATAATTATTGACACTCGTATAGATTATCGCTTTTAAAATCGATTTGCATTAATTTTACTACAAAACAATGTATTATTTATAAAAAAAAAACCCGAAAAAACTTCATCTTTTTAAATCTGGCGCCACGTAATCGAAAACGGTCTGGATTGGCTGAACTTAAGATGACGTCATGATTTAGTAAATTTCTGTCTATCGTTGACAGAACAGATGACTTTTGTCTAGTATCTCGACCGTTTCAACGTTTGTTTACGTGAATCGTGACGTCACGACGCCATATTGTTAAAGATAGCGTTTTGGCGGCTTATTTAAACAGTACATTTTTATTTACTATTTTTTTAAAAGAAATACCTTATGCAATTTGAAGTAATAGGTTTTTGTGGGCTCGTTAGACACCATTAAATAATCTGAGATGTTTATCAGAAACCAGTCAAATAGCCTATTGCTTAAATTAAATTAAAATACAAACTCAAACAAGCCTAACCTCCCGCTACGTTGCTACGTACTACGCTACGCCACCCGCTACGCCACCCGCTACGCCACCCGCTACGCCACCCGCTACGCCACCCGCTACGCCGCGGCGCGCCGCTACGACACCGTAGCTCTAAACACACAACCTTTTCATACCTATCTATACAAAGATTAAAAACTAGCCAAGTGCGAGTCGGACTCGCACACGAAGGGTTCCGTACCACAAGGCAAAAACGCCGAAAAAAACATGTTTGTTGTATGGGAGCCCCCCTATATTTTATTTTATTCGGTTTTAAGTATTTGTTGTTATAGCGGCAACAGAAATACATCATCTGTGAAAATTTCAACTGTCTAGCTATCACGGTTCATGGGACACAGCCTGGTGACAGACGGACAGTGGAGTCTTAGTAATAGGGTCCCGTTTTTACCCTTTGGGTACGAAACCCTAAAAAAGGCGAAGGTAGGCATCTCATAAGTAAATAAAGCCTTTTTCTAAAAGGGTTGGTATAATAATGGCCAGTGTGTTAAAGGGCTAAAGAACTTCAGGTATAGTATCCATAAGTACTAATATTATAAATTCGAAAGTAACTCTGTATGTCTGTCTGTATGTTACGTTTTCACGCCTAAGCCACTCAATGGATTTCGATAAAATTTGGTAAAGAGATAGATTGAAGGACATAGGATAGTTTTTATCCCGATATTCCCACGAGATCGACACTTTAGCGGGTGAAACCGCGGGGCGCTGCTAGTATTTTATAAAAATATAGATCTGGAATGAAGGGGAATAAAAATATCGATCAGCACTAATCTGTATTAACGTTTATTTGTATACCCCTTCAGCTTGCTTGCAAACAGTTCTGATATTTTCGTAATTAATTCAGTGGGCCATTGTCTGTGAGGAGGTGCCGCATACGCACTTGAGAACTATCCATGAGACCCCCCTTCCCCCACCTTTCTTTGCTCCGGTTGACTTGGGTCCGAAGTCTATTTAGAGATACCCAAGTCGGCCATGGTAACGCGTGGCACCTTCCATCCTGTCGCCTGTGCGCTTGATGATCTTATGACTGCGTCAAAAGAAGAATAATTAATTCAGTCTGCTTCGTTGGTCTAAAAAGAAGAAGAATTAATTCAGTCTGCTTCGTTGGTCCAAAAAGAAGAAGAATTATTTCAGTCTGCTTCGTTGGTCTAATTCAGTCTGCTTCGTTGGTCTAATAATCGCAAGCGTGATTGATGATCATTGATAACGTTAACTTTAAAATACTCTAGGAAAAGACGAAGCAGAATATTCTCAAAAGCAAAATAATGTACAGACGCCAGCACATCAAGCTTCTACAATCTGTCAAATTTCTTTAATATATTTTCAACTTTATCGCTAAAGCATAAGGTTCAAAATTAATTGGGAAAAATTGACAGTTTCGGGTAGCTTGATGTGCTGGCGTCTGTACATCTACTTTAATTTTATGGAGATAGATTACCTAGCATTAACCTTTTACTAATTAACGCCCAAGGGATAGAACGTTATGATTTTGCTATCCCAACCTTTGCCCCTAAAATTTATTTTATAACTTTAGTGTAGATATTGTAGGGTTCGGACATACCGTTATTTAATATCGCCCGTAACTCTATTTTACCTTTAGGAAATATTTTCCGAAACACAGCCTTCATTTTACAGTACCGTACATTTATCATTTATAATAGTATACTCTTTACTATGTACATCATATAAATTACAGACATAAATATAGAAACTTTACAAAGGGTGACACAATGGGCGGCACAAACTTTTAACATTATGCAGCGTCCCTAATATTTTGTTTTATGGAAATACTAGTAGCGCCTCGCGGTTTCACCCGCATAAGTGTCGATTCCGTGGGAATATCGGGAGAAAAACTATCCTATGTCCTTCCCCGGGATGCAATCTATCTCTCTGCCAAATTTTATCGAAATCCGTTCAGTGGTTTAGGCGTGAAAAGGTAACATACAGACAGACAGACAGAGTTACTTTCATAACCCCCTTACTAATAAACGTTTTATAGCGTCCGTACTCCGTATAGTTACACAACCCTTTGTCTTCTTCTTTCGAAAGTCAAATTACTGACGAATGAAAGAGAGAAATCGCTGTGTAACTATTCATCTGATTAGTAATGGGCTAGAGTTTAGTTAACATCATTTAACTTCATATTTTACTATGAGTAAACGATTAAGTTTGTCATTAAAAAATTAGAATCTACGATTAGAATAAAAACTGCATTTAGAAATGAAAGCTATTACTAAAGACACTCGATTCAATTTTGTAAAATACTTCCACGTTGTATAAAACATTTAACAAATAAATAGGTCACAGTCTAAAAAATTAAGTATGACTACATGTTGCGCGAGAACAAAGAAATTGTTGTATTTTCTCACAGAACTCTTTGTTGAGTCCTCATCTCGTTTGGTGAGCACACAATGTCTTTCACAAAGTTTGCAGCAAATACGTTTACAAAATAATCCTGTAGCTTATGTTTACTGAAGTATGTAAATGGTTTGTCTTGGCTTTCTTTTACGGACTCTTTTATTTCAAAAGGGTGTTTCATAGTTAGGGGGCTTGTGGCTAAGTAATAACAGCCGCACATGTCGATCGATCAGGTTAAGCTAAGTTTGCCGCGGTTGGTCTGTCAATAGGTGTCCATGTTTACATACCAAGATACCTCCGTGCCTCGGAAAGCACGTTAAGCCATTGGTCATTCGTGGATCTTCAGTCGTTACGGGTCGTCAGAAGCCCGAAAGTCTGACAACTAGTCTTACGAAGAGATATCGTATTACCCAGTAGGTAGGTTGTGGAGGTCAGATAGACAGTCGCTCCATGAATAATACTTCTATTTAGCTGCATTCGGTTAGACTGGAAGCTGACCCCAACAAGACCAGGCAGATTGATTGGGTGTCTCTTTGTATAGAAAAACTATTTCATCCGTTTATGAGTCTGGTCAAATAGAGGGCTAACCTGTTACTAAATGTCTGAAAACCAATATCTTTGCTGCACCAATAGACGAATCAAAAGTTAAAATTTATCATATAAAAAAATCTCAACTCTCATAAAATTATTCTACGAAATCGAAAGGCAATCGAAAGGCTAACGAAACAATATTCAATTGCAAAATTAATCAAATATTTTATTTATTATTATTTATAAATACCCTACTAGCAGCGCCTCGTGGTTTCACCCGCGTAAGTTTCGATCACGTGGGAATATCGGCATAAAATCTAAGTAGTTAAAAATGGCACTTGGCGCTTGATTTTCATACAAATCGTAATACCCCCCCCCCCCCCCCCCCCCTATTACGTGGGATTTAAACATAACTGGTGGAATGTGGGTGTACCATAGCGTGATGTCATGTTGCATGCATGACATTTCCTGCAATTTATCCGACACATGACCTGATTCTGATTCTGCGAAGATCTAAATACCGTGGAGTGATATTTCACGGCAGAATCCCGGGTACGGGTTGTAAGAGCTTTTTGATAACCGACGAAAAATTTGGTTTTAGTTTGTTTGTAGTTGATGTCCCTGCCAGCCTGTATAGTATTGGCACAGGGTATTAAGGCCATGTGGGGATCTACAGATAGGTCTATGAATATGGCTGCTATATGTATGCTTTCGAATGGTTTTGCATATATGCAGTTGAGATATCCATATTCAGAGGTAAGAACGGCCGAGTTAATCGTAAAGTAAATTCGATCGATTCTATAGAACAGCGGTGGTCCAGTAGTATTGACCCCGACTGACGAGTTGTAGGTCGTGAGTTCGAACCCAGGCAGGCACTTTGGTGTATTTAATTCATCACCACTGATCTCAAAACGGTGAAAGAAAATATCGTGAAGAAACCTGCATGTCCTAGATTTAAAAAAAATTGAAGACATGTGACATCCACCACTGGGCCCGCGTGGTGGTTTATGGCCCACTCCCTCTCACAGATAGGAGGCCTGTGTCCCAGCAGTGGGAACATTATAGGCTGATTATGCAAAATATAGAATGGGTACTATACAATTTTGTATAGTAAGTGTTCTACTACTTTATCCTGACACATACCAACTTCTTAGTCAACTAAAAAATGACGTGTAATTTTTTAACAAAGAAGCATAATATTCACAAAATTATATTTCATCATCTATGCTAAGACTGATCGCCTCGACAAGCCCACGGGAAATCTACTGGTGAACTTTATTGCCTTTATAAAGTGGTAAAACGAGCAAAGTGGCGATTTTTGTCGAATAGGGACGTCACGATAATATCCCCAGCGTGATGTCAGCAGAGTTTTTAGAGGGGCTTGTGGCTAAGTAATAACAGCCGCAAGGGTCGATCGATCAGGTTAAGCTACGCTCGCCGCGGTTGATCCGTAGATGGGTGACTATCTTTACATACCAAGACCCCTCCATGCCTCGGAAAAACGTTAAGCCGTTGGCCCTGGCTGTCATTCGTGGATCTTTGACAGTCATAATGGGTCGTCAGAAGCCCGAAAGTCTAACAACCAGTATTACCAAGAAGTTTCGTATTACCCAGTAACTGGGTTGTGGAGGTCAGATAGGCAGTCGCTCCATGTAAAATATTGGTATTCAGTTGCATCCGGTTAAACTGGAAGCAATGTCTCAGTTAAGCGGTCGGCCTATATAGAAAATCACACTTTCCATAGTACCTTTGTAACAATTGCTAAGATTGATTTTGCTTCGTACTACAAGTTTGACTTGGAATATTATTGCAAACCTAATTGGTAATTTAATAATTTGAAATCCTATTATTTCATGGAATAACAAAATTAAATTCTAACTTAACTAAAACTATTATATACTATTGCAAACCTAGTTTAGTCACAATTTCAAATTCATTTTAAAACATTTTATTTATCTTTCACTCCAGATTATCGAAAACCAATAGACCTTTGATTGACCCCTCATCATTTAACACTTCAACTGCAAGAAAGGTCAATTTATAACAGCCCTAACTAAAATATCCAAAGATTTGATCTGCAAAGTTAAACACAGACAAATCATCGCCAAAAGTATGTCATAGACAAACAGAGGTACGAAGTTTACCTATCAAAGTAGGTTTAATGACATAAGTTTTGAGTATGTAATCAGGAGACGTACTTATCCGAGAGTATGAATATGACAAACTGTCAAGAGCGGCAGGTATTAAATTTCACCGCAACTCGTAGCTACACGCAAAATTGCTCTCCGATGTGATCAACAAGGTTGGTAATTTGGTTGAAATTAGGACAGCCTCAAACGATTAACAGAATAAAGCAAGTATCACCATCTGTATGAAAACAAATCGTGCCATTTTTACTACCTACTATGACGTCACAAGCGCTATTTAGTGATGGGAAAATCAAATCGATTCAAAGACACCGTCGCGTGGGGCACCCTTC
This sequence comes from Oligia fasciuncula, assembly GCA_963082905.1. Lineage (NCBI taxonomy): Eukaryota > Metazoa > Arthropoda > Insecta > Lepidoptera > Noctuidae > Oligia > Oligia fasciuncula. The sequence continues at coordinate 13,086,899 of OY720409.1, forward strand.
TCGCCCCACCCCCGGGGCGTAACGCCAGCGCTCAATCAGCAGTACTACAGGACTGAGCGCGAAAGTGGCGGCTTACGATTTTGGTACGTAAGCTGGGCACGACAAGTATTTGCTCTTGCGCGTATCTGTGGGCTTCACAGTAAACTGTTCTTGAACAGTAATCCCAGGCCATTTTGTCGTTAAGTAGGTATGCATCCCACAAAATCGGCTTACACGCTTATTGAAAATATATTATCACAATCTGGATTTCCTTCCGAAGCTGAAGGAAAATTGTTGACACGACGACTCAATTGAATTTGCATGCGCGACAGCAGCGGTTGCAAAATGTATATATGTAGCAAACATAAGGGAAGATTTTTTATCACCATCCAAATTTTTACAGGGTGTTCTACCCATGAATATGAACAACTTTCACTATGGGAAAAAATCAGCTGTTTCATACATTTTGGTCAAGTAGGTATTGAACTTTTGTATTAAACAGCTGTTTTTTTTTTTCGTGATTTCAGAGTTGGTCCCATAGTGAAAGTTGTTTCTATTCGTGGGTAGAACACCCTGTAAAATTTGGATGGTGATAAAAAAGTCTTCCTGTATACAAAATCTATAGCTGGCCACATTCATACTATGATGTGATTGACATAAGTTCGTAATATCATTTTGTGCACGTATAAGTCATTAATGTTAGCAACAAATACACATACATAGTTAGTAGAGTATTATTTTATCTGTGACGCAGATATGTTCCCTTAGGTATTGTTACAGCCTAGAGGTAGATATAGGTATAGTTATACAGATGTATTATACACAACAACAATCTGTCAAAGATCTACGAATGATAGCCGGAATCAACGGCTTAAGGTAGCACATGGCACACGTATTAAACCGGAAAGGGATCGGCACCGTATCAACTCGAGCCGTTCAGTATTCATTTTATGAAACTCCCTACTGCAACGCACACCAATCGGAATCGTAACGTAATCGCCTCGCCTCGGGACAAGCTCACGAACCGCGGTGCGGTGCGTAAGAGCCAAGCCACACGGTGCGGTGCGGCGCCGCACCGCAAATATTTCGACCAATCGGCGGGCACCGGAGCTGCTTGTGTGCCCGCCGATTGGTCGAAATCTTTGCGGTGCGGCGCCGCACCGCACCGTGTGGCTCAAACCTTACGGCTCGTCATCGCCGCACTTACGTCTCTCCGTACCCGAGCTTACGTCTCTTCATCCACCCCTGCCCCTCTCACCCCTCCGGCCTGCCTGCTGCACCATCAACCAGCGGTCGGCGAGCCGTAAGCGTGGCGTCGCCTAGCCGTAGCCGAGTCGACGTATCGGGAGCTTCTGATCCGCTTTGGTTACGTGCTTACGTTAGGTTGATGCCTGTTCGACGTCGAGGCGAAAGGCGATACGGTAACGAACCCTTTCCTTTAACGTGCTTTCCGAGGGGATGTTGGGTGTAGGAATATTGGGTTCCGTCTAATTAAAATTAAACCTGATCTCAATCTAAATGAAACATAAAACTTACAGGTACTTACGTAGAAGACCACAAGTAAAATGTAATCAAATAAAAATATCGCTTACAAAACTTTTACAAATAATTATTTACGAGAGTTTAACAACCTCAAACCTACGTAGATGAAAAAAGTAATCGTATTTTAAAACATCACAGATTATCTAAACATAATTAAATCAAAATAAATGGTCTGAAAGAGTTTTCATCTTTTATCTCGTCATTTTATTAATTGGAAGTTCAAAGAAATTGTTAAGTTACAAAGTGTTTTAAGTCTTGTATTAATATAGAAATCAAGAGGACCTCTTTTAAATTCTTTGTCAAAAATATTAGAAAGTTCAGAGATAAAGGAATTAAGATCAAAGGCTGTTATTTGCATACAATAACTTGCGTCCTAACTAAAGCGATTAGTCGCGTGAATATGATCATCGTGATTTTTTGTCAATATTTTTTTCGGACAACCGGAGAGCGCCCTCTGTCAACGCGATGACATATTCGGGTTTACCGTACAAAATGAAGGCGAACGGTCGCTTTGTTTAGGACACAGCCTTATACTGCATGTGTGTCATTTTAGTCCAGTAAAGGACAATCTATATGTTTTATGTTACTGCGAATTTCGAAAGAAAAGCGGCTAGATAAGTGTTTGCAGGGGCCACTCGGTATCCGCAGTATGATTTGTGTTCAGAACATTTGTCGGTAAAAAACTATAGTATTTTAATGTTTCATTAATTTTTGGATAGGCCGGGTTAAATAAAAAATGTAGGGACATAACAATGCCCCTCACGCGGGAAGCGTACATGTGAGTGGTTAAATAAAGTCTGACAACCAGTCTTATCAAGGGGTATCGTATTACCCAGCAACTGGGTTGTAGAGGTCAGATAGGCAGTCGCTCCATGTAAAATACTGGTATTCAGCTGCATCCGGTTAGACTGGAAGGCGACCCCAACATAGTTGGGAAAAGGCTAGTTGTTCGTTTTCGTTGGCCGTATTCAACACACGTGAAGGACCTCCTTATGGACGCAATGGACGCAGCTGTAAAACCTTATAATCCCATTTATTTCAGTATCTGTGACAATTAAAGTCAACCTTTTGAAATGGAGCTCAAAAATCAAATGTCAAAAGTAAGGTCACATATTTTATTAAAATGGTACAATGTTTACCGAAATATTTCCCTTTATTTCATTCTATCATACATTTAATATTGAACTATTCAAATATTTTTGGCACTCGTGGAATAAAGATTGAACCTAGCGGGGTACATTTTTTAGACTAACGAAATATCACGAACCTTTCGTATTTCATAATATATTTATTTATTATGACACTCCAACGATTAGTTCACATAAACATTAACAGAAAGTTTAGCCTTATTATATACAGTACTTCAGTGAACTTATCACTTAAAGGTGTGCACAGCACTTACATAGTTTGCCTGATTGATTTGCTAGGTAGGTATCTGATTGAAGTGATAAAAATAACAATAGGTAGGTATAATCAAATAAGTTAATAATAATAAAAAAATCTAATAAATTTGCAAATATAAGATCAAATAAAATAATTACATTAAATTAAAAAGTTAAAATTGTAACAAATTAATACAGAACAAAACAAGAGCGATCGATTCGAACAAGAATAGATTCGATATGAACATAATTAGCTGCGCCCCGCGGTTTTACCCGCGTAAATGTCGATCCCGTGGGAATATCAGGATAAAACGTAGCCTATATGTTAATCCAGAGTGTCAGCTACCTTCATACAAAATTTTATCAAAATTGGTACAGCCGTTTGAGCGTGAGAAGTAACCAACATATAAACACACCCCCACACACACACACACTCACAAAATTTCGCCTTTATAATATTAGTATGAAGTATGATGATATGAACCCAATTAAAATTCATACCCAAAATCCTAAAAACCTTTCTAAAAACAGACGAGTTACCAACAAACTTTGACAGCTGGGACAGTCTAACTCAAAAATAGTTCCTACCAAATTCGCATGTGGCACTAGTTTATGGCAACATATCCCAGGGCGAGAAACTTTCTGGTCTGTGGTGTGAGGAACAAACACAGCTACTGGTAGATAGGGCTGCCGCGAACGTGGGAAAGTGGGTCATTGTTTTCTTTACCTACAAGTTTTAAGTTTCTTTGAAAAACGTACGTAGAGGTCGTACCTACTCAGTGCTTCTCCTCCACTTTTATTATGCGCACAGCCAAAGTGTTTCCCCCACATTTAACCCGTCTGCCTTCAAAGCAAGAGTGAACAGGCATCTTCTGGGCACGCTCGTTCCATCATAGAGCTCATCTATCGCTTTCCATCAGGCGAGATCGGGGTCAAGAGCGGGCCCAATTAGTAATAAAAAAAACAGCGTCGAGGGTTTTGTGTCGTCCGAGAAAAATGGCATTTAGTTTAATGTGTACTTAATATTTTCAGAAAAAAGATTCTGATTTGCCAAAAATAACTGCTTCGTATAAATATGTATTATAAATGATTAAAGTTGTTTTTCGTGTCTGTGTGTTCTTCTTAACTACGTAACGGTAGATGTAAGTAGATAAATAAATAAATGTATATCCGACAACCACTCAATTGTTGTTGCAAATTATAATATCAGTTTCTCCTGTATCAAACTTTGACCAATTCTCTTCCAAAATCTCAATACCGAAGCTCAATGTTAACATAGTCGACTCCACAATCCACATACAAGGCTTGAAGGAAAAGCCGATACCACAACCGATACTGATATTCGTGGAAGCTGGATAAAGTACAGTAGAACAAACTATTTGGTGTAACAGGCAAAAACTTCTATTATCAATATTGAAAAACGGCACGCTAAATAACGCAATATTGTAATGTCACACTATAGATGACACGAGAAAGTACAAAAGAAAGCACTTGTGGAGCGAGTATAACCTATCTACCTCTTTTTATTGTATATAAAAATCATCATTGCTTAAGATAGTCATTCAAAAGTACCTATTGAAACACTCACAACATTTTTTATAAGAAGTTGCTAGTTGGCTGCCTGTATATCAAATAGATTGTTCGACGGTACATAGGTACTGCACAGTTTCTGAACTTGCAGAACAGAAGGAATACATACCTGCCAATTAATTTTGATGCGAAAGTCTTTCATTTATTTATTAAAATCTCCCTTACAACTATCATTACAGGTGTATACTAATGCGATAGCGTGGTCTTAAAATTAACTTATTTACAATTTGACGGCAAGTAGTTGTTCCGGGTCTGGCTGTTTGTGTATGTGAGTTTAAATGTTTGTAAACGCACCCACGATACAGGAGAAATTCCTAGTGTGGGGCAACGATTAAAAAAAAAAAACTATGAAATGAAAAACCGTAAAAAACTAGTAGTACTTATACTAACACCTAAAAATAATAAGTACTTTACTTAGTTCCCTAAATATAAAAAAAAAACATAATATTTAAAATAAAATAAAAACAACAACATATAGGTATCCGTTTAGCGGTTTAGGAGTGAAAAGGTAACATACAGACAGACAGACAGACACAGTTACTTTCGAATTTATAATACTAGTATGAATAAAATAATAAACAATAAAATATACATATATACCTAAGGTTCATAAATTACAAAAGGTATCAGCCCTACAGGTTTCCCAAGTGCCAGCTCTTAGACGTACCTAAACTTAATATTAATAAATTCCCCCGAGTACTCACTACAGAACTTTGACAACTTTCTGATGTACGTCTAACTTGTGTTAGAAAAGATAAATATTGGTATTTAAGAAAGAAATAAAGAAAGATTATTGCGGTAATGTGAGATGAGGGTTTGTGCTGTCAGTCAGAAATGATCCTTTGTTAGAAATCTCTTTTATTATATTCGGTTTCGTCGAATAAGTGTTTCATTTTTATTGCTTCACTTTCAAGATAAGTAGTTCTTAGAAATTGGTATTTAGTAACATAACATCACGCGCTGCTTAGCCCTCGATGGGTGAAGCAGAGGTGTACCCACATAGTACACCACCTACATTTCGTCAGTCATGTTTCAGTCCCATGTGACAGCCAGGGACGAATCCAGACTCCGGGCTGCTACTGAGAAATTCCTGCTGGAAAACCCTAATATCACTTAACCCGACCCGGGAATCGAACCCCGGACCTCATGCTCTGTCTAGCAGGCCGTCGTAACACTTTGACCTTATCGAATCCCCGCTTATTGATTGCATTTCAAATTGTATTTGTGTATAAGTTATTGGAAAAGTGTGCAATCCGTCATTCTATACAATTCCTAGGGAATGTGTACAATTCCTAAAATAGATAGGAAATCGATGATATATTTTTTTTTCATTATGCACTTTTCCTAGGAAATCTATACATTTCCTAAATAGCAATCGGAAATCTTAAAAATTCAATATGTTGTGCTACTAGACGACGTGGATGCAAGAGCGAGCGAAGGGCACCCTGAGGTTCGGTTTGGTTAGGTTCCTTTAAACCCTGCACAGACAGATAGAATAGGTCTAGGGAGCCCCGCCCAGCGGGGCTCCGTAGACCTGACGTCGACGTCGACGACGACGTCATTAGAAATAAAACATGCAGCATGCTAAATTTATGCTTTAGAATGTTATGCTTAATCATTATTATTATTAGAGAAATTATTATTTCTTTTAGTCACAGAAAGCATTACTTTTTTATATATTTTTCCTAGTATCATCTTGGAATTGCATACAATTTCTAGGAAATACATACATTTTACAGGAAATGTGTGTATTAAAGAATCTTTGAAAGATTATTTTACACGTTTCCTAAGTATCTAGGCTCGGAATTGCATATATTTAATACATTTCCGTCAACATATACATAAATTGCTCTGATAGAATATCACTTTGTCTACGCCCTGAGAGCCCTCCTTTTCACAGAAAGGAGGCCTGTCCCAGCAATGGCAACATTATAGGGTGATTATGCTTTTATACTACGCCCTGAGGCTTTAAACCCACCACTGGTTTCTCATGAAACGTACCTATATATTTTAAACCAGGCCAACACGTCTATTATACCAACAAGACGAAAATAAACACTGTAATAAATTAACTAGATACACAGCCTTTCTCGTATTTTTCCTGTGCGTGGGGTACCTACAAAAAATTATTGTTTTGAGTTTTATTATTATGAGAGGGAACCCATTTCTACCCACTGTGTTGAATGTTTCCATTCTTCTTCTTCAGCACTCTTGTCAGAGCGGTCGTGGTCCTCATGTAGTTTCTTGTTTAGGAATGATGTGATTCGCCTCACGATTTCTCGCCACCTACTCCGATTTCGGGTGTTTTTTGTGCACTCATACAATGGACCACCCACCGCGGATTTAATCTGGTCAGTCCATCTCATGGGTGAGCGTCCGCGTGGTCTAGTACCCTCCACTCTACCCTGCACGACAAGGCGCTCAATAGAGTCTCCCTCACGCCTCGAGACATGTCCGAAGTATTTGAGGATGCGCGTTTGGACCATAACAGATAGACGCTTTTTGATGTTGAGTTCTTGGCGTATAGAGGTATTGCTGCGAAACTCAGTCCACGACACCCCAAGCATTCTTCTCCAGCACCACATTTCCAGAACGTCTATCTTCTTCCTCTCGATGTCTCGCAGCGTCCACGTCTCAGCAGCGTAAAGGAAGATAGGGAAAACCAGTGATTGAACAAGCCGGATCTTGGTGGCTTTTGTAAGATCTCTGTTCCTCCATGTTTCCATTGGGACTTATCAAAGTCGGAGGAACTTTTATTTACAGTTTATTATATTCAGAAATTAGAATGAAAAACACTGGGGAAACTCGACTGGGGCCTCAAAACTAACGCGTTTTTTCTTTCCTTTTCTCTGTTTAACGACTTTGTATGATTACGAGAATAGAATATAATAGACTACTCTTTATTATGTACACCATATAAATTGCAGACATAAATATAGAAACTGTACAAAGGGTGACACAATGGGCGGTCTTATCGCTGAAAGCGATCTTTTAAAGACAACCTTTGGATGGATTAAAAAGGGGAAGGACAGACAAATACTGTAGGCAGCTGTGGTAGCTTCTTTCCGCGACTTCGTCCGCGTAAAATTTTCTTGTTGCGCCGACCCACTCGTCGCATTGCATTGCCTGCCAGCGGTATTACTTTGTTTTTGCTTAGCGTTCTTTATTATTTCATTTTGACAGTTCAACAACATTAATTACGTTATTTACGTTGTTGAGCTGACTAATGTTTTGAACAGTGAAGCAGTGGATTAGCAATATCTTTCAAAGTGGTTTACAGTGTGTTACGCAATTAGGAATCGGTTCCATAATTATTATTTTGGTACAGGTATGTTCATAACATAATAACTTTCCATATTTAGGAGCACAATTTTATTTAAGTACCTACCTATTTTACTTTACACCTCCACTTATTATGTATTATATGAAGCAATTATTTACAAAAAATCTATTGTTAGGACTAAAAAATTAAAACACTAGCCTTACTACCACAAAACAGTGTTTATCAGTTGTTTAGGCTAAACACCTTTTAAACATGACATATTTATATGGACTTTGACGTAACACTGACATTAGACACAAGCTGAACAGGTGTTTAAGTTTTTGTGGTAAGATCCTTGTGCTTTAGTATGTTGCTTGTAGAATAATCTGACAAAAAATGTATGGTTTTAATTGTGAAAAGAAAGTTTTTAGAGGTATCTCATGATTTTTTTCTATAGTGTCAAATTAGTTGTACCTATTTTGTTTTCAACACACTATCTACCTAGCATATATCCTGAAGAATATCATATATATTTTTCTGATTGTGTTTACTGTAGTCGATCATATACTTTTAGGCATTATAAAACTTGTGTTTTTTGCGTTTAAGTCCTGTAGTCCCCTTAAAATGAACGAATATTATCTCACATTTTCATTTAGCCCCCGCTGTTCTCCGCCCCGCTGTTCTCCGCCCCCGCTGTTCTCCGAGCTTACGGAAACTGCGATGAGTGCAAAAAGTTATAATGAACGAAGGATAATGGACGGCGGCATGAAACAACGCTTATTTTGTGCCCACGCGCTGATTCATACTGGATCAGTTAATTAGGGTGCAGTGTATGGAGTTAGGTTAGTTTTGAACCTTGAAATAGGAAAGGAGATATAAATGGTGTTTCATAATCAGTTTTAATGTTTAAAGTGGATTCTTAGGTGATCTTGTAGATTTCGGAACATTATTTTGGGAATATATCACGTCTTGATTATCTATCTATACAACGTTATTTTTAGTAAGTATATGCGAAACCTGAATATAGTTTGTTCAGAATAAGTAACTGAATCGATTCCAATAATTTTTACCTCATGTTATATTTTGTCCCAAAAATATTTAAAAAAGGTTAAAAGTTGGACACCGAGCGACAATAAGTAGGTTATCCAATCTCCGCGTCAAACGGTTAGGTACCTAGGTACTATTATCAATGAGCGCAAGACGGCGCGGCGCGAGCGGCGCGGATGAGCATGTTTTTGTACGGACAAACAGGTAACTTAACAAGCTTATAACGTTGTGATTATTCATGATACAGTTTTGAAATTTTGTACATACGAGTAGATTCTTTACATAAAAATACTAGACACGTGTTTAGTGTTTCGCATATACCTACTAATAAAAATAGTGTTGTATATACTAATAATAAAGCTGAAGAAATTGTTTGTTTGGATGCTAATCTCCAAAGTTCCAAAACTCATCACGTCATTTAACATCACGCTACGACCCGAAGGAGTCAAGCAAAAAGTAAACCTTCAGAAAGAACGCTACCTACCCAAAATCGAAGAAATAGCGCGGGCAATACGATGCAACGTGAGAACAAGTTTCACGCGTACTATTCACATTCACCCTTTGAACGCCATTGTCACATATACGTGACAAGCAAGCGCGTGCCCTGTACGCCAGTCATATCAGCCTAAGGAAAGACATCAGCTATATCGTAATTCCAAAGAAAAAGAACGCTTAACATAAGGTATTTAATAGTGTTAATGCATTAATTAAACAATCATCTAATTTTGTTCTCTCATGATAGTCTTGAGCATTAGATGCTAAACTCGAATCAAAACTTAAACTAAAACATCATAAATTATTTAACTCAACATAAACTGCTCGCAATTGAATTGAATTGTACCTCCAACAAACTCGTGTATCACATATTACTCGGATCTGCATACATTAATATTCAACTATCTCGCTCTAGGTCGACCGCTCACGGCCACGTCTGAGCTGTTAATGACGTTATCGCTTCCCCGCCCCTCGGCTTAACGAGAACACGACCTACCCACATTATGGTAAAGCTATTTACTTATTTATCTTCGAACTGGGGTTGTAATTGAACCTCGCCTCCGCAAATAGGGAATTTCCGAAAGAAATCGTACCTCTATCATCTACATATTTTTGTATACGTTTCTATGACAAATTAATCTATATTCTTCCTTTATTTCACCTCCGCAAGTTTTTATCGAATTTATAATGGAGCGAGGTCTAACAAAGAAATCGGCTTCAACTCAGCAAGGAGTCTTTAATGTGAAAGATTCATCATCTGCCTAGCCTTTTCCCAACTTTTCGGGCTTCTGGCTACCCGTAACGACTGTCAAAGAATGACAACCGGGACCAACGGCTTAACTTGCTTTTCTAGGCACGGAGGGGTCACGGTATGTAAAGATGGTCACCCATCTACAGAACAACCGCGGCAAGCGTAGCTTAACCTGATCGATCGACCTGTGCGGCTGTTATTATTTAGCCACAGGCCCCTCAATGTGGAAGATATATAAATCAAAGTTTCAAGTTTTTGCTCCCACCACCGTCAGGTTCAGTACTAAAGCTACTTTTTCCTAGAAGAGCGGTGGCTGCCAGATAGCGTCCGCCTTTTACCGGCGAGTGACGTCACCGAAACCCTATTTACGAAAGTAAGTTGGTTTGGTTTGCTGTATAAATACTATAATCACACTAATATTATAAAGGCAAAAGTTTGTGAGTGGGGGTGTGTCTGTGTTTATATGTTTGTTACTTCTTCACGCTCAAACGGCTTGACCAATTTTGATAAAATTTGGTATGGAGGTAGCTGACACCCTGAATTAACATATAGGCTACTTTTTATCCCGATATTCCCACGGGATCGAAACTTATGCGGGTGAAACCGCGGGGCGCAGCTAGTAATATTATAAAGGCGAAAGTTTGTGAGTGTGTTTGTATGTTTGTTACTTCTTCACGCACAAACTACTGAACGGATTTGGATGAAATTTGGCACACAGATAGTTTATAACCAGGATTAACACATAGGATACATTTTTTCCGATATTCTCACGGGATCCAGATTTATGCGTGTGACACCGCGGGGCGCTGCTAGTGACTTTATATTAGAGGAGGAGGTCCTCTAATATGGCCTCCGCTACACTTACGCGTACATTTTTATTGTTTTGTTTATGTTCTTTATTGCGTCATGTTTACCGCAAATAAACCTATTTTCTTTCTTTTCTTTACATCCCTACTACAAACCAAGTCTCTGGAGCGTAGACGGGAATACAAGAAATAGCTTTTATTGGTTTCTATAAGGAAATGTAACTATAGTTTGTTTTGCAAAGAACATGCATTATCTTGGCTGGCCATACACAGACTGCTCGTGCAGTCAAATTCAACCGCTTGTAGCTACCATTGATGAAAAAAACAAAAAAAAAAAACGATTTGGGAGAAAGTATGTATGTATGACACCTGCCTGCTTGCTGCTGCAGCAGTCGGTATCAACTGCTCTGCGGATTTTTATTGCCAGCCTTAACACACGCGTCGTGGAATGAAGAGCGTGGGCGGAGGTAACTGCGCGAGAGCAGTCGACGGCTCGAGCAGTCAGTGTATGCCTGCCGACTGCTTGACAGCACGATGAAATTTCACCGCGCTGCCGACCGCCCGAAGCAGTCGCGACTGCTCGAGCGGTTCCGTGTATGTGTGCACGTAGAAGACTGCAGTTTGCTATGCAGTCGCAGCTTCAAGCTGTCTCTGTGTGTGTGTTTGTGTGATCACAGTATAATGTAATAAAAGAAATAATAATAAGTCTTTATTTTCTCACCACAATAAACATTACAGACATTGTTATACAATATGATAGTTTATTTGGTGGCAGCTTCAAACTGTCGCTGTGTGTGTGTTTGTGTGATCGCAATATGATATGGTTTTCCTTGACCGTTCTTTCGTGCATTTTCGAAACTAAACAAATATTGTCGGTACAACAACAGACGGTTTCAATGAAATATGATATGAACTGCATTAATTTTCAATGCGCTATATTGATGAGGATAATGTTAGTTGTCCCATGAGGATATGATTGATCTAAATACTTTGTGGTGGCAAGGTTGACTGCCAAACGAGTTCTGGTGTTCGAATTCATAGTGAGGTATTTTTGTTTCAAGAGGCGACGCGCTTTACTGGTGGTAACCAAGTGTACAAACACGCTGTGAATGTGTGCGTGTATACACGCGCCCCGCGGTTCCACCCGCGTAAATGTCGATCCCGTGGGAATATCGGGATTAAAAGTAGCTACCTCCATACAAAGTTTTATCAAAATTGGTCCAGCCGTTGGAGCGTGAAGAAGTAACAAACATATATATACACACACACACACCCCCTCACACACTCACAAACTTTCGCCTTTATAATATTAGTGTGATTCTTATTTTTTTTTCAATTACATAGTTTAGTTAAATACCTAATTATGTATTGTCATGAATAAACGTCGCGTCGTTTAAAAAAATGTTTTGCTTTTTATTACCCTAACTGTCCCATATACGTTCACAACCGAACTTGAAACTTCCAATAAGTAGTTATTGCTATACAATCTAGGCACATCACTACCTATTGATAATGACCCGATCCATAAACGCCATAAACAAATCTATATCCAAAAAGCGGACAAACGTTTCTATATCGGTATCGATCAATACCAATTAACTTAGATTCAAGGAAGGTTGTTTAACAACATGATTGAACGGTTCCATATGAAAGTGGTGTAAATGTTATATGTGAAGTACTTGATACGGTGTATTTTGTATTTATGAAATGGTATATATGTCGCAGCCGTTAGCCGTTAATTAGCCGTTTAGTTAACCACCTAGTCTTTTAAATAAACAGAGGCCGATCAACTAACGACCTGAATGATATTCAATTATAAGTTAGGTTGGAAGTCTGTAACCAATCACGCGCGAGCCGAATTAGTCGCAGTAACTAAGGCAGGGCACCACGACCAAACAGGTTAAGTTCGTTACTTGCTCGTGGTCCCCCAGTCTACTCGTTAGAAGTGTGATCAACCGCGTGCGAGCCGAGAGAGCGAAGCGAGGCGAGCACTACTTCCAAAGGCCAGGAGGTTAACTAAACGGTTAAGTTAACTAAACGGCTAAGTTAACTAAACGGCTAATTCTATAGAGGTATGAGGAACAGGGTGTAAAGTTAACTCAACCTCCATAGAGATAACCAGTTGGCTGCGACATATAGGCGGATTATGTAGAGTACCTAACCGAGAAATCACAGAGCACGGAATGGCTGCGCCATCAGCGACTAGAGGTGGCAGTCTAAATAAAATTCATCATCATAATCAGCCTATAATGTCCCCACTGCTGGGACACAGGCTTCCTCTCTTCGAGAGGGAGTGGGCCGTAAACTACCACACAGGTCCAGTGCGGGTTAGTAGATGTCAAATGTATTCGAACTTTTGTTTCTAGGACATGTCGGTTTCCTAACGATGTTTTCCTTCACCGCTTTGAGTGAAGTGGTGATGAAATTATTTTCACAAAGTAAAGGACCAGGCCAGGTTTGAACCTACGACCTGCAACTCGTAAGTTGGGGCCGTTACCACCAGGCCACCAGGAGGTTATTTAACAACATGATTGAACGGTTCAATAAAAAATGGAGCACAAAAACTATCCATAAAATATTCATATAAAATCTACCCATAAAATATTCATATAAAATATCATACCTACTGGTATTTGATACAATATATTCAATCAATCTGCATAGCCTTTTCCCAAGTATGTTGGGGTCGGCTTCCTGCAGTCTAACTAGATGCAGCTGAATATCAGTATTTTACATGTAGCGACTGCCTATATGACCTCCACAACCCAGTTACTGGGTAATACGATACTCTTCGATAAAAAAATATTATTTTCGCTAGAGTAATTCCATTTAAACGATATTCAGACTGGCAGGGACACCGACGAGAAAACTGAAACCATGAATTCAGCACATTATTCTAGACCACTTTTCGTTGGTTATCAAAAAAAATCTGCTGTTTCATACAAAAGTGCAATAGCTACGCCGTCAAAATGTATGGAATGGACACTGGTTTAAAGAGGAGTAATGAGAAAAATAAGTTATCTAAAGAAATTTGAAATTCCTCATATCTCGTCTTTATATCATAGTCCTTTCAAAATATATATTTGTGAACCTAGATATTCTATAATCCAATCGGAATCAATACACACTACCTTAAGAATATGTTTGATTTACAAATTATTTTGGTATTAGGTATGTTTGTAATGAATTGAATTTTTTTCAGACTTCTTTTTTCAATTATATTTTAACAACATATATATGACACATTTCACGTGTAACATATTTTATAATATCATAACACGTCAAGAATATTTCAGACACATGAAACTTCAATAACGTAGCTCCAACGAACAAGAAGAAATATGTAGGTATGTATTTCATTATAATGAGATGTTTCCGACACCTTGTCATTATAGTGTAGGTGTAATGAAGATGGGTATGCTCCCGAACATTTTGTTAATATTATTTTATGTTTTGCTGTTTATTACTCTACTAGCTGCGCCCCGCGGTTTCACCCGCATAAGTTTCGATCCCGTGGGAATATCGGGATAAAAAGTAAGTATATATGTTAAACCAGGGTGTCAGCTACTTCCATAGAAAATTTAATCAAAATTGGTCAAGCCGTTTGAGCTTGAAGAAGTAGGTAACATACACATACACTCACAAACTTTCGCTTTTATTATATTATAGTGTGATTTTCAGAGAGCAATGGTGGCCCAGTGGTAACGGCCCCGACTTATGAGGGTCGTGGGTTCGAACCCAGACAGGCGTTTTACTTTGAGTAAATAGTTTCATCACCACTGCTCTCTCAAGGAAAACATCGTGAAGAAACCGGCATGTCCTAGAACCAAAAATTCGAACAGATGTGACATATACCAACCCGTACTGGGCCCGCGCAGTTGATTACAGGTACAGTACATTCTCTCTCGAAGAGAGGTGGCCTGTATCCCAGCAGTAGGAACATTATTAGCTGATTATTGTATCGTCTTACCCAGTAACTGGGTTGTGGTTTTCATATAGACAGTCGCGCCATGTAAAATACTGGTATTATAAACCGAGCCCCTGTTTAGTTAGGAAAAGGCTTGGCAGATGATGATTCTGAGTTTGTTGGTAAATGAAAATGACCTAAAAAAAACAAAAACGCATCGTCAGCGATAAAACAAGATAGACAACCCGGCCATGACATCTAGCTTCGACTCTTAGCTCAACTGTGACAAATGAGACACTATTGAATTTCTATTAAATCAAATTTTGATTTTTCAAGATTGATTTACTACCGAAAGTGTTCTCAAATATTTGATAACTAGCACCCTAATTTTATTGCAACATTTTGAAGGATATTCCTAATCCATTGCTTCTTAAGTTCAAAAAATTTGTCTGCTCAACAACGTAAATAACGCAATGAATGTTATTGAACTGTCAAAATGCAAGCCATTGCTACTGTTTGTGTGTTACACATTTACACCGCAGGTAGACTGCTCTTAAAAATACCATTTTATATAAATTATTAAGCCTATCTAACAACTTTACCCACATTAACAAGTTTGAAAATGTCAAAAAAAAACAAATGCAAAACCATTAACAAAATTAAACCTTTAATTGGAGACTCTTCTTTATTCCATGAACTATATTAACTGGGCCTATAACGAATAATTAGGTCAGCGGCCACGAAGAATATTGGCATAAATATTATATTAATAATATCATTATACCGGCGGGGTAATTGCGTAACACACTATCAGTAGCATTGGCTTTGATTTTGACAGTTCAACAACATTCATTGCGTTATTTATGTTGTTGAGCAGACAAATTTTTCGACCATATGAAGCATTGGATTAGCAATATCCTTCAAAATGATTTAGATTGTGATAGATAATGTGTAACGCAGACTTTACTGGTATTTTCGGTATGTTTTATCTAGTCACTTGTTTTTAAACCAAAATTGTTACTGAACAGTTACTGGTTTTAAAAAAATGGACCTCCGTATAGAGTTTCAAAGTTATTCTGGCGCGTGGCCAAAATCGGAACTAGCGCCGCCATCTTGATTTCTGATTATATTTCAAGTGACATTTCACAAAACAAATTGCAAAAATGTTTACCAACCGCGCACCCTGTCAACGTCATACGAGAGAAAAAAGATCCACGTACAAGTACCTAAGTAAGACCCTCCTTGTGGTTGAAACGTAGGAAAATATAACGGTTTTCCTTTTAAGTACTGTATCAACAAAACACACACATAATAATTCAAATTGTTTTATATAACAAACATCTTACACATATGTATTTCTGGTTTGTTATTGTAATTGCCAACAAATGTATGTAGTACCGACACCTGCACATTTTTTTGTAAGAGGTAATTTGAGGGTGTGTTCAAGGTAGAGTTGCACAGAGAACAATGGACCGTCCCGTGCTTGGCATAAGGCTTATAGACCGTGTTCCAAGGATTGGAAGATAAAGTGTCGGTCGTCCAGCGGTGAGCTGGGCGGATGATATTGCTGCCATTGCTGGTAGAACCTGAATGAGGCTAGCCCAGGATCTTGGAGATTTTCAAAAGATTAAATCGTTTTTCAAATCAAATTACTTTTATTTGTTAACACAGGTAAAGAAATACAGATCTTGAGTTTGGTGAACAGAACGCTATGTTATGCAAGGAGGCGTACAAACATGGTGTGCATCTTGCTCAATATTACGAATTTAAACAAAATAAAAAGATGTTTGAAAATCATACATAATTAAAATTTCAAAATAAATTATAACAATTAGGATTTATTATTATTTAAAAATTGAGTGATGTCAGATTTTAATGAGGAATTATTTAGTTATAAATGTCAAATAATAAAAATAAAAAATACAGAAAAAAACAATCGACTTCCAAAAAAAAACACTACAAAGTGAAAAATAACTTTAATTTCAGAAGTCGGTGTCCTTGGGTCCGCATTTTCGTTGCTTGCCACCGACTTCCAAAATTAAAGTTATTTTTCACTTTGTAGTCTTTTTTTGGAAGTCGGTTGTTGTTTTTTTTTTTGTAAAAAAGTTTTTATTTTTCACTTTTAAGTTGTACTTACCCCACACAAATTCGTATAACACTACTTGTAATGTAAATATTAGTGGCAGGAAGTCATTACAACATCATCAATATCTATCATCTAAGTGGCAAAAATACGTATTATGAAGCTAACTCAAAAACTACCCAAGCAATGTTAAAAAAAAATTTTTTGAGACCACGCCACCATTCATAATTTTTTTTTAAATCGATTTACAATTGCTGGAGAAATCGCGTAACAAAAAAAAAACACACAGTCGAATTGAGAACATCCTCCATTTTGAAATCGGTTAAAAAGAGAGGCCTGTGCTCAGAAGTGGGTGAAGTTAGGCTATGTATGATGATGATGTTGAAGAGGTAATGGAATTACTTATCACATAACAAAAAGTCACTGACAGGAAGCCATTGTTTATAACATGTTAAAGGGTCATCATTTGCCCAGCCTTTATCCCAACTATGTTGGGGTCGGCTTCCAGTCTAACCGGATGCAGGTGATTACCAGTATTTTACATGGAGGGACTGCCTATCTATAATAATAATATAATATATATATATATATCGTTTATTTATAAAAATGGTGCAGATTTACAATAAGTTATCTTAAAAATTATAAAGAACACAGTAGCTCATTTGCCTGAACTAGGTAGGACCTGTGTTTCAGGCTAGAAAGGTCTGACCTCCACAACCCAGTTACTATGTGGTAATACGATAATATGGTAATACGATACCCTTTGGTGAGACTTTCGGGCTTCTGACTATCCGTAACGACTGTCAAAGATCCAGGCACCCGGGACCAATGGCTTAGCGTGCTTTCCGAGGCACGGAAGATACATGATAAAGGGTATAGTAGACTTTCACGTAGACAAAGTTATGGGTAGATGCTAGTCAATGATAATTAGAGAGCTAAGGTAAGTATTTAACAGCAATTTGTTTGGTACAGAGAGCCATTTTTAAATATTTGACTCAAATCTAGCTTTAAACTGGACTTCATTTAAATAAAAGTTTTACCGTTCGTTATCAACAGTGCCTAACAAAAATAAAGTTTTGCATGTTTAAAGCCTCAGCTTTGAAACGGTAGGATTGACTCGAAAGCCGCTTATCTACTCAGTTTTTAGTTAAACCGGGACATGAAAAGGAAAAAAAATGGTTTACACTTGTCGGTATATATAATTAAAAAACAACAATCCCCGATTAACAATGTTTTGATTACAAAAACAAAAAGAATCGATTGAAAATCACTGCACTATAGTAGTTAACGGCCGCGACTTACGAGTTGTAGGTCGTAGGTTCGAACCCAGACAGGAGCTTTACTTTGTGTAAATTATTTCATCACCACTGCTCTCAAAACGGTGAAGGAAAACATTGTGAGGAAACCGGCATGTCCTAGAACCAAAAATTCGAAGACATGTGGTATCTGCCAACCCGCACTGGGCCCGCGTGGTGGATTACGGCCCGCTCCCTCTCGCCGAGAGGACGCCTGTGTGCCAGCAGTGGAAACATTTTAAGCTGATTATGTATAGTAGAATGGTATTATAATTCAATATTAAAAAAAATTACCTAATTGGAATTTCATAACATGACATGGCCTGTTATCCCTGAAGAATTAGGCAGAGATGTACCTAGTACACCCACATTCTGCCAGTTAAGTATATGATTAAGTCATAGGGGGCGAGCCTATTGCCATCAACCGGGCACAATCCAGACTCCGGGCACAAATCCAGACTCCGGGCTGCTACTGAGAAATCTCTGACGAAAAACCCAATAGCACTTTACCCGGCCAGGGAATTCAACCCAGGACATCGTACTCAGCTTATTATAATTACGTTCGTTTTTTTTTATATAAATAAGAACGTTTGGAGTCTAAAAAAGACTAGTGGAAAGTCTAAGTGAATCGATCAGGTATAGTGGAATCCTGGATACCTTAACCGACTACTGGAATAGATTGCAATTGTGTAAAATTGGGGCTAAATAATATAGAATAAAAATGGGGTATGGCTGTGTTATACACACGGCCGTATGTTGTACGTGAATACGTTTACGTAACGGGGTTAATCCGCTCGGCCGTATTCTTTCTTATACGTTCCCGGAACAGCTTGACGCGGTCATATGGTGTTTTATTGGTACCCTTCGATTGCTCTTGAGAAGCCCTTTCTAACCGTATACGATCTCTTTATTTTGAGTTGGGTTTTTGACGCGTATAGGCTGACATTATATGTATATTTTTGAAATTATTTTTCTTTTTATTTTAACACATTATACTCACTGTCACTATTTAACACTAATGTTTTGTATACGATCGATAGATTTTGACGAGAGCTGGCGATTGAAATTAAAACAAACGTCGGAGCTTCTCCGAGTCAAAAGTTATCCAATGGTGTAATTGAATTTAGGATGGAGATGATAGATATGAAGCTGCAACACCAATCTGTATCCCCCGATTTTGTTATCGTTTGTTTTTCTGACTTGCCTCCCACCATGGAAGCAATTTTATAGACGTATTCACGTCAAAAGATAGAAACAAAATAAGTTTATTTGTGGTAAAGATGATGCAGAGAAAGAATACAAACACAAAAACGTTGTGGTAAAATATGCGTCACATCAATGCAAAACGGTCATCGATCAGCATAATGCTACGAACCTATGCGAGACGGATCCCCAGCGCTGGTTTTCAGCAATAGGTACTCTAAACAAAAACAAAGTGTATTGCACGTATGTAGGTATGCTTATGTATATATCATCAGAATAGAGAAATAATCAGAATTCCAGTGCACAAACCTTATTTACCTAGGTGCTCGATTGCAGCGCACAGAAGCGTCATATTTCGGCTCAATGCACAGGGAATAAGTTACCGAGCGTTAATTACTGCTTAAAATCGGCCAGCAAAGCTATATTTAATACCGCATATTGCAAACCCAGTTTCGACTCATTTTATGATGGTGGCCACGTATTTTCAATACACGTGGAAACCAATTAGAATATTATGTTTCAATCAAAAAACATACTGAAATCAGTCGCACTCGTTTATAGGTAGTAGGTACTTCGGCCATTTTGGCTTGTTTTAATCAAACCTAACAAGTTTCTATCTAAACTTACTACGGAACCCAGAAACGTTATCACAAAATCTTGTTATAGGGTGCTTACCGTACATTATCGCACCACTAGACCGCTCGACTTTCCAGCACTTTTCTGAACACTCCAGTAGTTTCACGAACATATTTGAATATGCACAGTTATAACAGTTGGTAACACACGACGGAAATTCATTTTCAGTGTTTTTATTTTATTAGGGAACGTGTTTGTCAATTCATATTGTGATGGCATTTGCAAGGAAAATATTGTATAAAATAACAACAACTATTATTCTGTTGTGAAAATTCATCGTTTACGCAATGGTCTGGGTTTGTTTGTCCATCGGTTTAATGACCTGCTTTATAAGTTTGTTACTTGTTTCGGTAAAAATCGGTTATTTTTGTATCAAAGAAGATGGCTGATTCCTTAGAGAGTTGAAGCTTCCTTTTGCATGAGTACTTAAATCGCCAGTGAAAGGAGATTTGCTGTAGCATCAGCGTAACATAACCAGCCTATAACGTTCCCACTGCTGGGACACAGACCTCTCTGTGAGAGGGAATGGCCCGTAATCTACCACGCGGGCCCAGTGTGGGTTGGTAAATGTCACATGTGTTTTAATTTTTGGTTCTAGGACATGCCGGTTTCCTCACGATATTTTCCTTCACCGTTTTGAGAACAGTAATGATGAAATAATTTACGCAAAGTAGAGCGCCTGTCTGGGTTCGAACCTATGACCAACAACTCGGAAGTCGCGACCGTTTCTATTGGGCCACCACTCAAACTCAAACTCAAAACTCAAACTCAAATCATTTATTTCAATTAAACCTTGTACAGGCACTTTTGAATTGTCAAAATTAAATAGTCTGTCAGTTAGTCAGAAAGTTGAAGCTAGTTACCCATTCCAAAGCGTAGATCTCTATGGAGAAGAACGGGCAAGAAACTCCATGGACACTCTTTTAAATCAAGATATTACAAAATCCTGGGTACATTATTCTTGTTGCTTCTATATGTGAGAACAATGTAAAAAAGACAGAAATGAAGAAACAATTCAAGACATAAGATTAAAAATAAGCCTTGGCAGTTAAGAGATGACCAGTCTCAACCGACGGCGCCCGTTCACGAACATGACGCGTGGATCAGCACCATCCAGCTCAACCATTTTGTAGGGAACCGAATGATCCAACACACGCGCCACCATCGGTGAGACATTTAAGTGAGCATGACACGTTCTCAACTGCCATGCCATTTCAAGTCAACATCAAAAATCATAATAAACGGAAACATGGTTCTTACATTTACAAAATAAAAAAAAAATGATTCTAAATTATACAAAACTACAGTTTGCAATTTATTTAAGAGGTAAATAGAATTTTATTACCTACCAAACAGGAAGAGATATTTAATATTGAAGTATTCAACAATTAAAAATTGATTGAATAAATTAAAAAAGTTATGTTCGTAATGTCAGAAACACAAAAAAAGAAAAAGGGAAGCACCTCTTCCAAATATTGAAATTAACTACAAAGATAGTCTTACAATCTTCAGCAGCTCCAACAATACTTTCAAGTGTCAATCAATTAGTTGTGGTTGTGGAGCAGGACCAGCATTGAGCCAGGCATTTTTATCAGCGATGTAATCCCCTAACTTATAATATGCCTGACTGCATAGTGTGCGTTTTATACAAGACTTGAATTTTGTCTCATTCAGTTGAAGAATGTGGGGAGGTATTTTATTATAACATTTTAAACAGTACCCCATAAAAGATGAATCTACTTTAGCCAGTCTGAAACCTGGTTGAACTAATAGGTCCCTATTTCTAGTACTATAATTATGTCTTTCACCTCTTTTACTAAAAAGATGTAAGTTTTTCCTTACATACATGATGTTTTCGTAGATATATTGACAAGGCACCGTCATGATGTTAATTTCCTTAAACAGTTCCCTTAGAGAATCGCGCCTGCGGAGATTATATATAGCTCTGATGGCTCTTTTCTGCAGAATAAAAATAGAATCGATGTCTGCAGCCCGTCCCCAAAGTAAAATACCACTGCTTCCATACAATTTGCCATACGATTGGAGAATCTATGATAAGTACGGTCACCAAAGGAGATAAGTAACCAGGGTCGTCGGATATAGTTGAAGTTTATTAAGAAACCGATTTATGTTTTCAAATGAAATTTTATTTGATAAATGAACTATTTGTTTTCTATTATTTAAATTAAATTTTATTCGAAAACGTAAATCGGTTTCTGCAAATAAAAAGAAAATTGAAAACTTATATTTATTTTTCTTCCCATATTTGTATAAAAACCTAATATTTACATACAATTCACAGTTTAGGTTTAAATTACACAAGGGTCGAACGGCATCCCTTGGGGAAAATGGACGAATTGATTCGTGAAAAATCGCTTATGGAGGGTAGAATGAATATTTTAACCCTTTTTTTGGTACGGTAGGCCGATATATAATAATAATAATAATAATAATATTCCACAACTATCACACAACGCCGTCTAGTCTCAAGCTAAGCAGAGCTTGTATTATTATTATATTTAGCTAAGGTAGGCTATTTATTCACTTTTAGAAGCGTTACTAATATTAATGGTCAGTTTTGGAAAAGTGTCTATTTTTATATTCATGAGGCATAAAATTAGGTGGGTTATGTTAATGTCTGGTTAATTTAAGTCTACTTTAAGTCATTAATACCTTAAAATAACCTATTTGTTTAAATTCTTTTGTTCATTATTTTTTAGAGGGTGCCAGGGACATCAATGCACAAACTATAACCATGAATTCAGCACATGATTCTAGACATTAGCGTAGAAGTTTTTCATCGATAATTAAAAAAAAAACAGCTTTTCCATAGAAAAGTGTAATACATACCTACGCGGTAAAAATGTATGGAACAGCATTTATTTTAGTAAACGATGAAAAGTTTCAAACCAAGCGGGTTCAAAATCAGTATTGAATACCTATATGGTAACAGGTAGTTAATCGATTTCCCTGCCATCCTGTAGATAGTGTCAAAAAAAAAATTACCTTGGGCAGTTAGCTACCACTTTGCTGATTAGCAAATAATTTTACCATGACTGTGTTATCGAGGAGTCGTCGTGTTACCCAGTAATTGGGTTATGGACTGCATTGGCAGTCACTCCATTTAAAATAGAAGTTTCAGCTGCCTCGAATTAGACTGGAAGCGGAACCCAGGCTAGGCAGATGCTGAAAAAAAAAAGCATAATCACTAATCAGCCTATAATGTTCCCACTGCTGGGACACAGGCCTCCTCTCTGTGAGAGGGAGTGAGCCGTAATCCACCACGGTGCGGGTTGGTGGATGTCACATGTCTTCGAATTTTTGGTTCTAGGACCATACCGGTTTCCTCTCGATGTTTTCCTTCCCCGTTTTTTGAGAACATTGTGATGAAATAATTTACACAAAGTAAAGCCCCTGTCTGGGTTCGATCCTACGACCTAAAAAAAGAAAAAAAATTGGGTTATTTGCGGTAAAACCATGACGCAAAAAAAAAAAATACAAAAATGGATCACTTTGGGGGAAAATATGCGTCACATCCGCGCTAAACGCATTCTGGTATAGTAGATATACAAACTAAAATAATAAGTATCCTTGTAAATAAAGACGCTAAACTTAAGTGGGACTGGGTCGGACATGTCTGCCGCAAGATAATAAATGTGCTAAGAGAACCGCCCATTGGGTCTCACTAAGTGCACGACGCCATCGCAGCAGGCCGAGACTAAGATGGCGGGACGAGCTTGACTCCTACAGAAAAAACTGGCCAACACTATCAAAGACAGAATTGTATGGAAAAGGGAGAGGCAGGCTTTGCAGTAGGAAAATACAGGCTAGTTAGACTAGATCTTCATCTGAGCGTATCGATGACAAAAAATTTAAAAATTTGTGGCCCAAAATTCAGCTACATGAAAGGAGCCTCCCCGAGTGACGTACCCTCCTTCCATCTTCTTTTATGTCCGGCGCACCCTGGGCAATCTACTTCTGTCGATTGGCTAATCCTTTTACCAAGATGGCAAATATAAATTAGATTAGATCTATATAGGTATGAGGAACAGGGTATAAAGTTCACTCATACTCTATAGAAACGGGAGGATCCTCCGACCAGACGGGTGTTGTGCCTGGCGGGCAACTGCCCGATGAATCGTGCTGGTTGTGCGATAAACTCTGCTTGCGCGATGCAGGATTTTGCGTGACGTCAGTATGACGCGTTGTTCGCATGTGGCGTTGTAGATACCGCCACAGCAATCCCGGCGTGGTACGCTATCGGCCCATTCCAATAGAAAATCAATTCTGTCTCATTAAAGGTGATTAAGCTGTTAAAAATAAAACCCAAGTTAAAATAAATACAGTTCATAGATATCTAAGTACAAATTTAATTCCGTTTATCGATTCTTCGATTAAGGAACGGAAAATTTACGTCATTCACTTAAATATTTATAGTACTGACTGAAATAGCTGCCGGGTATGGCACCTGTCCCACTGCCGGCGATTAACGAGAAGCCAGTAAAGCTAGTAACTAAAACCGAGTTGGCTAGCGAAGAGCAGCGAGTGCGCGACAGTACAATCTGTCAAATATCTTTAATAGATTTTCAACTTTATCGCTAAAGCATATGGTTCAAAGTTGATTGTGAAAATTTGACAGTTTTGGGTAGCTTGGTGTGCTGGCGAATGTTCTGCTCGCCAAGTGAGCGTCACTGAGCGGGTACTCGCTTTGATAGCTCTAGTCGCTATGACAAACTAGTGGAGAGGAGTTCTCGCCGTCAGTAGAACAGTCATGATCAACTATTAAAAGACACTCTAGCGAAGAAAATATTGGTCGCTTATCAAAAAAAAAATTGCTGTTTCATTTGAATAGTGCGCGGTCAAAATGTACTCAACAATTTTTTTTTCCGACGAAAATATTCAATGCATGGGGTTCAGAATCCATAGTAACAGGCAGTGCCGGATTAGCTCCTAAGCAAATTAAGCAATTGCTTAAATGTCTCGGGGGCACCATAAGGCGGAAACAGCACCGAAACAGTATTTGTTAGCACATGAAAGGCAAGGCTGTTTATCAGCAAGATATTACAAGACCCAAAAGTCACTCTAGAGATGTGCGCCAATCTTTTTGAAAAAATACGAGGCGACTATTGGATAGGAGGCCCCTAAGGGCGTGGATTGCTTAGGGCATCAAGTAGTCTTAATCCGGCACTGGTGGTGGTGGTGGTTGTGCCTCGAAGTCATCCCTGCCACCTTGTACGTATCTCTTTTAGTCACACGGGACCTACAATCCTTTGTACGTTTCTTGTGTGAGAAAATCGTTCATAGCTGGTCGTTTTCTCGTCAGCGGTAGCACAGGTGCCTATGACGCTAAAAATACATTTGAGTCGATATGGTTTCCTAGTTTCGAACTACAGTCAATGACATCCAAGTCTAAATTAGACTATTTTAATTTAACAGGAATAGGCCTTTCTGTAGGCTCTTGGTTAAAGAGGTCAAGTGATATTTCTCTAGGCCTTTTTGTCTATTTTGTACGTGTGCCGTCTTCCAGTCTATCCAACCTGACCAGAAAGGTCTGGATTTTATTGACTTTTTATGAAACAACTGTTATCTGACCTCTATATTCCAATTTCTGCATAATACCAATATTCCGGCATGTTCCAGAACCAACAAATTCGAAGACATGTGACATTTACCAGCCCGCACTGGCCCGCGTGGTGGATTATGGCTCACTCCCTCTCACAGAGAGGAGGCCTGTGTCCCAACAGTGGGACAATTATAGGCTGATTATGCTTATGCTACGATATACTGAGAGAGACTTCTGGTATTGACAACCAGCACCGACGGTTTAACATGCGACGGTTTAAACCTAGTTTAAAGATGTTTTAAAATAATTAACCACGGTTTAACTCCTCCTCGAGTTCCTTTGATAAGTACAGGTGTTATTTAGTCTCGCATAAACCCAGTGTTATTTTAAAGTTCATCTTCGATAGTTTACTTATTATTTGTTTATTTATTATTAGCCATTAATATCCCACTGCTGGACAAAGACCTCCCTACTCCTTTTCCACCTCTCTTTGTCCAGAGCTGTCAAGGGCCAATCTTTCATCATCTTCTCTTCTCTTTTCAGGGCCTGCCGCGATGCGTTTGCCCTTAAGACCTACTGGGTCACGAGAAAAAAACTCACTAAAGAAAAACAAATATTTATTATTTGAAATTGTGCTAATGTAACTGTTTTTCCACCAATTATTTTTAATACTAACTCATTTTAAGAATCTACAAAAAAAAATCCCCTACAAAGACTTTTGCTCTCACCATTCTTACAGAACCCTACACCATTTGTTTGCGATAAAGCGATTTTGTGAAAAACACTCCGACATAAGATCTTTGGGGCTTGAGTCGTGGATTAGTGTAATGCCTCCTGGGCCCTCCGACATAATCCCAGTCTTTCAACCCAAGTCGGCTTTGTCATCAATACGATCATCTTTTGTTTTAACTATAAACAATTCTGCATTTTCTTCCCCGTGTATGGTTGCTGGGGATTGTATCTCGATTTTGTTTTAGTACAAAGTGAATTGATTATTTTATCCCTTCGAATCTGTTCAATATGTTAACCTTTGTTGACAGATTTGAGATTGCAAACTTGCTGTTGCCCGCGACGTTGTCTGCGATCTAGGATGAAAAGTAGCTTATATCCTCCTCCAGGTCATGGTCTACTCATATGCCGAATTTCATCTAAATCCGTTCAGCCGTTTTCGCGTGAAAGCGTAACAAACAAATATACAAAAAATGAAATCTTTTCTCTTTCTAATTCACTAGTAGCGCCCCGCGGTTTCACCCGCATAAGTTTCGATTTGGAGGGAATATCGGGATAAAATATACCTATTCTACGTCCTTTCCCGGGACTCAAACTATCTCGATACCAAATTTGTTGGCTGTTTGTGTACGTGAATTTAAATGTTTGTAAACGCACCCACGATACAGGAGAAATTCCTAGTGCGGGGCAACGTTTAAAAAAAAAAAATCGTCTAAATCGGTTCAGCGGTTTAAGCGTGTAGAGGTAACAGACACACTTTCGAATTTATAATATTAGTATGGATAATGTGATTTATTATTACCAGCTACTGTTATTATTTTACCAGCATAAGTCTTTATCCCGTGGAAATATCGGAATATAAAGTATCCTGTCATAATCAAGGTTATAGTCTACCCATGAAATCCATTCAGCCGATGACCCAAACAACAAAACTAACACTAAAAAACAAATTCATTATTTTTATAATATTAGTTTAGATCACGGCTAACGGATATCTATGGTTTAGATATATATATCAACTATCCAAATGCTTTCAAAGAGCAAATGACCTCCTCATATTTTATGCCCTCATTTAAAATGACGACCACTTACCAATCGATATCTAAATTGACTTTGTAATATTATAGGTACCTATTCTAGTTACTTTACTGTTGGCCCATCTGTTGGAAACTAATGGAAATGGCCTTGGCTCTTCTCGTATCAATGTAGGTATGTGGACAAAGCATGGCTGAAGATCCGACATGAAATATAATCATTATGTTTTTGGCCCAGTTGACTCGATACTAAACATATTTAGAAACGGAAAATTCCTTTTTGTGAGGGATTCGGCGCACAATGCCACATTCGCAAAATGCCTTTTCTCATTATGCCACACTATCAAAAAGACACAGTCTCAAAAAGTCTTATCACATAATAACATGCGATTTATCTTAATGACAATAAAACATTATTAGAGACACTTAATGGTCACGTAATAAACAACTTCTTGCAGTGGTGGCACAGTGGTAACGTCCGCGACTTATGAGCAGATCGCGGGTTCGAACCCAGTCAGGCACTTTACTTTGAGTAAATTATTTCATCACCGCTGCTCTCAAAAAGGTGAATGAAAACATTGTGAGGAAACCGACAATTTCTAGAACCAAAAATTCAAAGAGATGAGACATCAACTAACACTCATTGGGCACTCACTCTCACAGAGAGGAGGCCTGTGTCCCAGCAGTGGGAACATTATAGGCTTATGCTATTATGGGAACATTATAGGCTTATTATGCATGTAACGAAATTCCCTCTTATTTGTCTTTGTCAAAACTACCTAGACCTACAAAATTAAATCGTATGGTCTGCATTTATTAATGAAACGCAACTTTTTTCTCACTTTCTTACGGTTCATATTTTCCCGTCAAATGGATCTTGGCAATCCATATAACCCCACAGCAACAGACTTAATATACCAAAGTGTCTATTTAATAGCCGAACAACACCATTAAATCAGGCAAACCATTAAATTGACACTTACAAATTGGTTGTAGCCATAAACACCTATAAAATGTGCCTTTACTGCGGGATTAATATGCTATCATTTGGAGTAATAAATAAAGTTATATGGGGACTTTAATTTCTGCGAAATACTTAATAAACCATTAGGTATTTTGATATTTTTAAAATTTATGAAGAAACTAGCTTTCGCCCGCGACTTCGTCCGCGTGAAATGTCACCCTCCCCCCAGTCACCCTCTTAGGGGTGGAATTTCGAAAAACCCTTTCTTAGTGGATACCTACTCTTCACAAAGAACGCACCCTCCAAATTTCATGTCTCTAGGAGCAGCGGTTTAGACTGTGCGTTGATATATCAACAATCAGTCAGTCAGTTTACCATTTTATATATATAGATATAGTGTTATTTTATTATGTTATTTTTGTTATTTTGTTTCCTAATTTATGTTAGAGGTATTTTGTACCGACCTTTTTTGTTGTCTTTTTTGTTTCAAGTGTTTATTAGTGGAAACTTGTAAATGGCCTTCAGATGTATATTGTTTAAGAGCATTGTTTAATTTAGCTGTAAGTATCCCGAACAGAATAAAATAAAATAAATAAATAAAATAAATAGATACTTTTCCGGGATAAAAAGTACCCAGTGTGGTGCCCAGGATATTAAAGAATAATTATACCAAGTTTCATCGTAATCGAACCGGTAATTTTTGCGTGATGCCTGAACAAACAGACAGACAGACAAAAATTTTTAATCACATTTTTGGGTTCAGTGTCGGTCTAGTAACACCCCCAGCCATTTTTTTTTTTTAATATTTTTAATGTACAGAATTTTCACTTCTACACATTTATTATAAGTTTTAATGCTCTCTACTAACTTTTTGACCTTTGTACCCTGCTTATGTGAGTTTAAATGTTTGTAAACGCACCCACAATACAGGAGAAATTCCTAGTGTGGGGCAAAGTTTTTATAAAAAAAAAAAAAAATGCGTATGAAATTTCATTAAAATCGGTTCATTAATTTCGAAAAATAAGGGCTTGAAAGTTTGTATGAAATGCCGTACGGCGTAAACGCTCTTATGCCCGGGTTACACAAGGTTGCTTTTTTAAGCTAGGATAGCAAGCAAGTAATATCCTAGCTTACTTTCCAGTGAGGTAATTGCGTAATACACTATCAATAGCATTGGCTTTCATTTTGACAGTCCAATATAGTATCACTATATTAGTGATGGGAAAATCAAATCGATTATAAGCTGGTGCGATTTTTGCCACGCGAAGTAGTTATTCTTACGTTATCTAGGTGTATCTGTTTGATAAACATTGTGCGATGGTATGGAACCCTCCGTGTGCGAGTCCGACTCACATTTGGCCAGTTTTTTCTATAACTAAACATATCCCCTACACAACCCCGAAATATTTTACCCCGATTTTCAAACTTCTCTACCATGAAAACTGAAAAGTTGTCTCATTAGTCGTACTGTTCGTTTTTATTAAAACCAGATGAGTAATTCTGAGTTATGTTATGAGCCAAATTCGGACGTGAGTCAAGTTACGAAACCAACAAAGTTTTCGTCCCATTCCTTGATTTAGGGTTTACTTCTTTTGTGGGATCGAATGATAATTTATCATTTGGCACGATAACAAAGTCTATACCACAGATTATGGTCTATACCTACAATACATACAAATATATAAAATTTATGTGTCTGTTTGTAATGTCAGAATAACAGCTTTTTACTAGATGGATATAAAGGTATATTTTTTTTTACTGTCTATTTGTTCCGTGTAATTTCCGAAATGGCTAGACCGATGTTGACGGGACTTTCATTGGCAGATAACTGATATTATAAGGAGTAACTTACTTTTATTTTAGAAACGCAAAGGAAAAAGAATTAAAATTAGAAAAAAACCGCGAATAAAATCTAGATGTCCCATTTATTTAAAAAATCCGGCAGCGGATTTCCAGACATATGAACTTAGAAAAGTCACATTCGCACATGGTTTTTTTATCAGTCATTAATGTCCCACTGCTGGGCAAAAACCTCCTTACTCTATTTCCACCTCTCTCTGTCCAGAGCTTCCAAGGAGGCAAGGACCAGTCTTTATTAAAGGAGACCAGCTCTTGGCTCGTTAGAACCCATAAACTCAAGCTTTAAACCCGCGTTAAAATAGTAGAACTATATTTAAGATACAACTTCACATGCAGCAGTGACACGTCAGAATCATAAATGAATTAAATCTAGAACACAGGCTATTTTAGACCGAGATCAATACTCTCTCTATATCGTAGTTTCAGGCAGTTCAGTTATATCATAAGGCCTAAATTCGTCTCTCCGCTGTAGAACCTAAGGCGTTGGCGAAAATAGACTTCTATGTTCGAAGTCGTTTTATGAATGAAATAAAGAAAGAAAGAAAATACTTTTATTTACGGTAAACATGGCGTAGAGAAAGAATACAAATAACTGGCCAAGTGCGAGACGGAGTCGCACACGAAGGGTTTCGTACCATAAGGCACAAACGCCGAAAAAAACACGTTTGTTGTATGGGAGCCTCCCTTAAATATTTATTTTTTATTCTGTTTTTAGTATTTGTTGTTATAGCGGCAATAGAAATACATCATCTGTGAAAATTTCAACTGTCCAGCTATCGCGGTTCTTGAGATACAGCCTGGTGACAGACAGACGGCGGAACAGACAGCGAAGTCTTAGTAATAGGGTCACGTTTTTACCCTTTGGGTACGGAACCCTAAAAAGAACAGGTTGGGGGAAACTATCACTATACGATACGGCCATCGCTCAGCATAATGCTAAGACCCTATTGGTGGTTTGAAATAACTTTGGGGTAACGTTTAATGGGCGACCTTTTTACCAAATCGATGTCAGTGTAATTTCAGGCACGTGTGACATATTAGTTTTTGAAACCGTCACGTAACGAAAAAGCGTTATGCCCCCTCC
Source organism: Oligia fasciuncula (assembly GCA_963082905.1). Lineage (NCBI taxonomy): Eukaryota > Metazoa > Arthropoda > Insecta > Lepidoptera > Noctuidae > Oligia > Oligia fasciuncula. Next base: position 13,118,111 of record OY720409.1, read on the forward strand.
ATGCGGCTTTCTGCGTGCGAGTGTCGCGTAAAACTTTAGTCTCTAGGAAAGCGGTCCCGTCATATTATAACGGCCGTCTTGAAAATTTGTCATTTACAACAGTATTTGACATTAAGTCAAACCCCGCTGCCCAAAGATTTAAATCGCTAGATTTGCCCTCACCGTACTTAGTCACGCGAAAAAGTGTCTAGTAAGCTCGCACTTTGTTAAATAGCGTTCCCATGACAATCATGTCAAGACTGCGTGTCAGTGAGAGGTGTCAAAACGTAACAGAAATATCATATTTTTATTATATTATATTTTTTGCCATATTTTTTGATAATGCCGTATTTCTTTTCTCTAATAAACCATCCTTTCTAGCATATATCTTCTAAAAAATAGTTTCGACGTTTCACATCGGCCAGGCGTCGCGCGATGGCTCAATTTTTTAATGGCTTCTTTTACCACGGGTTAAGCAACTCTCATGGTAAACTCATAATGAACCGAGAAAAGAAGACTATTTTAAAAACAACACCAAATAAAGTCAAACTAATTAGTATAAAGCGGACAAATATATACATAAAAGCTAAGCTTATTTCATGCTGGAATTAGCTTCCAGTCTTACCAGCCACTCTAACGCACCAGTATATTTTCCAATAAAATACATCCTAGCAATTTACGACCTCAAACCACAACAAGGAAAAGAACCCACTACCTCGTTAATACGAACTCGTGTAAAATAAAAACCAACACACCATTTTGAACATTATAATCTCCAAGGAAATCTAATTCCAATTCAGTTTCATAAAAAAAATCAATTTATTTTATTTTGATACAATTTTCTGCTTCCTACTTGTTTCAGTCAATCGGTTTTGGGCGTCACGGAATTATAATAAATTGTGTTATGATCTGAACCAAAAAGGAAAGTGTCCACTATGTGGGAAATAGATTAGGTTTCCGGGAAATAAAAAAAAATGTGAAAAAGGACAGTGTCCACTATGTGGGAAATAGTTTAGTTTTCCAGGAACTAAAATAAAAAAAATTGTTATGTGACTTTGTACACACGGTGACATATACAAGCTATATATTTCCAGTTTAAGCTGACCTCGCATTTTATTGATTTTTCGTACAATGAGAAGTCAGTTTATACTGAAAATGTATAGCTTGATATGTAGCCATGCGTACCTATCGGTATCGAAATTCACAGGCCTTTTAAATTTTCGCAAAATGGATTTACCGAGAACGATGTTAATGCTAGTCTATCATACAGGCACTATAAAAACTATTGGATTTTTTCCCGATAACTTTATTTTCGTCCGTTTTCGCCAAAATCGAACTGATAACTTCTATGACCACTAATTATATTACTTATTATTATTGTACTTTTGTGTGTGGTGCTGTCTTTGTGTGTGCGCCAAGTAAATGGTTTATCTATCTATTTACTTGTAATTTCTATTTTAAACTCGCATGTCATTTGAGTACTTCTCCGCAGTAAAATTTTTCAGCAGTGCAGGTCCATCTCTTTTCTCTATCGCCTTTTATTTTTTCCGTTGGGATATTCTCATGCATACATTCCGTCTGGGGAGAGCGGATGGTAATAAATAAATAAAATATAATAAAATAAAATTTATTGAAATATTATAATAAGTTTACAAAAAGTGTACATATGGTTCAGTAGTATATAATATTAATCTAGGCCTATAATAGGATTATAATAATTTGTATATAGATTATGGTATGAGAAATATGAGATTACAGTCAAAAATAGTACTCTGAAGGTTTGATCTACGTTTATGTCGAACTCCTACGGACTGAAACCCCAAAGCTTCCAATTTTTTAAACTCTGGGAAAGCAAATTTATTTTTTAATCTTTTTTAATCAAGATCCACAGAAATTCCTACGTTCGGCATTTAGAATTTACATTTCCAACAGCAGTGACCTCATTGAACGTTCTATTCCCGAAGCACACTTTAGGATTTGCTCCACGTTTTTTTGCTGGTCGAATTCTACATCAAATAAGGTTGGCTGACCTAATTTTTTGCGTTTTACAAATCAAAGAATTCTTGAATAAGATTAAAGGCCTTCCCCAAGTCCTTCCAGGAACTCTTTTCTCTTTTTTTTATTTAAATTTTAAATTACAATTGGTAGATATTTTGATTTGGATGTTATTAAAATCCAGGGTCCTTATTTTCGAGTATTTAGTTGTAATTATTAACATGTGTTTAATAAGTTTCCTTATATTCCTTAGTTGGTAATTAAATTCAGGTGCGACTGGGTGCATCACACCTGTAGGATGTATTCAGACAGATGAGCCAGGATCGTCATACAATGGGTGCCTAAAGACGGCTGTCGTCACAAAGGCTGGCCCAAAAAAAGCTAGTGTGACGATTTGGACTCATTCCTAACCGATTAACGTACTTTCCGAGGCACAGAGTGGTCTTGGTATGTAAAGATGGTTCATACCAGCTGCAACAAGCATTGTTTAACCTGATCGATCGACCCGTGTGGCTGTTATAACTTAGCCACAAGCCCCTCTTACTCTCTACTCTACTCTTTCTCGTTTTAGTCAGTAAGAGTCTGACACTCCCTTCCGCTCCACCCAGAGCGGGAGGGGTCATTTGATGATTTCCCATCCGCAAAAAAAAAAATGCCCCTCTACGAGTACTAGTTGGATCCAGTCCAACCATATCTTTGTTCAAACAAAATATTTACAACAACATAAAGTATGTATACATTCAACATTTCCTAAGCGTATCGTAATCGTATTTGGCTCGCGGAACCACGTTTCGCCTATAACTCAGCCCGCCCATCTGGCGTTCTACACACCCCCTTACAATTTATTATTTATACTTTGGTTTACCTTTAGCTTAATGTATTTTCGTGTATCATTCAAAGGTAGAAACGGATCTTGTTTCATTTTTTATTGGAAATGTAATAGGCCGAAAAAGTATACTAGTAATTTATGTAGCATTCTAGGTCTATAAAATTTTTCATCTACTATTTACGCTACTTAAAAGGGCTTCTGAGGGGCCCGTGGTAGTCAATAAGAGTCTGACACTCCCTTCCGCTCCACCCAGAGCGGGAGGGGGGGTCATTTGATGATTTACCAACCGCAAAAAAAAAAAACGGTCCCGTGGCTAAATGATAACAGCCGCACAGGTCGATCGATCAAGTTAAGCTACTCTTGTCGCTGTTGGTCTGTGGATGGGTGACCATCTTTACATACCGAGGACCCTCCATCATCTGCCTAGTCTTTTCCCAACTATGTTGGGGACGGCTTCCAGTCTAATGGGATGCAGCTTAATACCAGTATTTTACATGGATCCCGAGTGCCTATCTGACATGCACAACCCAATTACTGGGTAATTCCTCCGAACTTCGGAAAACATCCTCCGTGTCTCGGAAAACACGTTAAGCCGTTGGTCTCGGATGGCATTGGTGGATCTTTGACAGTCGGTACGGGTAGTCAGAAGCCCGAAATTCTGACCACCAGTCTTACCAAGGAGTATCGTATTACCCAGTAACTTGATAGAGTGGAGGTCTGATAGACAGTCGCTCCATGTAAAATACTGGTATTCAGCTGCATCCAGCTATACTGGAAGCCGACCCTAACATAGTTGGGAAAAGGCTAGGCAGATGATGATGATGATTTATGCTACCTAAATCATGTGGATTTCAAAAATAGTAATACTTAGGGCTTTTCGTGACGTTTTCACTAAAACGTTAAGAACTCGACAACTAGACATGATTGGTCACATTCTAGCAGCTAACTTTTCTAAACATAATTACTTACTACAGAAGGTGAATCTGTCACTAGAGTCAAAAGTAACTATGGAGTTCCTTGCCCATTCTTCTCCATACGAAACTACCTTTTAGAAGGGGCGACTAAAGCCGCAATTATATTTAGCCCGCGCCGCGTGTCGCCACGCGTGGTTAAGCTATCGGTTACATACATTTAGTATAGGATTGATTACATTAGTCCCGCCCCGCGTGTCGACACGCCACGCACTAAATGTATGTAACCGATAGCGTACCCACGCGTGGCGACACGCGGTGCGGGCTAAATATAATTGCGGCTTAGATCAATTCAATTTCCTTATAAATTTTGACGTGACGTTTTGATCTATTTTATGTGTCAATTTGGATTAAATGATTTGATTTTGACACTTGTTGAAGTGAAAACTTCTTAAGGCGCGTTAAGCATTTTTTGAGATTAAAAAAAATCCATTGAACTCGCGACACTGTTACCGGCACCGCGCTTCATTCGGATGTGTTCGGCTGTCCTCGGGATGTACTCGGTTTTAAATCCGATATGTCAGTGAGTGATGACAAAGTATTCTGTTTGTGTTTCGTTTTCACTTCTGTCGGCACTCCCGGAGTGCCACTGTTTTTTTTCAACCTAACACCATTTCTCACATTTTAAAACCTAAAAACAAAAGTAAATCGCAAGCAAAATTACCAAAAAAAAAAACAGACGCATTTAATTTTTTTACCGCCGAACTATAAAAATGTATGCAAAGGTCTAACCCTCAGTTACTCATTCTGACCGTTATGTACAAAGTTTAAGTCCGTAGTAATTCTGAAAGAAAAATCGTGTGGGCTCCCATTGTAAATGGGACGAGCAAGAAAAAGTGTACATTACCTACAGCTGGGTTAGATTTAAAGGTCGGTTTTTGTAAAGTATTGAACCACCCCTTTTATTGGCTAAATGATAAATTTTTCATGTTTTCAAAGTAAAGGTTAAATTGTACGGTCAAAATAAAGGAGAATGGCTAAGAACGTACGTGTCTGGGACACAAAGTTAATTGTAATATTATGAACTATGTTGATCTTTGTTGCCCTCATAGAGTAGTTTAATTATTCCTAAATAAAAAAGCATGTGTGAATTCACTTGGACAAAAATGACATGAGAGGAAGTTAAATTGATTTAATAAAGCGAATAAAACTCAATTATCTGTTAATGATGGAACTTTTTTGAAATTAATGAACCTCTAACAATTTGTAGCATGCAATTTTTGAAATTAATGAGGTTCTTTGAAGGCATAACACACATAGCTCATAATGCTACAGTATTTTTTTTTTGTACGGGGCCCTTATAAATTTACACATTGTCCTTTGATGTGTTAATTTCTGAGCGATATTGTGCTGCACCAGAAATAATCAAAAGTACAGTGCCCTCAAAAGTAAGTGGACAATTTTCCACTTCAGCAGTGATGCCACATTAGTTTTTATGATAAGTCTTTAGGCGCTACCTCGAAAATAAATCGGAGCGACTGATCTACTAAGCGAGCAAAAATGATGCAATTACTTTTGAAATGCAAAAGAAGAGAGATGGCTATAATGTGCGAGCGCTCGGAATAAAACGAGGTAAGTGCCAAAACGAATTTACTCCTTTTTTTAACAAAATAAATGAATTAAATTTAAAACTACTTTGAGCAAACTTTGGATAATTCTCTGTTTTAAAGTAAATTCCATTGAATAACTCTTAGTCATTTCGCCGTAATGTCGAAAAAAGTAAAAAAAATTATATGTACTAGCTGTGCCCCGCGGTTTCACCCACATAAGTGTCGATCCCGTGGGAATATCGGGATGAAAAGTATATGTTAATCCAGGGTAGGTATCAGCTAACTCCATACAAAATTTTATCGAAATTGGTAAAGCCGTTTGAGAGCGAAGAAGTAACAAACATTAAACACACACACAGACACTCACAAACTTTCGCCTTTATAAAATTAATGTGATAACTTTGCAACAATGCAACAATATTAGACCAAAGAGTCAAAAAAACATATACCAAAATGTTAAATCCCTATTCCACATAGGTACTTAAGAAGTTACACGAAATAGAAAAAACATTTTTTTTTTCAATAATTACCTTAGGTCAAATTAGTCAATAAAAAACTTATATTGTAAAGTTCAAACATTTGAAACTAGAATTTTAAATCGTAATTTGGCATCACAGCTGATGTAGAAAAATGTCAACTAAATTCTGGAGGATACTTTCACAGACTCAGTACCTACTTGACTTGTGTCGAGTGTTGGTAAAATATGGCGCATTTTCCCATAAATAGGGTGGTCAAAAAGTCGTGGATCAAACGAAATAGAGAAATAAAGGAGGTCATTTACAACAAAAAATGTTTCTACAGCATGGCCATGATTCAATTGCCCTAAAAGTTATGAATATTTTTGTATACCGAGTTCTTTTACAATTAGACTAAATTAAAAAAAATGTGATATAAAGCAATAAAACAAACAATGTAGTATTATTACTGGATAATGTGTCAGAACACTTGCAGTCATCACAGCTATCATTAACAGATCCATAGTCGATTCTTCTTTCCCTGATCTGTGGAAAATGGCAATAGTTAAACCAATCCCAAAAGTACCTAACCCCACTAGCGTGAAGGACCTCCGTCCAATAAGCTTACTTCCATGTTTGTCCAAGATTTTGGAAAGGGTTGTCTCTGACCAACTTAGGGCATATCTTGAGCATCACAGTATCTTGCCATTGGCTCAATCCGGCTTTCGCAGGGCCCATAGCACAGCAACAGCGCTCCTGGATGTTGTTGGTAACATTCTTGAAGCCAGAGACCAGGGTATGGGAACCCTGCTCGTCCTACTAGACTTTTCGCGTGCTTTCGACTCAATTAACACGTCACTTCTACTCTCCAAGCTGTCTTACTATGGGTGTGAAGTCGAAACTGTTAAGTGGTTTGAGAGTTACCTCACCAATCGATCGCAGTTTGTCCAGGTGACTAGTGACAGCGGAGATACTATGTCCTCTGGTCCAAAGCGCGTGGACAGGGGCGTGCCTCAGGGATCGATCCTGGGCCCGCTTCTCTTCATCCTGTACAGTGCTGACATCACTAACTGTCTGATCAACACCAAGTTCCACCTTTATGCTGACGATCTGCAGTTGTACCTCTCCTTCCGGTCCCAGGATATAGCTGAAACCGTAAATAAAATAAATGAAGATTTGGAAAGAATCTCAGCTTGGTCCACAAGAAACTCCCTGGTCCTGAATCCTAGTAAGTCCAAGTATATTGTGATGGGATCTAGGGATTTCCTGAACAAAATGCTTGCATGCAACCTGGACCTCAGGATTGATGGGTGCGGTGTGGAAAGGGTTCTGGAGGCCCGTAATCTAGGTGTAGTATTTGACGGACAGCTACATTTTGAAGCTCACATATTGGAAGCCGTGCGCAACTGCTTCTACCGACTCAAGGTCTTATATCGTATCCGTCCCTACATTAGTGTGGATATGCGTGTCATGCTGTGCGAGTCACTTGTTCTATCCAAGCTGAATTACGCTGACACTGTGTATGGGGCATGTATACTCGGTAGAAGTGAAAGACTGATTCAGCGGGTGCAGAATGCTTGTGCAAGATTCTGCTACAATGTCCCACCTCGGTCCCACATCACTCCTTTTTTAAATAAGGGTAATTTGATGAGAATGTCAGCACGCAGAAAGCTTCACCTGGCTACCCTACTCTTTGGCACAATTCTCACGAAGAAACCAGGTTATTTATATAATAAACTGTTGTGGTCACGTGATGTTAACAAAATTAAAACTAGAGCATCTTCCTACCTCATGTTAGCCTCATCGCATAGAACTGCTGCGTTCCGTGGTAGCTTCAAATTCGCTGCCTCCCGTTGCTGGAACGACTTGCCACCTCCTTTTCGTGCTATAAAGACAGTTAGTACTTTTAAGTTAAAATATAAACAGTATTTACTTCAGCTACAAAAAGATAATGAACTTTGAACCTACCCTTGATGTGCACGCAGCTATCAATGGTGGTCAGGGTCCGAGCGCCGTGTCCGAGCGATTGGCAGCGTTTGTTCACTGAACAGGCACAGCAGTTGTTTCGTATCTTGTTTTTGTTTTGTTTTGAATAGGTACATGCTCGATAATTAATTACTTGTTGTTTATTCCACAACTTTTACTGGCAGCATCAGACGAGTTGTCAGTGCTGGCCTACACAATGTTTTGTTGTCTTTTTCTTGAAAAAATTGTAACTCGATAACACTCATCACTATTATAGTTACCACATTCCACTTTTATTGCATATTCACTGTAATAATACTGTTCCACTAAACAGCCGTAACGTTATGTTTAATATATTTCAAATGTTATGTATCTAATCTCGCCATAATGTCGGCGCCTGCGACCATTTACTTGTCAAAACAATGCCATGCCCACAGACTATTAGGATATTAATCTATGCCACAGACTACTTAGTCTTAGAGATACGTCATGCCACAGACACACCGGAGTGCCTACCATAGATTATAATCTATGCCTACTACTCATTGACATAGAAAATTCCTATCTCAATGCTACTACTTAAGACACTGCAAGGCATTGACAAGTAATGAGGTTACGCCTGGCGCGTAGTGTAAAATGAATTTATTTTATTTATTTACTTTTTGTTTTTATTTGCTAATATTTTACATATTTATTTATATCTGTAACTGCCCGTGACATCACAGCGGGCCCTATCAGAATACCAGCGCTGCGACCTTTATTTTTTTTTTAAATGTCGCAGCATCATGCTGAGATAGGAGCCTTTTGGCCTCGTATAGGACTTTGTTTCATTTTCCTTTTGTTACTTTTTTTTTTTTTTTATATAACTTGGTTTTTTATTTTACTGTGTTTAGTTTAGTTTGTGATCTTCCTGTACGAGTCGCAATAAATACTTTTTCTTTCTTTCTTTCTTAGCACTACAAAAGTTCTATTGCGGCCCTGGGTACCAAATTTCAAGACCAATTTTTTTTTTTTCAAAAACTTTAAAGCGTTACCAAAAAATATTTCTCACTTTAAAAGCTAAATGACCTCCTTTATCTCCCTATTTCATTTGATCCACGACTTTTTAACCACCCTGTATATGCCTTACTTTGCCTTAGCAGGCACGACAGCCTGCATGTGTGTTTCAAATTATGCAAATTGCAATTTAGTAGTCCGTAGTCGTAGTTCATAAAATTAAGGGTATTACGGCCGTGAATCATATTTAAATCAGCTTATAACCTGACATTGACCTGAAAATTTCAAAAAAACGTAAGAAAATTTGAATTTCGCGGGGAATTTGCGGGGCGGGGCGCGCATCTCCCTGAGGTACACTAAAACTTTAAAAATTTATGTGGCGAAATTCTAAAAAAATATGTCTTACCCAATTTGAAAGTAACTTATTCAACCTTTGCCTCTAAATTATTCATTCTGACCGTTTGTAGGGTTCCGTACCCGCCCGTCTTGGACCCTATTATTAAGGCTCCGCTGTCATTCCATCCGTCCGCCTGTCACAGGGCTGTATCTTTTGAACCGTAATAGGTAGATACTTGAAACTTTCACAGAATGTGTACCTACTATGGCCGCTATAATATCAAATAATAAAGTCCCCACACAAGAAAGGTATTTTTCTCGCCGTAAAAAAATATAATAATGTAGTGTTAAATATTGTACGATGTCCAGTGGTACGCAACCCTTCGTGTGCGACTCCGACTCGCACTTGGCCGCTGTTTTACAAAGTTTCGGAGAAAGAAAGCTCTTAGAGAAAAATCGTAGTTCCCCGTAGTCCCCAGCTACCTTTATAAATTGACCGACCAAGAAAAAATGGTTCACTACAGCTGAGGGTTGCCGATTTATTAGCCAGTTTCTTTGATATATTTTATTTTTGACAAGCTTTTGAATGGTTGGGTTCTTTTGAGCTTGGTCATTAAATTTAAATAAAGCCAAATGTAAAAACTTTCAGCTCAATCGGATAACAACAAATGGTCGAAAAATGGTTTGCAAATTTTGACGGACAACTTACATACATACGAACAGTGCAAGCTAAATAAAAGCTTGTAAAAAAAATAGCATCTGTTATTCTTTTTTGTATGTGTATATGTCATGTGTCTAAGTTTCATACGATCAAAGAAGGTTCTTACTTTTCTCAAATAGAAGAGTTTTAAAAACTGAAATGTTTACGGTGTGATGTTGTGTGTTCAATGTTTCAGGATGTGTGGGCGTTGCATCAAAAGCAATATTAAATTTCCACTATTTATTTCAAGCGGGCGTGCTTACTTATACTCCATTACGACGCATATTGACTAATACGCATTATGACCAATGATGGTTACCGTCATAAATACGCGAAATTACCAATCGCTAAATGACCAACACGCATAATGACCAATACGCTAAATGACCCACACGTGAAATGACAGGCGAAACGACGCGAAAAAAAATCAAAATTGGCAACTAATTCTAAATTCGCTTGACTGATCGAATCCAACCAGAGCTATTTTTCTACCGTCCTGAATGATGGTATGATAAAAGGAATAAAGGATGATAAAAGGTTGTCTGGAAAAGGGAACCTTAAATCTTTTAGAGACAGTCTTTTATCATCCTTTATTCCTTTTACAGTACTGTAAAGGTTATCCGCTAAAGGCAACCTTATGTAGTGGAGGCTGGCTGGCAATAATTTAGCTCTGGTTTCATTCGAACAGTCAAGCAAGTTCAGAACGAGGTATCATATATTTTATAAGGCGTTTTTGTTCAAAACACACCTTTCGAAGGCAAAGCAAAGCTGGTTACAGCTTAGGCTGAGTATCACCCCCATCCTTTGAGAAACTCTAGAAGCTTGTGAAAACAAACCTAGCATTAAAACCAAGTAAATGTAGTGTTAGTTTAGTCGGGAAAATGTAAAGACGTGCAGACAAAATAAACGTGAAGATATCGTAACGTTGTTTGATTTCTTAGAAGAGCTCTTCAGACCGTCACAGTACCTACTACATATTCACGTACACTATTATAATAGACATAATTTACATTCTAGAAAGTTAACACTTTACACAGTGTCGCCAGGAGCTTCTAGATATTATTCTATCATCATCACCATTATAGCAGCTTTATTCAATCCACTGCTGCGTACAGACCTCATCCCTTTTGTGCCATGCTTCCCTGGTGTCCTGGTGGTTAAATCTTAATAGCATAATCAGCCCATAATGTTCCCACTGCGGGGACACAGGCCTGAGAGGGAGTGGGCCGTAAGCCACCACGCGGGCCCAGTGCGGGTTGGTGGATGTCACATGTTTCCACGTTTTGGACATGCCGGTTTCTTCACGATGTTTTCCTACACAGTTTTGAGAGCAGTGGTGAGGAAATAATTTACACAAAGTAAAGTGCCTGCTTGGGTTTAAATCCAGCATCTACAACGCGGCCTTTACTTATAATAAATACTATTTACTTATATTAAACTTAGATTAAATATATATATTTTTTTTTTTACATACATTAAATAAATATAAATATTTTTATCTTATAATAAAAATATGTATGTTTAGGTTATGGTATTTATATATGGGCCTGGGTCGCCTGAAATAAAAAAAATAAAGAAATACTACTGGGCCACCACTGCTCAAGCTAGATTTAAAGAAAAATAAGAATTCTTTATTTTATTTTGAACACCACACAATCGACACATCCGCAGTAAGCCATATTGACTCAAGAGATCTAAACTGCGGTCTCGCAGTGCTCTCGACTTTCTAAGTTAAAGCGAAAGCGTCAGCGAAGCCCGCGAAATTAAACTTACTTACCTCACTATTGTCGTATTGTCGTCTGCACCTGTATATGCCATACTTTGAATTATATATTATAGGCAGAACAGCCTGTATGAGAGGTTCTAATTATGCGAAGTGCAGTTTAGTAGTCCGTAGTCATAGTTCATAAAAATAAGGCGAATATGATCTCCACAACCCAGCGGGTAATACGATACCCCTTGGTAAAACTGGCTGTCACACTTTCGGGCTTCTGACGACCCGTAACGATTTTCACAAAGGCTTAACGTGCTTTCCGATGCACGGAGGGGGTCTTGGTTTGTAAAGATGGTCACCCATCCATGGAGCAACGGCGGCAAGCGTAAAATACAACCAAATTGAGAACCTCCTCCTTTTTTTGGTTAAAAATGTGTCTGCTGAACAACGTAAATAACGTAATGTTGAACTCTCAAAATGAAAGCCATTGCTTATAGTAAGTGTGTTACGCAATTACCTCGCGCATAGTCTAACAGAGTGCCAAATTAAAGAGCGTTAAGATGTGAAGAGGTAACAGACTGAAATACAGACAAAGTTACTCACATCCATACTAATATTATAAATGCGAAAGTGTGTCTGTCTGTTACCTCTTCGCGCTTAAACCGCTGAACCGATTTAGATGATATTTGGTATAGAGATAGTTTGAGTCCCGGGATAGGACATAGGATAGTTTTTATCCCGATATTTCCACGGGATCGACACTTATGCGGGTGAAACCGCGGGGCGCTGCTAGTTTCTAATATTAGTATGGATATCTTAACAGAGACATCTTCAACTTCTACTTACAGAAATAAAATCATTTATCAAAAAAGCCCACCGCGCAGATTTCCGATTATCTAAAAGGTAAACCAAAAGTAGAAAATTGGTTTTGTTACTGTCAGTCCTACGTTACCATTAAGTGACGGACATGTATAAACGTATACCTTGGGTACGCGCTTGAATTAAACAGGGTGTAGAAACAAGAAATAAATATTTTCCATTTAGGTACCTACCGATTCAGAACATTAGGTACTGGTGAACCGCTTCCAGGCAGGCGCTTTAATTTTTTGTAAATTATTTCATCACCACTGCTCTCAAAATTGTGAAGTGAGACAATCGGCATGTCCTAGAACTAAAAATTCTAGGACATGCCGAGAAATATCTTATTTAAAAAAAGATAACTGGAAATCTCTGTTTCTATGGAAAATTTAAAATCGGTCTAATTTGGCAATAACACAATTTTTCGAAAATGTTCTTATGTAACTTTTTTGACATTCGTATCCAGCTTATGCGTATGAAGATTTCAATGAAACTCGATCATTCATTCGCATCATTCATTCATTCTCATTCATTTCGAAAAACAAGTACTTGAAAGTTTGTATGCAATGCCTTACGTCGTAAACGCCCTTAAACAAACCTTGTTCGTTTTTCCGTCTCAGTTACTGGTTTATTTAAGAAGGTTAACCAAAGTAAAACAATTTCATGGAATAGTAAATTCGCGTTCGGGCAAATCTTTTTGGTAAAGATAACGTTAACATTTCAAAGAAAAGAATATTAAGTTATGCACAACACACAAATGCTTTGTAGAAATACAAAGTCACTTCGCTGAAAACTTAATATTACTTTTAATTTGACCTTTGGAAAGGATCAAATTATATTTTTTTTTTTTCCACGTTTGGTCTTCCTTTCGTGCAGTGGTGGCCAAGTGGTAACGGCCGTGACTTACCGAGTCGTAGGTTCGAATCCAGTCAGGCTGTCACCAGTCGCTAAAAATCTATTAAAGAAATTTGACAGATTGTAGTAGCTTGATGTGCTGGCGTCTGGGGGCCTAAAAAGGTCACTTTGAAGAATCATAAAAGGATAACATTATGAATCGTAATATGGCGAAGAGATTCCGTGTTTTTCTTTTTTTCGCTGCACTACGTAGGTATAATCAAAGAGATTGGGATTGGATTTGGATCGGATTGATTGGTATTTTAGCACAGACAAAAAAAATAACTGAAAAATGCTTCACCAATGGGATTTGATACGATTAACTTAACGGTTAACTGACCATTATGTTATCCTTTTATGGTTCTGCCAAAGTGGCCTTTTTAGGCCCCCCGTACATACACGAACAACAACTAACAAATCACTTAAAACTTTCCCTCTTGTATTAATTGGTCACCACACGTTAAACAATTGAAGAAAATAGGTACCCAGTGCCTTAATTTCCAAGAATAGTACCTATGCATCATGATTATATCAAGATTCGCCTCAAATTTCACAGCCAATGAGCCAATTAACCAACTCGGCACCAAAGCAGGCCTCCGTCACTCCATGTACTTGCGCGCTCTAAGTGCCTACCGCCCAGCCGAGCGGTCTCGGTCCGCCGGCGGATCAAATTCAGTGCGGTTTTCGCAAGCGAAGTGCGTTCAATTTTAATAGTGCTGTTCGTTCGTACGCGTATTACGATGCCGTGTGGTGCCTTATGTGCTGTAGATGGGTGTAAATCAAGCAAAAGAAGGGATAAACACCTAACATTTTTCCATTTACCTGTCAATGAATGATTCGTAATTACCAGCTGTTAGCACTAACATAAAAAAAAACAAATTATTTCTTACGGCTTAGTGCTTTATTTGAAGTCGTTTCTTTTTTTTAAGGCTTTTTTTTTCATTTCTAGTGAACATCTCCGAAGATCATCATCAAACTAAGAAGTATTATACTTATTTTAAAACGTTCTCCTAAATGTAACAAATCCTTTTCTGAAAACCGCATCGATATCGGTTTAGCCAAACGCGAGATTATCGCGCACAAACATACATACCTACAAACCATACAAGTCAAACATCTCAGTTTGGCCTGTATGTCTGATCACCTCCTTTTTTTTAAGTTGGTTAAATTTTTAACTGCCACATAAAAGTCAGAACATATTCACAGTTCTCAATAACATAGATAAAAAGTTATGTTAATTTAATTTTATCGAAGAGGCAGCCCTGCGATTACTGTGGAATCGCGCGGTGCGAAGCAATCACTGCTGTACGCTTGAGCATTTAGGCGCATTTTAGCATACAGTGGTTGTTGACGCGAGGGAGTAGGCAATTATCGTAATAGGTATTGGAAATTTTCTACTGAGTGAAGTATCTGTTACGTAGTAACTATTCAGTAATCTGTGACCAAAGTATATGGACCGTGTCATTAAGGTCCTGTGCACACCACGTTTTTTAAACGCGCCGTTGACGCGCGTTTTAGAAACGTGCTTCGACAGCGCGCTTTTATCCTACAGAAGGTCTACAGGCTGCGTCTGACTCGCGTCTGTATCGCTACAAACGAGCGTCAACGGCGCGTTTAAAAAACGTGGTGTGCACAGGCCCTTAGGTATTCCACTCCACGCCACTCATCTAGGCTACATCATACATGAATTATGTTAAAGTAACGTTAAACTTGGGCATTAAATAAAACGGTTTGTCTCGGAATTTCAGCCGAAATTATTGTTATAATATTATGTAACCCTTCCATAGCTAGTCTCTTGTAAAAACTCTTTCAGTACACTTTTGGGCTCTTGTAGTTGTGTATATATCTCAGTAGGTACATCATCCTAATCAGCCTATTATGTTCCCACTGCTGGGACACAGACCTCCTCTCGGTGTGAATGAGTGGGCCTTTCATTCGCGCGTGCCCAGTGCGGATTGGCGGATGTCACATGTCTTCGAACTTTTGGAGTATTCAGGCCTAAAAAAACAAAAACACATCAAATCTTCTTCTTTTTTTTTCTGTTTCTTTCTTTTTTTCTCCTCACAGTTCATTTAGTTTATTTGTATGTATGCATGTATCTATCTATGTATTAGTATTTATTCTTGTATTTTATAGTCTTTTCCTAGCTATTTATCCCGTATGTTGCACCTGCCATGTTTTGTCTCTGCAGCACCCTAAGGTTGACTGGTAGAAAATCTTTTAGGCATTAAGTCCGCCTTTGAACAGTATTTCTTTTACTTGTGCATAAACTTTTAATAAATAAAAAATAAATTATGTATGTATTTTACTGTGTGTACATAAATTATAAAATAAATAAATATTTTTTGCTATTATTTTATCATATTTAGATATCGATACCCATCACGTCTGTAGAGTTTCGCTAGCTAATTTAATTTGAACTTGTGTATCGAAGGTGAGCGCTAAGAAAGAATGTTTGAATACTCATCAAACTCAAACTCAAAGCATTTATTTCAATGAAACCATTAACAGGCACTTTTGAATTGTCAAGAAGTCGGCCAGTCGGAAAATATGAAGCTAGTTACCCATTCCAAAGCGTAGTTACCTATGGAGAAGAACGGGCAAGAAACTCCATGGACACTCTTTTTAAATTATATTTTACAAAAATATTAGTTACGTATCATTACTTTTGAATTTAAAATTTTATAATGTGAGAACGATGTAAAAAAGATGTACGCGTTAAAAGCGTCCAGAGTACAACAAATAGTAGGTACTTAAAAAAACAACAATCCAAAAATAAAATAATTAAAAATAAGCCGAGCCAACTAAGTGATGACCAGCCCCAACTGACGGCGCACGTTCACAAACATGACGCATATATCACCCCCTAAAGGAGCTAAATAAGGGATGAATGTTGCATTTGCCGATGGGAAATCCCAACGCACGCACGGCGTATTAATAATATTTCATTATCAGTAAATCTGTCTTTCAGATAACATACTTATAATAATTTTTTAACATTCGATTTGATGACCGCCGCCTTCTGATAACTCGAACATAGCAAGTCTAGTTGTTTATTTATTCATTAAAACTTTATGCACAAGTAAAAAAATACTGTACAAAGGCGGACTTAACGCCTGAGATATTTTCTACCAGTCAACCTTAGAGTGATGCAGAGACAAAACATGACAGGTGCAACATACGGGATAGCTCGGAAAAAGAATATAACATAAATACTAATACATAGATACATACATAAATATAAACAAAATGAACTGTACGATCATAGACGCCCTTAGCACACCTCCGCTCCGAAACCATAACAGCGGAACCACAGTAATTTCGCCATGTCTTGTCCTTAAGTAGGAGACGCGGAAAACTAGTAAAACTGCCTGTTCTAACGCATAGATTTGACATCTCTTTGCTGCCATGGCTTATTTTAATTTAATTTTTGAATTGTTTTTTTTCTCGTCTTTTCATTACGGAGGCTTTTAACGTTCTGCATCGTTCTCACATGCATAATTTTTAACATGAATGATGTAAACAAGACTTTGTAACCATATTATTTTGATTTATAAGAGTGTCCATGGAGTTTCTTGCCAGTTCTTCTCCTTAAGTACCTACGCTTTGGAATGGGCAACTAGCTTCATCTTTCTGACTGGCCGACCCCTTGACAATTCAAAAGTGCCTGTAATTGGTTTAATTGAAATAAATGCTTTGAGTTTGAGTTTGACACACGGTTATTCTACATATTACAAGTTATTAATTTCGAGCTCGAAAATAATTTTATTCTACCAGTCGGTCTCCGTGTGTCAACGCGATAATTCACGATGAAAAATGAACCGAAGAACTGCGGTAAATATACCGTCCTAACCTACCTACCGAAAATATGCTAACAATGTGATATTTTTGAAAGGCACCGATTTTTCGAACGGTGAAATTAATCAACGATATTATTATGTTCAAGGTATCAGATGTTTATAAGCTGGTTTAGATATTTTAGGAGTCACTTTTTTGAGTAGGTATGATTAACGATCCTCCGTAATAAATAGGTACAAAGAACTTCAAGATGTCATGGCATCATGAATCAACATTTTTTAATAAGTAGGTTTAAGTAACAATACTTACAGTATAACAATTCTTCCAGCTCTCTTTACAATGGAGACAATAATACGAACATACTGCCAATACTAATGCCGAAGAGTATTTTGGAACTGTCAAATAAATCCTAGCTTCCAAAAATAAAAAAGTGTACTTTTCAAATAAACTAAATAGTAGTGATGGGCCAACTATGGGTTTTGCCAATCTTTGACTAGCTATAGTGACTAAACTATTAGATATATTTAGTTGAATTTCCGTATGCAGACTGGGTAAGTACCCAGTTTAGCAAGTAGTCCCAAAAGGGGCGGGGCCCGCGCCAAAGCCTTTACTATACAAGTCTGTTATGACAACACCAGTGGAAGGGTAAGACTCTTTAAGCTACAGTTTCATAGAAGAGCGTTTCCGTCATAATTTATAACGGCCGTCCTGAAAATCTGTCAATTTTACCAGTATTTCACATTAAGGTGTCAGAAAATGTTCTGTATTTTGGACATAACGGGCATATCGGTCACTGCTCTTCAAGGGAATAGTTGCTTTACACTACACTTTAAAACCGTTCAGTCGCAGAATGTACCTTTCGCAAAATGCACCCCATACACAAAACGTACAATTCTCAAAATGCACCTTTCTCAAAACGTACAAGTGTTCGTTTTTCAAATTCATCTTTAGCCAACGTATTTTCACCTGTCCCTGACAACAGCCCCTGTCAACAAAACAAACAAACATCTCTATAGATTAATGATACATGACACACCTCGCGGCGTCATCTATAACAATGTCGATAGCGCGACGAAATATACGGAACGTGTATTAAACAGAGTAGAACAAATGGACAAGCTTCGAGACACGAGTTATGGCTTTATTCTGTCACGTGTAATTGATCCATACTAATTTCATAAGGGCAATATGTTTTTGATCCTCCAAAAACTTTTAAATGAAAAGCGTGCGCGACACGTTTTTTAAATAAATATGCCTCTTTTTAACTGTCTGGTTATTCTCAAAGTTGGTCACAGTAACTAAGGTAGGGCCCTGACCAAATGGGTTAAGTTAGGTTAGAATTGTAAGCAATGGCACGCGAGCCGAGCGAGCGAAGCGAGCAGTGCCACGGTGCGCTCAATACACCACACTTTAAAACACACGTTCCTTCTCAAAAGCCTTGTAAAATATATACACACCTGTTCGACATCCAGCAAAACAAAAAAACATCTTAATAGATGAATGATACATGACATGCCTCGCGGCGTCATCTATAACGATGTCGATAGCGCGACGAAATATATGGAACGTGCGGTAAACAGTGTAGAACAAATGGACAGCTTCGACACACGAGTTATGGCTTTATTCTGTCACGTGTAATTAATCAATTTCAATTTAAAAAAAATAGGGAATATGTATTTAAAGGACCGCGCGCGAAACACTTTTTTAAATAAATATGCCTAATAAATTATTATGTCTGATTATTCTCAAATTTGGTCACAGTAACCAAGGTAGGGCCCTGACCAAATGGGTTAAGTTAGGTTAGATCTGTAAGCAATGGCACGCGAGCCGAGCGAGCGAAGCGAGCAGTGCCACGGTGCGCTCAATACACCACACGTTCCTTCTCAAAAGCCCTATAAAACATATACACACCTGTTCGACATCTAGCAAAACAAAAAAACATCTCTATAGATGAATGATACATGACATGCCTCGCGGCGTCATCTATAACGATGTCGATAGCGCGACGAAATATATGGGACGTGCGGTAAACAGAGTAAAACAAATGGACAGCTTCGACACACGAGTTATTGCTTTTTTCTGTCGCCTGTAATTAATAATGGCGTACCTATGGTTGTGTTTGTTTATCAATTTTGACGATACTGTAGGTGAATTAAATTCGACGGACATATTTTTGGAAAATATTGCGTGTGTTGTATTTATCGTCCCGACATCAATTTTCAGGCTGAATCCCACCAGACACGACACCCGTCTGGTGGGAGGGTCCTCCTTTTTCTCTAATGGATAAGTGAACTTTACACCCATTTCCTCATACTGGTCTACCTGGCTAGGCCGAGGAAAACAAATGCAGAAATATAAATAATAAAAATATATCAGCCTGTGTTGTTCCACTGAGTCCGCGTATCACTGGTCAGTTTCCCTCAGCAGGCAGTTTATTTAATTCGCCAGTTTCGTTGATTAGTCAGTTTTACCGATTAGGCAGTTGCGTTAACTCGACAGTTTCCAGTGTTTGCCAGTGCATGGCAAAAAGCTAAGAGCGTTTACGCCGAACGGCATTTCATACAAACTTTCAAGCCCTTGTTTTCCGGAATGAATGAACCGATTTTAATGAAACTTCATACGCATAAGCAGGATACAAAGGTCTAAAATTTCATTAAAATCGCTTTGTTCATTTCGGAAAACAAGGGCTTGAAAATTTGGAAATGACGTTCGGCGTAAACGCTCTTAACAAAGGTAGTTTACACAAAAGCTTCTAACTCAGAATAAAACGAGAAGATACCAGTAGATAGTCCGCATTTGACGTTAAATGTGATATACTGTGCGAGGTTACGTCGACCTAGAACTAGGGAGTGCGCCACGAGTTGATACATTGAAGACTTCATCGAAGAGAATGTTAACAAATCTTAATGTCTTTGGTTTCTATAACTTCGTTAGAATGTGTTAAAAGAAATCATGCCAAGGAGTATTGTGTTAACGAGTACCTGGGTTGTGGAAGTCAGGTAGGCAGTCGCTCCATGTAAAATACTGGTATTCAGCTGCACACGGATGGACTAGAAGCTGACTGACCCCAACATAAAAGAAAAGGCTACGCAGATGAGTGTGTGTTAGAAGAAATATGGAAAACATAAATCTTATGTACAGTCAACAAATAGATAAGTAGGTATGCAGGATCGTCAGATGTAGTTGAAGTTCAGTAAGAAACCGATGGATGTTGTCGTCTGAAATTTAATTTGATAAATGAGCTGTTACGTTTTCTATTAATAAAATTAAATTTTATTCGAGAAAATCCATCGGTTTCTTACTAAACTTCAACTATATCTGACGATCCTGCATACTTATCTCTTTTGTTGACTGTACCTTGTGATAGGTACAGTCAAAAAAAGAGATAAGTATTTACACTAATATTATAAAGGCGAAAGTTTGTGAGTGTGTTTGTATGTATGTTACTCTTCTTTCACGCAAAAACTACTGAACGGATTTGGATAAAATTTGACACACAGATAGTTTATAAAAAGTATCCACTTTTTATCCTGATATTCCAACGGGAACGGCGAAACTTATGCGGGTGAAACCGCGGGGCGCTGCTAGTGTATAGATATACATATACCCCCTTACTAATAAACGTATTATATCAGATGAATAGTTACACACCGATTTCTCTCTTTCAGTCGTTAGTAATTTGACTTTCGAAAGAAGAAGACAAAGCGTTGTGTAACTATACAGACGCTATAAAACATTTATTATTAAGGGGGATAGATGAATGAATGAATGATTTATTTAATTACAGTTTCTTAACGCTAACTGCCCCCACAATACTGCTTAATCGAAGAGTCTCTATTACAGCAAACTTAATATCAATTCATCTATAACCTACATAATACCTACACTTACATTGACTCTAATAAATATTGTTTAAGTTTACGTGCGAATTTTACTTTGTTATCTTCTTGTCTGATGTATAGATAATAGATGACTTTTCTCACCAAGTTATACCTACCTACTTTTTCTAAGTGTATATCATCTGCCATATTAGTACCTATGACAGGCCTGCTTATTACTTTTGCTGCATGTACAGACGCCACTACATCAAGCTACTACAATCTGTCAAATTTCTTTAATAGATTTTCAACTTTATCGCTAAAGCATAAGGTTCAAAGTTGATTGGGAAAATTTGTCAGTTTCGAGTAGCTTGATGTGCTGGCGTCTGTACAAACTACAGGCTACAATATAATACTGCCAATTATACCATTAGCCATGATTGTTTTGAAGTTTCTGCTCCATTTGGCTAATGTTGGCAATCTACTGAGATTGTAGTTCGCGTATCTGTTAAATCAATTTATCGTTAATACTACTGATTGGAATCAGGCCAATAGTTTGATAGTTAGTTAAGAGCGTTCACTGTACCTACAACATAATCTCTAGCATTATTATTGATTACCTAATCTATTGATAGCCCAATTTTCGAGGAAGCTTATAGGCTTAATTTAACGCTAGGCCAGGACCATCAGAAGGCGAGCAAAAAGAAAAAAAATTGCACGAAACAACAACAACATTTTTTAAGCTTGAGTACGAGGCTTTTGACTACGTTGTATGTGTATATTTTATGTCTTTTTTTTTTATTTGCAATGTGCGTTTTGTTTGTGCAGAATAGGCAATTTTTCTTTCTTTTTTTCTTTTCACGACTCATAATGCTCATTTCATTATCTGCCTAGCTTTTTCCCCACTATGTTGGGGTCGGCTTCCAGTCTAACCGGATGCAGCTGAATACCAGTATTTTACATGGAGCGACTGCCTATCTGACCTCCACAACCCAATTACTGGGTAATACGATACTCCTTGACAAGACTGGTTGTCAGACCCTTCGGCTTCTGACTACCCGTAAAGATTGTCAACGATCTAAGAATGACAGCCGGGACCAACGGCTTAACGTGCTTTCCGAGGCACAGTGTGTGTAAAGAAAGATGGTCACCCATCCAATGACCGACCGCGGCAAGCGTCGCTTAACCTGATCGATCGACCCGTGCAGCTGTTACTTAGCCACGAGCCCGTCATCAGTATAATATTATTTAATTTTATCCCCATGTCGCACTATTTTATCGAACTAATGACAACTTTTCACACCAAAAGCCACTTCGTTTCAGGTGCCATAAGTCTATCATTCTGCCCCATTAATTGGAAGCATAACAGAATAATGCCATTATTGGACGGATCCAATTAGACGCGTCGTCGCATTGGGGGCAATTTGTTCAGTTGTTCATCCCGGTTCATCCCACTGTCGATACGTTGTGAGTTTATTTGTCATGCTACATCTATTGTTTTGTATAGCTATAAAGTGTAAATTATTGTAATTAGCAGCAATAGATTTCTACCATTAATACTTTTCCATAAGAGATTGGTGGTTGGTGGTAGAAATCTAACTTAGAAAGATATATTTGATTCTAATTCTCTAAGTATGTATCTGTTATTGTCGCGAATCATATTTTGATCAAGATACAATCTGACACTGACCTGCAAATTGCAAAAAACGTAAGAAAATTTGAATTTCGCGGTCTACCACATTCACTTTAATAGTTTGTAGGGTTTCGTTCAATGTTAGCCGTTTAGGCGTGAATGGGGCTCAATCGTGGAATATATTAGGGTTCCATAAATGTTTTGGAAGCGTGAGTGTGATTGAGACTATCTAAACGATGTCATGACATTTTACCAGACGTAATATTGTTTTTTTTTTTTTTTTTAAACTTTGCCCCTCACTAGGAATTTCTCCTGTATTGTGGGTACGTTTACAAACATTTAAACTCACATACACAAACAGCCAGACCCGGAACAACTACTTGTAGATCATACAAATATTTGTTCCGTGCGGGAATCGAACCCGCGACACGCAGCGCAGCAGTCAATCGCTGGGTTGGCTGGGTTGGCTGGTGGCTGCTGTTTGTGGGTTCCCTGGACTGCCCTTTTTATGGTCATCAAATTAGACACAGCAATTTATGTAATGTAAGTACGTGAAATCAGTAGGAATAGGTAAAAAAAAAGATATTAGAATCTCACAAATAAGATATTTTAGTATGTATGAACATTCACTGCCTGTTTACCTACACTACCTATAGTTATTTACTATATCAGCAACTGACTTTTCTTACGTAAACTGAAAATCTTCAGCTAAATTGGCAACAGTTTTAGCACTAAATACCCTTCGCAAGACATCAAGAAGTCTTCAGAGAGTTGAACTTGACCCAGACTTTAATGATAAATTTCTGACCGTCTGTCCGAAATTGAGAAGTTCTCAAGACCGTTGCAATTTGAGAGAAACTTTGACATTGGCATTAATTTTGTAAGCGAGTTAAATTACAGGGGTTTATTTTTTGATACTGTTTTATTTATATAAATGATGACTGACTGTACCCGCGACTTCGTTCGGGAAACATTAATGTCTTTTCAAAAAGTAAGCCTAAGTTACACCTTATAAAATCAGCTATCTGCCAGTGAAAATACTGTCAAAATCGGTGCAGCCGTTTTGGAGATTAGCCGGAACAAACATACAGACAAAAATTATAAAAAAATATTTTTTGATAATATACATAAGTAGGTAATATATACCTACTTTCATAAGCATTTAGTAAAAAGCTGTTATTTTGACATTACAAGGCACTTACGACCTCATCTAGATGAGGTCGGCGTTTCCTATCTGACTACTCTGAGAAGAAAGGCCGAAACAAACTCAGATGTCGCAGCCAGTCATATCTTGCTCAGATCATACGAAGACCATGTACCAGGGAGGCTAAAAAGGCCACTTTGGCAGAATCATAAAAGGATAACATTATGAATCTTAATATGGTGAAGACAGTCCGTGTTTTTCCATTTTTTCGCTGCACTACGTAGGTATAATTAAAAAGATTGGATTTGGATTGGGTTCATTGGTATTTACCACAGACAAAAAAAACTGAAACTCCTTCACCAATGGGATTTGATACGATTAACTTAACAGTTAACTGTCCATTATGATTCATAATGTTATACTTTTATAATTCTGCTAAAGCGGCCTTTTTAGGCCCCCTAGTGTCTAAACCGTAGGTGTTACGAATGCTACTATGTAGTAAGTGCTACTTTCTAAAAACCTTCACTCACAAGTCGAGAAAGATCATCTATTTTTTGTTCGTTCCAGGACATTAAGCAGTTACAATCACAGATCGAACCCCGTTTGATCTCCCAGAATGATTGATCTGCATCCAGTTTCAGTTCAGATTACTGACCACTAACCCTTCCACGTGAATGCTCCAGCTATATATTTCGAGAAACCAGTCTAATGTATAGTATAATCAGTCTATAATGTTCCCACTGCTGGGACACAGGCCTCCTCTCTGTAAGAGGAAATGGGTCGTAATCCACCACGGCCCAAAGAACGCGGGCGGGCGGCTAAGGAAGGAACAACAAACCCACCCGGGTTTTAGTCAGTAAGAGTCTGACACTCCCTTCCGCTCCACCCAGAGCGGGAGGGGTCATTTGATGATTTCCTATTCACAAAAAAAAAAAAAAGACGCCCGTCCTTCACCACTTCCAAGTGCTTTCGCTGGGGAGAAGAAGTGGCGCAACAAACTCTCCAGCAGCACATTTTGATTTAGCATACTAGTTTTAAGTTACTTTGTAGAATTTTTGTTTTAGTGCAAAACCCATCAAGTTAACATTTGAACCATAATTCTCAGCACTTTGTATTTTAAGGAAGTTATTCAAGTCCGAATACCTATAAAAATACGATTCGTAAATTTTAAGTATCAGTACTAAAAATACGACATATACATACATTGCAGGCATATTTATGTTCCACAAAATTAATGTTTGTCAATGTAAATGTTAGAAAAATACTGCAATAAAACACGATTTCTTTTGATTCAGCTTTTTATAGAAAAGAATTTTTCTTTATTTAAGTGACCGAGACTCAAACTCA
This sequence comes from Oligia fasciuncula, assembly GCA_963082905.1. Lineage (NCBI taxonomy): Eukaryota > Metazoa > Arthropoda > Insecta > Lepidoptera > Noctuidae > Oligia > Oligia fasciuncula. Next base: position 13,143,093 of record OY720409.1, read on the forward strand.
AACAAGATTGTTAGCAAAACTTACGACTATGTTAGTAAGCACAGACACTAAACAAAAACACAAGAAGTAACGGTTGGTCACCGTTGTGACATCCCATGAGAGACGGCACAACAGTGACCCACGTAAATACAGTCAAGGCGACTCGCAACCATGTTTAAGACACTGTTGGAGCCGCCCCACACCCTGCGCACCAGAGAAGCATTATTAATATTATTACATTTGATGTACCATGTATTTTAATGAAGTTATTAAAAGTCCGAACATAAAAATACGATTCGTAATTTTATGTATCCAGTTAGTATCAGTACAAAATAAAACGCCAATTTTATATTGAAGGCATCTGTCGATACGAAAAACAAAATAATTTTTTTACAAATAAAAATATTAAAACGTCCATGAATAAAACCAAACTCATTAAATAAAATCCATTACGTTTATGTTTCTTTCAAAAGGCTTGATTTTAATTAATCTTTATTTCAAAGGGTTGTTATTTTTCCATTTGCAAAAATAATAGGTAGGCCTTTATGAATAAATGAGGATTTGTTATTATTCAATTATAGATAAAAGACCGGATAAATATGGATAAATATCCGACCGAAAGGACTGACCATTAGTAGAAGACAGAATTGAGTGGAAAAGGGAGAGGGAGGCATGGGAGACAGTACAGGCTAGTTAAATTAGATTTGATTATATAGATTACTAGCAGCACCCCGCGGTTTCACCAACATAAATGTTGATGTCCTTCCTCGGGATGCAATCTATCTCTCTGCGAAATGTTATCGAAATCCGTTCAGTAGTTTAGGCGCGAAAGGGTAACATACAGACAGACAGACAGACTTACTTTCGAATTTATAATATTATAGTATGGATGAATAAAAACTGATGGTACTTTATTGAAACTTTTTGTCTTTTAGCCCAAAGTAAATAACGTTTATGATTTATCTTTGATCAATTCAGATAGTCAAAAACGAAAAGCAGATACAATAAATAAATACTTTTTGGCCATTCATGACAATTAATCTTTTAAAATATCAGCGAAAGATAAGCAAGGATTCTCTCTTCTCCTGATTTCCGAGTTGGATGTGGGAAGCAACTTCGTTGTGGAGGTCAGATAGGCAGTCGCTCCTCGTAAAATACTGCTATTCAGCTGCACCCGGTTAGACTGGAAGCTGACCCTAACATAGTTGGGAAAAGTCTTGGCAGATTAATTGATGCGGGAGGCCTAAGACCCGGTAAAATGCAATGGAGGATATTAGCATTAAAGAAGCGAAGATTATATCTACTATTTACACTGATAACATAATTTTTTATAACACCCGGAGAAGAAAAGATAAGGCTGTTGTAAGACGCAAAATAAAGTCATTAGCCGTAATACGTTTAAGATATAACAATGTACGCTTAGTTTTATATCCACTTATCTGCATACCGGAAAATCAAATCTTTCCATTGAGTTTAGTTACAAACTTACAGACTTCACACGAATTAAAAGATATATATTTCATATTTTTTCAACGCCAGATAACTTTATCCGAGGAATAATTTTGAATGTTTGACAATTCTTCCATACAATAACTGTCAGACGACAATTTTATTCCACGAATAAAATTTATCGGTCGATTGAAAAATCAGCTCTTAGTGGGAAAGGAAGTACGGACATCAGCCAGCGGCATATTCTGTAAAAGTCTCACCGTGTAAGAAAGAAAAATGCGTTTATTGGCATCAGCAAAATAAATACACCGTAAAAGTATAAAAACAGAAAACAAAGATTATAATGCCAAAAAGGCCTCAGCTCAGCATAATTCTGTAAAATCTCACCGTGTAAACCTAAGAAACAAAGAAAGAAAAATGCGTTTATTGGCATCAGCAAAATAAATACACCGTAAAACTATAGATAGATAAAACGTTTATTCAGTGCAACAAAAGACACACAATACAGGTATTAAAAAAATCACACAATTAAACAGGTATTAAAAAATATCAGAAAAGGTGAAAGAAAAAAAAAACAATAATTAAAAAAGATAAATTGACCCATAGACACCTAGCTCATATACAAACTATAAAAACAGCAAACAAAGATTATGATGCCAAAAGGGCCTCAGCTCAGCATAATGTAACAGCTTGAAGGGAGCATGTACGAGCCAATAATTATCATACAGCAAAAGTACGTTTGCATAATCAGCCTATAAGATTCCAACTGCTGGAAGACAAGCCTCCTGTCTTCGAGAGGGAATGGGCTCTAATCTACCACACGAGCTCAGTGCGGGTTGGTACATGTCTTCGAACTTTTCGTTCTAGGACAAGCCGGTTTCCTTCACCGTTTTGAGAGCAGCGATGATGAAATTATTTACACAAATTAAAGCACTTCCCTGGATTCGATTCCACGACCTATTATATATCGTAAGTCGTGACGGTTACCTCTGGGGAACCACTGTTCTCCAAAGTACGTATATGCGTACCTACATAATAATAACTTATTATTCAGTGGCAATGGCAACGAGAGACATCCATGGGTCGCAAGTCAAAGGAACAACTTGCGACCCACGGAGTTAAAGGGGGGAAATCTACAAGTCCGAGATATATTATGGCCTTTCGTACTGTTTGGATTGTAATGCTGGGCCGCGAAGAAGACGGATGAAAAAAGGATTGTTTGCAGCCGAGATGATAATGTTGAGATGGATGTGTGGAATGACGACTATGGATAAAGTAAGAAATAAGTACAGTAGTCAAGTTGTTTTCCTCGGGAACAGCACTTTTTTTCGGGATGAAAGGTACCCTATGTCCATTATATATACCATATTTTATCGACAGGTGTTTAATTATGGCGCAACGAAAAATGTCGTAAGAGAAGAAATTGTGCACGGTGCTATGAAAAGCTACGACAGACAATAGAGTGCAAAGAAGTAAAAAGAAAGTTTAAAAAATTAAAACATTTTGCAACAACTGCAATCAATCTATTTGCGTGCAGTGTTATAAAGAAAGACACGTACCAAATTAGTTTACTGTTCCTGTCTGGCTTAGTGATTTACTAAATCCACACTTTTTATTTCTTATAATTCTTTTTTATTTTCGATAACCCTATATTTTTGTCTGTCCCATCACTATAAAAAAGTACTTTCTAGTGCGATATCGGTCGTTATCGGCCTGACACTTTCCTTGGTTGATTTCTCATTTCCTGTTTGGCAGATCCAGGGGCGAAACGAACGTAAAGAAACTGGGTTCAGGATCATTTTAACAGTATAAAAAAAACAGTGTACACCATGTATTCGCAAAATTAAAGCGCTTTAAACTATCATATATATATATAGATATCATATATATCATATAGATACGCACTGTCAAAACGTGTGTTAACAACGAGAAAGCCCCAACAGGGCTGTCATTCCACCCTGATGCCTGGGATTGACACTATTGACAGCTCCCTTCGCCTATGTTTTTACGGGGAGTTTTTTACAGAATAGATCGGGATTTTCCGAATATTTCGGAAGGCACACTTGATTTACGAAACCCGCCCTTACCACTACGAATAGTGCCAGTCAAATTGTTGCCAGACATGCGATTGACTGAACAACCACTTATTTAAAAAGTATTATTCGAAAATGAACCTTATAGGGCTCGAAGAAGTATGGACAAAGATTTCACATATTCTAGGAATCTACGAGGGCGAAGCATGTTCATAAATACTTAATTAAGTATATATTTTCTATTTCATTAGATAATCTCGTTAATTGTGTCTAAGTCTAATGCTATGTTCACACGCGCGCGTTCAACTCGACATTCAACGTGCACATTCACATTCACGAGCGTGTAAACGGTACGCCCGAGCCCGTAAACGCGCCTGTGAACGTGAATGCCGCGAACCGGGCGTGCTGACTGACACGACGGCGTGCGTGTGAACAGCTTGAATTTTCGCCGACCTGGGGCGGGCTGCATGCCGCGCAGCCCGCCAGGCAGCCCGCCGGGCTGCACGGCGTGCATGTGAACATAGCATTAAATCGTGGCACCCGTCTTGAGTACCAGTATTTTACATGGAGCGACTATCTATCTGACCTCCACAACCCAGTTACTGGGTAATACGATACTCCTTGCTGACTAGTTGTCAGACTTTCGGGCTTCTGACTACCCGTAACGACTGTCAAAGATCCACGAATGACAGCCGGAACCAAGGGCTTAACGTTCTTTCCGAGACTCGGAGGGGTCTCGGTATATAAAGATGGTCACCCATCCATAGATCAACCGCGGCAAGCCTGATCGACCGACCTGTGCGGCTGTTATTATTTAGCCACGGGCCGCTCTCAAATTCTTAGTGCAAACATGAATAAAATTCTAGCGTTATTTCCGCAACAGGTATTTATTTAAACGTTAACAATAGTAAGTATTGTGAATCTTGTAAGATAAAGTGTTTATGTAAGATTATGCTGAGTACACATGTCATAAAACTGATAATGTGTGAATTGATATCATTAGAGTGTGATACCATCGCTGCGTGATTTTCATTCGAATGGAGTAGGTACATGCACTTTTGATTGAGTTTGTTGTCGTAATCAATTGTGCAAACTCCTCCGTTTATATGAAGAGATCAGTAGGAGAACCAAAGTAACCGCTATACCTCAAAGAATTGCCAAACTTAAGTGGTAGTGGGCAGGGCACATTGCTCGAAGAACAGATGGCCGATGGGGCCGAAACGTTCTGGAGGGGCGACCGCGTACCGGAAGACGTACCGTTGGAAGGCCTCCCATACGATGGACCGATGACCCGTTGAAGGCCGCAGGAATCCGCTGGAGGCGAGAAGCTCGAAACCGGTTGAAGTGGCGGAGCTTGGGGTGGCCTATGTCCAGCAGTGGACGTCATTCGGCTGAAGTGTTGATGATGATCCGCATAACGGAGGCTGTTGGTAGGCCTCCCACAAGGTGGACCGATGATCTGGGGGCCTAAAAAGGCCTCTTTGGCAGAATCATAAAAGGATAACATAATGGACAGTTAACCGTTAAGTTAATCGTATCAAATCCCATTGGTGAAGCATTTTTCAGTTATTTTTTTTTTGTCTGTGCTAAAATACCAATCAATCCGATCCAAATCTAATCCCAATCTCTATGATTGCTACGTAGTTCAGCGAATAAAAGAAAAACACGGACTGTCTTCGCCATATTACGATTCATAATCTTATCCTTTTACGATTCTCCAATGTGGCCTTTTTAGGCCCCCAGATAGGACAGTGTTGTGGCGACGCCTGGTTTATGTCTAGCAGAGGAAGTTTTTCGGCTAATATGATGATGTTGATGATCTGTATAAGATGTAGTACAGTGTAGACACTTGGCAACAATGAAGTATTTCGCATAACAAGACGCGTGTCATACCTATAGGTAATGTTGCACACAAGCACCTTACATGGAAGTACTATTCAACTTATTTGAAATTCGAAGAAAAGAGAGAATTTTCTCTCTTTTATTTTCTCTAATAAATCAAGAAATAAATCTCCGGAATAATACGGACATCTTTGAAGGAATTTCCTTCAAAGGTAAACATACTTTAGCAAGGCCGTTTCCAATACCCATAATAGTATTTACAAAAGTATTAGTAAACAGTTGCTATGTCTATTTTTGGAAAGGCAAACCAAACGATACGCCTACTGAAATAATAACGTCTTAAGGCTCCTACACACAGGCGCGACACGCGACGCGACTCGCGCGCGTAACAAAAGCAGCGCAAGTCGCGCTACGAGCGGTGCCTTTGTTTCGCGCGCGATTCGCGTCGCGTGTCGCGCCTATTTGTAGGAGCCTTTAGCCACGGATATTTAGCCTTAGAATGTACCTACTTAGTATTGGTTTTCTTTAACTTGTAAAGTACCCACTGTTTTCACTCTTTGATTTGAGTCTTATCAGCATTGTCAACTGTATTTCCATTTCTTAGAGTGGGTTCCTGGTACCCTAAAAAAACCGGTCAAGTGCGAGTTGAACTCGCATGGAGAGGGTTCCGTACGATGAATATTTTATCTACCATGTTTTTTTTAAATCAGACCCAATTTTGTTTGTGGTACTTAACTAAAAAAAACTAATCATTGTAATTGAAAAACATGTTTTCCCATACATTCCAACTAAAAATGTAAGTTTGTACGCACAATATTGAGAGATTTACCATGTTGTTTTAAGACCACATACTTCCTATAGGTTTTCCCTGTCATCTATAGGTATAGAACTATTTTCTGTATTTTTTTTTTCAAATTTTAGACTTGTAGTTTCGGAGATAAGGAGGGGGGGGGGGGTTCGGCAATAGTCAAAAATTTGAGATCCACACAATAAGCACATTCATTTGATATGTCACACGGTCCAGATTGCGAAACTTAATTTTCTATTTGCCCCCCAAAACTGACCCCCATATTGAAAATTCTTTTATTTACGTTACATGTCTGTGTTTGGGTCACAGAGATTCATATGTGTATGTGTGTGTTTTCGTAGACATACTGAACCCAGGCAGGGGCTTTAATTTGATTAAATAATTTCATCACCACTGCTCTCAAAACGGTGAATGGTATTTGTCTGTTCTTCCCCTTTTTACCCGACTGCGGCGAAGCCCAAAAGGAGGGTTATGTGTTTTTAATCCATCCAAAGGCTGTCTTTAAAAGATCGCTCTTACCGATAAGACCGCCCATTGTGACACCCTTTGTACAGTTTCTATATTTATGTCTGAAATTTAAATGGTGTACATAATAAAGTGTAATCGTATTTTATTCTATTCTAAGGAAAACATCGTGAGGAAACCAGCATGCCCTAGAACCAAAAATTGGAAGACGTATGACATCTACCAACCCGCACTGGGCCCGCGTGGTACCTACATTGCAGCCCACTTCCACTCAAAGAGAGGAGGCCTGTTTCCCAGCAGTGGGAACGTTATAGGCCGATTATACTTCAAATTTTCCCAGGCTCTGTACTACTACATATGGCCGCTGTAATAAGAAATACTAAAATATGTAGTGTTAAATATTTTACGGTGATACGGAACCCTTTGAGTGCAAGTCCGACTCGTACATGGCCGCTTTTTAATGAACAGGAATAATTCACATAATTAATTATTCAATTATGTGTAAGATATTTCCCTAAAACTAGCTAGGTATTTGATATACAGGGCGTCCCACGGCTATGCCACATGGAGGGAAAGTACCTTGAATATTGTAGATGGAACATTTTACTGAAAGAAAACATTCATCATCATCATCATCATCAGCCTATAGCAGTCCACTGCTGGACATAGGCCTCCCCTAATGAGCGCCATAGCGCCCTATCTTCAGCTTGACGCATCCAGCATCTACGAAAATGTTTTCTTTCAAGAAAACATTACGGTATTTTAATTTAAAAAAAAAACAATTTAAACTGCTTTCATAGATTTTTAAATAATTACATGGTTGAACCGGGAATCGAACCCGCTACACGAGACAAAAAACAGATCATTTACTTATCATACAGATCGAAAGGCTTCATCATAAGGATTATTTTTTGCTAAATAACATAGTGTCGAAAATAAAAGGAAGACAGTTTTATGAATAAAGAAAGTTTGATGGTCACACCCATATATTTAACTAAACCTTTCTAATACAGCCTGTATAAGTACGCTGTTGGATTTTTAACTTTCGGTGGTGAGCCGAGCGTTGTAAATCCAACAGCGCGTTTTTACATAGGCATTAATTTAGGTGTCTGTGAAAATAGACATTTGTTTTATTTGTCTAAGCTTAATGAGGGCAAATACAGTTGTAATTATAGTCTGTTCATTTAATGTGAAGGCATTTTTTATGTTGATGTTTATTTTATATTATGTGTTGTTGTACACATGCTAAATAGTTATTTTATAGCTGTAGCATAATCGAAATAAAAACTTGGTTCTTCGATTACGCCCGTCTTGTCTGTAAAAATCACCGTGAAAATTTAGGTGAAGTAAGTTCATAGCACACGTATCAAACCGGAAAGGGATCGGCACCGTATCAACTCGAGCCATTCAGTATTCTTTGTATTCTCCCTACTGCAACGCACACTAATCGGAATCGTAACGTAATCGCCTCGCCTCGGGACAAGCTCACGAACCGCCGCGGTGCGGTGTGTTCGTCATCCCCGCGCTTACGTCTCTTCGTCCACCCTTGCCCCTCTCACCCCTCCGACCTGCCTGCTGCACCATCAACCAGCGGTCGGCGAGCCGTAGCCGAGTCGACGTATCGCAGCTTCTGATCCGCTTTGGTTACGTGCTCACGTTAGGTTTACGCCTGTTTGACGGCGAGGCGAAAGGCGATACGGTGCCGATCCCTTTCCGATTTGATACGTGTGCTATGACCTGTAAGCTGTAAATAATTTCAGTCCCTAGCATCAGGTGGAATGAAATAAGGCGCTGCCCAAACGTAGGACACCTTAAAAGGCTCAGTTTTCTGTCGCACAGTTAGGTATATTGGTACATAATGCAAGCCAGAAATAGTTATTTAATTAATAATTTTTTTATGTATCTATTTACTTAAATAATGACATGTACATTTACTGTATAAAGTATTATATTATTTTAATTATTGTGAATGTGAGGACTATGTGGGTCATTTCATTTTTTCCTTCTTAGTTTTAATCATGATCTGGCAGTTTGAGTACCTAGTTTATGCGGCCTACCCAAATGTCCTTTCTTTGGTATTGTTCGTCGAATCGTTGAGCTCCTTAAGTCTTGAGTTGAGCTGCACGATTTTTGACAAATGCGTGCACTGACTGGACAGGTCCTCTCAATCTGTGTGGTTCTTTCCTCAAAAGACCACCTCAGACATCGATCTACACGGTCTTCATATAACCTGACCAAGATTATGTCTGGACTTTAAAAGAGACTGTGACCTCTGAGTTTGTTTCGGCCTTTCTTCTCAGAGTAGTCAGATAGGAAACGCCGACTTCATCAAGTTTTAAAAAAACATGATTGACGTGTAAAAGTGTTTGTACAAACCTACTTACAAACCAAATCAAATTAATCAAATCAAAGATATAAAAAAACTTTTTTACAAAAAAAACAACCGACTTCCAAAAAACACTATAAAGTGAAAAATAACTTTAATTTCGGAAGTCGATGTCTTTGGATTTGTATTTTAGTTTTTTGCCACCGACTTCCACCACCATACGCATTGCAACGAGCATAAATTGCTTAGCAACCATATTAAAGTAATCGAATCGCAACCCGTGAAATATTTGTCATTGAGTAGTTCCGATGTCCATCTGTGGTCTTCATCATCAGCTCCACTTTACCAAATGATGATTTCCGAGAGCAAATGCTCAAGTTCCTTTGAGAAATACCCATATCGCTATAGATTTGCCTATAATTTTTTTTTTTGAGGGTTTCCCTCGATTTCCATGGGATCCACTCATCAGATTCCAATTTGATGATAATGGGACCACCTCGAGAGTATACCCTTTCAAACAAAAAAAGAATTTTTGGGATCGGTCCAGCCGTCTTCGAGTAATCGGTGAACATACATAAAAAAAGAACCTCCTCCTTTTTAGAAGTCGGTTAAAAACTGCAAAATTATTTTTATTTTGGTAGTCATTCGATTCAACTAACATCAAACGCTGTTTTGTGCGTGAACCTGATGCGCTATTGTCAATTATCTAAAAAAAATTGCTTCTTACCGCTCCTGTTTTAGTCTTCCCTTTTTATAAATATAAGCTATGTAAAATGGTATACAAAAGGTTGTTTTATTACAAATTTAAATAATAATAATGCTTTATTTCCAAGTTTACAATTTAGCAGAAAAACACTATGCAGAACAGACTATATAAACCTAAAAATTGTAAGAATAGCACTGAGTTTAAACCTCTGACACCCAAGCTAAGATTAAACTTGTGTTATGGGTGTCAGGGCTCTCTCTTTAATCGTTAACCAAGATAATATTAAACAAGATTCGGAGTTACATAGTGATTAGTGTCACTAGCGATTGCTGGAGCAAGCAGTATGGTTAGTTAAATACAAAAACAAAAGAAAAAAATAGAAGAAAAATTATAAAAACATAAAACTATAAAAATATAACTTCAAACTATAAACTATAGCCATTCTCTGAGTGTGTATATGTGTGTGTGTATGTGCATGTGTTTATGTGCGTGAGTGTGTGAATGTATGCGTGTGTGTGTATGCGCGGGCCCACTGTGTATATTTGAGCTTTTATGTGAATTATATTGTGAATTGCAAGAATAAAATAAACAGATTCTATTTAGAGTAATTTTTCTAATAACTTTTCTGTCTCCTTATACATAAGAGTAAATAGGCACGTTTAAGGATTATTTCTTAAGTAAGACTAACTTATTTCATAAGTACTTCTTACCTTCATGTCGAAACTAGGCGAACTCAGGTGCTAACACCTAAAACGACAGTTCAAAGCTGTTAAAAATTACCCTACATTCACCTTAATGTGTTTGTTAAGACCTAGACTAGCACTTTGGGTTTAAGGTCTTAGGTTGAGATCTAAACGATACCTACTTAGGAGCGTTTACGCCGTACGGCATTTCATACAAACTTTCAAGGCCTTGTTTTTCGAAATGAATGAACCGATTTTAATGAAACTTCATACGCATAAGCAGGATAAAAGGCCTAAGAAGTTACTTAGAAAGATTTTGGAAATGTCTTATTTAAGAGGGCGCCGACCAAACGCCGACCGCGCTTATTATAATCACTAAAACGGAAAATAGCGGCCACTATTATCCGTTTAAGTGATTCTAATAAAACTAAACAATGTAAAACTGCCGTTTATAATAATATCATAGATATCCGCGTGAATAATATTATTAACATTAATCTTGTGGAGCACAACTTAACGTGCTTATTTTATGCATTTTCATTCTAAAATAAAAGAAATAACCAAACAAACGTTGAGGGCGCCACTGGGCGGTCAGCGTAGCCTTAAAAAAAAGATAACTGGAAATCTCTGTTTCTATGGAAAATTTAAAATCGGTCTAATTTGGATTTAACACTATTTTTCGAACTTGGATTTTCAACTTTTAGGAATATCTAACATTCCCAAAGTAAAAAATCCAAAAGTTTCCCCAAACGAGCCGTAGCCGAAAATACAAGCAAAGTGCAAATAACTTCAGTTTAAAATGTCGCCTAATTACTGAGAAGCATTAGATACTTTACCAAAAATAAAAAAATGCAACATACCAAGAAGTGTGTGAAAGGCATTCTTAGCCGTGAAAGAGTTTTCTTTTTTACTAAAACTAAAATATTATGAAATGATGATAATAAATAATCTTATTATTTGTTGTGAGATCGAGGAAAAGCGCCATTAAATTACACTTTGTTCTTGTCAAATTCACAACAGATCAAAAATAAGAAATCAAAAAAATAAAATCTTGATCTTCAATTTGTCTTTTCTCTCGTTTATTTTGTATTTATTTTCCTCCGTTCCCTTTTCTGGCTAAAATATTCATGAATATAAAACCTAAGATATAAATAAACATCTTGTTTTGATTTAAGAGTAAGTCAAACCAAACTTAAGTCGACATTGGAATGAAAGAAGCCTCTTGAGTAATACCATAGAAAAAATAAATAAGAAAGCCAACTCGAGCCCCGAGCGAGCGATAATAGCCTAAACACGTAGGGCTGTCACTTATAGTTTATTCAATCGTCAAAATGCATAGTCAATCTCTACAAAACAATTTTTTCGTGTAGGGTAAGCATCCAGGGATCTTTAATTAAGTTTTTGTGGCAAATAAAATTATTATTATTATTTCACCCGCATAAATACCGATCCCGTGGGAATATAAAGTATCCTCCGCCTTCTGTGTTATTCATCAGAATAACAAAGGAAGCTTTATTACTGTAAAGTTTCATCAAAATCCATTCAGTTGTTTTTGCGTGAAAGAGTAACAATTTAAACATCCATTTATCCATCCTCACAAACTGTCGCATTTATAATATTATAAGTAGTAAGGAGAGCAGTGGTGGCACAGTGGTAACGGCCGCGACTTACGGGTTACGGGTACGGGTCATAGGTTCGAACCCAGACAGGCGCTTTACTTCATGTAAATCATTTCATCACCACTACTCTCAAAACGGTGAAGGAAAGAGATTGAACGAATAAGATAAGAATATCATATAAATCAATCCGCCCTCTTCAACTATGTTGGGGTCGGCTTCCAGTCTAATCGGATGCAGCTGAATATCAGTATTTCACATGGAGCGACTGCCTATCTGACCTCCAAATCCCAGTTATTGGATAACACGATACAACCCGTAACGACTATCAAAGATCTATGAATGACTGTCGGTACCAACGGCTTAACGTGCTTTCCAAGGCACGGAGGGGTCTCGATATGTAATGGACAGTCACCCATCCAGGAACTGACCGCGGCAAGCGTAGCTTAACCTACATCAACCCGTGCGGCTGTTTTTATTTAGCCACGAGTCCCTTCAAGATTAGGTCATAATAAATATTTTAACATTCCGCAGGCGACATTTTTACCACGTTACAGGAGAAAGTAAATAACTTTTGACTTTAAAGTGAAAATTCCGACTTATATTTTAACTGTTTGGGCCATCAAAATTCAGCGCGTGGCTAAATAATAACAGCCGCACAGGTCGATCGATCAGGTTAAGCTACGCTTGCCACGGTTGGTCTGTGGATGGGTGACCATCTTTACATACCGTGACCCCTGCGTGCCTCGGAAAGCACGTAAAGCCGATGGTCCTGCGCCTGATCTCTCCCCGGTCGTGTCGGATTACCGTCCCATTGGACTATGAGAGTAAAGGAAAAGAGAGTGCACCTGTGTTTACGCTCACACATGTGCACTATAATATCTCCTACGTACCTGGCTAATCTCCGTTGAGATTGGCCACCGTAACCGAAATCGGTCGGGAGGCTAATATTATCTTGATAATAAAAGAGATTTGGTGTTTATCAAGAATTTCCGAAGGTAAGTTGATAAATCTGGCAAATAATTTCGCAGATATTATTATCTAAATCTTATCACCTTTATTGACGGAATTGATTTAGAAATGTTTTCCTCTAAGTACAGGTTACATCGGATAACGCCGAATTCGTAATGCCAGTCATCCTCAATCATTACATCACACATCTGTAAACCCTGAAAAGGTAGCCAAATCACCAATGACTAGCCAAGATTTCACAACATTCAAACATCAATGGCGGTCCATACACGACGCGGCTAACTAAAACGTTGTTAAATATAGGCCGACCGCTTAACTGAGACGTTGCCTGAGGTATCAGGGCGGTGCGGGAGGGGTGTGGTGACGTAAAGCGAGAGCTCAGTGATTCTTCAACTTGTGACAGCTATCACCCCTCCTTCACCGCGCAGCTACCTTAGGCAACGGCTCAGTTAAGCGGCCTATAGTTTGTGAGGGATGGGCCTCACACTTGAAGCCTCGTGACTTCAGATGTCCGAAGCTTCATTACACCAGCATAATCAGCTTATAACGTTCCCTCTACTGGAACACAGGCCTGGTCCTCTCTGTGAGAGGAAGTGGGCTATATCCCCCTCGCGGGCCTAGTGCGGGTTGGTTACTTAGTAGCATTGCATTATAGCTTGAAGCTTCATTAATCAAAGTAAACCCAGCTTATCCACACAAAGATTATTAAGTAAACGTTATTAAATTGTTAAGATTATTCCTAAGTAAATTGTAATTATCATGAAGCGTTAAAACAAATATAGCCGCGAGACGAATTTGCTAACGACTTGAAAGTTGAAACTGATCCACGAAGGAATTAAAATGTTTAGATTATTTGTCAAAAGGTTGTATTGCTACTTTATAGAGTAGGAACCTCCTTTGATCTTTAATTCGAATTTTGTTTTAGTATAGCTGTCTCGAATGACGATACATAAATGTATAGTGTCCTTTCACAGTTATTTTACTTCTGACAGCTGCAACCACAGATACACATAGATAACGCAAGAGCAACTACTTCGCGTGCCAACTAATCGCACCAGCTTACGTTCAAAAATCTGTGGCTGCAACCCAACAGCGACCTTATTACAACAACAATAAAAACCACTATGATTTTGACAGAATTGTCAGTGGCAGCAACCCAAAAGCAACCTATTACCAAAAATATTGTCTAGAGGTTAAAGACCACTGTAATATTAACAGTGATGCAAAATAGCTGTACGTTTTGGCGCGTGGCCAAAATCAGAACTAACGCCGCCATATTGTTTTTTCAATACATTCCACAAAACAATTGAATAAACATTTACTAACAGCTTTAGACATGTCTAAGGGACCAACTCTACAATCACGAAAAAAAAAATCGGCTGTTTCATACAAAAGTTCAATACTTAGTTGACCAAAATGTATGAAATCGCAGATTTTTTTTTTCGTAATTTCAGAATTGGTCCCATATTGAAAGTTGTTCATATTCATGGGTAGAAAGAACGTCCTGAAAAAATTTGGATGGTGATAAAAAAATCTTCTGTATTTAAAAATAATAAGTTAAATTCATCATGATCATTTTCTTGCGCTTATCCCAGTTTTTTTTTTTTTTTTTTTTTTTTTTTTTTTTTTTTTTTTTTTTTTTTTTTTTTTTTTTTTGTTTTTTTTTTTTTTTTTTTTCTCTATTAGTCGTCATCTCGGTAGTCACCCCCTTTTTAGCCCCCATCAATCATCTGTCACACAGTCCATCCATCATTTATTCGGTTTAACCGATTTAAGAAATGAATCATCATCTGCCTAGCCTTTTCCCAACCATGTTGGGGTCGGCTTCCAGTCTAACCGGATGCAGCTGAATACCAGTATTTTACATGGAGCGACTGCCTATCTGACCTCCACAACCCAATTACTGGGTAATACGATACCCCTTGGTAAGACTGGTTTTCAGACTTTCGGGCTTCTGACTACTCGTAACGACTGTCAAAGATCCACGAATGACAGCCGGGACCAACGGCTTAACGTGCTTTCCGAGGCACGGAGGGGTCTCGGTATGTAAAGATGGTCACCCATCCACAGACCAACCGCGGCAAGCGTAGCTTAACCTGATCGATCGACCTGTGCGGCTGTTATTATTTAGCCACGGACCCCTCTTTAGATTTAAGAAATGAATAAATTATAGATATCTCATTCATACTCAAAACTATCCTTACGACATTGTCCATAGTTTATTCGACACTGGCCTATTTTTTAGGGTTCTGTACCCAAAGGGTAAAAACGAGACCCTATTACTAAGACTTCGCTGTCCGACCGTCCGTCTGTCTGTCACCAAGGTGTATCTCAAGAACCGCGATAGGTAGACGGTTGAAATTTTCACAAATTATGTATTTCTGTTGCCGCTATAACAACAAATACTAAAAACAAAATAAAATAAATATTTAAGGGGGGCTCCCATACAACAAACGTGTTTTTTTCGGCGTTTTCGCCTTGTGGTACGGAACCCTTCGTGTGCGAATCCCACTCGCACTTGGCCAGTATTTTTTTAATTGTCAAAATTCTCCTGATTGAAATTAATGGTTCTTTTAATCTACTGTCAAGATGCTGTATAAGCAACACGCTTTTTCCTTTCTGCATCAACAGGAAACATTTGTTTATTTTTTTTTTCCATAATTTAAAGAAGAGATAGAAAAATGGTTTATTCTGCACAAACTCGCGTTCCGACCGTTTGTATGAAGATAGAATACTGTATAGATAATATTACAGTGGCTAGGTCTAACGGTTATTGTAAAGATGGAACAAAAGAACTAATTTCCCATTTGAATGTAACCAAAATTACTTTGAAATAAACCATTGTTTCTGTTCATACGACAAACAATCAGGTTTTATTGTTTTCTTAGTACAGTCACGAGCAAAAGTATGTATAAACTTGGCTTTATTTAAAGGCGATTTTCTCCATTATTTTTTTATGAAATTTAATATTAGTAGGAACATAGTATTTTCGAACCTATACCTAGGTATATATAAAGTTTCGTAAGTGTAAGTTCGTTATTTCGTGAAAAAATCGCAATTTAAATTTGCCAAGGGTTGACATATTAGTGCTCGTCACTGTACGTATTTACCTAAATAATACCAGCCCATTATTGTCCCACTGCAGGACAAAGACCTCTTCTCATACAGAGAAGGCACGAGTTTTGATCAGCACACTTGCTCAAGACGGATTATTTCAGACATAAGGCCCATTCACACGTATAGTCAGCAACAAAAGTCGATTAACACTTCAGTTTTTTTTATCTCAGTTATTGAGCAAAATATTAACACTTCTGTTTTTTTTAATCTCAGTTATTGAGCAAAATATTAACACTTCTGTTTTTTTTATCTCGGTAAAAATATTTGTTCAAAATTGCATTGTACTTCTGCTGCAATTTGAACAATTTTTTTTTTCAGACATTTTTTCATACAGAGAAGGCACGAGCATTGATCAGCACACTTGCTCAAGACGGATTATTTCAGACTTAGGGCCCATGCACACGTATAGTCAGCAACAAAAGTCGATTAACACTTCAGTTTTTTTTAATCTCAGTTATTGAGCAAAATATTAACACTTCAGTTTTTTTTTATCTCGGTAAAAATATTTGTTCAAAATTGCATTGTACTTCTGCTGCAATTTGAACAAATATAATATATTGTTTTTTTTTAAACGAATGTCCAATATATTTTTGGCAAAAAAAAACATATTGGTACTATCAAACCCAAATAGCAGACAGGGGGTTAATTGCAGATCTATATTGTAATAGTTAAAACATGTTCGAGATGTTATATTCAATGAAAAGTTAGTACTTTTTTAATGTACCTAATGCTTAAAACACTTGTTATAATAAAAATATAATTTTTGACATTTTCAATCTCAAATAGCAGCCGGAGGATTAATTGTAGACTTTCGCTGTTATTGTAAAAAATGCTCAAGATGTTATTTCCCATAAGAAAATGGTACATACTATTTTTTCTAACCGGCTCTTTAATTTTTCGGTACAAAATTAATGATATCCTTGTGAGATGTTCACCACTCACAAAAAGAGAACTATAATTAATTACCCAAGTGTAGTTAATTACAGCATCGAGGAGGGGCCCCATAGGGCCGAAGCCTGCCGGTTCAGCGGGATTGTCCGAAAGGGTTACCGCTGGCCCGGAACATAAAAGGCTAAGGAAATAACACGGGTGGGTTTTAGTCAGTAAGAGTCTGACACTCCCTTCCGCTCCACCCAGAGCGGGAGGGGGTCATTTGATAATTTCCCATCCACAAAAAAAAAAAAAAAAAAAAGAAGTGTAGATAATTATGCTTAAAAAATAATATAAGTAATTATTATGAGTTAATAACTGCTATCAACAGCTAGCCCTGTGAACGTTTAAATGCTTTTAAGTGGTACTTTAAAACTAATTGTGTCTGGGCAAACAGCGCGGTTGTGTTAAAATCCTGACATTATTTATTTAACGCTGATAAATAATACAATTTAATATCCATCAGAAAGTATTTAGGTACATAAAATTTTAAGTAATTTTTTCTGATGGCCGTTAAATTAACGACTGCAATTATTCATAAGGATCCTGTCCATAGTAGACAACACACGAGGAACAGTGGAAAGTTATGGGGAGACACCTTTTCCCAGCAGTGGGTCAATACAGGTAGATAACAAAATATAAATACTTACTTATTCATAAAGGTTTTGATAATAAAATAAATTAATACTTAAAGTTGCGTATTTAGAAAATATGGTGTCCGATAAAAACCATGTTATAATTTTAGTTAAGGCTCAAAACTTTTTTGTGCTCATAATTTCTTTAGGTTTAACTTATAAAGAAGGTAGGCATCTCCTATGGCGAAATCAAAGTGTAAGTCAACTCTTAGTTAATACACAATCGAGTTAGGGCTGAGTTTTCAATCGATAGATAATTTTTATTCGTAGAATAAAATTGAAGTCTAACAGATTTTTTATGGACGATCTGTCAAAAATTTAAAATTATTGCTAGGATCTGGCGTTGGAAAAATCAGCCCTTACTCTTGAAAATACTTATCTAATAAGTATAAAACTTTTATATAACTTTTCAGTCATCTTAAAGTAAATGCGACAATCACCCTCAGAAAAAACTTTTACTAAAATACAATTCAAACTTACCACTTTTAGTTAAAAAATAAATAATCCACACTCACATAAAAAACCGTCACACATACACATTAAAAACAAAAAAAAATTGAATTAACACACGTATTTCACACAAAGGATCACTTTTGAATTTGGTGCGCGAATAACGGCGGTTGCGAGTATGCGACCATCGCACGGCGCGACGCGAGACTGACTGGAGACGCGGCCCGAAAGACTCGCTGCAGTGAATTATTGCTTATAGCGCAGGTTCGCCCGTATCCGCTCGTATGTACACGGATAGTGCAGTCTAGTTTCTGAGAACACGAATACACGATGCAGCTTTTTTTTTGAGCATAGATACCTAGTGTGATTGTTTTTGAAGTGAAAACTTCTTTAGGCGCGTCACCGACATGCTGTATGACGTGTTGCGCTTGGCCAGCAGTGAAAAAAGCATTGATATAATAGTTTTTTTTTAAGTTTTCACTTTTGTCGGCATTGAGTGGAAGTTGGTAGTATGTCACCTACGTTTTGGTGGTAAAATATTGTTTGGATT
Organism: Oligia fasciuncula; assembly: GCA_963082905.1. Taxonomy (NCBI): domain Eukaryota; kingdom Metazoa; phylum Arthropoda; class Insecta; order Lepidoptera; family Noctuidae; genus Oligia; species Oligia fasciuncula. The sequence continues at coordinate 13,161,654 of OY720409.1, forward strand.
TCGAATACAGCAAAACGGATTCCGATTTCTATCAAACGAATTTTCAGTAAATGAGTAAGTATTTTCCACGTTGAGACTGACAGTAGAATATAGTGAAAAAACGTCTAGATTTATTGAAGAAAAGAATGAAAAACAGTTTTCTGCCTCCTCTCGCTTTTCTTGTGCTCGGAAATAGATCTGCCAGAGACAAAGAAAAGGTCTTTTGGTCTTAAGTTTTGGTACGTCAAACGGGGTGAATCGGGCAGGTAGTTTAAAAGGGATTTTAACATTGAACTGACATAGTTTGTGTGAAGTGTAGAGTAGCTAGACAATAAACTAAAAAGAAATAAGTAATGTCTATGGAAAAATGTCAAGTCTGTGGTAAAAGTCTATAATTGTCTATTGCGGTTTCCATGTTACAAGAAGAACCATATTTTATTTTCTCCACCGAGTTTTATATAATAAATAGTTCACTACTGCGCTATTGTTTCACTCTGCTAACCCACTAACTCATCACAGGTTATGGGCCCAGAGTACGCGAGTGCATAAATTACGGCGATAATAAATCTACGAGAGATTTTCGTTGGCTGTGTCGGCTTGCCGAGACGCCATTATTTGGTTGTTGAGTTCGCCGGTCGTAAGAGTGGAAGAAAATGGAATTGTCGCATCCGCAATCAATATCTGGAGTCAAACTAAATGGAAGTGCGACATGGTGTACCTGGAAATTCCAGATGAGAGTTATTCTACAGGCGAAAGGCCTATTTGAGGTCGTGGATGGTTCCACACCTAAACCCGGTAAAGACAAACCGGCGGAGTACCAAGAGTGGGTTACTAAGGATAGCAAGGCGCAGGGTTGGATAGTTTTCCATATTGATCAAAATATTATGACGCACTTGCTAACTGCTACTACGTCTGCTGAGATGTGGAATAAGTTAACTAGTATCTATGAGAAGAAGTCATCTACATCTTTACATCTCGAACAACAAAAGTTTTATTCACTGAAGTGCGATACCGATATTTCACTATTTTTCTCAAAGATAGAAGAGATAAGAGCAAATATACGACAATTAGGCGATGATATATCCGACAAAATGATTATTACTAAAGTACTTATGTCATTGCCAGACAAATATCGCCACTTTATTGCTGCATGGGAATCGGTCCCTACAACAAATCAAACTATAGGAGAACTAATGGCGAGATTGTTAATTGAGGAAGAGCGTAATATGTCTACTGTAACAAATAGTGAAATAAAGTCTGAAACAGAGTGTGTAGCATTGGTAACAGCCACAAAGAAGTTGAGTGAAATAAAGTGTTTTGGTTGTGGCAAGATGGGCCATTATAAAAAAGATTGTCGCACCAAGTTGCAATGTTTTTATTGTAAAAAGTATGGTCATTCAATTAAAATTTGCAGACTACGGCTAAATAAAGAGAAAAGCAGTGATGTTGGTCAAAATGAGTCGAACAAAAGGAGTAATGCATTTTCAACAATTATGAAAAGCAAGGAAAATACTCAGGGCTGGTTGGTAGACACCGGTGCCAGTGAACACATGTGTTACTTAAGAAATCTATTTAATGAGTTTGAAGAATATGAATCGCACCAGTCAGTAATAATTGGTGATGGCAGGGAACTAAAAGTTATTGGTAAAGGAAAAGTGATTCTCAAAGCTTTTGATGGAGAGGAATGGATCAAGACTACCCTGCATAATGTGCTGTATGTTCCTCAACTAACAGTTAATCTTTTCTCTGTGAGAAGTGTCATAGACAGGGACTTTAAAATGGAATTTGAGAAGGACTATTGTGAAATTAAAAATAAGAAAGGTAATGTTGTTGCCATGGGATACAGGGAGAAGAAATTATATGTTATGTGCTTTGATTATGAATCTAAACATATTGCTGCTGTAACAGTATCACAAGATAGCCTAAAAATATGGCATGAGCGCTTAGGGCATCAAAACTATGAGTACGTGAAACAGTTTTTGAATAAAAATGGTATCAAATTTAAGAATGATGCTGAAATATGCAATGCTTGCATTGAGGGTAAGATGCACAGATTACCATTTAATAGAAGTACTACTGTATCAAAGAGACCATGTGAGCTAATACATATGGATGTCTGTGGCCCTATGGAGGTAGAGTCCTTAGGGGGCTCTAAATATTTTTTATTGATGAGGGATGATTATTCTACCTACAGATATGTATATTTCTTAAAACATAAAAGTGATGTTCCTGAGAAGATTAAAGAGTTTATAAATTTATCTGAACAAGATACTGATGAGAAAGTAAAAATTGTAAGAACTGATAATGGAAGTGAATTTATTAATGCAACAGTTAAAGAATTATTTAAGGAAAAAGGTATAAGGCACCAGACATCAACAGCATACGCTCCAGAACAAAATGGTAAAATTGAAAGGGACAATAGGACAGTAGTGGAGGCGGCAAGAGCCATGATGATAAGTGCAAGACTACCCAAAGAACTGTGGGCCGAAGCAGTCAACACTGCTGTTTATATTCTTAACAGAACCGGGCACAGTCATGAGAAAGGCAAGTCTCCTTTTGAATTATTGTTTAAGAAAGCCTATACAAATTTGGATAAGTTAAAAGTGTTTGGGCAAAATGTGTATGTGCATGTACCAAAAAATCTAAGGAAAAAGTGGGACTCGAAAAGCAAAAAGGGCCGTTTCGTGGGCTATGATGAAAATGTGAAAGGTTTTAAAGTTTATTTTGCTGATTCGGCCACTATAGACATAAAGAGAGATGTTATTTTTGAGTCACCTCAAAAGGAAGAAATGTTCAGCGAAATATTAAATGACATTTTTGAAGAGAAAGAAGAAATAAAAGAAAATATAAATGATGAAGAAGAAGAGTATTATACTGATATTTCTAGTGGTACAGATGAAAATGAAAAACTAGAAAAAGAAGAGAAGAAAGAATTACCAGAAAAGAGAGTAACAAGAAAACCAACATGGTTACAAGATTATGACACAGAAACTAGCTTTATGTGCATATTAAATGAGCCGAAAACATATGATGAAGCTATCAATAGGGAGGATAGTGATAAGTGGAAAGAAGCCATGAAGACAGAATTTGAAGTTCTAAAAGACAATAATACTTGGAAAAGTAAAATTGAAGTACCTAAAAACAAAAAGGTAATAGAAAGTAAATGGGTTTATAAAGTAAAACAGGATACTGAAGGAAACATAACCCAGTACAAGGCACGTCTTGTTGCCCGAGGTTTTCAACAAGAGGATATTTTTGAAGCCTATGATGTGTACGCACCAGTAGCTAAAATTGCGACTTTCAGGGTCTTAATGGCTTTGGCGAGTAAAGAAAAACTACCAGTTCATCACATGGATGTACGAAGTGCTTTCCTGTATGGAGATATACAGGAAGAGGTGTTTATGAGACTACCACCTGGATGTGATGATAATGTCAGTGTTGTTAAATTAAATAAAAGTATCTACGGACTAAAGAAATCACCAAAGTATTGGAACTTAAAGTTTGATAAGGTAATTGTTAAGAAAGGGTTTATTAGATCTGAAAATGATTTTTGTCTTTATTGTAAAGTAAATTCTGAGTGCAAAATTTACTTGTTATTGTTTGTTGATGACATATTGATTATGGGGTCAAATGAAAAAGAAGTACACAACTTAAAACTTTATTTGAGTAATATTTTCTGTATGAAAGATCTAGGTCATGTAACTAATTATTTGGGTATTCATGTAAAGCAAGATTTGCAAAATGGTATTATTGAAATGTCGCAAAAACATTATTTGAAAAAGATATTAGAGAAGTTTAATATGATTGATTCAAAACCTATGTCTACTCCAATGGAATTCAAATTCCAAATTGTTCAGTCAAATAAATCAGATCCTAATTTGGAAAATCATTGTAGACAAATTCTTGGATCGTTAATGTATGCTGTTCTGTGTACTAGACCTGATTTATGTCCTAGTGTGGCATATTTGAGTCGTTTTCAAAATTGTGCAGATGAAACATTGTTAAAAGCATTAAAAAGAGTGCTCAGATATGTAAATGCTACACTTGACTTGAAGTTGACTTTTAATAGTAATGAAAGTACAGATTTGCTTGGATATGTAGATTCCGACTGGGGTAGCGATATTAATGACAGAAAGTCAACATCAGGTTATGTGTTTAAATTATTTAATTGTCCTATTGTATGGTCATCTAAGAAGCAACATACTGTCAGTTTGTCTTCTTCTGAAGCAGAACTTATAGCTCTGAGTTCTGCAGTTGTCGAGGCCTGTTGGCTTAAAAATCTTATAAAAGATTTTGAGATTTCAGTTTGTCCTATCACTATTTTTGTAGATAATCAGGCAGCCATAAATATTGGAAATAATCCTGAAAATAATAAAAGAGTTAAACATGTTGATATCAAATTTAATTTTATTAAGGAGAAAATTGACAGTAACATTGTAATATTGAAATTTGTTAAAACGGACTGTCAATTAGCTGATTTCTTTACAAAATCTCTACCAGTGACCAAATTTAATGGGTTTAGATATCTTTTGTGTTTAATGTAAGTGAATTTTAAATGTGCTTAATTAGAGACCTTTTTGCATAGTTATTAGCAGTTTACTATTAAGGGGGCGCATTTTTTTTTGGTTAGAAAATGTTGGTGTTATTTTTTTTATTTTATTGAGGGGGCGTGTGAAGTGTAGAGTAGCTAGACAATAAACTAAAAAGAAATAAGTAATGTCTATGGAAAAATGTCAAGTCTGTGGTAAAAGTCTATAATTGTCTATTGCGGTTTCCATGTTACAAGAAGAACCATATTTTATTTTCTCCACCGAGTTTTATATAATAAATAGTTCACTACTGCGCTATTGTTTCACTCTGCTAACCCACTAACTCATCACAGTTTGCTGCCTAAAAGGACTATAACGTATTGATTGTATAATAATTTCGATTAAGTGCCCTTGTTGGCAACAAATTAAGTAACCATTTAAACGTTAAAATCAATTATAAGGGAGCTACATGAGGACATGTTCTAAAGCGCGGTCCAGTGTTACGCGATTACTCCACTGGTTTAACGATGTCGGACTAGATTGTCAACAATTACCTACATCAAAGGAAGGAAACTATATTATAAACTAGCTTCTGCCCGCGACTTCGTACGCGGATCCTGTTGGTTATGCCAGCGACAACGGGGTAGTCAAAATCGAAGATCTGAAACGTCTGATGTCGAATTCTAAGAACCCGGGGACTGGATAACAACGGGATGCGCGAGACGATTCGAGACGTCATTTTCAGGCAATAATGAACCAATAGGGTGGTAAACTTGGCCTTGCACTTTGAATGTTGGCATAAATGGGCCTTCTGAAATCTGTTTCGCAACAAAAGATGTCATTTGAAAGGCATTATTGTACGAACGAATGTTGTTCAAGAAATGTTTTGACTGTGATGGTCACCGATTAGCAGTGATCTTAATATTTCTGGAGGATTTTGTAATATTTCAATATGTACTTTCCCACCTGAGCAACACATACCGTTTGTTTCTTTTTGCTATTTAACAGCTTCACAAAAAGTAAAATTTTTAACCATACCTCCGATGGCGGAATATGTGGCGTAGTCAATCATAGGAGTATACGTAAATGCACTCCGTTCCTTATCAACCCAAGGAAGGTCGCCATGCCCTACGGCTATATCTTGAGACACATCCGATTCTTCAGATGATATCGAAATTCTGTTCAGAGAATGTCGAAGTCGATCAGAATTCAAACGTTCGTTGCGCTCTTCTTAATCTGTCTCTTCATGCCGTACTCCAGCAATTCTTTCTTTCTCACTTTCTGATTATGAATATTTTGCTGTGTGCTTGTTCGGAACAATGTATGATAATCTCACCGTATCAGCGGTCAGTCGCGCATCATATTCTTCACTGGTCTCTAGAGATCTGGATGTAGATGCGTAAATACGCTGAGAACGCAGGCGTGCTTCGCGATCCAAAGAGGTTTCCACGGAGCGAGTTGCAGCCTGATGTTCTCAAACAGCATCAAGTCTCTCCTGACGCTCTTCGGTAGATTCTTGGGATCTTATGATCCTCAATCTTTTAACTCCTTTGGAACATTGGGAAAGATTTGACCTCTTTCTAGGCATGGTTATAGTTTTATTATGAAGATACCTGATCAATTAAAATCTAAGTGACTGCTCCCCTACCAAGGGTGCCCAGACACGGGATCGTCTGGCCCATGTGCTGGTTTGGTCCCTGGGGTGGTCACGGCGTGCTATGTGTTCTGGTGCGCCGGTGATGGGGAGTACTCCCCAGCGGAGGGTCCGGTGACGGACAGCCGCGGCGGGTTCACGGATGAGTGCTAACGCGTGCCCATGTTCCCGCCGTAAGCGGCAGAGGAGGACACCGTGGAGTTTTAGTGGGTTAGAGTCCCACATAACTGCACTATCTCCCCGTGGTAGTGCAGAATGCATGAGCATTTCTTGACGTTAAAAAAAAAATGGGAGTTTTGGCCAGTAGAGTCAAATTTTCAATGATATACCATCGTCATCGAAAATCAGTCCTAAACTGTTACCGCCTTCACCGCGTGGAGGTGAAATTAGTGATAGCTTAGATTTCCACATCAGATGTTTCTGATCTTCGATTTTTATAAGTCAACAGGAAATGCCCATCAGACCGAGTAACTTTTACTAAGACGTCATTCCTATATGTGTTATGGTGTAGCTGGGCTCTTGGAGTTCCCCATCAGGTGTTCTAGATCTTCAAATTTATTCTCTCAGCAGAAAATCCTCATCACGTGGAACAATTTTTGCTATGGTACCATTTTTGTATCTCTTATAGTTAAGCTGGTCTGTTTCGGTTCTGCATCAGGTGTTCAAGTTTCCAAGAAACATTATAGCCTGAATGTTGTCCAGCCATAATAACTATACAACAAAAAAAAAATCATTCAAATCCGTCCAGTAGTTCCGAAGATCGGACGCGCAGGCCCGAGGCGTGTCCGTACTCTGATAGAATACCTTAACAAATGTTCGCCGTGATTCTTTAAATTGACATAACTTTTTTATTTATGAACCGATTGACATGAAATAAACACTAAATGTTAAGTGAAGCCTACTACAATATATTAGTGAAAACCGCATCTAAATCGAATAAGCCGTTTCTGATATTAGCGTGCACAAACAAACAGACAAACAGACAAACCGACAAACAGACAAACAGACAAAAAAAAAATTAATTACAATTTCGGGTTCGGCATCGATATAATAACAACCCCTGCTACTTTTTTTTTTTATATATTTCCATTGTACAGACACCACTTTTCTACAAATTTATTATATGTATATAGAATAGATAGATAAATAAACAAGGAACTATCACACTATCACACTATTTTTATAAAGGCGAAAGTTTGTGAGTGTGAGTGGGGGTGTGTTTATATGTCTTCACGCACAAACGGCTGGACCAATTTTGATACAATTTTGTGTGGAGGTAGCTGATACCCTGGATTAACTTATAGGCTACTTTTTATCCCGATATTCCCACGGGATCGATATCTACGCGGGTGAAACCGCGGGGCACAGCTAGTTAAAATAATAATATTTGTCTTTTTACACGACACCCAAATTCAAAATTAAATGGAAAGTACAAAAGAAGTGCTAGTCAGTTGTTTTAAAGTACGTAATTTCTATCCGTCTTTTCTTTCGCGTTTTTAATGTTTCATAAGATTTTTTTCAACACACTTGCTCGTAAAGTGGCTCTTATTGAACCGCTTTTAGGACCATAATGGAGTGTATTACGAACGCGTGCTTTTTCTTTACTTTAATCCACATGTTCTGTAATACCACAGATAACTATTTACTAGTCGGAGACGCGCGCTTATTTAATCTCATCAAACCCTGCGTTCCGAATTGGGAAATAATCGATGTGTTCCGAATTGGGAAATAACCGAATTAGCGTGAGCGCGATAACGATAACGATGTCCCGTGAATCGTCATAGATGACGTCATGACATTCGCCATCTTGCGATAATGCCGACCATGCCCTAGAATAATATCACCGTGAGCGCTGTCAAAAATGACAGTGTGTGTATGAGGTTGTGTCAGTGTGTGTTTTGTTTTGAGTTGCATCATCTTTAAATTAAACTAACGTGGCATTTTTGAAATTGTGCTTCTGGCTGACAGTCGCCACCTAACCAAAGAAGAAGAACTGAAGAAGAAATGTGGTGTTTATACAAAGAAATACTGTAATAATATCTTTTTTACATTGTGTAAGCACTGTCATGTGAGCGCGTTCACGAGTGTTCCGAATTGTTGCCAGCTCTCAGCAGTCATAATAGTAATATCTAAATCGGAACGCATGTGAGATGATGCATGGACGTAATATTACGTCCATGGAAATGATGTGAGCGCTGTGATGTGAGCGATTATAGCTAATTCGGAAAGCGCCCAAAGAGAATTCATGCCGAAAGAAAAAATCCGCGGGCTATATTTAATTTTTTTTTTAAATAGTCTGTATTGTCCTTGGTCGCAAAATGAGCTCGCAAGGGACCACAGACAATTTAAGGTGAATGCGCAGTGGTAGACCGCGAAATTCATAGGTTTTTTGCAATTTTCAGGTTTGTGTTTATTATATTTTTTCTATAGGCTGTTTGGCGGTTTTGTCTGTGCCATAGATTATATATTTAAAATGAGTCAATGTTGCGCGCGCATCGCTAGTGCTGGCTAGCACGGCGCGCGGGAAAACAAAACCAGCGCGCCATTTTCCATACAAGTTAATATTTAACAATACAAGTCTGTTTTTTTCCTCGCAAGTGTGTTGAAAAACGTCGTATGATACGCGTGTGCATTAATCAATATACACTCGGCTTTCTTATCGCTCTCGCCTGCGGCTCGCGCGATAATATCGCCTCGTACATAATGATCAACATAGCACACATGTATCATAATGTACTATTATTGTTTTCTTTTTTAAGACCTCCAGCCTTTTTTATTACCGAACTTTTTAAAAGTTATTAAAATTATATCTTACATTATGAAATAAATAATTAACCAGTGGCTTGTGAAGGTTAGATAGGCAATTGCTCCGTGTCATCATCCTCATCATTTCAGCCGAAAGACGTTCACTGCTGGACATAGGGCTCCCCTCAAGCGTCGCCACATCGACTGGTTCTATGCTTTTTGCATCACCAGCACACTACTTGCATAAAACACTATCAATCTCAATATGAATTATTTTGAAGGATATACTAATCCATTGTTGCTTCATATGTTCGAAAACATTGTCTGCACAATAACGTAAAAAACGCAATGAATGTTGTTTCACTGTCAAAATATAAGCCATAACCTAGCAGGTTTTTGGTCAATTAGTGGGAGGCCTTCCAACACTGCGCCTACACTCCAGAATCTTTCGGCCCCATCTGTTCTGCGAGCAACGTGTCCTGCCCACTGCGTCTTAAGGGCTATGTCGGTTTCCTTTGTTCTTTTGCGGATCTCTTTTTTTTTCTTTTTTTTTGAGTATGGCAGATCATTTAATGTCCCTCTCATCGAGAGGAGGCCTGTGTCCCAGCAGTGGGAACATTATAGGCTGATTATGTAGATCATTTAATGACCCCTCCCGCTCTGGGTGGAGCGGAAGGGAGTGTCAGAATCTTACTGACTAAAACCCACCCGTGTTCCTTCCTTAGGCCTTTATGTTCCGGATCTCTTCATTCCTGATTCGATCATTTAGGGACACTTCGAGCATAGCCCTCTCCATTACCCTCTTTATTATGATTGGACGGGCATCTTCTTCCAGGCGCTTTACTTTGTGTAAATTATTTCATCACCACTGCTCTCAAAACGGTGAAGGAAAACATCGTGAGGAAACCGGCATGTCCTAGAACCAAAAATTCGAAGACATGTGACATCTACCAACCCGCACTGGGCCCGCGTGGTGGATTATGGCCCACTCCCTCTCACAGAGAGGAGGCCTGTGTCCCAGCAGTGGGAACATTATAGGCTGATTATGCTGGGCATCTTCTCGGCATGCTCGTTTCGTCATAGACTTCATCCATCGCTTTCTATCAGGCGTGATCAATGTCAAGGGCAGAAAATAAGCACGTTAAGTTATAATCTTGTGGAGCACAACTTAACGTGCTTATTTTCTGGATTTTCATTCTAAAATAAAATGATGAAGGCGCCACTGTGCAGTCGGCGTAGCCTTAAGCAACTTAAACTAACTCTATTTATAGATCTCTGAAGGATATTCCAATTACTATTAAACCTTCCAAAATACGTCGAAGTATCAAAAACTTATTCTCCCTTATAATTAAGGATAATTACCTACAAAATAGAGGGACAGACCACTCGTAATTATTTCGTTAATAATAATTTCGTCGGCCAGTAATTTGTTTTACCAGCATGTCATTATTAATTATGATGGAACTGTGAGAATTAATAACTATATTATTGTCAAGGGAATAGAGAAAATAATAGGTATTATTTAATTTCATCCCAAGGGTTTTGTTGAACGTCACTACGGTTTAAATTGATGGATAGTAGTTTCATCTTTATCTGTCTACTAGCTGCGCTTTGCGGTTTGTCGATCCCGAAAAAATATCGGCATAGAAAGTAGCCTATATGTTAATCCAGGGTGTCAGCTACCTCCATACAAAATTTTGTCAAAATTGGTGCAGCCGTTTGAGCGTGAAGAAGTAATAAACACATAAATACACCCCCACACACACAAACTTTCGCATTTATAATATTAGTGTGATTGTGATTTTATTATTTCTTATTACTAGCTTCTGCCCGCGACTGTGTCCGCGTGAAGTTTTGGCCCCCGACCTCGACATCGACATCGTATCGTATCTCATCGCCCGTCAGCGCTATTAGGTACTTCAATTTTTGAAAAAAAAAAGTTTCAGCTGTCATTGCGGCCGTTATGTAGCGGCCACCGCTATTCTAGAAAACGGTAGCATTATGAATCGTGGAAATTTACGGTCATGTCAAAAAACAGACGGGTCATCACGGAGCGGACCATTACCTGCTTAACCTTTTGATATTTAACCCAATATTAATCTTACCTATTGTTGTTTTATCTTCCTCTAAAACCTAATTAATGCCCCAATCATAATCTGTCTTGATAATCATAATCTGTCTTGATAATCATAATCTGTCTTGATAATCCAAAAAGCAATATATACCCGTTCCTAAATAGCTTTCAGCAATGAATACTGTTCGCAACAGCACTGGAACGCGTTAATGCCGCGAATGCAAAGGGCTGCATTCGCTGGAACGCAACGTGTCGCCTGCGCCGGCGGCCGCCATCTTTTCTGCCCTCTTCTCTCGTTGACTGCGAACGACAACGCGCACTAAAAACTTTCTCATCTAATTATTGTTCAAAACTTATTTATTTTATTCTGTATAACTTGTCAAGGAACAATAAACGACATTGACTGTTAACACGCATCTGATTTACCTATCATCACACGAAACATTGGTGACCCCGACGTGATATACTAAGAAGATTGACGATGAATCGACCGCGTGCAATGATGAAGCTTATAACGAGAAGCGGCGAGCTGAGGCTGCCTGAAACTATGTGACGAATGATGACCCACCTACCTACTTGATGAGCCTGGCGTAGTGAGTGATTTGGTTTGCCTACAGGGAAGTACGCCCAATTTTAGTATGCTTAACCTACATTGATATTATATTGCAGCCGCTTTCTGTGCATCAGATTTAATAGGTAATCTGTCTCGAGTCAGATTAATATTAATGATTTCTTATTTCTTATTAGGTAGGTACTAAATAAACGACACTTTGCCTACCTAAACTCTTTGGAGTCAGATAAAATTATTGACAATAGTTTCTTAGTATGGAGGTACCTACTACTAATTGAAAGACAATCATACCTACCTAACTAGTAACTATACCTACTTTCTTTCTTGCACTTTGCTTACGGGAACACCCTGGCATTTTCCAGAATCGCTGTGTACACCTGCTTCTTGGTTCCCGCTGGAGTGCGCTGCAATAAAGCTGCTTGTTCCTCACTTCTGCTGCTTGCATGCTGTGCTGTGTGACCTGCTTTGCTCGTGTGTGAGTCGCTGACTGCACGAGCTGTTGTCGTAGCTATTGCGCGACGTACATGGTTTGGCTTATTATCTTAACTTTTACATGCGGTACTGAATACCAGCATAGTTAATTTCTTGACGGTCTGTTCAGTTTTTGTAAGCGTTCACCATGTCGATTGAATTGAAATCTCTTGTTCAACAACGTGGTACGATAAAGGCTAGAATAACTATATTTTCAAAATATTTAAATACAGTTAAACTAATAGAAGCTGACAGCATTCCTAAACAAATACTTATGGAAACTGAAATAAAACTATCAAGATTTAAAGAATTGTTGATGCAGTTTGATGATATTAAAACTAAAATTGAAGGTTTGGATCCTGATCAGTTGGAAGAAAATGACATAATTGAAAGTGACTTTTGCTCAAACATTGCTAAAGCTCAATTGTTAATTGAAAGTTTTGCTCCTCGTGAGGTAGTACCCGAAAATACTAACTGTAATTCTATATCTAGTTGTCAAAATGGTAAACAGGATTGCCGCAACTATAACATTAAATTGCCAACTATTCAGCTGCCCTCCTTTGACGGAAACTATTTAAAGTGGATGGAATTTCGTGACACTTTCGATTCTTTAATTAACAATAACAATACAATTCCGGATATTAACAAGTTTCATTACCTCCGCTCTTCTTTAGAGGAAGGAGCGTCTGACATAATCAAATCAATTGAATTCACTGCTGCCAATTATAAATTAGCTTGGAGTTTACTTACTGAACGCTTTGATAACAACCGGATACTTACGAATAATCATTTAAAGGCTATCTTGAATTTTGAGACAATAACTAAAGAAAATTACAAGTCACTTCGTACTATGATAGATTACTATTCTAAAAACATTCGAGCCCTATCTTCTTTGAATGATACTGAATCCCGCTGGGACATTCTACTTGTGTATATTATGGCGTCTAAACTAGATGGCGCCACAGGTCGCACATGGGAGGAACACAGGAGTACTATTGCTGCTTCACCGACAATCGAAGAATTCTATAATTTCTTGCGAAACCGTGCTGATGTTTTGGAAACCTTGCAGTACAGCAAAAATGATGCTGCTACTAAAACTGAAAAACGTTCTTATTCTAAAGATAATAAGCAAACAAAATCATTTGTCTCTTCTTCTAACACTAAAGGAAAAGGGTGTGTTATATGTTCACAAGATCATTTACTATATAAGTGTGATAAATTCAAAGACATGTCACTGGATGCTCGATACAGTGAAGTTTCCAAGCATAAGCTCTGTCACAACTGTTTACGTCCTGGACATTACTCTGCTCACTGCAAACATAATCCTTGCAAAATCTGCAACAAAAAACACAATTTATTGCTACATAAATCACAGTCCGATAATGACAAGACAAACTCACCCGTTGATACGTCTTCTGCAGCGCCAGTTCCTCATGAAGCTAGTACCTCTCAGACATCTTCTACTATTGCTATGTTTAATCCCGTATCACTCTCTGCGGCAATGCCCAGGCAGATCCTCTTATGTACTGCTCAAGTGGAATTAATTGATAGCCAAACTTCTGAAACACACACTGTTAGAGCACTACTAGATAATGGAAGCCAGTCTTCATTCATAACTGAAAAAATGCAAAGAAAACTGAATTTATCCTGTTCTAATACTAATATATCAATTGCTGGTATAAATAATAAGCTAACTAATACTACTAAAAGGTGTAACATAAAACTTAAATCGCGGATTAACTTATTCCATGCGAATGTTTCATGTCTTTTAGTGCCTGATATTACTGGGATGTTGCCCAGCTCAAAGATTAACCCTTCGGAATGGAATATTCCTAAATCTATAGAACTAGCAGATCCTACCTACTACGTACCCTCTGAAATTGACTTACTGCTAGGAGCTGATATTTATTGGGAAATTGTAGATTCCAAACAAATCAAGTTGGGTAAAAATAAACCGACACTACTAAAATCTAAACTGGGTTGGCTCGTGTCGGGCCCAACTGGTGTAAGCCCTACTACTACTACTCATTCTAACTTTTCTCAGGAGATTAGGGACTCTCTAACTAAGTTCTGGGAAGTTGAAGATGTTCCTGCCCTGCCAACCAATAATAATAAGTTTTCCAATGAGGAACAACATTGTGAAAACCATTTTATTGAAAACACTATCCGCCTGAGCAATGGGCGATTTTGTGTGAAACTTCCATTGCGTGAAGTCCCCAGTGAAACTTTAGGGGACTCTTATGTTATTGCTAAAAGGCGGTTCTTAAACTTAGAAAGGAAACTTAATAAATCTAAAATCAAAGATGACTATACTGAATTTATTAACGAATATAAAAGATTAGGTCATTTAACTGAGGTAAGCCGTCCTAGCTTCGGTTATTATATTCCTCACCATGCAGTAATTCGCGAAAGCAGTGAAACCACTCGCTTAAGAGTAGTCTTTGATGCCTCTTGTAAAACTTCTACTAGTAAGTCACTAAATGACATCCAATTTGTTGGACCGGTGGTTCAGGATGATTTAATGGCAATCTTGCTCAGGTTCCGTCAGTATACTTATGTAGTGACAGGTGACATAGAAAAAATGTATAGGCAGGTTATGGTACATGAATCACAGCGTCACTTACAACTTATACTCTGGAGGGAAGACGAAAGTCAACCACTCAAAACATTGCAACTCAATACTGTCACTTATGGAACGGCTTCAGCTCCGTATCTGAGTACTAGGTGTCTTGTCCAACTCGCAGCGGAGTGTACTGATGAAGCTGTTGCCAATACTATAAGACATGACTTCTATGTTGATGACCTGAACACTGGTTCAGACTCAAAATCTCTATTAAGGGCTAACATTTCAGGAGTAATTGACAAACTTGCTGAAGGTTGTTTTCCCTTGCGTAAATTTAGAACAAACTCCCCTGATATTTTTGATGGCATACCTACGACTGACCAATCTCAAGATTTTAGCAAACAGTCCTCCGTTTTGGGATTGAAATGGACACCTAGCTCTGATACTTTGCACTACTCAGTCGAAATTGAATCTATTCCTAAAGTTACGAAACGCTCTATATTGTCGAACTCGTGTCGAATATTTGACCCTTTAGGTCTCTTATCTGCTTGCACTATTTTTCATAAAATCATACTACAGAGGCTCTGGTTGCTAGACATAGGTTGGGATGATGAAGTTCCAAAGGACATTCAAAACTCATGGTTAGAATTCTATAATGAAACGCTATATTTCGCTCATATTCAGATACCTAGATATATATTCTGCAGTTCACCTATTCATATAGCGGCTCATTGCTTTACTGATGCCTCGCAAGATGCCTATGGTGCATGCATTTATCTTAAATCGACTAATAGTTTAGGCGAAGTTAAATGTAACTTATTGTGTGCTAAAACTAAAGTTTCTCCTTTAAAATCTGAAACAATTCCCCGTCTGGAATTGTTAGGCGCATTACTCGGTGCGAAACTATATTCCAAAGTACTACACTCTTTAAAAATCAAGATTTCATGTACAGTATTTTGGACGGACTCAACCATAGTCTTAGGGTGGTTACACACGCCACCTAAAACTCTTAAAACGTATGTAAGCAATCGAATCGAACAAATTCGAGAATTAACTGACATAACTACTTGGCGTCATGTACCTTCTGAACATAATCCTGCTGATATGGCGTCCAGGGGCATTCAACCACGTCTTCTTGATAGTAATACTCTCTGGTGGCATGGTCCTTCTTTCCTGACCAAGTCTGAACATGAATGGCCCCAACCTAAATCTACTCCTTCCACTCTACCTGAAATTAAAATAGGCTTAAATATAATTTTATATGCTGACATTATACCCTTTCAAAAATACTCTAAACTATACAAACTACAAAGAATATGTGCTTACATACTAAGATTCATAAATAACATAAAAAATTCGAGTACTAAATTAAATGGTGAACTCACCTGTTCTGAGTTGAACAACTCACTGATACTTTTGGCTAAGGCGTCACAGAGAGAATACTTTTCAAAGGAAATTCACTCACTTGAAACTTTAAATAAATTAAATTCTAAGTCACGAGTTCTCTCTCTGAACCCATTTTTGGATAAGCACGGTGTGTTGCGTGTCGGTGGAAGGATCGACAATGCATCTTACTGTCCTTATGGGAAAAGGCATCCCATACTGCTAGACCCCAAACACACTTTTACCAAACGTCTATTTGAGCAGGAACATCTTCGTCTTCTACACTGTGGCCCTCAGCAACTTTTGAATACGATTCGTGAGCAATTTTGGCCTACAGGTGGAAAAGTGTTAGCTGCGACTACAGTTAGAAAGTGTGTTCGTTGTCAGAGATTTAGAGCTAAGCCTTTAAAACCCATAATGGGCAATCTTCCGCAACCTCGTGTAACTCCTGCTCCACCATTTGCGACTTGTGGCACTGATTTTGCAGGACCCTTTCTAATTTTAAATAGAAAGGGTCGCGGTGCCAAGACTTCCAAGTGCTATTTATGCATATTCGTTTGTTTCAGTACTAAAGCTGTGCACTTGGAAGTCGTGAGCGACTTAAGTAGCGATGCTTTCATCTTGTGTTTGCGTAGATTTATTTCACGAAGAAGTAAACCTCACACTATATACTGCGATAACGGTAAAAACTTCGTAGGAGCTAGCAACGAACTGAACAGACTGCTCAAGGAAAACGAACGGTCAGTTAGCGACTACGCGAGCAAAGAGGGTATAACTTTTAAATTCTCTCCGGCTTATGCACCGCATTTCGGCGGTATCTGGGAGGCAGGAGTCAAGACAGCTAAGTATCATCTGAAACGCATAGCAGGTAACTCTAGCTTAACCTTTGAAGAATTGTATACCCTGTTTGCACAGATTGAGGCCATTATGAATTCAAGGCCCATAACTTCTATGTCTGCTGATCCATCTGATCTGTCGGCACTTACACCGGGACACTTCCTTGTGGGCCGACCATTGACCTCACTACCTTCACCCATTATCCAACGTGGCGGCCTCAATAGATACAAGCTGATTGAGCGCTTGAAAAACCACTTCTGGTCTCGGTGGACAAAGGACTACCTTACCACTCTGCAGCAACGCGTCAAATGGCAGCGCAAACAAGACCACATTCGTGTTGGCGACCTGGTCTTCATCCTAGACGACCAGCTACCACCTATGAAGTGGCTCATGGGCCGCATTACCAAGCTGTACCCGGGAGCTGACGGCGTATGCAGGGTGGTCGACGTGAAGACTGAGTACGGCGTCATTCATAGGCCCGTCTCTAAACTATCCCTACTAGATTCCCAAGAGCTCCTTGGGGAACATGTCCCCAAGGGGGGGGAGGATGTTCGCAACAGCACTGGAACGCGTTAATGCCGCGAATGCAAAGGGCTGCATTCGCTGGAACGCAACGTGTCGCCTGCGCCGGCGGCCGCCATCTTTTCTGCCCTCTTCTCTCGTTGACTGCGAACGACAACGCGCACTAAAAACTTTCTCATCTAATTATTGTTCAAAACTTATTTATTTTATTCTGTATAACTTGTCAAGGAACAATAAACGACATTGACTGTTAACACGCATCTGATTTACCTATCATCACACGAAACAAATACTTTACCGAAAATTATGGTGTAGCAAAAGTTAATATATGCAATTTTCGCTTACACAGACTTAACTCAAAGCTTATATTGTGGCCTTGAGAACACCGGTTAAGTCGGAGGAAAGGCCACTTTCTTCCTCCTGGGAAGGTTATAGGGATTATATTAGGAAAATAACAGCAGTATATTGCCTTCAGCACAGGTTATATTAGGTCCTTACATAATAAATTGCTGTTTTATCGAACTGGCCACTTTGATCTCAAATATCCGAAGGCTTTTCTCTAATTCAATCTACCTAGCCGTTTCCCAATTATGTTGGGGTCGGCTTCCAGTCTAACCGGATGCAGCTGAATACCAGTATTTTACATGGAGCGACTGCCTATCTGACCTCCGCAACCCAGTTACTGGGTAATATGATACCCCTTGGTAAGACTGATTGTCAGACTTTCGGGCTTCTGACGACCCGTAACAACTGTCAAAGATCTACGAATGACAGCCGGGACCAACGGCTTAACGTGCTTTCCGAGGCACGGAGGGGCTTGGAATGTAAAGGTGGTTACCCATCCACGGACCAACCGCGGCAAGCGTAGCTTAACCTGATCAATCGATCCATGCGGCTGATATTACTTAGCCACCAGCCCCTCATTCTCTATCGGCTTTTCTCTAATTCTCGTATTCCGCGTTTTCTAATTCTCGTACTTAAAAAAACGTTTAAATTCAAGTCGCAATCTCATCTCAGAGACAATCAATGTCAAAAATGTTGAAGTTGTCAATATTGACTTGTCAAATTGATTGAATTTTTGACAGATTGAGACTGAGATTAGAATGCTAACGCAGAAATACGGGAATCGCCCCTCTGGCGTTTGGTTAGGAACTCAAAATTCAAATTTATTTCAGGCTTGTACTCGTACAAGTTTCATTTGTTTTCGCGCCTTTTGTTTTTTTTTTTTTGACATCGTCCTGTTCACAATATGGAAAACTTAAAATAATTATGGTGTTATTTACGAATACGAATTCCACCGTGGCACCAGCGCTGCAGAAATAGCTTGAAGGATGATGTTACAACGTTTTCGTTCTGGAAATATTGACCTACAGAACAAACAAACCTCATCAGATCAATAATTATAATTATCCTAACGCTCCACACATAACAATATCTACAATATATCTCCATTCATCTATAATATCCTCCAATAACAGCCGAACAAAGCCGACAACAGCCGAACACGCCCGAATCATAACGAATAAATTATCTTTTACCTCAATATCCGATGACGGTATAATTAATTTATGGCCAGGCCACGGACTGGCCAAGGACATTTTTAGGCCGTTTATTAGTGAAGCTAAAATGTGGGTTTACGTTTAAATTAATGGTAATCAATGCGATTTTGTAATTAAATTAGTTTGTTTAAGTTAAAGCTTACTGAAATTTATGGAATGTTGTTGGAAAATAATTTTTGGTATGCATAATAAATCTTAGGTGTCAATGTTTCAGGCATTAACTTCTTTCAAGTATCTGGGCCACTGGGTTTCCGAAGACCTAAAATACAGTCTGGATATTGAGTGTAAGCGCAGGGTGTTGGCTGTCCGCTGCAATATGTTGGCTCGCAGATTTGCGAAATGCTCGACTGAAGTAAAGGCTAACACTATTTACAGCGTACTGTAAGTCGTCCTTTACATGCGGTCTGTGGGTCAACTACACGCAGAGGACATACAGCGCCCTGCGCGTACAATACAATAATTCTTTCAGGGTGTTGATGGGGTTGCCGCACTACTGCAGTGTGCTTCTGGCATATTCGCGGAGGCGAGAATAGATGGCTTTCACGCTATCATGCGCAAGCGTTGCGCTTCCATTATGCGCAGGGTACGCGCCAGTCCCACCTGGGACAGCCCCATACTGGGACATTGGATGCGCCTACGTGCCACTGTGGCGTGTTAATGAATAGTTTGTGTTGTTTTTCTGGTAGATGTAAGTACTAACACTAGTTTCTAAGTCATGTGTATACTAACCAAATGAACTGCACATCATATGGGTCCGAAATTTTTAATTTAATTTAATTTATTATAAAACCTTTCTTACATTTAAATTCTTATTATTAAAACGCGGCATCGAGAACCACTTATCCGATTTTCTTCCTTCATTTTAATTCATAGGTACTTTCTCTACTAGCTTTTATCCCACGGGATGAACTACCGGGATAAAAAGCATCCCGTGTTAATCCAGGTTATAAACTATCTGTGTGCCAAATTTCATTCAAATTCGTTCAGCCGTTTTCGCATGATTGAGTAACAAACACCCAATCATCCAAACATCCAAATATACAAACTTTCACATTCATAATATTAGTAGGAGCTTTTCTGCGGCGATTCGTTGGCTAATTTAATTAGTACAGGGTCTAATTTCCTGCCTCCTACCCGCAACTACTACAAAATAATTTGTCCACAGAGAGATGAGACCGGTAAAGGTAGTGACTTAAATCATAGGCCGCTGCTGTAATGCAGCTAGACGTCCGAGCTGACGGTTATCCCAGAGGCTTCCATCATACGGTGTGCTGGATCCTTGTTAAGGATATATATATATATATTAGTAATATAATATATCTGGGTGTAATTTATCTATATATGTATGTATTTAGAAATATATAAGTATGTTTATCAGTTGTCTAGTACTCATAACACAAGCTCTGCTTAGCTTGAGACTAGACGGCGTTGTGTGATAGTTGTGGAATATATTATTATTATTATTATATTATTATTATAGTGTTGTATGTTGAATACAATGACCGATAAAATCGACCCATTTGGCAATTGTTTTAGATCGTAGTTAGGTATTTTATTGCATGGGTAACTGAGTACCTACATCGCAGATGACAATAATTAAATTAATAATTTAATTTCGAGACACAGCCCATAAAATTAAATTGCTATATTGTTGCATATAATTGTCCAAAGGCCATATAATTGCAAAACCATAGAAAGGTGTTAGTAATTTGTTAGTAAACAAACATAATACCTTACAGTCCTGTTTCTCTCTCTCCCTGTTTGAATAGAATTTAATCTACACGAGTTCAGTCGAGGACATTCTTCGCCTTAACCCAATAAACACAATCAAAACAATAATATTTCCTGAAAATTTTACCATACAAATATTTTGGTCCTTCATAATTTAACCTACAAAACTCTGAAGGTCTTAACAAACTACAGCAATATCCTTATCTCCACAATTTCTCTTTGTATCCTTCATTACTGTACACAAGTTTCATCAAAACAGGATACATTAGCTGTTTATATCACAAGGTCTTAACTAAGAGAAATGGAGCTCCTTTAACCCTTCAAATGAACTGGTCATCTGTCACTGGCACTACAATGGAAGGACTAACACTTGTGTTCTCGTGGTCTGTGGTCTGGGGCTTTGTGGCCTTGTGGGCTTGTTTTTAGAGGTTACGAAATAGTATTTTCATCAGGTGTCAAAACTTATGTTCAAAAACTCAAACCATTGATTTCAATTAAACTAATTACAGTCAGTTGTGGCGCCAGTAGTATCGGCCGCGATTTACGAGTGGTTGTGAGTTCGAACATAAGTTCAAATTAATACACAAAGTCAAGTGCCTGTATATACAGGCACTTTACTTTGTGTATTAATTTTATCATCACTGCTCTGAAGGAAAACATGCAAAAGGAATGCATGCAAACAAGAAGCAAAAAATTCGAAGGCATGTAAAATCTACCAACCCGCACTGGGCCCGCGTGGTGGATTACGGCCCACTCCCTCATAGAGAGAAG
Source organism: Oligia fasciuncula (assembly GCA_963082905.1). NCBI lineage: Eukaryota > Metazoa > Arthropoda > Insecta > Lepidoptera > Noctuidae > Oligia > Oligia fasciuncula. The sequence goes on from OY720409.1 coordinate 13,183,043, forward strand.
ACCTGTGTCCCAGCAGTGGGAACGTTATAAGCTGAGTCTTCGAATTTTTGGTCCGAGAAGCAAAAAATTCGAAGACATGTAAAATCTACCAACCCGCACTGGGCCCGCGTGGTGGATTACGGCCCACTCCCTCATAGAGAGAAGGCCTATGTCCCAACAGTGTCAACGTTATAAGCTAAGTCTTCGAATTTTTGGTTCTAGGGCATGCTCCGGTTTCCTCAGGATTTTTTCCTTCACCGTTTTGAGAGCAGTGTTGATGAAATAGTTAACAGAAAATAAAGCGCCTGCTTGTATTCGAACCCACGACCTCGTTAGTCGTGGCCGTTACCACTGGGCCACCACTTCTACCAAAACCTGTATTATTAATTAAATTAAAGACCAAGCTCCTCCTTTTGCTTCATTAAATTAATTGGCAAGAGTAGGTAATTAATGAAAGAGGAACAGTTCCCTGTTTTGAATAACGTTGTATGTGAATATGTTTCTTCCGAAAAGATCAATGAGGCGAGTAATAAGGAAACGACCCAGTAAACGTGGCCTTTGTTTATATCCTTAAGGCCATGGAATAGCACGTTCTGACGTCATGCGAGATTTAATTTAAATGCGGAAACTATTTAGAAGAAAGAATGAATGAAAACTTAATAGAACATTAAACCTCTGTATTCCCTCATTTCGTCAGACGTAAGAGGGAGAGTCTATTGTCATAAACCGAGTACAAATTTACACCCCAGACTGGTACTAAAAAAGTCCTAAAAGATTTGGCCTGACATGATAATGTCAACCCAGCAACTCACGCTCAACAGTGGCGCTTTCGACCGCTAAGCCAGCAAGGCCGTAATAATAAATATTACAATACACAAAATGTCATGCATGTACCTATATTTTTCTATAGGTACATAGTTCTTTTTCATTTCTGGGAGCTATCCTCTCACAATGCTAAAATTCCAAAAAACCATTTTGTTTGTAAATTTACCTAAAGTTTTCTATTAGAATAATATTCAATAACAATATTCCTGGACGAAACTTTTGTGAAACGAACGCAGTAATTGTTCCCCCTGGAACTATGAGACAACTTTCACGGAAGTGACCCCAGCAAACAAGGCCTTTGTTCTCTATTACGAGGCCATAAAGTATGGGTACCTTTATACAAAATTTGTATATACCCATACATCAGGAGAGCTTTTTTTTACGTTAACTTATAAAAAAATGCTCTCCTGATATTAAATTTTTTTTAGCCTTACGACCTTAAAGACACGAAAAACGACGAAAAACATTAATGTCAGGAGAGCATTTTTTTTATAAGTTAACGTAAAAAAAAAGCTCTCCTGATATCAATGTGTTTTCAGCCTTACGACCTTATGCGTGGGAGGCATCGGCACTGTTTATGAACAAATATGTGTGATAATAGTTTTCTTTTTTTGTACTCTAAAGTTTCTTTGTTTTCTGTGTTAAATTGTTGTTTTCTATTTGTTATTTCTCAGATGCAGTCCGGAATCTCGATTTGTAACCTCCAGTTACGAAGGACTTAAACACAACTGGCGAAATGTGGGCTTACTGGACACCTCTGCTTACCCCTTTGAAGTACAGGCGCAATGCCAATGTCTTTTAATTTTATTTTAACGAGGCTCTCACAAAAAGCAATATCAATAGTAAGGATAGAAGCATCTGTTTTCAAGAAATAATAAACTTGACTTTTATAGCTATATTCGAGGCCACGGGCTAAACAGACTCTGTTGGACTTCAATCATGAAGGCTATTTTACAAGGATGGCAATCATAAATGCATAATATATAAATAATACTTGGACAGAAATCTCGACCTACCTACCCATTCTTCTCAAAGAAAACATTGCATCAAAGGAACGATTCTAAGAAGGATGTGGCCTGCTTGGCCCAGCTTAAGTAGACAAGAATGAAAAATAGAATCCTTACCTTTTTTAAAGGTATCTCTCATTCTAAGAGAAAACTCAAGTATATCGCCTATTCTGGTCTATTTCTATCTTTAGAAAAAAAAAGTGGCCTTCATCGCTATTTCCGAGGCCACGGACTGTATAGATACGGCCCGACTGCAATGGACAAGGATAACAATAGCATACAATGCGTTATATATTTACATTATATAATATTGAAATGTTTTCATTGTTCTTGCAATTTTTCATTGACATGACATCATTATTATTAATCGCTATTTTCAATATAAATTATTGTTTTAAAGAAATATAATTGTATAATTTAATTGTATTAATTGCATTGTAATCCAAATTAAAATTATTGTTAGTATTTTTATGTTATTGCTAATTACTAAATGTGTACTGCATGCTATAAGTATAACCAATATGTAAAATCTAAATACTTTCACGGCTGAAATGCCGAATATAGTAAAACCCTTATAGATCTATTTTAGTTACCTATATTCTTGCAAATAAATAGGTAAGTATATCATTCATTCATTCATATAAAGGAATACCTACTTTGAAATCACACTAATATTATAAAGGCGAAAGTTTGTGAGTGTGTGACTGTGTGGGGGGGGTGTGTGTGTGTGATTATAATTATGTTTGTTATTTCTTCACGCTCAAACGGCTGGAAATATTATTAAATATTTGTTTTATTTTGTTTTTAGTATTTGTTTAAAATTTCAACTGTCTAGCTATCGCGGTTCTTGAGATACAGCCTGGTGACAGACAGACGGACGGACAGACAGTGAAGTCTTAGCAATTTTTACGCTTTGGGTACGGAACCCTAAAAAGACATGTGACATCCACCAACCCAAACTGGCCACGCGTATATTACGCTCGACTCCCTCTCACAGAGAGGAAGCCTGTGTTGAGTCCAGCAGTGGAAACATTATTAACCTTATACCCTATTACCAGTGAGTGATGAGAAAATAATGTCTCCGTATTATTTTGTCTTAAGGCGAAAGCGCCAGGGTCGCCCGCGAAATCCAAAATTTCTTACGTTTTTTGCAATTTTCTCGCTAGTATTAAGTTCTACGTTGATTAAAGTATGATTCGCGACTGTAACAAATATGTATTTATTTTTGTTATTATTATCTTTACCATTATCTACTTATATTCAGAATAAAGATACTTTTATTTATTAGATCATTACTTTATGTACAGTATTAAAATAATAATAAGAACATGTACAAATATATAAAAAGGAAAGGAAAGAAAGGGCATCAAAAAATTCATCCGCATCGCTGTCAACAGGAAACGTGCCCAAAAGACTGGCAGCATTGCCACGTTGTATGGCAATGCTGATTCTTTGGCCAAAAAATAGGCCAGCCGACCGAAAGAGTCGACCAACCGCTTGGCGATGTCTCGAAATACTACGTGGGCACTGGGGCCCCATGGCCCTAGAGTTTCAACCCCAAACGGCTCAAACATATACGTTAAAATATGTATTTATAGAATTATAACCATTAAAGTGATCAACACAACTCTCTAAGACCAAGTAATCCTATTGAATGATCTTTGATGAATTTCGCGGGCTACCTTAGCGCTTCCTCCTTAAACAGCCTCCAAAAACTAACTAGATTTGCAGAAACCTACGTCATTCACGCCTACTGAGTGTAACAAAATCTAGTATGACATAAATCATTTATAATAATATCTTAATATATAACAAGAGAGAAAGAGCAAAAAGGAATAAATATTTTTGTTATTTTTAATGTGCCTACATGTCTTCATATATTATGTATAGTTCAGTGACTCCTTATATAGTAAGTTTATTTTTTGCGTAGGCAGATGTGCAGACAAAAGAGATAAGTATGCAGGATCATCGGATACAGTTGAAGTTTAGTAAGAAACCGATGGATGTTGTCGACTGAAATTTAATTTGATAAATGAGCTGTTGGTTTTCTATTAATATAATTAAATTTTATTCGAGAACATCCATCGGTTTCTTACTAAACTTCAACTGTATCCGTCGATCCTGCATACTTATCTCTTTTGTTGACTGTACTTCTTTTCTTTTGACCTGACAAGTACTCACCTACTTGTTTCCTTCTTATCTTGTGACCTTCCTTCTTATCTTGTGCAAATCCATGAATGGTAAAGGGGATGGTCTAATTTTGTGAGTAAATCAAACGATATCAGAAAATTATCATGACTCTGTATCTATTCTGTGAAGAGATATGCAGAGTTGTATAGGAAACTCTACAACACTACTTAAACCACAGGGTAATTGCGTAACACACTATCAGTAGGAATGGCTTTCATTTTGACAGTTTAAACGCCATAGCTCGTTCACACAAGTGGCCGCACTGGGTGAGCGGGTGGCCCGCGCGGGGACCGGGGTTCTCAAACTAGTTCGAGCTTTTTTCTAGTAAAAATAAGTGTTCTTCATCCATATTATTATATTGACAAATACTGGACACGCCAACACGCAGAACGCAGCCGCGCTCCACTGCGAACAGGCTTAAAGCACGCGTTCCCGCACCCGCGCCCGCGCTGCCAGTCTGGCCTAGCACTAAGAGTTGTTACCACTAGACCAACGTGGCTTTAACTATACACAATGTCTTCTAAAAACAACATGTATTTTCGTGTCTTAATATCCTGCAGCTAATCTTTTACAAACACTAGAGGTTTGTAAACGGGAACAAAGTGTTTAAACCTTTCGCCACTCTTATCTCCTAGTTTTATTTACTCTAGCTTCTTTATCTACATTGAATGAAGATTTATCGTTATTCTTGGCGGCCATTTGTTTTTGCTTATTTTTTTAAAGCTAGCTTTAAAGATGGCGGCACTCTACCGTTTAGTGTCCAACGACTACATTTTTCTTTGCGTGGCTGTTATTAATTGTACAGGGAAGTAGAAAGATGACTCGCTTTAAAAATTGTTTATATTTTGCTGCTTTGCAAAGTGGTTATTTATTGTTGTTTTTGATTAACTTGGCACTGAACTAAGCATTCAGTTAAACGCTGATAACTGAGAGCAGTGGTGGCGCAGTGGAAACGCCCGCGACTTACGAGTTGTTGGTCGTGGGTCTTCTGCACCATTGATGGTGCAAGTCAATGGTGCATACGGTACAACGGGGTTCGAACACAAGCAGGCCCTTTACTTTGTGTTACCCCTACTCTCAAGACTGTGAGGGAACCGGCATGCCCTAGAACTATAAAATTGATGACGTGACATCCGCCAACCCGCACGGGGCCCGCTTCCTCTCATAGAGAGGAGGCCTGTGTCCCAGCAGTGGGAACATTATAGGCTGATTATGATTCAATTTTACTATACTTTTATTTAGGGAACTTAGTAAAGTAGTTACTTATTACTTTTTTTATGTTTTTAAATCAGTGTTTATTATGGTAGGTATCTTTCCAGTTTACAGACCTAATGCACACTTAAATCAAAGTTGCGGGGTAGTTACGTAACACACTAATGTAGCAATGGCTTTCATTTTGACAGTTCAACATCATTCATTGCGTTATTTACGTTGTTATGAAACGTTTCAAACATGTGAATCAATGGATTAGCAATATCCTTCAAAATGATTTATATTATGATCATATAATTATGTACAGCGATGCCATTCTGTAAAAATCTCACCGTGAAAACTTAGGTGAAGTGAGCGTGGAGTGAGCTGTCAATAGTGTTAATTCCTAGCAAAAACAAACTCACTTCACCTATGATTTCACGGTGAGATTTTTACAGAATCGACCGGCTGATATAAGAATATGTTGTACAAGTATATAAAAAGGAAAGGAATTAATCAAATAATAATAATCTTATTACTTTTAGATGTTATTATAAGTACTACTAGTTTTTTACGTTTTTCATAGTTTTAAATTGTAAGTACCTACCCAAGGTAATTTTAAGACCACGCTATCGCATTAGGTATACACCTGTAATGATAGTTGTAAGGGAGAGTTTAATAAATAAATAAATAACTGAATGTCTGAAAACTTGAGATATTCTTACCACGTCCACTGTCTTAAAAAAAAATCCAAAAATAAATTACATATACACCCGGATACCGTGTGAGTGAAAAGTCGACCTAAACGTGTTAACCCAAGATCCGGTAAGGCTAAAACATTCTATTTATAGACTTTATAAAGACGGCCGGAACCCAAAGAAAACAAAGAAGTGGCAACCATGGCCCTTCACACGTCCGACTCGTGAGGATGGTTGCTTAGGGTTGTCACGCACGGGTAATTGAAATAAAAATTGTTTTCATCACTTCCTTAACTAATTGCCCATGTGACGGTAGAACATGGAGGACTCCTTTATTAAAACATTTGTGAACCACTATACGATTTGATTTGATTAATGATAGTATTGTGGCTCATCTAGGATGGTTTATTTAATTCTAACAGTGTACACTGTACAGCATAGGGTGAGTTGATAATCATTTTTTGGAACCAAGAAAAGATTGTTTGCGGCATCTTTCAAAAGGAAGTAAAAGTCTAAAAACGGTCAACAAAATTTCCTCGTGTAATTTTTTTTTCTCATCTGAAAAGAGTATTTATAAGCTAAGATGTCCGTTATAATCAGCTAAAAGACGTCGACCGTTACATGTAAACATCCTACACAGATAATAATAAACGCGTGAAATAAACAAAATACACTACTATACGATGCTTTTTCTCATAGACGCAAACTATTTAAGAATGTTCTTAAATCCAGCACCAGGACTAGAAATACCGGTATATTTGGGAACCGGTACCATTGGCCTTGGTGTGATGCCGATACTAGAGTAGTATCTGTACTGTAGGTATCCTAACTATATATAATTATATTATATCCATACTAATATTATAAATTCGAAAGTAACTCTGTCTGTCTGTCTGTATGTTACGTTTTCACGCCTAAACCACTGAACGGATTTCGATAAAATTTGGCAGAGAGATAGATTTCATCCCGGGGAAGGACATAGGATAGTTTTATCGACATACCTCGCGGGCGAAGCCGCGGGCGAGCCGTGGGCGAAGCCGCGGGCGAAGCCGCGGGCGAAGCCGCGGGCGAAGCCGCGGGCGAAGCCGCGGGCGGAAGCTAGTTATATTATACATGCGAAAGTAAGTTTGTTTGTTACCTTTTATTTATTTATTTATTAAACTTTATGCACAAGTAAAAACTGTACAAAGGCGGACTTAATGCCTTGGGCATTTTCTACCAGTCTACCTTAGGGTGATGCAGAGACAATACACAGTAGGTGCAATACAGAAAACAGCTTAGAAAATAACTAGAATATAAAAATAAATACTTAGATACATACATACAACAAAATATAATATAATAAAAAATAAAAAAAAAGTTATGAGAGATAAATAAGATAACCTGCAACACCTTAATTTTGAGACGAATCTGCCAACTTCTTGTGAATGTGTTCTCGAGCTTTCATTTTAAATGTGAACTGATTGGTTACCGTCCTGATATTCTGAGGGAGCGCATTCCAAAGGAAAACCGCCTGGACAAAGAAAGAAGACTTTTCACGCCTATCTATATTTTTATCAGTTGTGCCAGCCCTACCGACCGCACGGGATGCGGGTCAAGTGAGTGCCACTCGAGTGTAGAGGGCACACAGCACACATATATTTTGTAATGCAATATCTTCTTTTATCATTCCCTTTTTTCATAATCTGTGCTAGCGATCTTAGTTGAATCTTACTCGATTGAAATCAAAGGCCTTTTCTTGCAAAGAAGGTACAGGCAGTGAAAATCTTGCTCAATGCGTGAGTTTTGGGAGCATTGCAAGTTTAGCTGATAAACGTTGTACAGCGTTTGTATAGTTACACAACGCTTTGTCTTCTTCTTTCGAAAGTCAAATTACTGACGACTGAAAGAGAGAAATCGGTGTGTAACTATTCATGGCAGGACCTCATGTTTAGCGGTATAGCGCTTGCGATAACTAGATTAACGAGGCAGACTATTTTTTTTTATTTTATATTTCTATTCCTGGTGGTTTACACCACTCCTTTTGTTGAGTTTTTTTTTTGCCCACTCCTTTTCTCAGAGAGGCGATCTGAGTGCCAGCTGTGGCAATATTCTAGTTTGATTATGATTGTAAAGAATCTTCATACGTTACCGAACCAATCACGGATAATCACGGATATCGAGGGATATGCCTTGGGGGCGTGGCACATGCCGCCTCGATATTATAAAATTGGTCTTATGTTCGAACGGCGGCTGTACGCTTCATTCAGTCGCTTTGCAACTGCGTACAGTGTACTATTGATGCGTAAAAAAACAAAATGCCGAGTTGTGCAGTAATTATATGTAAACATAGGTCAAATACCATGAAAAAAAAAAATACCATCAACCTGAAGACAAATGGCGTGTCCTACCACCGGTATGTAAACAATTAAGTCACTGTTTTATATTTTGTTGTTGTCTATGGATATCGAGAACCAATGAATTTTAGTTAAGTATTTTCTTCTATTATTTGCAACAAGTAGGTAGGTAAAGTCTGCAGTTAGAAACGACAACCTACTCAACACCTATTTAGACAAAATTTGGTTTAGTTCAAGCCGGCTCTTTACTTTGTGTAAATTATTTCATCACCACTGCTCTCAAAACAGTGAACGAAAACATCGTGAGGAAACCGGCATGTCCTCGGACCAAAAATTCGAAGACATGTAACATCTACACTGTGCCCGCGTGGTTGAGTACGGCCCACTCCCCTCACCGAGAGGCCTGTGTCCCAGTAGTGGGAACATTAAGGGCTGCATAAAATGTATGTACCTATGAGTTTCGTTACTAAAGATAGGTCCCCCACCACCCATAAATCTTTATTAGTATAAATTATTCAAAATCAGTGGACCATTCATAACAGCCCCAAAAATTAATCATTCTAATAATTTGATATTGTGGCTATTCAATCAAGCGAGATTAGATTTGATCCCACGAGTTGATCTTCATAGAATATTCATAACAAACCAAAAACGTATTAATTTGAATAATCCAGAGTCGCTCCAAATTGCGACTATCGTAAAAGTCAAAGTTATTTAAATTTTTCTATGGGCTATGGTTTAGGGCGCGACGGCCGCTTTCCGTCTACTTTTTGCAGCGGTTCGTTGACGCGCGTATGCTTCGCTACTACTCATGCCCTAGTAACTGGTAATTTTATTGTATCTGCACATCGCATTGGATAACTTTTTTTTTTTTTAAAACGTTGCCCCACACTAGGAATTTCTCCTGTATTGTGGGTGCGTTTACAAACATTTAAACTCACATACACAAACAGCCAGACCCGGAACAACTACTTGTAGGTCAAACAAATATTTGTTCCGTGCGGGAATCGAACCCGCGACACGCAGCGCAGCAGTCAATCGCTTAACCACTGCGCCAACCGTGCCGTCAGTTCTTTATAAGTAATATGTGGAAAATGTCTTGTGTTATACATTTACTCACTCAGTAGCTCATATTTTATGTAATATTGATAATGTGTAACCGTTTTACTTTCCCAACAAATAAAAAAAAAGTATAAATACCTATATGTATAAAAATATAAAAATTCCACATAAAATAATAATATGAACCTTTTATTAGAATCTTTCCATCCGTAGTTTCTTTCATGCTATTTATCCACAAACAAAACCCCGTGACACCTGTAGGTAGGCGTGCGAGCGTTACACCATCAGTGTACTTACCAACAGAGCAATTGGGCCGTTCTAGTTTATAATACAAGCCTATGGGCCGTCGCGTCTCGTCGTGACGGAAGGGTAGATGTCGTCGATAGCGATAGCAGTTTTGTGGGGCAAACTGTAACGGAAATTAAATAAATCAAATCATTCAAATCATCATCATAGGCGTGTGGTCAGATAGACCACAGCCTAATAAGTATTGCAGACAAGACGTCTAGTGCAGGCATGGAATTAGTATGTACTATAAAGTAACACATAGTACTTTAAAGTAACACTGTAGCAGATTACCTTCGTCTTCGTTTTAAAGTCTGTTCTAAAAAAAATTAAACGTCATGTAACTGAAAATCAAAAGATCATGTATTATCGTAGTGTATTATAAATTATTGTATTTGTAAGTAAAAAAAATTGTTTTTATTGAAAAAGGCAATACTTAAATAATTAATCAAACAGCCACCGTGATGGGAAACTGTTTACATTATTAATAACTATGTGAATTATTTGTGATCCATCTTAATGTGTATTCAAGGGTAAATAAACATTTTCCTAAACTGTTTATTTTAAGAACAAGTTGACTGCAAACACTGTTTTTGTCGGTAAATACATCTAGCCTCTAGGTTCTAGAAGCTAGATGTAATGATTTTTGGGGTTCCGTAGCCAAATGGCAAAAACGGAACCCTTATGGATTCGTCATGTCTGTCTGTCTGTCTGTCCGTCCGTATGTCACAGCCACTTTTTTTCCGAAACTATATGAACTACACTGTTGAAACTTGGTAAGTAGATGTATTCTGTGAACCGCATTAAGATTTTCACAAAAAAAAATAGAAAAAAACAATAAATTATGGGGGTTCCCCATACTTAGAACTTAAACTAATTTTTTTTTCATTAAACCCATACGTGTGGGGTATCTATGGATAGGTCTACAAAAATGATAGTGAGGTTTCTACATTATCATGTAAACTTCCACCGAAAATTGGTTTGAACGAGATCTAGTAAGTAGCACGCCGGTGAAAATTTAAAAACATATGATGGTACAGAACCCTCGGTGCGCGAATCCAACTCGCTCTTGCCCGGTTTTTTTTAATGTTTTATGAGACCAATGGCGACTTACGAGTTGTAGGTCGTGGGTTCGAACCCAAGCAGGCGCTTCACTTTATGTAAATAATTTTATCACCACCGCTTTCAAAATGGTGAAGGAAAACATCGTGAGAAAACCGGCATGTCCTAGAACCAAAAATTCGAAGACAAGTGACATCTAACAACCCGCACTGGGCCTGCGTGGTAGATAACAGCCCACTCCCTCTCAAAGAGAGGAGGCCTAAGTCCCAGCAGTAGAAACATGATAGGCTGCATTGAAATAATTTTAGAATCATCTCCTTCTTTTGACTCCCTTCATTATTTTGTTTTTTAGCCTTGCAACATGCGCATGCCCTCCTCCGCCACTAGAGATCTACGACTCTCCTCTCAAGCCCCGCTACAGATCTCCGATAGACTGTCTCGGGTATCCTTACAAATGCTGCTGCTGCATCCCACTGAAGGCAGGCGTTGTTGCAATATGCTGTATTTCTTTTGTAAGTACGTTGTTACTTGTTAATCTATTAGAAGGTATCTGTCATTCTTGTTTCGGCACGAGATAAACACGAGAATAGTTCATTTTCGTTTCGTTCATATGGTTTTAGTATTTTTGTCCGTTTGGTGTGCACATGGTCTCTTGTAAAACGTCAAAAGTCCGCACTTGGAGTCTGCCAACGGGCTATGGAACGACATATAGTAGGAGTCAAACTCACAGATTGTATTAAAAACTCTATAGGTACAGAAAGCGTCACTATCTCCTAACCCCTCAAGTTTTAAAATGTTACACTGCTACAACATTGAATTCCTTACGAATAATCTAAAGAATACTTCAAAAAGAGTCCATTGTGTTGACTCGGATTCGAACCATCGCATCACCGAACGTCGTCATACTCATACCGGCAGTTTGACGAACTAGCCAGCGAGCCCATATGAATTGCGATGAAATTGTTATCTACTATCGGCTGAGTCATTATATCTTTAGGTCCCTGTCTAATCGAAAGATGTTATAATTTGAGGGTATCCATTAATTTTACTTACTTACGTTGTCTTTATAAAATTAATCCATACCTTCAAGTTAGAACTTTGTATACGTTCACTTAAAACGGCGAAGAGTAAACGACTACTATTTATCAATTATTTTTTTAAATGATTTCTGATTTTATGAGAACTAAAATAGTTGTTCTGTTTGTTGTAAAATAAGATCATAGTTTTGTTAAATAATAGCAATAATAAATATTAATAAATGATTAATAAAGTATTTTATTTTTCTTGATTTTTTAATTCTTTATAAATAATTACTACTTAAAACAAAATAGAAAAATATATCAAAATAATATAATGAACAATAAGCACATTTCGTGCCTATATAGGATTTGAACTTCCATTCTTATGCACGGTAAGCGGTCTTGAAACCTCCAGTCTATTTAGACGATGAATAAGTTGTCGTAAATGTTAACCCTATTATTGTTGCTTGTCGTCGCAAAAGTATTGTTTTATTGAAAAAAACAATAATAAAAACAGAATTAAAAAAAAAATACTTACTTAAATTTATTTATTCACTAAAACAATACATTATTTAAAATAAAATGTTTTTGCAAAATACAAAAACCAACTTGGGCCTATCACGGATTTGAACGCACATGTCTTTTGGTGGGGTAACTACTTAATGCAGCTGTGTGTACTTCGTTCCAAAACACAAATAGCGGACGCTGGCCGCACAGCTGCTGGACTACAGTGGAACTGGGCTGGCCATATCTGTCGCATATCGGAGCAGGAATATGCAAAAGACACCACTCAGTGGATTCCCAATGGTAGGAAACGACTCCGCGGCAGGCCCAGAAAGAGATGGCGATGGATGAGCTGGACTCCTTCTTAAAGGATTGACTCATAATCGCAGTAGACCGGGAAAAATCCACTCACTGTAGGCAGTGAGACAACACAGGCTTAATAATAATAATAAAATGTCCTTTTGTCTAGATGTATGTTCCGGATTGGCGCAAAAACGGCTGAACTGATTTTGATGAAATTTCAGGATTCACAGATAGGGTTCTTTAGCCCGGTAGTACGGTACCCTGGGATATTATCCGACATCCACACGGGCGATGCCACGGGCAAAAGCTAGTAAATGATAAAGATGTTCATTTCTGTAAATTGAAAATAAAAGAAAATAAGTTTATTTGACCCAGTTTAAGTAATTCACAAAAAAACAATAAAAATAAGAAAAAAAAGAAAACTTAAAATAGTATTGTGTGCCTAACGACTGCGTCAGATAGGTAATTGGTTCAAAAAAACATTAAGGGGCCGTCTCTCAGATGGTTTCGCCGTGCCATCAAATTTTCGCTGTGCCATCTTTTCGCCGTGCCATCAAATTTTCGCCGTGCCATCTTTTCGCCGTGCCATCAAATTTTCGCCGTGCCATCAAATTTTCGCTGTGCCATCTTTTCGCCGTGCCATCAAATTTTCGCAGTGCCATCAAATTTTCGCTGTGCCATCTTTTCGCCGTGCCATCAAATTTTCGCCGTGCCATCAAATTTTTGCCACGATGATATCGCCGTGTGGAGACACGTTCTAAGAGTGTATAGAAATACGTGGCACGATGATAATATCGCCGCGATTCTCTCGCTCGTGGAAACGGCCCCTTACATAAGTCAAAAAACAAATATGTTTTAAAAGTAGACGAGTTCGGTGTTTACAAAGTGACTACTCTGATTAAGGACCTGTAAACATAACAGGTGACCTCAGCCTACACCATCTCTACTCCTACTCGGGCAGCGTTGTATATACGTACCCACATTTCGCCAGTTATATTTAAGTCCCATATAATAGATGGCGAGCCCATTAGCCGTTGGGTTTCCATGTCATTACTGCTAACGAATCAACTAAAAACATTTGGTGTAAAACTTTGTTACTAAACTGCAAAACGGCGGCAGGCGTGTTAATCTATGTACTTACTGCAAGTAACAAATTGAATTTGAAACTTGTACAGATGTAACTTGCTCACATGATGCAACTTGAGAGCGGATAGTCGGGAGCTGTGATCTGATTTAAGAGTGTTTACGCCGTACGGCATTTCATACAAACTTTCTAGCTCTTATTTTTCGAAATGAATGAAAACGGCTTTACGTGCTTTCCGAGGCACGGAGGGGGAGGTATGTAAAGATAGTCACCCATCCACGGACCAACCGCAGCAAACGTAGCTTAACCTGATTGATCGACCTGTGCGGCTGTTATTACTTAGCCACTCACAGCCCTCTAAACTCCTCAATAACATAGAATCTATTGGTCAAATTATCTAAAGACCATTTAGGATAATGTCTGAGGTGGTCTCTTCAGCAAGAAAGACACTACACAGGTTTGAGGACTAAAACCAATATTCACGCTCTAGTATACTCAAAAACACGTAAAAACGATACCTACCCTCAATGTTCCAAGTGAAAAGACGCCATATTTGTTGAATGTAAACAAAACATCTGACGGTTTAGAGCTCAGATTCTCAGGCAGTAGTCATTTGTATGCAAAGAGCAGTTCAGAATTACATAATGTCTGTATGCGCCACCTGACTTGGCACTCGCTGCCTTTTCAACATTTACGTCATCTCTATGAAGATATGGATGGAGAGGATTTTTCTGTGTTTATGTTTATGGTCTTTTACAAGTGAATCATTTGACTAGTAAACACAAACGGAGCTTTGAAGACTAAGATAATGTTTTTAAATATCCACTCAAGCATTGTTGTGTAAAAGTGTCTTGAAGATATAGATTTAATTTTATTACTTCATCATTTCGTTTCATCATTTGCTTCATCATTTCGTTTCATCATTTTCATTTCATCATTTCATTTCACCATTTCGTTTCATCATTTCTTTTCATCATTTCATTTCAGCGTTGAACCTCGACTTGTTGTGACTTAAACAAATAACTTACGGGAGGCGTTTGTCCTACAGGATTAATGAACTCGGCTTACTTACATACCACTGTTCATTATGTAATTGACCAGATTTCTGGTAGATGAACAATATTAAACAGGGTAACTGTTTCATAATCAAAAACATAATTATTTCCTTTATTTCGGTAAATACATATAAATTATATTTTAGAATGTAAAAACATTTAAAAATGTAAAAAAATAGTAGCCCACCGGTATCGGGAACAGGGTCCAAGTTACCGGCGGTCAGGGCTCCAGAGACAGGAACCTCTTTACAATGCGGGAGGTATCCAGAAGTACCTACCGCTTTCTGAATCAAGCCCTTGATCCAGCTACCCAACGAGAGCTTCCCGAGGTGTTCCTGAGGAAGCTCTCGTTGGGTAGCTGGATCAATGGATTGATTCTTGCTATTAACCCATTGGCAGTCACGACTATCGGCACAATTATCGCTGAGTCCACATCCCACATGTCGACAACCTCGCGAGCCAAGTCAAGATAAGTAATTTGTTTATCTTTCTCGGCTTGCACAAGGTTCTCATCATGCGGGACAGTTATGTCAACAATCATTGCGCGCCGCTGATTGATTCACCACTATTTATATTTATTATTATTTTTAAAAGCCTGTGATGTCCCACTGCAGGGCAAAGGCCTCTTCCACTTCTCTCTGTTAAAGCTGCTAAGGACCATTTCTTGTTTAATGAGTCCAGCTCATCCCACCATCACCGTCTGGGCCTGCCGCGATGTCGCTTGCCATCCATCATCATCTTCCATCTTTGCTTCAAATTTTATCCCATTGTTTTCAGATATGGGCCCTGGTGGAGCTAATACGATCAGAAAGAACGATGGCTACGATATTCCCTAATAAAGACAACTTATTTAAATCTGCTAAAATGGTTCACATATTCGTGATAACTGTATACTTGGTGTCCTGTGGTGTGCTCATGCTCGGCATTATAGCTGTGAGTATAAGCTTAATATTTTTC
This sequence comes from Oligia fasciuncula, assembly GCA_963082905.1. Classification (NCBI taxonomy): domain Eukaryota; kingdom Metazoa; phylum Arthropoda; class Insecta; order Lepidoptera; family Noctuidae; genus Oligia; species Oligia fasciuncula. The sequence goes on from OY720409.1 coordinate 13,198,600, forward strand.
TGGGTCTATGTTACCCAGAAGAGCTTTAAGAGTTCAGGGGGGTAACCATACATCAGGGGGATATATATGAGTACCGTACTCAAATACACGAACGACACGTTGTCGACGGTAACCGTCGACGCATGGACGGCGAGTGTCGACGGGTGTCGATGGATGCAGTTGCCTCTGTCGTCGACGCGTGTCGCTTTATCTACTTTATGAAATTCATTAATTCCTTCATTCATTCACTCATTCGCTTTCTGAAAGACAACACACAGCCTAAACCGCTGGTTCTAGAATTCTGAAATTTTACACACGAGATCCTTTTATAACGAAGGACTAAGGAAGGTTTTTCAAAATTTCATCCCCTAAAGGGGTTAAATAGGGGATGAAAGTATGTATAGTTTTTAATTTTTGCCGATTGGAAATCTCATTGGGCGCACGGCTTGTATCTAATATTCCTATTTGATTATTATTTACAGAACAAATTCAAGGTCATCAATGTATATGTCTGGGTCGCATTGATATTCAACTGTATATGCATAGCGGTAGTCTTGATATCGTTTGCATCCCAGGTCACAAGGACACTTACGCCGACTACAAGGATACCTACACTGCTGACATTGGCTGTTCTTTGGCATAGTTGTAAGTACCTTATAAGCCCACGTTCGCACATGTTTTTTTTTTTGCGCGCACTGAAATGTCAACCCTCGACGTTGAGCCGAGCGTTGAGAATCTAACACGTACTTGGACTGAATTGACGAGACATCAAACTGTAGGTGCGTTAGCTCCGAGGGGGCTCCGGATTGGTCTTTTGAGAGGTAACGGTGCCCCCCTTCCATAGTGCAGATGGTGACCACCGGGGTGGTTTTAGTGAAGTAAAAATCCAACACTCCCTGGTTTTATCCCCAAATACCAGGCGGCTTTTGAAGGTTTCCCCCCAAGAACAAAACAAAATAAAAATAAAGGTGCGTTAGCTCGCACTGGTTAAAGCCACGGTTTCCTAGTTATCTATACATATAATAATACTTAACTTGTTTGTTTGTTCACAGTGTTCTTCTATTATATAAGTGTGGTGAACAGTTATAAATATCGTGTTTATGGTGACAGTGTTTTCCATTAAAGAAGTTAATTAGAATTGTTTTTATTTTAATATGATTTTTATTTTTTCGTCAATCCTTCCACAGTTATTTAACCTGCCTACCTGACAGCAACAATCTAATAGCAACCCTATTTGTAACGAGAATAAAAATCGTTATTTTGACAGAGTTGTTGGTGGCAGCAACCAACAGGAACCTTATTGTAATGAAAATAAAGATCTCTTGTGATTTTGACAGAGTTGTTGGTGGCAGCAACCAACAGGAACCTTATTGTAATGAAAATAAAGATCTCTGTGATTTTGACAGAGTTGTTGGTGGCAGCAACCAACAGGAACCTTATTGTAATTGTGGACGACGCGCGCCGTATAGATATATAGCTATAGGTAAATTAGTTACATATTAAGTTAAGTAAGACTCTTAGTGCCATCTGTAGGCAATGCATGATACTTTTAAAAAATAAATCAATGTTGCAAGGTGCGAGTGGTCGGGTCTACAGTAATTTTTTGTTGTTGGCAACTTTGCTTTTCTCTCTGCTAACAAGCACCGCGTCGCTTACATATATTTAATTTATAAAGCATAAGAAGCTGTTTTTTCGAAGCCCTGCAACCACCCGCACCCTCCAAATTTACTCAAGAACCAAGACTGCCTTTCATTTCGCCTCCATCTGTAATAAATGGTCTTCGAGCACGGATGTGATTGTGATGTCTTCCAAACATGAGTTAAAAAAAATGGCGGACCGCTCACAAACGCCGGGAACGCAGACGCGTCGTATGCGAAAAGAACAATTACAGTGTCTTAAATTGGATAGTGCACCAATGAAAATGAACGAACGGGCTCCTTCCCATGGCAGCAATTGTCCCATAACGCCACGGGAACTTACTTATACGACACCGCCGGCGACATTAAAACAGTCACCGCGTGTTACCGTGCCACAATCTACGTGCGCTTCGAAAACAACAGTGCGTTCCATTAAATCAACAGCGTCTTCTATAGCACGGCGTAAACAGCTTGAACTGCATGCTGCTGAGGCAAAGGCGAAAATTCAATTAGAATTGATTGATAAGAAGCTAGAAGCGGACCTTGCCCTTGTCGACGCCAATGACAGAAACCACGACGACATCGAAGGAATTCAGGAACAAGGCACGAACTGTTCGGTATCCCTGCCTGATCAACAAAAAAATGACGATGTGGAGAAGTGGCTGGACTATAGCTGTCCTTCTGCACAGCCTCCTTCAGACCATGGCTGTCATCCTGCACAGCCCCCTCAGGACAGCATGCAACAGCTGGCAATAACTTTAAAAAGTATGATGAAACAGACCGCCACGCAGCACGAGGATCGTCTGCTCAGCCGTCTAGCTACACCGCGCGAACTGCCTATTTTTAGTGGTGACTGTATAGAGTGGCTACATTTTAAAAATGCTTACGAAGACTCGACCCGTGTGTGTCGGTTTAGTGACTCGGAAAACTTGTGCAGACTTCGTCGAGCACTACGAGGTGAGGCCAAAGAAGCTGTTACTGACCTGCTGATCGGCAACACACCGCCGCTGGCAGTACTAAATGCACTGGAACTGAGATTTGGTCGAGCTGACACCATTGTTTACAATCTAACGACCCAGCTGAAAAAGTTACCATCGTTACATAATCATTATCAGAACGAAATAAGCTACTTCGCTGTGAAGGTCAACAATTGCGTGGCAACAATACGCGCCCTAAACCAACATGACTACCTACGAAGCCCTGCGCTCGCTGCAGCCGTTGTATCTAAATTGCCGAGCACGCTGATAGGTAAATGGACAGATTTCGCATATAGTCATCAAGGAGATGGCACATCGAAGCTGGAGTTGCTAGCTACATTTTTGAAAACTGAGGCAGAGATGATATCAGTCGTCGGATGTATTCTGCCACGAGAAATAAAGAAAACGACTGATACAGGCAACAGTCGAACAGCTGATGACAAGACTCGACACCGCTCTGTGTTTACTTCGGTCGCTGTTGAAGACACGAAATGTTTGTTTTGTGAGAAAGGGATTCACACAATACCAGAATGTCGTGTATTCAAACGTGCGATGAGAAGAGACAGATGGAGATTCGTCAAAAAGCACAGACTATGCTATTGTTGTTTATCAACTAAACAGCACAGTAGCAAAGAGTGCCCTGCGCCTGTATGTGACGTCAATAGCTGTGGTATGGCTCATCACCGCCTTCTGCACTGGTCGAAAACTACAACGACGTCACAGTCAGCTGATGCGCTACAGAAAACCAGAGATAGCTCGGAACAAGATTTACCTACTACGTCCGATGCTTCGGTAACGCACGTCGCACGCGACGATGACGTCATTCAAGCATCTACGAGCTCGACGACAGACGACTTCGCGCTGCTAAAAGTAATTCCCGTAAAAGTGCGCGGACCTAAAGGTGTAGTGAGTACCTACGCGTTATTGGACGACGGAGCTGCAGTGTCAATAATCGACTCGGAACTATCGGACAATTTAGGTTTAAAAAGTGAAAGTTCGTGCCCTATAAAGTTTACTGACGCGTTCGGCTTAGAACTTTATCAATCGGAAGTGCCAAAAGTGAAACTACAAATTTGTGGACAGGACAATGCTTTCTATGACATTAAGTTACGGAAATGTGATAAGTTAAAATTAAGTGCTCAAAATATGTCACTTGTAAACAAAGTTGAATGTAACCACTTAGCTCATTTGGTTTTGGACTGGAAGGGGCTGGCATCAACATCAACGGCGAGTACATAACTCACCTTCGGTTTGCCGACGATATCGTAGTCATGGCTGAGACTATGGAGGACCTCAGTACAATGCTCGATGACCTCAGTAGAGCCTCCGAAAGAGTGGGTCTTAAAATGAACATGGACAAAACGAAGGTCATGTCAAATGCCCATGTAACACCCACTCCCATAAAGATCGGAGACGCTACACTCGAAGTCGTGGACGAGTATGTTTACCTCGGACAAACTGTCCAGTTAGGTAGGTCTAACTTCGAGAAAGAGGTCAATCGTCGAATCCGACTCGGCTGGGCAGCGTTCGGGAAGCTACGCAATATCTTCTCGTCCCACATACCGCAGTGTCTCAAGACAAAAGTCTTTGACCAGTGCGTGTTGCCAGTGATGACTTATGGCACTGAAACGTGGTCGCTCACAATGGGCCTTATAAGAAGGCTAAAAGTCACCCAAAGGGCAATGGAGAGGGCTATGCTTGGAGTTTCCCTGCGTGATCGAATCAGGAATGAGGAGATCCGCAGGAGAACCAAGGTAACCGACATAGCCCGCAGAATTGCCAAACTTAAGTGGCAGTGGGCAGGGCACATTGCTCGCAGAACAGATGGCCGATGGGGCCGAAAGGTTCTGGAGTGGCGACCACGTACCGGAAGACGTAGCGTTGGAAGGCCTCCCACAAGGTGGACCGACGACCTTGTGAAGGCCGCAGGAACCCGTTGGATGCGAGAAGCACAGAACCGGTCGAAGTGGAAGTGCTTGGGGGAGGCCTATGTCCAGCAGTGGACGTCTTTTGGCTGAAATGATGATGATGATGATGACTTAGCTCATATAAAACCATTAATTGACGCGCAAAGTGTAGTGCCGCGTATATTGTTAGGTCAGGACAATTATTATATTATAGCTCCGCTCGAGATTGTTGACGGGGGACGGAGCTCGCTGTATGGATCACGCTGCAGGCTGGGATGGACCATCCACGGCTACTACAAAGGTCGTACTCACTCTTCGGTAAGTGAACTTAATGTCTTCCATCTCGCTCGCTCTTCTGATAGTGATAGCACGCATGTAATTTGTGAACTTAATGACCTTATCAAAAATTCATTTAATCTCGATTCCATTGGAATATCGACCTTATGTCGTGAGAATAAAGATCATGTCAGAGCTATTGATATTGTTGATAAAACTGCACGTCAATTAGAAGCTCAGTGGGAGGTAGGTCTACCTTTTAAAAAAGATAATTTCGATATGCCCGACTCGTACAGTAATGCTTTATCACGTCAACAAATGTTGTTACGCAAATTTCATAAAGATAGTGAGTACGCGAGTAGGTATAAACAGGAAATTTCCAAGTTATTTGACAATGGTTATGCACGAGAATTACAGAACGATGAATTACTCTCCGCTAGTCACGTATGGTATCTGCCGCACTTCGGTGTGCAAAATGTAAACAAACCAGGAAAACTGAGGTTGGTATGGGATGCTGCCGCGAAGGTTAATAATGTTTGTTTAAATGATTATTTATTGACTGGACCTGATTTGTACAATTCTTTGTTCGGAATTATGCTTAGATTTCGCGAAAATCAGTTCGTAATCGTAGGCGATATTCGTGATATGTTTTTACGGATAAAGATACGGCCAGAAGACCAACATGTATTTAGATTCTTGTGGCAAGAGTCTACAGGCAGTACGATTAAGCATTGTGTCATGCAAAGCCTTATCTTTGGCGGCACGATGTCCCCTTTTATTGCGCAGCATATAAGAAATAAAAATGCACTAAAATACAAACATATTAATTCTGAGGCCGCGGACGTAATAATAAAAGATCATTACATGGATGACTGTTTACATTCAAATAGCGACGAGAGTAACGCGATTAAATTAGTGAACGATATAACTTGCATTCATAGGAAAGGTGGATTCGAGATAAGAGGTTGGTCGAGTAATAGCAAACGAGTTTTAGATTCTATACCTACGGACGCGTTAGCTCACAGCGCTATACAGTTCAAAGATGGCGTAAACAACACAACTGAGCGCACTTTAGGATTAACATGGCATCACGCGGATGATTCGTTCGGTTTTAGGATTAATTTGACTCGTATACCTAAAGATATTTTAGAAGGAACCGTACCACCTACGAAAGCCAAAATGCTTAGCATTATTATGTCAGTTTATGACATTCACGGATTTTTATCACCGTTTCTTATAAAAAGTAAAATCATTTTACAAGACGTATATAGATCTAGTGTTGACTGGAAGTGCCAGATTCAACCTGCCGAACAGATCAAGTGGGTGAAATGGCTTGATGAATTAAAACAATTAGAATTGTTACGAATACCGCGTTGGTATTTTAATGCAGGTACGTGGATTCAGTGCTACTCAAATACTGTAGGTACACAAGACGTCAACACGATTATAGATACACAGATGCATATATTTTGTGACGCTTCCATTAAAGCTTATGCCGCGGTTATTTATTGGCGTTTGACTCGGTTAGACGGAAACGTTCTCGTGTGTTTTGCAGCCGCGAAGAGCAGAGTGACCCCACTCCGACCAATATCTATACCTAGGTTAGAATTACAAGGCGCACTGATAGCTTCACGTCTTGCTGATATTGTTCAGCGAGAACATTCAAGTTTAAAGAGCGATAAGCGCTTCTTTTGGACTGATTCACACACGGTCCTCCAATGGATTCGTAGTGACCCTCGGAACTATAAACCGTTCGTTGCTCATCGTCTAGGTGAAATTGACGAACTAACTAAAATAACGGAATGGCGGTACGTACCGACCAAACTAAATGTAGCGGATATAGCTACCAAAGAAGAAGCGCCACCACTTACATACGACAATGTTTGGTTTCACGGTCCTGGATTCTTACGGCAGCCAGAGAATACATGGCCTAAGGATCTCAGGCCTACCAAGTCATCAGATGATGCGGTATGTGAGTTAAGGAGCATTAACGTGATGACGTCACAGGTTATTCAACATTCATTACCTAATGAAGACGATTTTTCGTCTTGGACGCGACTCGTTCGAGTTACCGCTCGCGTATTATTATTTACAAAACGCTGTCGACGTATTGACACTCAACTTAATGTTGAACTATTGTACGAAGCGGAATTGCTTTTAATTAAAAAATGTCAACAAGACTCGTTCGCGCAAGACATTGAACTACTTAAACAAAATAAGCCCGTAACGTCTTCTAGTCGTCTGTTATGTCTGACGCCCTATATGGACTCTGAAGGTATTTTGCGAGTTCAAGGTCGCATTGACAAAGTTCAAGGTGTTGAACGGTCAACAATGAGACCCGCTATACTTGATGGTCAGCACAAGTTGACACGACTGTTGGTAGAATACTACCACAGGAAAGCGCTTCATGGAGCGCACGAACTGGTCGTAAATGAATTACGGCAGCGATACTGGATCATAAAAATTCGGCCGACCGTACGCGCCGTAGCTTCGCGTTGTTTATTCTGCCGCTACCGTCGCGCCGCGCCGCAGCCGCAGCGCATGGCTGACCTACCCGCCGCGCGCTTGCAGCACCACCGCAGACCTTTTACATTTACGGGCATCGACTTCTTCGGCCCCATGGAGGTTACAATAGGCCGAAGGAGAGAAAAGAGATACGGTGTTATTTTTACTTGTTTGACGATACGCGCAATTCATTTAGAGTTAACCGATAATTTAACAGCTGACTCAGCGATTATGGCGCTTAGGCGGATGATATCTCGTCGCGGTACGCCCAGCGTTATTTACTCTGATAATGGGACAAACCTAAAAGGTGCCGATAATGAATTAAAACGTAGTTTATTAGAACTCAATCGTACTAAACTTCAGGAAGACGGCACTGTAAAAGGTATAGAGTGGAGATTTATTCCTCCTGGTGCGCCTGAGATGGGAGGCGCCTGGGAACGAATGATACGGACGGTGAAGACTGCATTGAAGGTCGTACTTAAGGAACGCGCTCCACGTGCGGAGACGTTAGCTACATTGTTTGCGGAAGTAGAAGCATTGGTAAATAGTCGTCCTATAACTTATGTATCTTGTGACCCTAACTTTCCTGAAGCCCTAACACCAAATCATTTTTTGATAGGTACGTCGTCTAACAGTCCCGCTTTCGGTATCTATAATAATGACGACCTATGTTTACGTAAGCAATGGCGCATAGCGCAATGTTTAACTGATGCTTTCTGGAGGCGGTGGATAAAGGAGTATTTACCTACTTTGCTACCTAGATATAAGTGGAATAAAGAGCAAAGAGCGTTGCGAAATGGAGACTATGTTCTTTTAGTTGAACAAAATTTAGAGCGAGGTTCTTGGCGCCACGGAGTGGTGAGTGCGACTCATGGCGGCGATGATGGTCGCACCAGAGTGGTCGATGTGCGCACACGTACTGGTGTGGTTCGGCGTCCGGTGACGCGCGTCGCCCTACTCTTTCCAGCGGAATGTTAGTGCTGAACTGAACATGTTGTTTTTCCTTTTAATTTTTTGTCTGTATTTAGCTGCTACTTAATTATTTTGTTTATTTTTGCTTAAGTCAACTCAGCTCAGCACTAGGGGGCGGATTGTGGACGACGCGCGCCGTATAGATATATAGCTATAGGTAAATTAGTTACATATTAAGTTAAGTAAGACTCTTAGTGCCATCTGTAGGCAATGCATGATACTTTTAAAAAATAAATCAATGTTGCAAGGTGCGAGTGGTCGGGTCTACAGTAATTTTTTGTTGTTGGCAACTTTGCTTTTCTCTCTGCTAACAAGCACCGCGTCGCTTACATATATTTAATTTATAAAGCATAAGAAGCTGTTTTTTCGAAGCCCTGCAACCACCCGCACCCTCCAAATTTACTCAAGAACCAAGACTGCCTTTCATTTCGCCTCCATCTGTAATAGTAATGAAAATAAAGATCTCTGTGATTTTGACAGAGTTGTTGGTGGCAGCAACCAACAGGAACCTTATTGTAATGAAAATAAAGATCTCTTGTGATTTTGACAGAGTTGTTGGTGGCAGCAACCAACAGGAACCTTATTGTAATGAAAATATAGATCTCTGTGATTTTGACAGAGTTGTTGGTGGCAGCAACCAACAGGAACCTTATTGTAATGAAAATAAAGATCTCTGTGATTTTGACAGAGTTGTTGGTGGCAGCAACCAACAGGAACCTTATTGTAATGAAAATAAAGATCTCTGTGATTTTGACAGAGTTGTTGGTGGCAGCAACCAACAGGAACCTTATTGTAATGAAAATAAAGATCTCTGTGATTTTGATAGAGTTGTTGGTGGCAGCAACCAACAGGAACCTTATTGTAATGAAAATAAAGATCTCTGTGATTTTGACAGAGTTGTTGGTGGCAGCAACCAACAGGAACCTTATTGTAATGAAAATAAAGATCTCTGTGATTTTGACAGAGTTGTTGGTGGCAGCAACCAACAAGAACCTTATTGTAATGAAAATAAAGATCTCAGTGATTTTGACAGAGTTATATAGACTTGATTGTAACTATTAGGTACCTATTATTATTATAATTTTTACTACTTACCCACTAAACTAATATCATCTGACGTAAATGTGACTATCTGTGTTATTGTATTGTACTTATTTTGTTTATTACCGTTAATTGGACATCTTAACGACATCTTGACCACTATTTCTATTGGATTATTTGTTTTTAAATTGTAATTTGTTTGACTCAATGTATGTTAATTATTCAATTTATGTTGTTATGACCACAAACTCAGCAGCAAACCAACATTATTTTGCAGCGCCCTGACAGGGTTCATGTACAAAAACCGATTCTTAGAAATTATTCTGTAAAATGTGTGATGTACATGAGAGCATATAAATAAATAAATAAATAAATATATGCATGCCTCTTTATCCGAGTTGGCAACGACGTATTGTCATTCACAAGATTTGGCGGGCTGAAACTTTTCAAGACCCTTTCTTACTGCATAGCTCAATTAAATGAAATGACAAATATCTTTGCAACAAAGCCTTTTTAAGTACTACTTCCTGTGTTAGATTTAATTTGTAAAAGTTATAGCGTTTGACAAAGTTTATGGATAACGTGAAGAACACGGTGTATATGTTACGGCTAATGACCGAAGTGCGGCTAAACCTAGTTTTAACCAAACCTAACCTCGGGGTGCCCTTCGCTCGCTCTTGCATCCTACGTCGACGGTGCCCCGCTTGGCGGGGCTCCTATTTCTGTGTAAGGGGTTTAAAGGAACCTAACCAAACCGAACCTCGGGGTGCCCTTCGCTCGCTCTTGCATCCTATGTCGCCTCCCGAAATACTCACGAACCGCATGTGGCCGGCTAAAGCTCGGTGTAGCAGCACTTTGGCCGGCTAAAAGTAGGTGTAGGCGCACTTCGTCCGGCTAAAATTAGATGTCGCCGCACTTCGGCTATTAGCCGTGACATATACATAAAACAAATTCGGGTCGGCGCGGCCAACTAGTACCGCGCGGACTATAGTTACACCATTTCTAAGTCAAGAACGATTGGACTGATTTTTATGATCTTTGATTTGTTGGATTTGTCTCGACTCGGAATAGCAGAATAACTATTAAAGTATGGTCAAAATTCACAAAAAAAAAAAATGAGGATAATTCATTTTCTCATACATTTTGTATGGAACGGCTTTTTTGATGATATTTCGAGAACGGATTCACTGATTTCGATGGCGGTACGAAGATCGTCGGGTCAGCTAGTATTTATAAGTAGAAGAATATAATATTATACAATGTGGGATCGTTCAGAGGCAAAATGTCCAATTCTCAAAATGTCCAACGGTGTCAAAATGTCCAATTCTGAAAATGTCCAATAGTCAAAATGTCCAATGGTCAAAATGTCCCACACCCAAAATGTCCAATCATTGAGAATGTAGCTTTGTTTATAACCTATAATAATTATGTAAATTATTAATAGTGCTACGAATTGGCTACGCCGTGGCCGATATGCGCTACGAGGTCTCTACGCCAGCTACGTCGTCATAGAAGACCGTTCGCTGTACGGTCAGCATTGAAAGTCGATGTAAAATCTAAATTGAAGCAAAATTATTCTTAAATCTGGGGCCTATTTAATAGAACTGACAGGTGTCAGGCGAACATCCGACAATTTAATAACATTTTCTGCTTTATTATTGAAAATGTGACAATTTTGGTCATTTTTTGATAAGGATGTTAAACTGTAATTTTTTTTCTGTTATAATATATTCGGAATTAAATGTTTACGATAAAACCATTTACACTGGATAAACTTCCTAAAGTAAATTAACTAACAAACTATTGAAATTAAAGTAAATATAATATCCTAAACTAAACTAACTAACAACCTACCCAAACTAACTAGGATATTCTCACAATATTTGTGTTTGGTTTTATTATGTGAATTGTTTTCGATTTTATGTATTTTTTTGTCTCCTTTACTCTTTCACACGCTGTCTCTCTCTATTTATTGTCCTATCGCAGGTATGCTGGAAGAGATTTCGTATGAAATAAGCATCACCTTTGTACCAATTTTTAACACGCTTTTATTAGGTCGACCTGTATGTAACTATTTAATGGAATCTAAGGTAACTAATTTAACCATCTTCCAAGGGTCGTAGCGTAATGAAAATTGGCAGCTGTATGTAGTTCTGATGACAATACAATAATATGGTACTGTCGAACTGATCTGATGATGGAGCCGGAAGATATGAACTGGAACTTCATGATGGAAAATCGTATCATGGCTGTTTTGGATTTCTTAGAAAAGTCTTGTAATGAACTTTGACCACAATTAGTTTTTTGTTCTTACGTGCATTTATAAAAGCGATGTCAAGCGCCTTAAGTAAATACTTAGTAGTAGGCTACTCGATGTACAGACGCCAGCACATCAAGCTACCCGAAACTGTCAAATTTTCCCAATCAACTTTGAACCTTATCTTTTAGCGATAAAGTTTAAAATCTATTAAAGATATTTGACAGATTGTAGTAGCTTGATGTGCTGGCGACTGTACTTTATACATCGAGTACAACGAACGCCTTCTTAGAGAACAACTTGAATAAGTAAAATATATTGTAGAGGGTGAAAGTTTTTCCATGTCATTCTGTAAATGTGGGTAGATTGAAATATGTTGGGTTTGTATATTTAGGTCTTTGGGTGTGTGTGTGGGAATATTATAGGCATTTAGCCGCCAGTATAGTAGTTTATAGTCACTCATCATCATCTGCCTAGCCTTTTCCTAACTATATTGGGGTCGGCTTCCAGTCTAACCGGATGCAGTTAAATACCAGTATTTTACATAGAGCGACTGCCTATCTGACCTCCACAACCCAGTTACTGGGTAATATGATACCCCTTGGTAAGACTGGTTGTCAGACTTTCGGGCTTCTGACGACCCGTAACGACTGTCAAAGATCCACGAATAACAACAGATTACCAAAGTATGCAGAAGGTATTTTAATGTACAAGTATTTACGCAAACAAAGTCCGATAGCACGGCAATCCGTGAGCGTCAAGATGGCGGGATCAAGTCCCCAATTTAAAATTTATCACATTTAAGTGTTAGTACTACATAAGATTTATTTACGAGAAGTAGAAATGATAATCGACCACTATCCGAGCCTTATAACTGTTCACAACACTTATGAAGTAGAAGTAAACTGTGAACAAAGAAACATTAGATAATTAAGTTATCACACAAAAAATACATAAATCCCGCCTTATTCCCCATATGCGAAAAAATCCCAAACTCCTATTTTTTTTACGAAAAACCCAAAAAGATTGCTCGACCCGGGTTCAAGTAGTCGCAATTACGGCCACCAGACCTTTACATACAAGTCTCATACATACATAATAAGTCTATAATGTTCCCACTGCTGGGACACAGGCCTCCACTCTGCGAGAGAGAGGAGCCCCAGTGCGGGTAGGTGAATATGACTTCAGTATCTATGGCTATTAGAAACTGGGCATCAAGTAACTAAAATAAGAATAGCTGAGCGAAGAATAGCTGTTTTAATAGTGGTACTCGTGCATAACAAACTGGGATCGTACTAGATATGTTATAAAATCTCACAAGAAGCTCTGCCCCTTTTGACTTCACCCACAGAAAGATACAGGTTTCATCATTTGCCTAGCCTTAACCCAACTACTGGGATGCATGAAGAAGCCTCCTCGTGTAGCGCAGCTTGTTCCGCCAGTTACTCAACTGAACCGAGCGTTCGGTGCATCCTGGACAGTCACACCCAACACCTTATTTGACCGACCAATTCTTCCATTGCGGTGGTAGGGCCAACGCCTGCCTGGTTTGCGACCACTCCCACCGTAGTCCGGCGTCAAGCAGCCTGGTGTGTTTCGATGATGCGTGGGAGTTCCAGTGCCGTAGGCATCTTCTGGGCACGCTCGTTCTATCATAGACATCATCCATCGCTTTCCATTAGGCGTGATCGAGTTCAAGAGCGGGGGGGGCCATTCAGCAATAAAAATAAAATATGTTGGAGTTGGCAGGCTAACTAGATGCAGCTGAATACCAGGATTATACATGGAGAGAATGCCTATCTGATCTCCATACTTAATCTCCGCAACCTAGTTACTGGGCAAAGCTATTTAATATAACTAGGTAACACGGTTTCCCCGCTTAATTGTCTGACTTTCGAGATTCTAAATAAACTGATACATGGATATTTTGGCGCTCGAATGACATTGACAAGGTGGCGCTGTTGGTAAAATGTTTTGTGTTTTTGTGAAAAAAACATTCAAAAAACAACATGGCGGCGTTAGTTCCGATTTTGGCCGTGCGCCAAAAAAACCTTGTAGCGACTGTCAGAGATCTACGAATGGCAGTTAAGATCTATAGCTTAAGTGCTCATACACACGAGCGGGACGCGTCAACGGCAGAGGCAACTGCAGCCGTCGACGCTCGTCGACGGCCGCCACCGACATCTCTACAGCGGCCAAAGACGCGCGCCGCTAGTGTATATGAGCACTTACTTCGCTTATTCTACGCATTCTCATCTCCAGCAACGCAACTTGGGAACATATTGGTACGATTCAGACCAACCGGCTCGCGTCGCGCCGCATCGGAACGGAGCCGTACGCGTGCCGCGGCAGCCGAACGTGTGCCGCGGCAGCCGAACGCGTCCATCGGAGCCGTACCGCTACGGCGGCATGCGTACGGCTGCCGCGGTAGCCGTACGCGTGCCAGTTACAATCATTATGTCTGAACTAAAGAAATTATTTATTCTTCCGTATCCATTTTTGACTTGTAACTGTCGCTTGAAGAACACAACTTGAATGATTCGCTAGTTGCTGCACCGTAATCTCCGTTCGTATTCCACGACGCACGGACGACCGGCTCCGAACGGACCCGACGGCAGCCGATTCGATGCCGACGGCGCCGTTCGGAGCCGGTCGGGGCCGGTTGGCCGTTGCGACAGCCGAATGCATTCTGCGACACGTCGCGGGATGCCGACGGAGGTAACTATGCGTAAGTTGCATGCAAATATGAACTGTAATTACTGTTGATACATTTCAATGTTCTTTACCGCATTGTAAAATGCCGCCCGGCCCGGCCCGATGCAAGCCGGTTGGTCTGAATCGTACCATTATGTTTTTTCCTTAGTCGTATAAGTTTACCACGCTGCCCAACCCAACTGGATCCTTCTGGCAGCTTCTTTCTCGAAGTAGTGATGAAGCGGCTGAATTTTTGAAGTGAAAACTTCTTTAGGCGCGTTGAGTTTTTTTTTGAGATGGGAAAAAACAATTGAACTCGCGACACTGTTACCGACACCGCGCTACATTCGGATGTGTTTGGCTGTCCTCGGGATGTACACATACATAACATACATAATCAGCCTATAATGTTCCCACTGCTGGGACACAGGCCTCCTCTTTGTGAGAGGGAGTGGGCCGTAATCCACCACGCGGGCCCAGTGCGGGTTGGCAGATGTCTATGTTCTATGTTATGGGTTTGGTTTCCGCACTTAGTCCTTCAGTGGACCATTGTGCGTGTTGGCAGATGTCACATGTCTTCGAATTTGCTCGGGATGTACTCGGTTTTAAATCCGATTTGTCAGTGAGTGATGGCAAAGTATTATGTTTGTGTTTTGTTTTCACTTCTGTTGGCACTCCCGGATTGCCACTGTTTTTTTTAAGAAAATGGGCACCTGGAATTCCCAAATTATTTTAAACTAGCTGCTGCCCGCGACGTCGTCTGCGTGAAGGCTCTACAGCACCAAAAATACCTAAGATGCCAGTGTCGCTATAGCATTATAAAGTAAACAACTTTTAAAATAGCATTAAAATATAAGTTTTTTTTTGCAAGCGAAGCAAGTGAAGAGAGTTATATGGGAATCCTGCTGAGTTCAGTCATAAGAGGTGACTGAAGGAAATAGAGGAAATAATGCAGGAATACATTCCAGGACACAAAAGAGTAAAAATACGTTCAAAGGTATCATATATACCTTACAACACTTCCCTATAAACTACGTTGGTAGTTATGCTGCCAGGAGCCAAAATGTGTGATGACGCGGGAGCAAGCGACGACGTACAGTTGCCCGTGTGAGAAGAAACTCGTCCTGACGTCGACACCCACTGCCCTCAGTGTCTGCCCCTGCGACTTATTGATGGTCATCGCAAAGCAAACACTCACGGGGAGCTGTACGCGCTTGAACTGGAACGGGAAGTTATGAGGTATGAGGGGAATGCGTGGTATAAATACTGCCTCGCCGACGCCATAACCCGTAAGAATTTCCGCCTCAATGGTGTGTCTGTGGAGCGAGATGACTTTAAGGCGGGTCCCGTTACACAACTTCGGAGGAGATAGGTTCCGAAGAAGCATAACCGGGACACCGCTTCAGCTTGAATGCGCTGGAAGTCCACTTGCTGACAGGGAGTTCAGAAATTCCACGGGATAATGTGTGGCGTCATCTTGCTTGACAACAGTGTTTATCGAGGTGTAGACCACTTCATTCCCCTCAATTTCCGAGAGAATGCATTCGTTAATTGCTGCAGCCTGATCATTTTTGGGCGTCAAAATGGCCCGCTCACACACCCAAGAATTCTGCTGGTGCGGTATACGACTAAATGTCCCCGTAGACACAGCGAATGAGTTCTTCTAAGCTGGAAACCACTCTACCGAGAGACTCTGGAAGTACCAGCTGTCTACCTCTCTCTTCTGGTAGAGTGCCTTCGCCAAGACTTAGAAGGACATCGGAGAATTCTTGAGCGCGTGCATTGCCGCCGAGCCGAGCTCTCATATTAATGGTCAAGCGCAGCGTACGAACTCGTGACCACAACGAAGATCGTTTCAACGAAGCATTCACCTCGTCAGCCCTCGATCCTCGGCCATCGTACACTCATCCCATACGATCAGAGAGTAATCCTTGAGCACGTGTCCCTTATCGCTGTTACGTGACACACCACAAACAGGTGTTTCGGCGCTCTCTAAATCGATGGGAATTTTAAACATGGCATGTGCTGTCTTGCAGTCCCGGAAGCAGTGTGGCAGCGATTCCCGACGACGCTACAGTAAACCTTGTAACCTTGCCTCCTGACCTCTGCAAGTATGCCAGTGGTAACAAATGTTTTTCTTGTACCACCAGGAGCATCCAAGAAAAACATTTTACCCTGGTTTTGCCAAACGCTTTCAAGGACGGTGTCATAAATTTGTTTTTGCTCTGTAGAGAACAAAGCGACATGGTCATTTCGTATGGTGGTCATTTCGTCGTCTCCGACTTCCGACTCGTAGAAAATCTTCAGACAGATGATGGCGATACTTCTCCCACAAAGCTACCGGGTTCGCGACTCCCCAAAACACCAAGATGACGGCAAACAGATGACGCATGCGGCTGGGACTGTCACTGACGCTCGCCTCCGCGAGGGTGTCAGCCCAATTTTGGTCACCGTCGAGAAGGTGACGTGCTACGCAGGCTGCGCGGTAAGTGGGAAACTCCACGCCATCAAATGTCCTCAGAAAGGCGAAAGACTTTGCCTCGGACAGTGTGAAGTAACAAACGCAGAAAATCGCATTCGCCATTATTCGGATGCACGGTATAATTTAAGTTTAATAATTAGGTATACGACATGAAAATATATTAACTACCAAGCAATAATCACACAGATAAATACCGAACAAAAGTATTAACAGTCAATGTTTATTTTGTACTAACAACATGAAATTGATGAAGAAATGATCATCATCAATGAACATAACTTTTTTGTAATACTTAACACCGCATTTTTTTTAAATTGTCTTCCTCAACTCTGCTCAAGATTTTGAGGGTTTTGTTGGAACTTGAATTTGTCAAAACGAACTATACGATACAACTTTTATGAAGAAAATGCACATTACCATCTATGAATTTTAAGAATAACTAACTACTAACCTCACCAACATGATCAAATTTAAATTATTAATTTCCAAAAAGTGTTGACATGTAACTTGATTTGATTTTTATGAAATCTCATAGATGGCGCTGCTTCAAAATTGTCTTATACTACTAACATTCATTAAACTATGTTTCTCTGCCCAAGTTACTTTAATGGCGTAAAAGTTTTTATAGTGTAAAGCTAGATAATAGCATGACTTACTCAAAAACAACATTTAAATATGCGTCGTTAGATTACACGCTGTCACAGAATGCGTAAGAAAATTAAAGATTCACAGCTCCTCCTCGTAGGTGATAGCGTGATAATATGTAGCCTATATGTTGACCCGACCTCTTAGTAATATTCATGCAAAATTTGAAGTAAATCCATGCAGTACTTTTTGAGTTTAGCCCGGACATATATACAGACAAACAGACAAAAATTCTAAAAACTATATTTTTGGCTTCGATATCGATTGTAGATCACGCCCCAAGTATTTTTTTTATATATTCTATGTACAGTTTTGCCTTTCCTACGATTTTATTATATACGATTTTATTTTAAATGTGTTTATATTATTTATTTAAACATTATCATTATTTATTTTTTTAAATAACACAGACATAAGTATCAGAATTATTTCGTCATGAAGGCAAGCCTTTACGACGTGATTAAACACATAATAATGTTTTAAAGATAACAATATGATTTCGTTAGTACTATATCACGCCAATAGATGTCGTTACATGTTTCCACTTATTGCAATAAAAATTGTTAAAGAATGCTTTAAATTGATTATATATTTTGATAGACTGAAGCGATTGCGATGAAACAAAGACTAATCACTGCTCCGAGTTCTAGACTATATTTGAGTATAAATATGAACCATATTGGTTTGGTACTTTTTACGTTGAGCCTGTTCAAAATCTGTCACATCCAAACAGACAAACAGACAAAAATTCAAAAAATTGAAGAAATGGCATCTGTTGGTTATCCTATAACAGCCCAACTATTTTTTTTATTTTTATTTTCAATGTACAGAAACGCCTCGTCTACAGATTTATTATATGTATAGATATAGATAGAAAATGTGACAATTTTGGTCAGTTTTTGATAAGGATGTTAAACTGTAATTTTTTTTCTGTTATAATATATTCGGAATTAAATGTTTACGATAAAACCATTTACACTGGATAAACTTCCTAAAGTAAATTAACTAACAAACTATTGAAATTAAAGTAAATATAATATCCTAAACTAAACTAACTAACAACCTACCCAAACTAACTAGGATATTCTCACAATATTTGTGTTTGGTTTTATTATGTGAATTGTTTTCGATTTTATGTATTTTTTTGTCTCCTTTACTCTTTCACACGCTGTCTCTCTCTATTTATTGTCCTATCGCAGGTATGCTGGAAGAGATTTCGTATGAAATAAGCATCACCTTTGTACCAATTTTTAACACGCTTTTATTAGGTCGACCTGTATGTAACTATTTAATGGAATCTAAGGTAACTAATTTAACCATCTTCCAAGGGTCGTAGCGTAATGAAAATTGGCAGCTGTATGTAGTTCTGATGACAATACAATAATATGGTACTGTCGAACTGATCTGATGATGGAGCCGGAAGATATGAACTGGAACTTCATGATGGAAAATCGTATCATGGCTGTTTTGGATTTCTTAGAAAAGTCTTGTAATGAACTTTGACCACAATTAGTTTTTTGTTCTTACGTGCATTTATAAAAGCGATGTCAAGCGCCTTAAGTAAATACTTAGTAGTAGGCTACTCGATGTACAGACGCCAGCACATCAAGCTACCCGAAACTGTCAAATTTTCCCAATCAACTTTGAACCTTATCTTTTAGCGATAAAGTTTAAAATCTATTAAAGATATTTGACAGATTGTAGTAGCTTGATGTGCTGGCGACTGTACTTTATACATCGAGTACAACGAACGCCTTCTTAGAGAACAACTTGAATAAGTAAAATATATTGTAGAGGGTGAAAGTTTTTCCATGTCATTCTGTAAATGTGGGTAGATTGAAATATGTTGGGTTTGTATATTTAGGTCTTTGGGTGTGTGTGTGGGAATATTATAGGCATTTAGCCGCCAGTATAGTAGTTTATAGTCACTCATCATCATCTGCCTAGCCTTTTCCTAACTATATTGGGGTCGGCTTCCAGTCTAACCGGATGCAGTTAAATACCAGTATTTTACATAGAGCGACTGCCTATCTGACCTCCACAACCTAGTTACTGGGTAATATGATACCCCTTGGTAAGACTGGTTGTCAGACTTTCGGGCTTCTGACGACCCGTAACGACTGTCAAAGATCCACGAATAACAACAGATTACCAAAGTATGCAGAAGGTATTTTAATGTACAAGTATTTACGCAAACAAAGTCCGATGGCACGGCAATCCGTGAGCGTCAAGATGGCGGGATCAAGTCCCCAATTTAAAATTTATCACATTTAAGTGTTAGTACTACATAAGATTTATTTACGAGAAGTAGAAATGATAATCGACCACTATCCGAGCCTTATAACTGTTCACAACACTTATGAAGTAGAAGTAAACTGTGAACAAAGAAACATTAGATAATTAAGTTATCACACAAAAAATACATAAATCCCGCCTTATTCCCCATATGCGAAAAAATCCCAAACTCCTATTTTTTTTACGAAAAACCCAAAAAGATTGCTCGACCCGGGTTCAAGTAGTCGCAATTACGGCCACCAGACCTTTACATACAAGTCTCATACATACATAATAAGTCTATAATGTTCCCACTGCTGGGACACAGGCCTCCACTCTGCGAGAGAGAGGAGCCCCAGTGCGGGTAGGTGAATATGACTTCAGTATCTATGGCTATTAGAAACTGGGCATCAAGTAACTAAAATAAGAATAGCTGAGCGAAGAATAGCTGTTTTAATAGTGGTACTCGTGCATAACAAACTGGGATCGTACTAGATATGTTATAAAATCTCACAAGAAGCTCTGCCCCTTTTGACTTCACCCACAGAAAGATACAGGTTTCATCATTTGCCTAGCCTTAACCCAACTACTGGGATGCATGAAGAAGCCTCCTCGTGTAGCGCAGCTTGTTCCGCCAGTTACTCAACTGAACCGAGCGTTCGGTGCATCCTGGACAGTCACACCCAACACCTTATTTGACCGACCAATTCTTCCATTGCGGTGGTAGGGCCAACGCCTGCCTGGTTTGCGACCACTCCCACCGTAGTCCGGCGTCAAGCAGCCTGGTGTGTTTCGATGATGCGTGGGAGTTCCAGTGCCGTAGGCATCTTCTGGGCACGCTCGTTCTATCATAGACATCATCCATCGCTTTCCATTAGGCGTGATCGAGTTCAAGAGCGGGGGGGGCCATTCAGCAATAAAAATAAAATATGTTGGAGTTGGCAGGCTAACTAGATGCAGCTGAATACCAGGATTATACATGGAGAGAATGCCTATCTGATCTCCATACTTAATCTCCGCAACCTAGTTACTGGGCAAAGCTATTTAATATAACTAGGTAACACGGTTTCCCCGCTTAATTGTCTGACTTTCGAGATTCTAAATAAACTGATACATGGATATTTTGGCGCTCGAATGACATTGACAAGGTGGCGCTGTTGGTAAAATGTTTTGTGTTTTTGTGAAAAAAACATTCAAAAAACAACATGGCGGCGTTAGTTCCGATTTTGGCCGTGCGCCAAAAAAACCTTGTAGCGACTGTCAGAGATCTACGAATGGCAGTTAAGATCTATAGCTTAAGTGCTCATACACACGAGCGGGACGCGTCAACGGCAGAGGCAACTGCAGCCGTCGACGCTCGTCGACGGCCGCCACCGACATCTCTACAGCGGCCAAAGACGCGCGCCGCTAGTGTATATGAGCACTTACGTGGTTTCCGAGACACGGACGTCGGAGGGGTAAAAAAGAAAAATACAATTCTAACTAGCGCTAAAAAAAACCATTATCAAACTTACGACTATACCATATAACAGAGAACACTAGTCCCAAAATTGTCTTCTTAGGTAATTTCCTATTATTTATCACTTGAAGAGTCATTGAGACGAGTGTCGTCACTATACATATGCAGTTGAATATAAACGCAGCCCAAACGTAAAAGTGGATGGGAACACTCCTTTGCTGAAAAACAAAAGCAGATCATCATCATAATAATTACAGCCGGAAGGCGTCCACAGCTGCATAGGCCTCCCCCAAACACCACATAAGACAGATAGTTTTGGTAAGAGCCTTTGCTCCCCGTCACTTTTCCTTATAGGATCATTCGAAAACCAGGATCAGACAGCATCTGTCTGGCATTAATGCTTAAATGAACCTTTTTGGCGCAGCCATGAGGCACACACTATTGTTGTTGTAACATAGTTTTTTATTTTTTATCTTGTTAATTTTGTATTTTGTGTTTCACGAACTGTGTCCAAATAAACTTTTTTCTTTCTTTATTTCTTTTTCACCACGTACGTTTTATGCACTGACGACGCGCGTTTTTGACTAGCGCGTCCTCCAACACGTTTTAGCAGATTTTACAAACTTGTATCGATACAAACGCAAATATAACGCGCGTTTGTATCGATTCAATCGCGCGCTTACAGCGTGTTTGTGCCATTGCTGTTTTTTAATGGCCACATAATTTGCGTTTCTTCATAAATGGGTGTAACCAAAATTTACGCTGTTTTTTTTCTGTTTTATTTTTGGTCGTCGTGTTAAAAGCAGCACGAAGGCTAGCTTAAGGCGAAAGCGCCAGGGTAGCCCGCGAAATGTTTTTTTTACGTTTTTTGCAATTTGCTGGTCAGTATTAGGTAAGTTGTACGTTGATTAAAATATGATTCGCGGTCGTAACAAATATGTATTTACAGAATTATAATCATTAAAGTCATCAACACAACTCTCTAAGACCAAGTAATCCCCAAGAATGACTATTTCATGAAATCTTGACATTTGGGGACTATACTAACTTAACAAGTTGTATTACTGGTTGTAATGATTATAATTCTGTAAATACATATTTGTTACGACCGCGAATCATATTTTAATCAACGTACAACTTAATACTGACCCGTAACATGCAAAAAACGTAAGAAATAGGAATTTCGCAGGCTACCTTAGCGCTTCCCCCTTAAGCAGAGTTGTCTCGAGCGACGCCATCGTAATACTGTGGTTCCAAATGGGAGCGGCTTTCGGCGCGATGCATCGCTAGAAACGCGCGTTTACAGCGCGTTTATAAGGGGCGAGGTGATCTAGAATTAATTATATCGTCTTGTAGGTACAATTTAACGTTCAAACGTGCCTTTTATGTGCTTTGAAATAAATGATTTGACTTTGATTCTGAGTCGTAGTAGGTTAGGTAGGACAAGAGGTTCTGCCACTTTTTATGCCATCCACAGAAAGACAGGCTTAATCATTTTACATGGAGCGACTGCCTATCTGACCTCCACAACCCAGTTACTGGGTAATACAATACCCCTTGCTAAGACTGGCTGTCAGACTTTTGGTCTCCTGACTACCCATATCGAATGTCAAAGATTAAAGAAGACTAAATCAATATAAACTAATATTATGAAGAGAAAGGATTTGATTTTTTGCTTTGACGCTAAAACGGCTGAGCAGATTTGGATGAAATTTAGCACATGGGTAGGCCGTGACCCGGATTAGGACATAGCATACTTTTATCCCAATACTCTCAAGGGATCGAGACTTATGCGGGTGAAACCGCGGAGCGCAGCTAGTATGAAATAAACAGGCTAATTATATGAACCAAGAAGAAATCATTTACTTACAGCAATAATCCCAAGCATTAGAACACTGCAAGCGATTAAGAAGAGGACGACCACAAATAAATGCATTGCCCATGCAATTGTGAGAATGCGGGCGTCTGCACCTTTAAATATTGAATTTATGTATATCTCTGATCGCGACATCTCGACTATAACCCATAGCTGTGGACAAATATATTGATTTTATCAAAGAAGGAAGAAAAATAATGAGTTTATTTGAATGAGAACAAAAAACCGGACAAGTACGAGTAGGACTCGCGCCCTGAGGGTTCCATCTCAAAGCTGTGCTCGGCTGCCCGAATTTCCAATTCCGGATTAAAGGACAAACTTGCTTTTGCAGTTAAAAAACATGTTATCCCATACTATCCAACTGCAAATGTAAGTTTGTACGCGTAATACTGAGAGATTATCTGTGTTATTTTAAGACCACATAGATTTCAAAGTCAAAGCATTTATTTCAAATAGGCACATAAAAGCCACTTGAACGACAAAATTTACAATAAAATAAAATTGATTCTAGTCGCCCCTTCCAAAGGTAGTTTCGTTAAATGTATTAGATACATGGTGCTCACATAATTACAAGCATTGTAAAAGTAAACGATTTGCCTAAAAAAATAACAAATAATAAATCAGTGTGTATGTTAAAGTAATTACAGAATGTAAATCAATGTCATGAGAATAATAAATTACATAAACAATTAAATTATCAACCAGTTTGAATTTGTCTAGACTGTAGATTGTCCTATGGAGCAGGACCAGCATGTTTGCAAGCATTCTTATCTTGGATGTAATACTCTAATTTGTAATATGCTTGTTTACAAAGTGTACCTTTAATATGAGTTTTTTTTTATTATTTAATTGCAATTCATTAAAAATAATAATTAATTGACATTACTTGACGATCTTCCAATCAGTGTATCAAACTTGGTATTTTCCAAAAATAATTCTATTTCCAGTAATTTGGAAGAGTAACCTTGGAAATTTTGATTATTTTAAAGTATGTTGTTCGAGAGGTGGCGCGGGAAAGGAGTTCCTTGAAGGATTTCGGGGAGGTCTTGGCCCAGCATATGTTGCACTCCCTTTGGTATTTTATTATCAAGAGAGACACTTCTTATAGTTTTCCTTGTAATCTTTAAGTAAAGAACTATTTTTTTTTTTCATAATTTTAAGCTCAACAGTTTCGGAGATAAGGAGGAGGAATGATCAGTTTTTTTTTTAAATAACTTTCCTACTATTATAAAGAAAAGACACTTTTCTTGCTGATACTTTTTAATAGCACATCTGTACTCTTTCACAATCCAACAACGACTAGCTTTGCACTACATTTTACCATTTAAAACGACATTTGCCCCACCTAGAAATAACGATAATAATATCATAACCGCTATTTCCAAGTGTTGCCAAAGTAGTGTTTATGCGTCATGGTCGCCAAAGGTTAGATTCTGATACAACGTTTTTCCCAACATTTCAAAATCAAAACCAAAATATTTTATATCACTTAAACCTACATGGGTACATAAGAAACGTCAGAAGCTAGGTGCACGGTTCCAATTGGTCGTTTCCTATGGAGAAGAGCCGGCAAGAAACTCCATTTATAATAGTTGTACCCCATTCTGAAATCAAGATAATTTACACAGTCGTAAAGTTGTTATTTATGTGGAAATAACGTCCATTGAAAAGCAAAGATTTTAAGAAGCTGTAGTTTGTTTAACAGGCTATAAAATATCCCTTCCAGAGAAAAAAACTATGCTTTCATCAGTGACGAAAGATAAACGTTTTCATAAAGAAAATCAGATCACATTTTTTGCGACCACAGATGGCCGCAATTTGACGTAGCTTATTGGGCTCAAACAATATATACTTACTAATATTATAAATTCGAAAGTAACTCTGTCTTTCTGTCTTTGTCTGTCTGTATGTTACCTTTTCACGCCTAAACCACTGAACGGATTTCGATGAAATTTGGCAGAAAGTTAGGTTGCATCCCGGGGAAGAACATAGGATAGTTTTTATCGACATACCTCGCGGGCGAAGCCGCGGGTGGAAGCTAGTAAAAACTGAAAAGAAGACCACCAACGACACAAAATAAAAATACCTTTTTTTTAAAGAAAGCTGAAACCAATCTTTTTAGGGTTATGTACCAAAAGGGTACCAATGAGAACCTATTACCAGGCTTACGCCGTCTCGACTCTATCAGGACCCTAATTCACTATGACCACTTAACGATTCCTTACTTCGAAACCACGTCAATTCCTTAGTTAATCACGACATCTGCCTCTATGACACAATGGCATTGTTTGATCTGTCAAAATACAATATGTTGTCTATAGGGTTGACATTTGGATTCCTTTCCGTTAACAAAACACGATACACACGACAGCGGCCAAGATTTAAAGTATTAGATACGCGCAACCGCGTCAACAGATTTGCGTTTCTGTTTCGTTTCGAGACCTCTAACATACAATGACGCAGTGACTTGACTTGATTGTCATGGAAACGCTATGTAATTATGTGAGCTCACTCTTCTCAGTATGGATACTTTTACGCGTGGCTTAGTACGGTGACGGCAAATCTAGCGATTTAAATCTTTGGGCAGCGGGGTTTAAGTTTAGGGTATCAAAACGCTCTCTAAGAAAACATACCAAACAAACTTTCATAAACCACGTTTCAGTGACGTCATTCACCGGAAAATTGCGGCCGCTATGTGGGCGGTCACCGCATTTCTAGGAAACCGTAGCCTTAAGCTTATATCAGAAGCTCCACTCGAGTGAATGGTTCACTCAGTAAAGGTTAATTTTGTTTTTCACGTTTACACGAACACCGAAAAATTACGAAGGAATAAACGTTCATATGCTCCTTTAACTTCATTTTCAATCATTCGGTAGGCGTTTGAAAGATGCCGAGGGCCGAAATCCATAATCGTTGGAGCGGTTCACTAATGAATTAATTTTTCACTTTAAATTCATTTCGTGTTCAGACGTTTGAGGAATGAAACCAAGAAGTACAGTCGAACTCAGACTCTTTACATTTTGGCTTTGCAAAGCTGGACTATTAACGGTTGTATGTAGCCAGTTTAAATTTTTGCCTCTCCTCATCTACCTAGCCTTTTCTCGACTATGTTGGGGTCGGCTTCCTGAATACCAGTATTTTATCTGACCTCCACAATCCAGTAACTGGGTAATACGACACCCCTTGGTAAGACTGCTTATCAGACTTTCGGGCTTCTGACTACCCGTAACGACTGTCAAAGATCCTCGAATGACAGCCAGGACCAACGGCTTAACGTGCTTTCGGGCCCCATCAGAATACCAGCGCTGTGACATTTTCTTTGTTTTAAATGTCGCAGCATCATGCTGAGATAGGAGCCTTTTGGCCTCGTATAGGAGTTTCTGTTTAATTTTCCTTTTGTTACTTTTTTTTTATTATCTTGGATTTTTATTTTACTGTGTTTAGTTTAGTTTGTGATCTTCCTGTACGAGTCGCAATAAATACTTTTTCTTTCTTTCTTTTCTTTCCGAGGCACGGAGGGGTTTCGGTATGTAAATTTTTACCTCTGTCCTAAATAATAAAAAGAAGGTAAACTATAATAATTTAATTGGTATGGAAACCTGTGCTGTTTTACACACACTTGGCCGGTTTTATTCATCATCATCATTTATTTATTTCCGATCATAAAATCCAATTTTTTAGTACTTACTCACATACACAACTTAAACTCTACAAAGAAGATTGGCCACTGGTTTTGCTAAAAAAAAACGAGGTTGGAGATACTTACAAATGAGAAAACACATATAAGTGTGGCGGCCGCTCTCAAAGGGATGCAGTGGCAGCATTTGTAAGGGTATCCGAACCAGTCCACAGGACTACGTCTGTAGAGGGGCGGCATCAGGATTGATTGGCGAACACTAAGAGTCTGAGAGTTCTGAGAGGCACACTTGTGTACATTCTGATATGCTGAAAAAAGGGGGTTAATAAATACTTCAGTGCGAAGCCGCAAAGCTCGGAACACAGACTAAGAAGAGAAGTACCCTTGCTCGGAACTTCACTTGGTGCCACGTTTTATAAAATCTTCAAGATCCGATGCATAGATAAAATACTAAATGTACAAATCCGATGCACAGACTACAATATAATGCAGTGACAGTACGAAGGGAATTGACATTCAATTTAATCTTTGACGTTTTTATTTTTTTAGAAAATACTTTATATACACAAGGCAGAGGCAATCAGGAACAGATAAAAACAATGCCATCAAAAACATAACTTGTAAAAAAAACAATGTCTCGCAACTCAGGGGGCTTACCATCACCTCTTAAAGCAAGGCAGAAGTTGAACTGCACTATTTTTTTGTATGACGTCTTAGTACAAAAAAGTAGTGCAGTTCAACTTCTCTAGGCAAGAGGTGATGGTAAGCCCCTTGTTCTTCTACCGTAAAAAGTTGTGAGATCAATGTAATACTAAGTCGGTTAATTTTTTCAGTCCCTACTTAAGAGACCTTCTGTCTTAAGTTATTACGTAATTAGCAGAGATTATGAAATCGTCAGCAACTCGCCGGTGACTAAAGGCACTGCGTGTGTACCTAGCATAAGAGCGGAACACTGATTGGAAGCTCTACGCCTACTACACTCCGTTCACAACTATTTTACCTCTGATTTCGCATCACTGTCCAAATCACAGTGATCTTTATTCTATGCTAGCTGCGCGGTAAACTCTGCTTGCGAGATGCAGGATTTTGGGTGACGTCAGTATGACGCGTTGTTCGCATGTGGCGTTGTAGATACCGCTACACACTTTAATTTTGCAAAAGGTTGACATTGAAAGATTAATCAATCATATTATGTACAAACAAATAAATCATCAGAATTCACCCACCCAGCATCGTTATTAATTGTATTTTTACCATTTCTCTTTGACCGCAACCAAGCGTAGTTCAAAAGTTGTTTATTAAATGTCCTTTCTTTGGTACCTATTGTTGAGTCGAGTCGAGTAGAGTTGAGTCGAATTGTTGAGCTCCTTAAGTTTGAGTTGAGCTGCACGATTACTGACAAGTGCGTACACTGATTGGTCAGATTGTATCAACCTGTGTGATTATTTCCTCAAAAGACCGTTTCAGACATAAATCTACATGGTCTTCACATGATCTGACCAAGATTATGTCTGGACTTTCAAAGAAACTGTGACCTCCGAGTGTGTTTCGGCCTTTCTTCTCAAGTAGTCAGATGGGAAGCACTTAGTTTTTAAAATATGATTGACGAGTAAATAATTTAATGTCTTTGGATTGCCGTATAAACGAGAGGGGCCCGTGGCTAAATAATAACTGCCGCACAGGTCGATCGATCAGGTTAAGTTACGCTTGCCGCGGTAGGTCTGTGGATGGGTGACCATCTTTACATACCGTGACCCTCCGTGTCTCGGAAAGGACGTTAAGCTGTTGGTCCCGGCTGGTATTTGTGGATCTTTGACAGTCGGTACGGGTAGTCAGAGGCCCGAAAGTCTGACAACCATTCTTACCAAGGGTTATCGTAGTACCCAGTAACTGGGTTGTGGAGGTCAGATAGGCAGTCGCTCCATGTAAAATACTGGTATTCAGCTGCATCCAGTTAGAATGGAAGCCGACCCCAACATAGTTGGGAAAAGGCTAGGCAGATTGTGATGGTGGATTGACGTATAAACGTGTTTGTACATAAAAACTTACATAAATAAAATCTGAATCCACAAAATTAATTGCTTACATTACACAAACATTTCAATAAAATACACCTTACCTACTATAAAATTTACCTTTTTTTTTTTTAATTTACTATAAAATATACCTTAGTTGCAAAGTGGAAGCTTATAGTAAAAAATGTAATTACTAAAATGAGTTTCAGGCATAAAAATGTACTACGCCAGATTTTTACACTTTTTATTACGATTCTACTAATAAATGAACATGAAAGCTGTGTTGAGTATGTAATTGCGTATTGCCACGCAACTTTTATTTATGGTGAAGTACCTAACTACAATTTAAGCTGGATTACTAGCATGTCGTCAGTAACGCAATTGGTCAAGGTGAATGACTATGTTGGAAATGGTGTATGATAATGGTGTTTATGGAACGTATGGGCCTTATAAGCTTCTGCCCGCGACTCCGTCCGCGTGAAATTTCTTGAACCCCTACCCCGTCGCAACACTTCGTATTCGCTTAACGTTCATTCTGACTTTTTTTCTGTTTGCTCGGCTCCTAAGGGTCATATCGTGATATTAAATAGCCTGTAGCCTTCCTCAAGAATTGGGCTATTAAATGCAAAAAGATCTTTTCAAATCTGACCGGTAGTTCCAGAGATTATCGCGTTTAAACAAACAAACTCTTCAGCTTTATTATTAGTATATATAGCATAGATACAGGTCTAGCGCTACATTATTTTTATCTAACGAAAGCGACGCGCGCTTTACTGGTGTTAACCACTAAGTTAACTATTAGTGGTTGTAATGGGAATCATATCACTTGATTTTAGTAGGTTTTTATATTTTATTTGGGTATCATTTAAGCTATCACCAATTTAATTAGTTTTGTGTTTCTTAAATAATAGGGTTTGTCCTCCAAATAGTAGATCTGTCACCAAAATGTAGTCACCAAACAATGCAAAATCAGTTCCACAATAAATCACCTAAAATCCTGAGATATAATAAGGTCTATAATATTTTTTTTTTTAAATAATCTCTTTTTCCATATTTTTTTTCTTTAAAATTTAGTCGTTTCTGGCACTCGCCGGCCGCTGCCGCGGCACCGCTCGCTTCGCTCGCTCGGCTCGTGCGTAGGAGGTCACAGTTTTAACCTAACCTAACCTAAGCATTTTTTTTTAAATAATTAACCTCGTAACTAATTCGGTTCTCGATAATGTCCATTTCAAGTAACAAAACTGTTATTATAAGAACGAAGTTTATATTCATGTAATGCAATATAATTTTATTGGTTATCGATCTCTTATTTTACACATATATTAACATTAATTTGATCATTCATACCTGGGAACAATTTTTGTTTATCTGAGAACGAAAATATTTCGTGGCGATAGATCTATTTATTAGGTGATACAACTTGATGACAAATATAAATTTTGGTGATAGAAAATATAGTTCCCATTTTATTTTGTATTATCTATCCTTTTGATAGATTCTTATTTTGTAAATGTGAGGACTTTGTAGGCCTTGTAGACTTTAGATCTGTAGACCATTTTTTATTTTATCAAGTACTTGTTGACAGGCCTACGCTATCCTCCCATACCTACTGTAATTTGAAAACATTGTAAAAGCCAATTATTTTTAAAAAGAGTGACCGTGGAGTTTCTTGCCGGTTCTTCTCCATAGGAAACGATCAATTCCGATTAGAACCGTGCACCTAGCTTCTGACGTTTCATAAGTGTAGGTTTAAATGTGAAATAAAATATTTTGATTTTGATTTTGAACACAATTGTCGCTTGAAACGTCACTTGTACAAACGAATGTGTGCGTGCTCCACGTCCGACTTCACCATTGTCTCGGACGGTACCGAATGCTCCTGCGCACATTCACAGCGTGTTTGTTATCTTGAAGTGTATCGGTGAGCCATGTTACGGGGTTTGGTTTCCGCACTTAGTCCTTCATGTGGACCATTGTGCGTGTATCCCGGTGAGCCGTTGAGATGGTTCAGTATATCTAAGTTTAGTATGGACGAATATGAAACTATTAAAGATAGATTTTGTTCTAAGACACCACTTCGTTTTAAAAATAACTGTATAGTAAAATAATCTAAAGTGGTTTTAATCGTGGTCAAAAGCGAGCGTATCAATAGTAACAAAAAATAAGTTACGTTTTCAATTTTATCGTGCGCTTGGCTACGCGCCATGCTACGGCGTAGCGGCGTAGTTTGGAAGGAGCTACGGCTGCGTAGGTGGGGTCTACGCATTTAAAAACTTGTTGAGTTTATGTATAGTATTCTTTTTTTATATTTTGAGGAGGCATTTTTATGACAATTTTGTATCGTTCCATTTTTAGGGTTTCGTACCCAAAAGGTTAAACGGGACCCTATTACTAAGACTCCGCTGTCCGTCTGTCCGTCTGTCACCAGGCTGTGTCTCATGAACCGTGATAGTTAGACGGTTGAAATTTTCACAGATGATGTATTCCTGTTTCCGCTATAACAACAAATACTAAAATCAGAATAAAATAAGTATTTAAGGGGGGCTCCCATACAACAAACGTGTTTTTTTCAGCGTTTTTGCCTTGTTGTACGGAACCCTTCGTGTGCGAGTCCGACTCGCACTTGGCCAGTTTTTTTTTTTTCATTCAATAACACATGTCTAAAAACTGACTAGCAATAAGCATTGGGTAAGCTTATTGTGACATACATTTACAATAGCAATTCCATTCACATTGACAGTTCAATAACATTCATTCCGTTATTTACGCTGTCGAGGTGACACATCATTTTAAAAAGATAATGAAGCAATCCATTAGGGATTTCCTTCAAAATCCGCTGGATTGTGATTGAAAGTCTGTTAAACAATTGAGGTACAGGTTGCATTACACTATTTATCGCAATCCAATTTTTTTCCATTGTTTCATTATGTTAGAAAAATCATAATCAGAAGAAATGACGCAATGAATGTTGTTGAATTATCAAAACGAATGGCATTGCCATTTCAAGCGCAATTACCCCGCAGTTTTGAGGAAAAATATAGGTAACTATTATTGACCTAGTTTTTCAGCACGTGTATGAATTCCATGCGACGCGTATATAGGAATAAATTTTCCAGGAAACATTTCAATGCAAATAAAATCCGAAGCGTATTAAAATGTTTCCTAGCATCTATCTAAAAATAAACATGGAAATAGTGGAATATTTGAACATGAACGTGTTTATAGAAATAGTGGAATAATTGAACATGAACGTGTTTTTCAAATCAATAACAAATATTGATGAGTTTTTCATACCAATCTCTGGGTTATTTTATTGTCTTTTTTATCACGTCAATCTATAGATACTTATAAAAAAAATTCATCACTAACAAGTACAATAAAAATATAGCGGTATATTTCATCTTCCCTGCACACTAAAAATACTCATCATCTGCCTAGCTTTTTCCCAATTACATTGGGGTCAGCTGTTATTCGGATGCAGCTAAATACAAGTATTTTACATAGAGCTACTGCCTATCTACCTCCACAGCCCAGTTACATGGTAAGCCTTTAGTAAGAAGAAAATACTCGATGGTCACTTAACCTTTTTTCTATGAGGAAATCCTCATAAATTCCTGAGGTTTTATCGTAATAAAACCAACACTTTTCTTTCAAACGTTTATCTTTTAAATCTCGATAACTTGTCTACTGACACCACTAGCTCAAGTCAATCAAGTGGTTCCTCATTAAAACTAGAGGTCTTTCATCGATCACGTCGGTGGTCTAGAGGTGGCCACACTTCATATCTTCACGATCTAGGCAATAAGTGACACCGGTCGGCTTGTTAGTGTGGCACAGTTTTTTTTAATTACTTCTCTACGGACGGAATGGAGTATTCTGGGTATCAAACTTACAGACTGAGTTAGGAATACGACCATTCATTCAAGAAAGATAACTGATATCACTCGGAAAGCTGCCACGCTAAAATGGAACTAGACTGGACAAATCTGCCGCATGTCGGACGAACAATAGGCTAAACTCACGACCCGATCAGCGTAAACCGCATATAATGTTCCCACAGCTGGGACGTGGGCCCCTTCAACGGTGAGAGGGAGTGGGCTGTAATCCAGCACGCAGGCCCAGTTCGGGATTTTAGATGTCACAAGTCTTCAAAGTATTGTTTCTAGGACATGCCGTGTTCCTCACGATGCGATGTTTTCTTACACCGTTTTGAGAGCAGTGGTGATGAAACTATTTACACAAAGTAAAGCACCTGGCTGGGCTCGAACCTATAACAAAAACTCGTAAGTTGGGTCCGTTACCACTGGGCTACCACTGTTCTTTCTGCAGTTCTGCTTCTACATTTGGTCTGAACCACAGATCACGAAACAAAACACGTTCTACAACCAAAAATTCGAAGGCATGTGACATCTACCAACCCGCACTGGGCCCTCGTGGTGGATTACAGCCCACTTCCTCTCTAAGAGAGGAGGCCTGTTTCGTAGCAGTGCCAGTGGGGACATTATATGCTGATTATGATGATGATGACCACATTTAGACTCCAGGGGGCCTAAAAAGGTCACTTTGGAGAATCATAAAAGGATCATTATCAATCGTAATATGGCGAAGACAGTCCGTGTTTTTCTTTTTTTCGCTGAACTACGTAGGTGTAATCAAAGAGATTGGATTTGGATCGGGTTGATTGGTATTTTAGCACAGACAAAAAAAAATAACCAAAAAAATGGTTGCCTGTAAAGTCGGTTTTACGGGCGAAGATTTTACGTGACAACGACCGATCATCCGATCATAGTTGAGTGGGAGAGAGACGCAAGGCATTCGGCGGGCCTCTCTCTCGTTCGGTGACTCATCGTAACGTTACCGAGCGTTACACTTTTTCATAAGTGACTCCCAGTCGCAACCTAATTTAAGACGTTGTCACGTCAAAATGCTACACCAATGGGATTTGATACGATTAACTTAACGGTTAACTGTCCATTATGTTATCCTTTTATGATTCTGCCAAAGTGGCTTTTTTAGGCCACCAAGATGAAGTCATCTTGATGTTTTAATTGGTGTGACCTACATACAAAACTAAAGTAAAATAATATAGGGTGAACGAGAAAGGTAACGTTACCGTTTGCAGGTAAACTTCTGAATCCCTGAAACTGATCGACGCTGTAAAATTCAAAACTATCAATTGCCAAGTTACAAAATTGAAGCATTTCATTGGTGTCGGGCGTCCGTAACTTTGTGCGAGCTAACTAGCTAAAGTAAATAAGTAGTAATAAGAGTAAATAGCCTGTTAGTTAAACAACCTATAAAACATTTGAAGTACCTAATAGCGACTTTTAGGTACCTACTAGTTACCTCTCCTTATTGCCCGACTTTTGGGCTTCTAACAAGATGTAATAATACTTAGCTAGAATCAACCTCAAAATGATTACAAGAATTCATTTAATTATCCACAGTCTTCAGCATCATACAGTTTCGTATTCAGCTGCATCTGGTTACATTGGAAGCCGACCCCAACATGGTTGGAAAAAGGCTAGGCAGATGATGATGATGACTTACAGAAATAAAATCATTTATCATTCCTTGTAGGTATAATAGTATACAGCAAGGTAAGCTAACTGTTAACTTCTACATTGTTAACTTTTTGTGTCGCGATCAGAAACTTTTAGATTCTGCCCGGGCAAACTTTAATCAACGCCTCGGAACTCCGAAGGAACGCAAAGTAAAAATCCGTTTTATTTTTCATTACGTTTAAAATAACAAGACAAAATGTGTAACAAGCTAGAATATAATGAAATAAGATGCTAATGTTGCTCATTTTGCTTCAGTTTTCTTCATTACAAACTTTACTCTTTATTAAGTTTTGTAAAATACCTACGTACTCGTATAACAGCCGCACTGTTTGACCGAACAGGTTAATCTACGCTTGCCGCGGTTGGTCCGTGGTTGGGTGACCATCTTTACACACTGAGAACCCTCCGTTCAGGTTTCGCATATACCTACTAAAAACTTTTTAACAAAAAAAAAACCGACTTCCAAAAAAAACACTACAAAGTGAAAAATAACTTTTATTTCGGAAGTCGGTGTCTTTGGATCTGTATTTTAGTGTTTTGCCACCGACTTCCGAAATAAAAGTTATTTTTCACTTTGTAGTGTTTTTTTTGGAAGTCGGTTTTTTTTTTTGTTAAAAAGTTTTTATTTCTCGCTTTTTAGTGTGTCTGTTTATAATGTATCTAAGTTACAATAGCCTAATGCCAACTTGCTCATCGCCTTTTACAAAATATTGCTTTTCCCGATGCAGGGACGTTAATTGTTGAGGAGTTCTCCTGGTATTCCACCATCAGCTCCGTTTCACCATTCGCATTGTGACGAGCATAACTTGCTTAGTACCCATATTAAAGTAAGTAATCGAATCGCAAACCGGTAAATACTTATTATTGAGTAGTTCGGGTGGCCATCTGTGGTTTTCATCATCAGTTCCATTTCACCAAATGATGCTTTCCGAGAGCAAATGCACGAGTTACTATAAAAAATACCCAAATCGCTATAGGTGTGCCTATAATACTTGAAGAGTTCCTTCGATTTCTCCAGGATCTCATCATCAGATCCTGACCTGATGACAATGGGACCACCTGGAAAGTATACCCTTTCAAACAAAAAAATAATTTTTGAAATCGGTTCAGCCGTCTCCGAGTAATCGGGGAACATACATAAAAAAATAAATTAAAAAAAAAAAAAAAAGGTTCCGACGAATTGAGAACCTCCTCCTTTTTGAAGTCGGTTAAAAATAACGTTGTAATATATATTCTTTACTATGTATTACACCATAAAAATTACAGATATACCTAAGTGTAGAAATTTTACAAGGGGTGACGACTCAATGGGCGGAAAAGCGATCTTTTAAGTCTTTAAAACTGTTAAGTCTTTTAAGTCTTGATTTTATACTAAGGTTGTCTAACCTTACTAGACTAGTCCCAGGAATTACCTACTTGCTACCTTGCCTCTAGGCTACTACTTTGCTATCGAACATTATTCCAATATTTTGAGTGACTTATTATAAATCTGGAAGAACAGTTCTGGAGTGGCTACTGCGTACCGTAGCTTAGCGTTGCAAGGCCTCGTACAAGGTGGACCGATGACCTCGTGAAGGCCGCAGGAGTCCACTGGATGACCTCGTGGACCGATGACCTCGTGAAGGCCGCAGGAATCCACTGGATGCGAGAAGCACAGAATCGGTCCAACAGTCGATGCTTCGGGGCTGCCTATGTCCAGCAGTGGACTTCTTCCGGCTGAAATGACGATGATGATGATGAATTATAGACAGGTACCATTCAAATTACAGGCACAGAAGATGTCCGCCTCAAGCATCGTACGCGACACGTGCTGCGTTTGCAAGCACGTGTCAAGCAAACGAAGCACGTGACACGATGTTTGCCTTTTGTATAGCCTTTACATTCTCTGACATTTCAATTGTAAAAATAGTTTTCTCATACTGATCGAACTACAAACCCACGTGAATTATGTTTATTAGGGCAATCGACGAGCTTTCTTAAAAAAACAACTTTTCTGATAATAAAATATAATAAACTTTTAGAACATGTTATCGAAAGAACAGGGTAGGAGAGTCTGCTTAAAAACTAACTTAGATGCTACGCGGCCGCCGGAGCGACACCCACGTACGCGCACACACTTACACATATGCACTACCGACACACACTATAACACCCCCCGCACTAGTTCGAAGACCTTTCTTCTCCCAAGAAGAAGGGCTGAGTGCGGCCTCCGTCTGTTGCTGGGCCTACTGACGTTTCCTGGTTCCTCTTAAGTCTTCTTATTAAATATAGTATTCCAGCAACCAATCCAATAATACATAGTACCGTATATATAGGTACGGTCCAATAGTGATAACTTTTATCTTGCAGGGCATCGAGGTTTAGAATATTCTCCTTTTCAATTAAATTCTGTAATTTATTGATTTGTTCCAGTGGGATATTTTCCAATAACAACGGCTTATCTTTGTTTTCAATATTGATTTTAAATACCGGGAATGACAAAAGCTTTATAGGTGTACCTTTTATCAGATTTTTGTAATTCTTTATGTGGTTTAACTTTGTAGAGACAGTGCATCCCTCAGGCACCTCAAATAAGTAGGTGCCGAGTAAAGATTGGTACTCTTCCCGATCGCACCTATACTCGATCCTTGTTTCTTTTAGGAATGACAGAATATAATGGAAATCATCCAGCTTTTGAATTATTTCTGTTCCGGCTTTAAATTGTACCAAGTTGCAGTTGCTGTCTATTTCTTGGTTTAATATCAGTTGGTAAATGCAATCATTTGTCTTCGAAGCGGCTATAAGGTAGACTTCTGGGCAATAATATATTTCCTGGAACCTTTTGCATTCTCCATCCATATAGTGATAATTATTATTATTCATTGCCAGATATGGTTTAGGTGGAATTAATATTGTATTGTTAAATGTTGGAGTAGAAAATAAATGATAATAAGTGAAAGTATCTAAATGCATAATAGGGAACTTCAGAACAAATACAATTACATTATCTACATAGTAGGAACCACACTCAATAATATCATAATAGTCTCTTATCTCAGTGTTCTCATGTACAAGCAACTCAGAAGGTTCATATTGGTTTCTTAGAATATTAAACATGAAGTTAATATTTTGTGAACTGATTACACTGTGATGAGTTACTGATAATTTGGAAAAACTCAAAGCATTTTCAAGTGATGTAATACAATTCAAAATATTTTGTAAATTGATTTTTAACAAATTAAACAAACTGTTAATTTTAATAAAATCTCTTAACCTAAAATTAGTCATATTAACATTAGACATGATCTCATTTAGTTTAATATGTATTTTGAACTCATTTGATACAATAGTAGACAAGGTCATATTGAAAGTCTGCAAAATTTGTTTATTCAATGTAATGCCAGCATTATATTTATCTTTCAAACTATTCTGATTATTTTGTAAAATGTTTATGGCTTTACTATAAAATAATGCGTCTTCGTGATCGAGATTACCGGTGATACTTTTTATGATGGAACCCAAACCATTGATAAGCCCACGTTTATTTCTCGGGTGTTTATACATAGTGTTGAACTTATCATAAATTGTTTCTAACGTGCTAATAAGGATCTGATTAATAACTAATGAAGTATCGCTAAAATAAATTGGATCGGCTGATTTTATGTACTCTATATAAGTATCTAAATAGCCTTCTATATTACTAATACTATCTTTAATCCTATCTAACTCGTAATAATGTATGAACGCATGTTCGGTTTTAATAAACTTAACACTACCTAACTTAAAGGGGAGTATCCCAGGATTGTCCACTAACTTCGTAGTCACGATTTGTTCAGCCCGGATTAATATCGGAATCCTGCAACAAGACATTTTGATATCTCAGAGGTTTCTTCACAATACGTTTGTGGTGGACAATGTTCTTATCGTCTATGACCTTTATACCTAAATTTTTCTTAACTCTACGACCTAAGTAACGAGGTTTTGTCTTATGCCTAACGGCTAGCGGGTTTTTTATATATAACGCTTTTCCTTCTTCGTAAGGAATGGGTTCTTCCCGGTCTTTATTAGCATTCTGTATAGTTTTAGTCCGGTTACAGAGTAATTTTTTGTTTATTTCATTGTATAATTGTTTGGTAATTTCCTTGTGCCTAACTACATAGTTTTGAAGATAAGTAGCTTCTATATTTATATCAAATGGGTCACGACTATTTGAATGTCCATTAATGACATCAATAGGTTTTTGTGTAATTACTGAGTGAATACTATTATTATATCCTATAACAGCATATAGCATTAGCTGGTTAGTGGATAAGGTTGATTGAGTAACAGATAACACACGGATGTGTTCTAGTATGGTAGAATGGAATCTTTCAATAGCTCCATTTGACTGAGGATTATTTACACTGATAAAATGTAACTTAATTTTATGTAGGCTTGCAAACTCTTGTACGGGTAAATTTTTAAATTCGGTTCCTTGATCTGCGGTAATGCTAATTGGTACTCCGTGGTGTGAAATAAAAATAGATAATGCATTTATCACATTTATTCCTGTTACTGACTCTAGAGGATATGCTTGAGCATATTTAGAAAATACATCGATAATTGTTAAGAATTTTTGTCGATTCACGGTAAGAGTATCAATGTGCAATACCTCAAAAGGTTTTTCAGGTATAGGAACTATCTGAAGGTTTTGTTTATTTGGATTTCTCTCGTATTTACAAGTTTGACAAATGTTACAATTATTTACGAATTCTGTGACTTGATTTTTTATTTTAGGCCAATAATACTGTAATTTAATTCTTTGTTCAACTTCTTGAATTCCACGGTGATTACTTTTACCTTCGTGGTAGTTCTTAATTATTAAGTATTGTTTGTCTG
This sequence comes from Oligia fasciuncula, assembly GCA_963082905.1. NCBI lineage: Eukaryota > Metazoa > Arthropoda > Insecta > Lepidoptera > Noctuidae > Oligia > Oligia fasciuncula. The sequence continues at coordinate 13,237,654 of OY720409.1, forward strand.
GACAGGTTACATCTTCGGTTTTAGACTTACAAAAAAACAATTTATAAGCGGAATTTTGAAATACCCTTTGCAGTGTACTTGTAATCAACGGAATAAACTTAACATCTGACAGATATATACCATATTTAATATTTGGTTTTAGATGTTCTTTGAATAAAGTAACAATACTTTTTTCTAAATCATTTTCATTTATTTGCGCTAATATTCTTTTTTTTTCGGGAAAGATATTAACGGTTTTAGTATTTGTGGGCGAATGATGTACGAAATCTAAGAATAGCTGATTATCAAAGGTGTTTATATTTTTATCAGAAATAGGGATTTCTAAGACAGGGTTTTCTAGTTCAGTGTGAATGGTGCTATGGTCATCGATTTGAGTGTTAGGTGCCTTTTTTGAATGATTCACAAACATTGATAACGGTAAGTCATCTTCATCACTGTAAGACGTAGATTTAGTTTCGTTATTATGTATTTCAACTCTAGATAGAGCGTCGGCATTTGTATTACTTTTTCCTTTTTGATATATGATGTTATATTCAAATTCCTCTAAACGTAATCTCCACCTCGTTAAACGACTATTGGGTTCTTTTATATTCATCAAATACTGTAGAGGTTTGTGATCCGTGATAATGTGAAACTTCCTTCCGTATAAATACGGTCGGAAATATTTGGTGGCCCATACAATAGCCAGCAGCTCTTTTTCTATGGTGCTGTATTTTGTTTCGGTATCGTTTAGAGTCCGTGATGCATACGCAATCGGCCTATCGGCTCCTATAGGTCCTTGTGATAATATGGCACCTAGGGCAACGTTTGAGGCGTCTGTACGCAAATTAAAATCTTTTTCATAGTTAGGATATTGAAGAATAGGATCGTTAATAAGTAAATTTTGACAATGTTTAAAACAATTAACGTATTCAGGGGTAAGTTGTATTTTAGCTCCTTTTTTTAAACAAGATGTTAGTGGTTTAACAAGATGGGCAAAATTCGGTATAAACTTTCGATAGTAACCAACTAAACCAAGGAAGGACTTAATTTCTTTGGTAGTTTGTGGTATAGGGAATTGTTGTATGATTTTAATTTTATTCGGATCCGGTTTTACGCCGTCGGCTGTTACAATATGACCTAAGAAAGGAGTTTCCTTTTTCAAAAATTCAGTTTTGTCAAGCTGTATTTTAAAATTAGATTCTCTAAGACGTTGGAAAACGGCTTCTAAATTAAGGATATGTTCTTGTAATGATGAACTGTATATTATTATGTCATCCATATAAACTGTCACATGTTTGAGCCCACGCAAAACATTATCCATGACCCGTTGAAAAGTCGATGGAGCGTTTTTTAAGCCAAAAGGCATGCGTAAAAATTCGTAATGCCCACGATAACCGTCATCAATACTAAAAGCGGTTTTTGGGATGTCCTTGGGATCTAATTCGATCTGATGAAAGCCTGATTTTAGATCTAAAACAGTGAAATACTGACTTTTACCTAGTTTATCTAAAATATCAGTGATATTTGGAATTGGATACCTATCACTCACGGTTTTCTCGTTAAGTTTTCTAAAATCAATCACCAAACGCCATTTTGTTTTGCCAGAGGCGTCTTGTTTTTTCGGTACAATCCAAATAGGTGAAGACCATGGGCTATTTGAAGGTCTTATAATTTTTTGACGTAACATTTCGCTTATTTGTTTTTCTACTTCCTGTTTGTGAACATGAGGATACCTGTAGGATCGTGTAAAAATAGGGCTGTCATCTTTAGTATTTATGTGATGTTTAATCTGGTTAGTGAAGGATAAAGGACTATTTTCGGTGTAAAATATGTCGTTGTAACTGCGGCATAGTTTTAGTAAATTAAGCTTTTCTTCAAAATTCAAATGACCAGTACGAACCAAAGACTCAATGTCTTGTTCATTTTCATTTATCGATTCAAAATTAAATATGTCAAAATTACTGTGAAGTGTCTGCGCCTTAAGTGGCGAAACTAAGCTTACGATGATATCATTCTTAGTAGGATTCACTATCTCAAGGTATGCGTAACCAGACTCCGACTGTGTTATCGTCGCGGGAATATGACAATTGTTTATATAAGTCTCAGGTATGAATATATCATCACGCTGAATATTAACGGGTACCTTTACACATTTCGTCGAATTTGACCTAACTAAAGCCTCAAAAAGATTATTAATTCCGGAATTCAGAACTTTAATAGGTATTTCCGCGTTCGGCGTAATTAACTTTTTATTGTGGAGGTCAACGTTAGCTTTTAATTTTTCCAGCATTCTATAGCCAATTAAACCATCAAATACATTATGAAATTTATAAATGTAAAACTTTGAGGGGCATTTTTCATTGAATTCAGGAAAGCTTGGTATTTCTATGGAGTAGTTATTGTCAGTGGTACAATTTAAGTTTGTTACAGAAAATGGTTCATAAATTAACGGTGTATTTTGAAAATGTTTTTCAATTACCTCCGGAGACAAAAATGACTGATTGGCACCAGTATCGATTAATAACTTAAGGGGTGGCTCATTAATTTCGATAAAAGGCAATTGTCTTTTAGTATGAATATTTATTTCCATTAAGTTTCGGGGTTGGCACTCGAACCCTGGTGAAAATTTGGATCATTCTGTGTAGGCCAATATTGTGTATTGTCATATTCGGGTTCATTACATCCATTATTATTCTCATTGGAATAACTTGCATACAATGCAAGGTACGTCGCCACTGAGCTCGGCGTGGGAGTTGTTTGGGTTAGTCTCGAGCATGTGCAGTTCTTCGAACTGATTGCACATTGCAGCCTCGGGATACTGTGTACTATGATAATTGGGTACTGATGGTCTTAATGGGATATTTGCGGAATTATAGGATATTCCACTCATGGGTACAGGTTTAGATTGGATATTATTTGGTTTAGTTAGTTGGTTAGTATTAGAGTTATTTGGGTTTTGTTGCAACGCTCGGTTTGGGTTCTGTGGTCTATTCCAAGAATTATTGTTAGAGTTTGGCACATTAAAATAAGGTTTCGGTGCGACAAAATTATTATTATTATTATTCCTGTTAAAATAAGGTGTAAACGGTTTGAAAGGTTGTGAGTTATTGAACTTGAAATTTGGATGAGGTTGTAAGGGTTTATTTAAATTTGGAAAAGGCAAATTTCTAGAATTATTATTGTTATTCTGGAAAGGCTTGTTATTATTAACCATTGAAGAATTGTTACTTTTCTGTACATATCTAATATTTTCTTCCTCTTTAATATAATTAAGAGCTGTGGGCAAATCTACAGGGCGCATGGCTCTTATACTTGTGCCAAAAGGTTCCTTCAGCCCTGCTAGAAAAGTTTTAAGGGTTTGAGCTTGGAAAAAGCTCCTTTTGCAATCCTTTACAGCCTCAACTGTTTCGTGAAGGTTTACGTAATTAATAATAGTGTTTAAAATGTTCATGCAGCGGTTGTAATATTCCTGAGCGGATTCGTTTTCCTGCTTCATATTAACTAAATCTCGGTTCAGCGAATTTTCATCCCTTTGGTCCCCAAAATTTTTTAGCAATACGGTTTTGATATGTTCCCATGATGAAACACCGTTAATATTAACTATTTCCTCGGCTTTACCTTCCAATTTGTTTAAAATATTGTGTAAAATAATGGAATTGTTAAAGGAATCAGTAGTAGTTCTATCATAAAACTGTGTTAATATAGTTTCGGATGTTTGTATAAATCTGTGTAATTGGTTCGGGTTCCCATCATATTTAGGGATAATCATTAAAGCGGTTTTAATAGAGGATAACTTTTGCGAATCCATTTTGCAAAATATATTATTCGCCTTGCGATATTTTATAGACAACGACAACACACACAAATACACAGTATAACAACAAAATTCAATCAAAATTAACAATTGAGATCTCTCCTATTCAACACAAAAATAAACAGAACAAAAATTATTAAGTACTTTTTCTGAAGTTCTCCAAAATATATTAATATATTAAATCCACCAACAATCAAAAGAATCTGGACTTACGATGTGATGAAGGCCCAGGTCCACAACTTCATGATTGAAGCCACTTCCGTTCTTCTCGCCGAAAACCACAGTAGTTACACGGTTTCAAATGTTGAGAAAAGTCTTTGCTTTTGATTTTTAAAAAACGCGGTTTCTCTTCAACTTTATCCTTGCGACTGCGCCAATTATGTTTATTAGGGCAATCGACGAGCTTTCTTAAAAAAACAACTTTTCTGATAATAAAATATAATAAACTTTTAGAACATGTTATCGAAAGAACAGGGTAGGAGAGTCTGCTTAAAAACTAACTTAGATGCTACGCGGCCGCCGGAGCGACACCCACGTACGCGCACACACTTACACATATGCACTACCGACACACACTATAACACGTGCTACAACAAAGCCAACAAGAAAATCTTGATTGCTTCTAATACAAAATCGTTATTTATTCGAGTCATACAGCTCCCACGCATCATGATGTAGGCGGTTTATTCCGGGAACCACAAACTGAATGTTATGCAAATACTAACTTATTCGGCAGTTAATACATATTAAATGAACCTTTTAGTAAGTTAAACAAAGGAAAGGGAATATTTTATTGAATTAGTGGACTGAAATAGACGTTGGTCCCGGCCAAAGAGAATATATAACCACATGGTTATATAGTCTTTGGTCCCGGCTGTCATTTGTGGGTCCATGACAATCGTTACGGGTAGCGGAAAGTCCCGAAAATCTAACAACCAGTCTTACCAATGGTATTGTGTTATTTAATAACTTATCTAGCTGCATACGGTTAGACTGGAAGCTGACCCCAACGTTGTTGGGAAAAAGTTTACGCAGATGATGATGAGTGGACAGAAATAGACGTTGCTTTTATTATAATATCCATTATGCATGAAGAAGCCTCCTTGTGTAGCGCAGTTTGTTCCACCAGTTACTCAACTAAACCGAGCGGTCGGCACATGCTGGACAGTCACACCCAACACCTTATTTGACAGGCCAATTCTTCTCTTGCGGTGCTAAGGCTAACGCCCGCCTGGTTTGCGAGCCGAGTACCCTCCCACCGGAGTCCGGCGTCAAGCAGCCCGCTGTTTCGTCGATGCGTGGGAGTTCCAGTGGCTTAGGCATGTTCTGGGCACGCTCGTTCCATCATAGACCTCATCCATCGCTTTACATCAGGCGTGATTGAGGTCAAGAGCGGGCCTATTCAACAATAAATTTAAAAAATCCATTGTTAAGGGGCTTACATGACCTAAAGCGCGGTCACTGTCGGACTGCATAGAAATGAAAGAGAAGCGCAATGACACAACGCCGCTGGTAATTTATTGCAAAATATGAAGCAATTATTGAATTACAAAAAATGTATTGTTCGGACTAAAAAACTAAAACACTACTAGTGCTTTAGTATGTTGCTTGTAGAATAATCTGACAAAAAATCAGAATAATTGTATTTATATTAGTATGGTTTTTATTGTAAAAAAAAAGTTTTTAAACGTATCTTCGTGTTTTTTTTTCTATCGTATCAAATTAGTTGTATTATGTTTTCAACACACTATCAACCTAGCATATATCCTGAAGAATATCATATATTTTTCTGATTTTGTTTACTGTAGTCGATCTTAAACTTCTATTGTTTCTAAAACTTGTGTTTTTTGCGTTTAGGTCCTGTAAGCCCCTTAAAATGGAGCAGTAGTGACCCAGTGGTAACTGCCCCGACTTACGAGTTGCAGGTCGTGGGTTCGAACCTAACCAGACAAGCGCCTTACTTTGTGTAAATAATATAATATCATCCAGAGCTCTAAAAAACGGTAAAGGGTTTTCCTTCACCGTTTTTAGATAATCAGCGTATAATGTTCCCACTGCTGGGACACAGCCCTCCTCTCTTCCAGAGGAAGTGGGCTATAATCTACTACGTGGGTCCAGTGCGGGTTGGTAGATGTCACATATCTTTGAATTTTTGGTTCTAGAACGTGCTGGTTTCCTCACGATGTTTTCCTTCACCGTTTCGAGAGCAGTGGTTATGAAATAATTTACACAAAGTAAAACGCCAGTCGGGGTTCGAACCTACGACCTACAAGTCGCAGCCGTCATCACCACCACTGCACCCCCCTCAACACATAAATAAATACAATCGGTGAACACTAAACGAAAAATATAAAAATGCTAATGTACATGTCGCAGCCAACTGGTTTAATTAGCCGTTTAGTTAACCGCCTGGCCTTTGGTAGTAGTACTCTCCTCGGTTCGCTCTCTCGGCTCACACGCGGTTGATCACAGATCTAACCTTTTTTTTTTTTTTTTACGTGGAGAAATGCTCATGCATTCTGCACTACCACGGGGAGATAGTGCAGTTATGTGGGACTCTAACCCACTAAAACTCCACAGTGTCCTCCTCTGCCGCTTATGGCGGGAACACGGGCACGCGTTAGCACTCATCCGTGAACCCGCCGCGGCTGCCCGTCACCGGACCCTCCTCCGGGGAGTACTCCCCATCACCGGCGCACCACAACACATAGCACGCCGTGACCACCCCAGGGACCAAACCAGCACATGGGCGCCAGACGACCCCGTCTCTGCCACCCTTGGTCCCCCTGCGACGGGTCAGGTCATTGGCCCCGCCGCCTGCCAATTTTCGGCCGCAGAGGATAGGGAGAGTGGCCAACGTCATACCAACACTCCTCTTCCCCTGCGGCCCCACCGCGTCCGCCATCTGACGGTGGCGACCCCGTCAAGGCCGCGGAAGGTAGGGAGAGCGGCGCTCCTCTCCCGCCGCGGCCTCCAACCCTCAGCCGCGATGCCTCCGATACGACATCGCGGCCCGCCTCAGTTGCGATGTCGCCCAAGCGGCACCGCAACCTACATGTTGGCCGCTACGTCGTCGGCTTGTCGGCAAAAGCCCTGACGAGCGGCCCCTCCTCGGGTTCCTCTTCGCTTCACCGTGGGTGTCCAAGCCACGGCTACTGAGCCCCCCCGCCTCGACAATGCGGGAACCCACCGGGGGGGATCACAGTTCTAACCTAACCTAACCCATTTGGTCGGGGTGCCCTGGCTTAGTTTCTGCGACAAATTCGTCTCGCGCGTGATTGGTTACAGACTACCAACCTAAACTATAATTAAATATCATTCAGGCAGTTAGTTGAACGGCCGCCGTTTAGTTAAAAGGCTAGGCGGTTAACTAAACGGCTAATTAAACCAGTTGGCTGCGACATAGACTTCGATTTAGAATGTAAGAAATTGCATTTTAATCTGTTACAAATCTAATATAATCTCGAGATCCAACCTTGGCTCAGTTCTCTCTATGGACCGTAATCCGCTTCAATTCTCCCATAGTCAAATAAAGTTCAATAAAGTACTGTTTGCTATGTAATGGTGGACAATACACTAGGTGGTTTCCCTGCCGTTACCAAATAAAAATACCGCGTTATATTATGCAAACTTTTGCTCGCGACTCCACCCGCGTGATTATCGGAAATTATATCACGGGAATTTACTACCGGAGTAAAAAAGATCCTATGTCCTATAAACCCATCCATTTCAGTTCATCCGTTATGGTATGAAAAGGTAACAGACAGACTATATTTCTAGTCCTTTAAATCACTTAAAAAAGGTTCACAATAATTTCAATATTAAAGACATAAACCCCCTTGGTCCCGATGGTTTTACAAAAACGCTGAAAGACGTATTCTTTATTTCTTACCAAAATCATACAATTATCACAAGCCTAACTTAAGTAATGCTGGGTTTCCCAAACAAACTTTCATCCCCTTTGTCACCCCTATAATATAGCCCTATAGGATTATTTTCGAAAAAAAAAAAGTATGCCTAGCTTATGTCCTTCATATAACTTCTTGCCAAATTTTATCTAAATCCGTTCAGTAGTTTAGGCGTGAAAAGGTAACATACAGACAGACAGGCAGAGTTACTTTCGAATTTATAGTATTACTAGCTGCGCCCCGCGGTTTCACCCGCATAAATCTCGATTTCGATCCCGTGATTTCTAATATAATTCAATCATGATTCGAAAGACACGTAGCACCATCTATTGTCACGTTATTGTTATTTTCCCGGAAACAGCACTTTTTTCGTGATGAAAGGTACCCTATGTCCGTTTCTGTACACCTGACATCGTATATGCAAAATTTCAGGATGATCAGTTCTGTGGTTTAGGCGTGAAAAGGTAAGAAACAAAGAAACAAACTTACTTTCACATTTATAATATTACTTAAGATAATATGGATATTAGTAATAGTATATTAGAAGAATAATTAAAATTAAAATAGATATTACTAAGGCAATAACTCCTCCTAATTTATTAGGGATTGATCGTAGAATTGCATAAGCAAATAAAAAGTATCATTCCGGTTGAATATGAACAGGGGTTACTAGAGGGTTAGCTGGGATAAAATTATCAGGATCCCCTAATAAATATGGGTTTGTTAATGTTAAAATAGTTAGTAAAAATAATAAAATAATAAATCCAATTAAGTCTTTAAAAGTAAAAAATGGATGAAATGGGATTTTATCTAAATTTCTATTAATTCCTAATGGATTATTAGAACACCAGATAATTATATCCGAGGAATAATTTTGAATTTATGACAATTCTTCCATACAACATCTGTCAGACGTCAAGTTTATTTCACGAATAAAAATTTTCTGTCTATTGAAAAATCTGCTCTTAGTATATTAGAATTAGTATGTTAGTAGTGGTATATTAGTATGAATTGGTATGGTTTTCTGAAATATCTGTCAAAGTTTAACAGCAGCAGTCAGTCTACCCAGTGCGTTACTAAAACTTCGTATACAGATTATAGACAGAGCAACATTTTTAACTTAGCAAGCTAAAAGCCTCCGTTGTTTACGACTCTGTGGGGATGTAAGTGACCGTCTATTATCACTCAGTGTTGCCACCTCGGTTTTTGAAAAGGGGCAGTCGGACAAGCTAGAAAGAGCTAGATTTAGCAAAATTTGCCATGAAAAGTGCTAGAAAGTGAAAAAAACATATATACAAATGCAAAGGGTTAAAAATTGTTTATTTGAAACGTATTAATTTCAGAACGTCCAAAATCTAATTATAATTAAGTTATTAAATTGTTAAAAATCAGAGTAGTTATTCTTAGAAACAAAGGTTTATTCTTAGAAACAAACTTTGGGAATTCCCCAGTAAAGAAGCAGAAAGAGTAGGTAGGGCCGTAGGGTTACCAATGTTACCATAGCAAAACTAAAAATATACCCAATTAGTGATCATAAAGTGTAAACTGACGAAATCTATCTACATGACACGCATTGTTTCATAACTTGGTAATCGCGGTGCGAAGTTTTCGTCTCGCTTGAAAAGGGCTAGATTGCTCTTTTCGGGCTAAAGCATGAAAAAACGAGTTCACCTACAGTAAAAAGTGCTAGATCTAGCCCGAAAAGGGCTAAGGTGGCAACACTGTTATCACTTAGTATTATGCGGTTCCATTATTAACTGGTAACATTCACTAATGGTGTTTTTGTTCTTTGTTTTGTTTATTTTTAGTAGTCTGTTAATGACTCGGTAGATGTTACAGTGTGACTTTTTAAAAGCTAATAAAACTGTTTGTTTGAAATTTATTTATTTAAACCACAATTATGTATAACACCTTTACAGAATCATTTAAGGCGATGTTATAAGTCACAATGTGTACTGTATATCCTTTACAAAAAATTAAATAAAATCACCTGCTATGTAGGTAAGCAAATAATGAGGTCTAGTATTACCTAGTAATTGGGTTGTGGAGGTCAGATATGCATTCGCTCCATGTAAAATACTGGTATTCAGCTGCATCTGGTTAGACTGGAAGCCGACCCCAACAGAGTTGGGAAAAGGCTAGGCAGATGATGATGTAGGTAAGCAAAATTGCAACAACGTTATAATACCAGACCTTTTTCAATGATTAATTGTGAGTTTTTAATGAATCTCTGCAGGTTTTGCCCAAATATATCCTCCGATACTGAAAACGTGATTGCTGACCACGTATTATACATGGTGGTAAACTGCACCTGCGATTGGCATCAGCGCGCAAAGTGTAACCATGAATTCAACACATGATTCTAGACCCCCTAGGGTAATAACTAATTACCGACGAACAAGTTCAACGTAGTGGGGTTCAGAATCATATACAGGACGCCAGCACATCAAACTACTACAATCTGTCAAACTTCTTTAATATATTTTCAACTTTATCGCTAAAGTATAAGGTTCAAAGTTGATTGGGAAAATTTGACAGTTTCGGGTAGCTTGATGTGCTGGTGTCATCAGGTGTGAGGTGACGGATGTAAATCAGTTTTATACTGTGTGTTGCGTATGCATACTTATAAGTAAATAAATAAATTAAAATTGTGTCAGATAAAAACAGTAACAAATATGTATAAATAGACAAAAAATACTGATAAATAAATAAATGATATCCTTCGGATTGGACTGATTGTAAGTTTGTTACGCAATTAGTGTTCTGAACTTAATTGCCATGTAGTAAGCGTCATCAATGCCCGATCTTTCTCTGTTCGAGAAGTAGCCCTTTAGCATAATGTTCCCACTGCTCGGTGAGAAGGAGTGGGCCGTAATCCACATAAGGGCCCTCTCCACGAGCGAGAGAATCGCGGCGATAGTCTCGCCGTGCCATCAAATTTTCGCGACGATGATATCGCCGTGTGGAGACACGTTCTAAGAGATTGTATAGAAATACGTGGCACGACGATAATATCGCCGCGATTCTCTCGCTCGTGGAGACGACCCCTAAGCTGGCCCAGTGCCAGTAGATGTCACATGTCTTTAAATGTTTGCTTCCGCTTTCCTCACAATGTTTTCCTTCACCGTTTTGACAGCAGGAAAGGAAGAGTCCTTTGCCCTGCATTAATACACAGCCTGACATTCCCAAGAATAAACAACACTTACATCCCACTTTTCATCTTCACAACACAAATAAAGCTTTTAGATGCAAATAAAGGCCCAAGAAAGGTGCTAAGCTGTAAGTTATAGTCTGAAATCTCGCGGAGCAATAACAAAGGGATTAAAAATTGCTCCACTCTCCAGGCAATAACTTAGATGAAAGTTACAGCTTGTGCAAGATAAGAAAATTGCACAGAATTATTCCTTTCACACCGAAATGAGAATGGAGCGAAAGTAGTTTGAAATGGAAACTACACCTTTTCTCGTTCACAATGGTGTTGCATTGAAATGCCTATAGTCCTGGCAAAGCTGAAGCGAATCCTGCGCGGAATGCGGGTCGACATTCGCTCCCGTGATTGTGCTAACTTGAAGTGTTCAAACTGTTGCGAATAGTCGCGTGACTTCTTAGTCATTAAAATCGACGCGGGATTCGCCTCAGTATGGCCAGAGCTTTCGCATCTTCATCTTTTCTAGATCATAAACCATAACCATAACCAACCAACCATAACCAACCAACCAAACCACCAACCAACCAACCAAACCAAAACCAACCAACCACGGTGTGGTTTGTTTAACCATAACCATTATGATATTACGTTGAAAAGGTATGAGGAACAGGGTGTAAAGTTCACTCATCCTCTATAGAAATGGAATGATCCTCCGACGAGACGAGTATACCTAGTGGGCAACTACCCGACGGTTGATGTCGGGACGTTGCATATATGCTATTCGCGCGGTAAACTCTGCTTGCGCGATGTATGATTATACGTGACGTCAGTATTGTGGGGTCTTCCGCATCCAGGGGGTCTACTCCGAAGCGGTTAACCACTGTATCTGCCGAATGTTCGGTCATTTTCTACTACCATTCATTTCCTATATTGACTATTGGTCCCGACCAAACTGTGCCAATCCGAACCTTTTTAGAACCCTTACCCTTTTTTTACCTTTTTTTTTTAAATTCGTAGTAGGACAACAATATTTGAATCAGAAAATGACCGAACATTCGGCCGATACAGTGGTTAACCGCTTCGGAGTAGACCCCCAGTTTGTCCATAATTATTATGTTTGTCGTTATGACGTTGACGTTGTTGGTGTGTTGGTGTTTTCCTAGCACGCATTTTTTTACAGTGTAGAGTTGAACCAAAGCGGCACCCGTGACTGAGAGCACCGCGTCTATCGCTAGGGGTACCGTAGATGCGCGCGTCTGTGTGAGTGTGCCGTTTCGAACGTTAGTACGTAGTTTCCGTACTGTTCATATCTTTACTGTGGTTGAACCCCGGTGCCATCATTTAGGTACTTTTAAATATATACATTGCGTAAAGGAAAAGCAAATCATACGCAGGTCTAAATAGAGAAAAGTTCTAAGTTAATAACACTCTCATTACCCTTAACGAAACATTCCACTTAAAAGTTACAAGTACGAATGAGTACGGTAGTATTCCAAATCCTTTCAAAGTCCCTAATTACGAGACGCGCTTAAAACATCTGTGACTTCGACACTGAACACGAGTTTTGAATATTCTGTATTCTTGTTGCAGTCATTGTACTGGATAGTATTCTTGAAATCTCTTGAATAGTCGCCTCCTCAAGAACTTATGGAGGAGACTGTTTCTGACCAGGATACATTACGAGTACGTTGAGCCTAGTTCCTGGTGAGTAATCCTCAGATGTACTCAAAGTCCAGATAGCTATTGATTCGACAAAATTTTCTATTCAAGTAAAGTCCACTGAACCGCACGTTACAAAATTTAGTTTCAGTGCGGTTAGTGGAAGTGCTCAGGTGCGGTTCGTCCAAGTGCTGTTCAAATTAGTGCTCTGAGTGGAATATCTCAAGTTTTTAAGTTAGGGTTCAGAAAAACTATACCTATATCAAGACATTTGAATCAATCAACTCAGCCTATCGCAGTCCACTGCTGGACATAGGCCTCCCAGGCTGCGCCACAAAACCCTGGCCTCCGCCTTTCGTATCCAGTCTTTCCCAGCCACCTTCTTTAGGTCGTCGGTCCATGTAGCTGGGGTCTCACACTACGCTTGCCGATACGCGGTCTCCACTCCAGGACTCGTCTGCTCCACCAGCCATCGGTCCTTCGACAAACATGGCTAGCCCAATGCCACTTCAGTTTGCTTACTCTGCAAGCTATGTCGGTAACTCCGGTTCGTTTCCGGATAATTTCATTCCTGATTATATTCTTCAAAGAGACTCCGAGCATAGCTCGGTCCATAGCGCGCAAAAACAATGAAACAATCTAAACACCGTCACTATTCTTAACCCCGATTTAGTATTTCTAGGAAACCGTTTATTAGGAAACCCGCAGGGTAGTTTTCTAACAATATTAACTGATGAAACGATAACATTTCAACAGTAGGTAAATAATATCCATACTAATAATTATAAATTCGAAAGTAACTCTGTCTGTCTGTCTGTATGTTACCTTTTCACGCCTAAACCACTGAACGGATTTCGATAAAATTTGTCAGAGAGATAGATTGCATCCCGGGGAAGGACATAGGATAGTTATTATTGACATACCTCGCGGGCGAAGCCGCGGGAAAAAGCTAGTTATATTAATACTAGCAGCGCCCCACGGTTTCACTTGCTTAAGTGTCGATCCTGTCGCAACAAAAATTATCCTATTTGTTATTAGGATGTTTAAGTTTATGCTATACTTGCTGCGCCCCGCGGTTTCACCCGCGTAAATGTCGATCCCGTGGGGATAAAAAGTAGCCTAGGATATTAATCCAGGGTGTCAGCTACCTCACAAAATCTTATCAAAATTGGTCCAGCCGTTTGAGCGTGAAAAAGTAACAAACATAAAAACACACACACTCACACAAACTTTCGCCTTTATAATATTAGTGTGATTAACTGTACAGTTTTATCAAACTGCGTTCAGTAGTTTTTGCGTGAATGAGTAGGAAACATCCATCCATCCTCACAACTTTCGCGTTTATAATATTAGTAGGATTATTCTTTCCTATTTATATTATTCCGTCTTGTTGCCTACACAATGTAACCTCGTTTCCACATTTTCGATTAAAATTAACTATATAATCGGATTGCAATTACCGCTTTCTGAAATAAATCGAGCATTAACGTTTGAAATTCCGACTGATGAATTCCTTTTTAATTAAATACAAAATTAAACGTTCGCTGGAAGAATGATAGGGAAATGGCGCCTTTACTGTTTTTCGACTTGAAGATCATAATTTGATTAAATTTATAAATAACTCTTTCGGATTACATTTTAAGCGTCTCCACGAGTAGCGTTTGTATTCAGGATGACCCGTAATTAATGGATAACCTCTTAGGGATCATTTTACTTATCATTATGAACAACTTTTACTATGGGACCAAACATGAAGTCGCGAAAAAAAATCACCTGTTCCCTACATTTATGTTCGCATAAATAACTCCTTAAAATGTAGGAAACAGCAGATTTTTTTAATAATAAAATAATTTAAGTAATAAATCTTTTTTTATTATTTTTATTGATGAATGGGCCTGCTCTTGACCTTGCTCACGCCTGATTGAAAGCGATTGATGAGGTCTATGATAGAACGAGCGTGCCCAGAAGATGCCTAAGGCACCTGAACTCCCACGCATCGACGAAACACAGCAGGCTGCTTGACGCCGGACTCCGGTGGGAGGGTGGTCGCAAACCAGGCGGGCGTTAAGCCCTACCACCGCAAGGAAAGAATTGGCTAGTCAAATAAGGTGTTGGGTGTGACTGTCCAGGATGTGCCGAGCGCTCGGTTCAGTTGAGTAACTGGCGGAACAAACTGCGCTATATGAGGAGGCTTCTTCATGCATCCCAAAAATTATTTGATAACAGCACCCTAATTGCGTCACTATCAATCACAATCTGAATCATTTTGAAGGATATTGCTAATCCCCCCCGGTGGGTTCCCGCATTGTCGAGGCGGGGGGCTCGGTAGCCGTGGCTTGGACACGGTGAAGCGAAGAGGAACCCGAGGAGGGGCCGCTCGTCAGGGCTTTTGGCGACAAGCCGACGACGTAGCGGCCAACATGTAGGTTGCGGTGCCGCTTGGGCGACATCGCAACTGAGGCGGGCCGCGATGTCGTATCGGAGGCATCGCGGCTGAGGATTGGAGGCCGCGGCAGGAGAGGAGTGCCGGTATTATGGTGCGCCGCTCTCCCTACCTTCCGCGGCCTTGACGGGGTCGCCACCGTCCGATGGCGGACGCGGTGGGGCCGCAGGGGAAGAGGAGTGTTGGTATGACGTTGGCCACTCTCCCTATCCTCTGCGGCCGAAAATTGGTAGGCGGCGGGGCCAATTACCTGACCCGTCGCAGGGAGACCAAGGGTGGCAGAGACGGGGTCGTCTGGCGCCCATGTGCTGGTTTGGTCAGTACATACCTAGTGTGTTGCGTTATATATTGTACATAATCATTTTATTGGATCAAACTATGGTTGAATACGCCAACATTACCGCGAGTCAACCAAACAGCTGCAAACACGCGACTCCCGCCTCCTATGCAGATTGTGTTCGAACTCGGCTTGTAGAATTGTAGATACTTAGGCACCGAGCTGAATTACAGACCACAAGTGTGGAAACTCTTAACATGACTTGGTGAACACAAATTATATTTAAAAAAAAAATACTTTTATTGGCAGGCATCGTAGGCACGTAGCGTGTTAGTATTACAAGTAACTTTAAAATATATGTTAGTGGTAGATAACAGATTAAGCACACAAATACAAAGGCGCGACACGCGATATAATCGCGCACGACACGAAGGCACCGCTCGGCACTCGTTGCGCGACTTGCGGTGTCTTTGTGGCGCGCGTGATTTTATCGCGTGTCGCGCCTGTTTGAAAGAGCCTTAAAACATTTTAAGAAACATGATATAAAGCACCCAAATAAAGGTAGGTTTATCAAGCCTGACATGTAGCTTGATAAACCTATCCATTGTATTCTAACCTTTCGACCTTTACGAGTCGGACTCGCGCACCGAGGGCTCCGTACTTCGTAGGTATGTAAATAGTTTATCGCGGGTTTTTTTTAATGTAAGTACCTACAAATTCACGGTTTTCGGATGTTTTCCTTTACTTGTGCTACATGATCTTGCTTCTTGCCAAATTTCATGATTCTAGGTCAACGGGAAGTAGGTAGGTACCCTATAAATTTTGATTCCCTTGAGTGTCGAAATATCGTTTTTTTGCGGCATAAACAGCCGTATCTTTTTTACGTTAACTTAGGTTTTTGATTTTTTCACAGCATCAAGGGACTGTAGTATATGGTTTTAATTTCAACTCGATAGCTCCACGCGTTCCCAAGATAAAGGGTCTTGACAGACAGACGGACGGACGGACGGACAACAAAGTGATCCTATAGGGGTTCCGTTTTTTCCTTTTGAGGTACGGAACCCTAAAAATAAAGTCTCAAATAGAAAACTAATGAATTATAGACTCTTAGGTAGGTTTGTTATGTTAGGGGACCACTGGTTATTGAAGAATCGTTCCTATATCCTCAGAAGCTGGAGTTATTATTAATATGACTCGAATTGTTCCACAGTTGTGATCTTGATGTTTTCGGTGGTGAAGAGAGGACCCCTAAGAGCATTTACGCCGTACGGCATTTCATACAAACTTTCAAGCCCTTGTTTTTCGAAATGAATGAACCGATTTTAATGAAACTTCATACGCTTAAGCAGGATACAAAGGTTTAAAAAGTTACTTAATAACATATTCATTAATCTATGTTTATCTATCTATCTAAGTACAGTCAACAAAGGAGATAAGTATACAGGAGCGTCGGATATAGTTGAAGTTTACTAAGAAACCGATGGATGTTCTGGACTGAAATTTAATTTAATAAATGAGCTGTTTGTTTTCTATTAATAAAATTAAATTTTATTCGAGAACATCCATCGGTTTCTTAGTAAACTTCAACTATATCCGACGCTCCTGTATACTTATCGCCTTTGTTGACTGTACATTCTCTATGTAATTAATTAACAGCTAAGAGCGGGTGTAAGGACAGACGCTCCCCTTTGTTTCTCCGACAAGTAACCAATCACAACAACAAGCGTGAGTCTTAACATCTTAGAGAACTGAACAGAGAATTGATCGGCCTTTCTGAAACGGCGTTAGCAGATAGATTGGTATTCGACGAACTGTCCCATCTTTTTGCTTCGACAAATTATAGCCGTAACAGGAGGCACAGATTGTTTACCGTGCCTGGGAGTCGAACCGTCGCTCGAGACCAGTCCCTCGCACTCTTGGACGATAAGCCTGACTATGTGTCCGCGGATGAATGGAAGAAGATCTTGTCAGTATGTCTGGCAAATGCGAAGGTTCCATACAACTCGATTCATACCGGCTTCCCTTTGATAAATGGCACAGTCAGTATTTTAAAGACAAATAATATAATAAATATTAAAGATATAGAATCTACTCCGGCTTACCTCTTAAAAAAATTGACCCTTCGCTACTGATGTCTGGAGTATTGTGAGTTGATCCTATGACTGTCGGTTAGTTATAATAATAATAATAATATTCCACAACTATCACACAACGCCGTCTAGTCTCAAGCTAAGCAGAGCTTGTGTTATGAGTACTAGACAACTGATAAACATACTTATATATTTCTAAATACATACATATATAGATAAATTACACCCAAAGTTAAAGTTGTATACTTCTCGTTAATGTAATTAACTATGTGTTTGTGTCTTTAACTAATGTACTTTGCCCTGGCCATTTTATGTTAAAATAAATAAAATATTTTTTTGTTTAGCCACTTTGTGGCTGGGCGAAGGTCCCTTCTAATCCCAGAATAATATTCATGACATACATATGTTACCGGTAATCTGTATAATCCGGTATTCTAAACAATACCTAGGCAATGTATAGAATACCTAAAACGATTAGGTAATGTATGAAATATTATTTATTGTGTACTTTGCCTAGGCATTCTATACAATACCGAATGCGCAGCCGGCAATGTGTGAAAAAGACGAAAGCTCGGGGTGCCGTTCGGTCGCTCTTGCATCCTATGTCGACGTAGCCCCACTTCGTGGGGCTCCTATTCCTAAGTAAAGGGTTTAAAGTAACCTAACCAAACCTAACATCGGGTTCGGCATAGTAACCTAACCAAACCTTACCTCGGGGTTCGCCATATTTTAAATCAGCGAGCATTTGTAAACGGACGACACCGTTTGTAAAACGCGGAATCATACAAATTGCCTGAGATATATACTTGTTCGTTTCTTGCATGGTACTTACATAACATTGAAAAATATAGACCGAATCTATTTACTTTACACATTGCCGGTGAACCAGCAGGTATTCTATACAATCCCTGGGAAATGTATACATTACCTAGGCAAAGTGTGTAATAATTTGGACAATAATATTCATAATATTTCATACATTGCCCGGACGCCTCAGGTATTATTGTGCAGATTGTAGGAGGCACATTAAAAATGCGATGTAAGTTAAACTTTGTATAATGAAGTAAAAGTATTACAGTTTTAAAAATAGCTTAAAAGCGCTAGACGTTGACGTGACGGTGCCGGGTTGTTTTCGCAATGAATAATGGCGGCGCGCCGCCGCCGACCCGGCGCGGGCGGCGGCCATCGCGCGGAAGTGAAGTTGGCAGAGTACATTGCCTAGGTATTGTATAGAATACCTGAATTATACAGATTACCGACTACACATACACAATGTTCACAGCTCTCATAGGAACAATAAGCCTTTTAATTATCAGAAACAAATATTAACTGTAAAGGTCACATCACATTGGAATTGTTTTCTAACCCACCATTCCCAAATACTAAATTGATTTCAAAAAATCTGTTTACATATGGAATTGAATAAAATGCCCTTCATCTGTTGGTCCTTTTTTGTAGCAAATTAGACTTGTATCACGTTTTATTTATACGAAACGGTTATTAGGGTTCCTTATGCAAACTGTGCTAACAGGATCTATAACTAATCGTCTTGCGAAAACAAAATTAAAGAAGTTGTTTGTAGCACGCCACGAGTCACCGCGACGCGACTTGCGGCGCGACAGATGGAAACAGTTATCGCGCGATTTTACAATCTGTGACTACTTTAAGTCACACACTAAATTAAAACTTGTTAAAAATTTTGGAAAATCATCTACTTTTACAATATTTGTAAATAGCGTGTACAGTCAACAGCAAAAGTAGATGATCAAAATCAGAAATTCAATAGGAGTCAAAACTGATCTCGAATATATGGCAGCTGTACTAGTAGTAAATGTTTGGTATAATTTTCAATCACATACTTTTGAATCACTTCGACGCCACACAGATCTGACGCGAACTCCGTTTATTAGTATTGAATTTCAGATTTTGATCATCTACTTTTGCTGTTGACTGTACATAATTATTTTACTGTCATTGCTTATTTTTTCTTTTCAACCGAATTCCAAAAAGGAGAAGGTTATATGTTCGACTTTATGTATGTTTTTTTTTATGTATGTTCACCGATTTCTCCGTCAATTGTGGACCTATTTAAAAAATTTTTTTTTTTGTTTTAAAGGGTATGGTCTCGAGGTGGTCCCATTGTCACCAAGTCGGAATCTGATGAGGGAATCCCATGGAAATCGAGGGTAACCCTCAAATTTTATAGGCACACCTATAACGATTTCGGTATTTTTTATAGTAACTCGTGCATTTGCTCTCGGAAAGCACCATTTGGTGAAGTGGAGCTGATGATGAAGACCACAGATGGCCATAGGAACTACTCAATAATAAGTATTTCACGGGTTGCGATTCGATTAGATACTTTAATGTGGTTGCTAAGCAATTTATGTTCGTTACAATGCGTATGGTGAAGTGGAGCTGATGGTGACTTCTCAATCAGCTCCAGTTCTCCTGGTGATCTGGTTCTCTCCTGGTTCTATCCTGGTTCTCCAGTTCTCCGCGATGGTCGCGTCGTTTACTAGGAGAACTCAACAATTAACGTCCCTGCATCGGAAAAAGCAATATTTTGTAAAAGGTGATGAGCAGTTGACATAAGGCTATTGTAACTTAGATAAATTACGAATTGACCCACTAAAAAAATAAAAATAAAAACTTTTTTACCAAAAAAAGCAATTGACTTCCAAAAAACACTACAAAGTGAAAAATATTCGAATTTGACTTTTGACGCGCGCGCGTTTGTTGCTTGCTACAAGTCGCGTCGCAAGTCGCATCGCTCGTGGCCTTAGGCATCGTCTTATTAGAACGTGAATGCGCGATCATCGTAGGTTTGTGCGAATTTTACTCGTACGAACTCGCGATCAAATATATTGAACTCGAATAGGTGTCCTAACTGACAATCGCACGACGCGCTCGCGCGACTCAAATGTTTGAAAATCCATTCGCGCGAACTTATTTCGTACGAAGAACGCGCTATCAGACATATTGAACTCGAATAGGTGTTCTAACTGACAATCGCAAGACGCGGTCGCGAGACTCAAATGTTTGAATATCTATTCGCACAAACTTACTAAAAGTACGAACCTGCGATCAAACATAGATTGAATTCGAATAGATGTCCTAATTTTGGTACTGACCGTGCCAGTGCCAAACTAGGTACTCCACGGTGGCTCTTCGCGCGATGATCACATATTCGCGTTCTATTAGGACACCCAGTTTTTGCTGTCGCGCGAACACGCAATGGTCGCGTCGCTTACTCGCGCGATGATCGCGCATTCGCGTTCTATCAGGACGATGCCTGAGTCTAACCTAATACCGGCTTTTTATTTAACCGACCGATCTTTGTCTATTCGTCTGTCTATCTGGTTATCTGTATCTATTATATGGCATTATCACAGTTACAAGCAAAGATTAGTCATAGATCAAGCTGTGTAGCATGTTTTTGTCACAGGCTGCTAAAATAAATTGCACGGAACCCAGTGTCGTACGTAAATACTCGCACTCACCCATTTATTATACCATTCGTGCCCGGTCTGTTTATTTTAAATTTATTTTTTCCTTCCATTCTATTCGTGGTATAAATAAAATACAGAGGGTATTTTATTTATACCACGAATAGAATTATTGAGATAGGACACAACTGCCAGACAATGTAGGTTTTTTCCGTGGCTGTGTTTTTCGAAGCATAATTATTTCACGTTGCGGTATTGTTTTTTCCCCAAAGAATAGGCAGCTCCTTTCAGCCCTTGGGCTTATGAAAGGGTTGCTTAGGGAATATGTAAAGCCGAATGACACGATGTGCAATAAAAAACCGAAATCACCAATTTTTCATTCGAATTTGTGCTGTATTTTTTCTTTTCAATCTTTCTTTGTGGCATTGGGTTTAAGACAACGGCTTCTGGCCGCGACTTTGTCCCCGTCAAATAATCCATACTAATATTATAAATGCGAAAGTGTGTCTGTCTGTTACCTCTTCACGGTTACTGACAAATGCGTGCACTGACTGGACAGGTCCGCTCAATCTGTGTGGTTCTTTCCTCAAAAGACCATTTCAGACACTAATCTACATGGTCCTCAAAGATTATGGCGGATTTTTTATATACACATTGACATTGATGAATTTTATTTAGACAATGACATGAATATTTACTTTGTAAGTAATTTTTATTATTATTTTTTATTTAATTATTGTGAATGTGAGGACTATGTGGGTCATTTCTTTTTTCCTTCTTAGTTTTAATCATGATCTGGCAGTTTGAGTAGTTTATGCGGCCTACCCAAATGTCCTGTCTTTGGTATTGTTCGTCGAATCGTTGAGCTCCTCAAGTTCTGAGTTGAGCTGCACGATTTTTGACAAATGCGTGCACTGATTGGACAGGTCCGCTCAATCTGTGTGGTTCTTTCCTCAAAAGACCATTTCAGACACCAATCTATGTAGATTCAGACCGTCAGATCGTGTGAAGACCATGTGGTCTTCACACGATCTGACCAAGATTTTGTCTGGACTTTAAAAGAGACTGTGACTTCTGAGTTTGTTTCGGCCTTTCTTCTCAGAATAGTCAGTTAGGAAACGCCGACCTCATCTAGTTTAAAAAAAAATATGATTGACGTGTAAAAGTGTTTGTACAAACCTACTTACAGAAATAAAAATCATTTATCATTTATCACGCTTAAACTACTGAACAAATTTAGATGAAATTTGGTATAGAGACAGGTTGAGTCCCGGGAAAGGACATAGGATAATTTTTATCCGGTATTCCCACGGGATCGACACTTATTCGGGTGAAACCGTGGGGCTATGCTAGTTAAATAAATAATATTACTTTTGCTTACTTTACTCTAAGCCCGTAACACGTTTTTTTTCCACGTTTATATATTTTTGAAGTACTCGCACTCTCTGGAGAATAGACACGTTTTCCCGTGATCTTGTACTTATTGAGATGAGATCGAATCTGTCCTACTTTTGTGAGAGGCAGTCAAATAGCCCGCAAAATTCATTTTTTTTTACGTTTTTTACAATTTTCTGGTCAGTATTAAGTTGTAAGTTGATTAAAATATGATTCGCGGCCGTAACAAATATGTATTTACAGAATCGTAATCATTAAAGTCATCAGCACAACTCTCTAAGACCAAGTAATCCCCAAGAATGACTATTTCATGAAATCTTGACATTTGGAGATTATACTAACTTATCAAGTTGTATTACTGATTGTAATGATTAGATCATAATTCTGTAAATACATATTTGTTACGACCGCGAATCATAATTTAATCAAAGTACAACTTAATACTGACCAGCAAATTGCAAAAAACGTAAGAAAATTTTAATTTCGCGGGCTACCTTCGCCTGAGTTAGAAAGATAAGATTATTTTGGAATTTCTAAGTTATAATGGATATTATTTTTGTATTGTATGAACAAGACATTTGTCGAATACCTTTTCCGATAATATCCGGACCCATATTCTGCAGAGTTATTTTTATGTAGGAAGGAAACCAAAATAAACAGCTACCTATCTTTTCTTTGCATTTTTTTTATACCATTTTTTTTTATTTAGTTTTTCTTTTATTTATTTTCATACAATATGATAATAATATGTCGTATATTTTTACAAAAAATAGTGGCCCATGGGCATCAAGAAACAGGGTCAAAGG
Organism: Oligia fasciuncula; assembly: GCA_963082905.1. Lineage (NCBI taxonomy): Eukaryota > Metazoa > Arthropoda > Insecta > Lepidoptera > Noctuidae > Oligia > Oligia fasciuncula. The sequence continues at coordinate 13,260,625 of OY720409.1, forward strand.
TAGTCAGGTCTCTAGAGAGAGGAACCTGCTCATTATGCGTGCCGTATCCAGGAGTACTGCTTCCTGAATCGTTGGAAAAAAATTCATCCGAACTACGGAACCCTGGTCCCCGACACGTAATTGACCGTATATCGTCGTATACCCACAAACACTTCTACATCTCGCGATCTATTTACCACTAACTCAATTGGTGTGTGCCTCGGTGGTGCCTCTCACTTGCGAAGCCTCAAGCCGGTAACAGCGCCCCCGCACCAAATAATCTCATTATTACCGAACACTCCCTGGAGACAAACCTTACTTACTGGAAATGTACGGAAATAATCATCTGTCTTTATTAGCTTCACTTTTGCAAAAAGGTTGGGTTGGAGGGTAGGATGTTAATGCTCTATGGGGGATTCACACTGGTCGCTTACCCAATGACGTCACAAGCCGAATCGCCACCCCATTTGCACAGGTCGATAAAAATTGCAGGTAACTACGTAGTTCATTTTGCATCAAAATGTCGACATTCATGCGGCGGACGATCACCTGCGCCTGAGCATTTATGCGGTCGGTTTTAGTCACCCGCTGCATCCAACCTGTCGCCGCAAGTTGTATAAGCAACGTTAATACTCTAAAGGTAACTACTTAGAATGTAGAAGACTGTTAGAAGACTTTGTAGGTGAAATAGTGGTCTAACGCAAGCCCAAGAACTTGGCCAGACTGGCAGCGCAGGGCGAGAAGCGGCGCGGGTGCGGGAACGCGTGCGATCTGCCTGTCCGCAGTCGAGCGCGGCTGCGTTCTGCGTGTTGTCGTGTCCAGAGTTTGACAAAATATAATATGGAATTTATACTGAAAAAAAGCTCGAACTAGTTTGAGAACCCCGGTCCCCGCGCGGGCCGCCCGCGCTCCCACTGCGGCCACTTGTATGAACGAGCTATGACGTGAGGCCCGCGCGCTCCCCGCGCCGAGCAGCCTGCACCAGTCACCGCGCCCGCGTACCCACTATGGACACTCAAATGAAGTTCTTATGTTTGAGTATGCCGCGCCGCGAACACCTCACGCCCGCGCTGCGATTCTGGCCAAGCACTAAATAGAAGAAATCACATCACTGCGTGTATAACTACGGAATAATTTGTAAACCAGTGCGTAAACTGTAACCATAAATTCAGCATAATATTATGATTCTAAAAGTGTAGAAAGTTTTCGTCATTAAAAAAAAATCTGCTGTTTCATAGAAAGTGAAACCTTACGCGGTCAAAATGTGTGGAACAACATTTTTTTTTTTTAACAAAACATTTCTACGCTAGTCTAGAATCAATTGTACTGTTTTCACAGTTTGCGCACTGGTCAAAAATGTATCCTGTATAATTTGATTTAGCAACGGCTACTTAGATTCAATATTTATCTTAATTATTATATCCCAAGTTCAGAAAAAGATAAAGACAAAAGATAAACCGTATTAGAAGAAGTGTAGGTACGTATAACGATTTTTCTTTTATCCCCAAATGACTCAAGTATTGCTGAAGTTAACAAAGTAAGTCCCTACTTGCTGTACTTGTTCATAAGTAACAAAATACTTTGTGGTATATCACACTTCACACTAATTTATAAAGGCGAAAGTTTGTGAGTGTGTGTTTATATGTTTGTACTTATTCACGATCAAACGGCTGGACAAATTTTGATAAAAAAAAATATGGAGGTAGCTGACACCCTGGATTAACATATAGGCTACTTTTTATCCCGATATTCCCACGGGATTGACATTTACGCGGGTGAAACCGCGGGGCGCAGCTAGTCCTATTATTCCTACCTTCCTTCCTTTTCTACCTTCTTATTTCCTTTTTTTTTTAAGGAATAAGCAGATATAAAATTACGATTCAATGATTGAGTAGTCGCAAAATACAATATCCTTGAATTATTAGGGATTTGGATCGCAAGAAGGATTCCTAACGGAAAGACTACAACCTGATTTACACGATACAATTTAATTGGATCGTATATTGAAGCAAGGGCTTTTGGCTAAGTAATAACAGCCGCACGGGTCGATCGATCAGGTTAAGCTACGCTTGCCACGGTTGGTCCGTGAATGGGTGACCATCTTTACATATCAAGAATTCAAGACCCCTCCGTGCCTCGGAAACCACGATAAGCCATTGGTCCCGGTAGTCAATCGTGGATCTTTGGCAGTCGTTACGGGTCATCAGAAGCCCGAATGTCTGACACACAGTCTTACCAAGGGGTATAGTATTACCTACCCAGTAACTGGGTTGTGAAGGTCAAATAGACAGTCGCTTCTTGTAAAATACTGGTCACAGCACATCAAGCTACTACAATCTGTCAAATTTCTTTAATAGATTTTCAACTTTATCGCTAAGTTATAAGGTTCAAAGTTGATTGGAAAAATTTGACAGTTTCGGGTAGCTTGATGTGCTCCAGTCTGTACATACTTAGCGCTATTGTATGAAACTCAGGTGTCTCTTTTATGTATGCTCTATGGCAGCAGGAAGGTTACTTAAGTATTCGCGATAAAAGGCAGTGTTTCCTCCCAAGCGGTTAGTGTTTCCTCGCTGAACCTCTTACGGCACTTACGCACTAAGGTGGTGTCTATATGTAAGAGGAGTTTTGGCTGCTAAAACAACGGTTGTACGTTTAAAGAACTGGTGGTTTTTGATAAAATATTTATATTATAACGTTTATAATTATTTTGTGAGTTAGTACAAAAGGATTGATTGATTTGTGGTAAAATTACAGGCACTTGAGATATTTTCAAAAATTTCGTACGTAAAGGTTTCCGTCAATGTTGGCCTGAAATTGTGTTTTACTTTGTAGGTATGTTGATCAACATTTATTACGCGGCAATCATAATAAAACAATAATAAAATTATCATCATAATTTGCCATTTTCCCACTGCTGGTGTAGCGTAGGTAGGCGTGTGTGAAGACGAATGTATGAAGGAAAAGAAAAGTCCGAAGTACACAATAAGAATAAGAAAGTTTATTGCACAGCACAGGTTTCAGTTCACACACACAAGAGTTACACTTAGTTAAGAAGGAGTGGAAGAAATGTAGACAGTAGAGAATAGCACGGATAGGTATTAAAAACATAAACACAAGACGATCGCAACTGTTATTAGTTAGCGCGGCGAAACTAGGATTCTTGATTATAAAGCTACGCGCGCAGTGAGCATACTATCTTGCAAGTCACGGCGGCGCGCGCGCGCTGCCTACCCAGCGCGGGTGCATGAGCGCAACGCACGATAATGCTGTCCCGCTCATGCACACGGCTCGCGTGACGTAGCGTGCGCTCACCGAGGAGACATCATCAGAACGACGGACAGGCGTCGCCGGGGTGTGGAGAGTTGTATGATTGTCGATGAGGCGTTGGTTCCTGCAATCAACAACCAAATTATAAAAAGATAAGAAATCCACGCCTATTATCGCCTTTGTTACATCGGCGACGATAAATCGCCAAGCGAAGTCACGGCGCAACCCTAGGTTCAGAGTTACATTTATAAACCCATACGTGGTAATCGATGTCCCGTTAGCCGCACACAGCTGGTAATTTGTTTTTTCTAGTCGTCTTGTAATTGCCGATCGGGGGTAGACGCAGAGGTCGCTGCCGGTGTCGACTAAAAACTGCATCTTCGACCTTTGATCGGTGACAAATAAGCGACCAGCACTCGGACAATCATCGGTCGCCATTACTGATTGCCCCGCGCATTTCCCGATGTAGGGTAGTCGCACGGCTTCACGCACTTTTTGGCTCGGTCACCGAAATTATTGTGGTACCAGCACTGCGGGAACTTCCTGTAACTGGACTCTGATCGGGATGAGCCTGACCGATGTCGCGTGCGACTATGGGATCGTCCTCTGGAGCGAGACAGTCGCTCCACCTTATCCGCCAGCTTCTCCATCTGCTTGGTCAGAGCGGCGACTTCCAAGCATACACTGGTACCTGCAGTACTCGCCGATGCAGCACTAGATATGGCAGCTGTTGATGCCACCTGGGTACCGACGACGTCGTGGATCCGGTCCGCCAGCTCTGCCAGTTCAGCCAGGTCCATCCTCAACTGCGACGCTACGATGGCCTGTGTGTTTGCGGGTAGGCGGCTCGTCCATATGCTTCGCAAAAACTCCTCCGGTACACCTGGGCCGGCGAGGTTGAGAAGGTGGCGATAAAACTGTGACGGCTTCCGGTCACCCAGTTCCTCATGCATGAGAAGCTGCTTCACCTTCTTCTCACGCGATGCCGACAGCCGTTTAATGAGCTCGCCCTTGAGCTTCTCATATTTCCCGGTAGGTGGAGGGTTGCCGATAATATCCTCGACTTCGGCAGCGTACTGCGGATCTAGGTTGCCGGTTATATAATAAAATTTTGTTTCGTCCGACTTGATGCTCGCCAGGACGAATTGCGCCTCCATCTGGTTAAACCAGAGACTTGGTTTTTCTGGGTAGAACGGCGGTATGCGCACACCCACGCGGAATGCTTCCGTTGCCGACACATCTTGACTCGTGCATGATTTGTCCTCAGCCATCTTCGTGCTCTTTAACGGGGTCACCAATGTAGCGTAGGTAGGCGTGTGTGAAGACGAATGTATGAAGGAAAAGAAAAGTCCGAAGTACACAATAAGAATAAGAAAGTTTATTGCACAGCACAGGTTTCAGTTCACACACACAAGAGTTACACTTAGTTAAGAAGGAGTGGAAGAAATGTAGACAGTAGAGAATAGCACGGATAGGTATTAAAAACATAAACACAAGACGATCGCAACTGTTATTAGTTAGCGCGGCGAAACTAGGATTCTTGATTATAAAGCTACGCGCGCAGTGAGCATACTATCTTGCAAGTCACGGCGGCGCGCGCGCGCTGCCTACCCAGCGCGGGTGCATGAGCGCAACGCACGATAATGCTGTCCCGCTCATGCACACGGCTCGCGTGACGTAGCGTGCGCGAGCGCCCGATCGTCGCTAGGACAATAGACGCGTCATAGCTATGGCCGGCCCACTGATAAGTAATTAGCTACTAATACAATGTTTGTACTTGTCTGTTTGTTTGTTGAATATTATTATGTTAGTGATTGTAAATAGTTTTATTTTAAATGTTGATTATAAATAAGTCTAGTATTAAGTTATTTTGTAAATATGTGTATATATAAATTATAATTAATTTTATTTAAGAAATACATAATTTATATTTAGTTTGGTTTTCTTTTAGGTTTAACAATTTAATTAGACTTAAGTGTGTAGGTCACTACACTGGGACACATTATGTCACACAGGCCTCCTCTCAGTAAGAGGGAGTAAGCTATAATCAACCACGCGGGCCCCGTGCAGGTTGCTATATGTCACATGTCTTCGAATGTTTGGTTCTAGGACATGCCGGTTTCCGTCACCGTTTTGAGAGCAGTGGTGATGAAATAATTTACACAAAGTAAAGCGCCTGAATGGGTTCAAACCTTATAGTATCTGTATATTACTGATACTGTACTTACGCTTCATTTTCATTCATTCTCATCATATTTATGATTTTGTATCCTTTTATGATTTTCTTACTAAATATTATATTTCGCACTTTGGCTGTTACACAAAATATAGAACTCGAGTAGTTTCTGTGTTAGCACTCTGCGAATCACTCTTAAACGAATCTTCTCTAAAGAATTAGGTACCTGATTATAAATTATAATTTTCCATCATTATATACAATTATATTCTTGTTATGACATTTAAGTCAAACGCGTCAATCTGGTGTCTACTTATTCTTCTAATTTCCTATGCAGTCTATTCAAAGAAGGTTGCAGTAGGATTATATTTTCTAAAAATCATTTTATATCGTTTTGGATAATCTAAATTTGGTTTTTATACTTAATTGCGCTGTCTACTAAATAATGAAATTCTAAATTATAATTATAATATTCTTAAACGCACTCTCGGCATTCACAAGGAGGTTATATACGTCTTGGCTGACAAAACTGGCAGGTGAGACGGAGATGGCCAGAAAAAAAGAAAGGTGAGAGAGAGAACGGAGGAATTCGAAAAGAACGGTTTGGAAAAATTACGAGAGCGAGGAAGCTAAAAAACTCGGTAAAAAGAAAACTAAGAAAACATTCTTGTTAAGCAAAGACTACAATATGATGCTGTATTAAGGATAACGGAGAGCTGAGGTGTTTTGTGCGGACGGACCGTGTCGCTAATTCGACCCGACCGACGCCTGTTCTGCCGAGCCAATTCGAACGGTAACTGAGCCGTCGACTGGCGTCGACACCCGTTCCCCGGAGCCGTCCTGTAAGCCTACTTCCTATCCACTGTGCGTCGGAGTGCGTAGTGAGTGGGAGTGCGTAGTTGTAGGTTTATCTTTTTTTATTAAAATTTATTGAACTGTCTACTCCTTAATTATTTGTTAGGGATAAGTAGACACGACAACCTACGACCTACAACCCGTAAGTCGCGGCCGTTACCACTGGGCCACCAGTGCACTTAATATAAAATAATAATCATTTCAGATATCAATGTAGCTCTCGAAATTATATTTGCTGCAAATAGTCAGTATATTTCCCCAAAACAGACATTATATTGCCTTAGGCATTCTCTACCAGTTAACGAAGGATGGTAGGGAGATATCATGGCAAGTCCATTTCTGCACTTAAAACAAAGTAGCCATCTTGTTTGACTAAACCATTTCCACTATACCTACAAAGAATGGGCGTTTTCACTTTACAAACCTAAACCTAAAGTAGAGGGTGTAACCAAGCCCTTATTCACAAGCACAAAGAACATACATTATATATTTATCTGGAGTATAAGAAGCTACTTAAGAACCACTTACTAAGCTACTCCTTAGTAAGTTTAGACAAAGCGTGCTTAAAATTGTGTGTAGTGTTGTTTTGCTAATGACGATAAGATATCTTAACAAATTACTTTATACGTTTATCAGATCAGGTGCGTAGTAGGGACTGTCGGTCGTGCATGACGATTAGGTGTTTTAGAAAATCTACTTTGAACTAACGTATATCATCATCTGCTTAGCCTTTTCCCAACTACAGTAAATACGATACCCCTTGGTAAGACTGGTTGTCAGACTTTCGGGCTTCTGACTACCCGTAAGGTCTGTTAAAGATCCACGAATGACAGCCAGGACCCACGGCTTGACTACGAAACGCTTTGGACCCTTCCAGTTTTGTAAAAAGAAATATGTCATATTATGTAAGTAGATGGGTAGGTATGTAAAATACTTTTGAAGTCGACCCTAACATACTTGGGAAAAGGTTAGGCAGATGATCATGGGTATGTAAAATACTTTTACATACCATCAAAAGACACTTCGTAAAATTAATATTAAATTAAAACTTATATTAAAGATATCGATCGCACAATCTTCCATTGATGAGTCGTAGCATCACGTCACCGCTACGTCGTAGCTACGTTTTTGCTACGGCACGGCGTAGCGCTGCTACGAGAATTCACATTTTTTCGATTGTTTACACATCTCGAAATTATACGATCATTTTGTCTCCAATCGAGTCTTCAAATACCAATTGATTCTGAACTAAGATTAAAGTAACTACTTTGCCAAAAAAGTAAAATAAATAGTTAAAATAAACTGTACAAGGAACTTTTAACGCGTGGCCAAAATCGGAACTAATTTCGCCATCTTTTTTTTCTTGAGGATGGGAAATCATCAAATGTCCCTTCCCCCTCTGGGTGGAGCGGAAGGGAGTGTCAGACTCTTACTGGCTAAAACCCACCCGTGTTCCTTCCTTATCCCTTTATGTTCCGGGCCAGCGGTAACCCTTTCGGACAATCCCGCTGACCCGGCAGGCTTCGGCCCTATGGGGCCCCTCCTCGATGCTGACATGTCTTTGAGGCGCGCGTGGAACACGTACGCGCCCCCCGGCACGGGCCTGGTCCTGATCGGACGGTGAGCTACCCATTACTCTCCGCCCGCAGGCCCTTGCCTGCCGTGCGGCGGCTGGGACGGGAGGCTCTTTCCCTCAAGGCCATCTTGTTTTTTAATACAATTTCTGTGTGAATTTCACACTTGCTCAACAATGTACAACGACCCCTGTCAATGTCATTCAGGCGCCAAAAGATCAGATAAAAAGAGCACTTTACCCACATAATTATGTCGGTTTGCCAAATAATACAAAATATCACCATCGTCATCTGCCTAGCCTTTTCCCAACTATGTTGGGGTCGGCTTCCAGTCTCACCGGATGAATCTGAATACCAGTATGTTACATGAAACGACTGCCTATCTGACCTCCGATTCAAAGTAACCTAACCAAACCGAACCTCGGGGTGCCCTTCGCTCGCTCTTGCATCCTATGTCGACGTAGCCCTGCACGCAAATCAGAGTCAAATATACGAGATTCAGCGTCACCGTCCGACTGGAGCCGAGTATACCCGATTCAGCGTCACCAACCCGAGGGTGCCGGTTCAGTTTCGTTCACTGTTCATAAAGAGCCCAAAGTACGCCTAAAGAAGTTTTGACCTAAAAAAACGTAAATTAATGTAGTTTTTCCAAAGGTCTAATCAATTATTTATCCCAATCAGAAACCTCAAGGGACTCATTCGATTGCTAAATCGATTTGCTTCATCGCCTCTCTGTTCCCTGCCGGAAGTTACTTCCATGCGATATGATCGATTCTCTTCGTTTCCTCTCGATTTCATAGGGAGAAAGCTTTGTGTTCGTGCGTACAGATGAATGTAAAATGTGGAAGATGAACATGAATCGATATTGTTTTGTTTTACAGTATTGTTGTAGAATATCCAGGTGGTTTCTATGCGTAAATAAAGGTCATAGCACACGTATCAAACCGGAAAGGGATCGGCACCGTATCAACTCGACCCGTTTAGTATTCTTTGTATGAAACTCCCTACTGCAACGCACACTAATCGGCATCGTAACGTAATCACTTCGCCTCGGGACAAGCTCACGAACCGCGGTGCGGTGCGTTAGCCGTTACGGCTCGTCGTCCCCGCGCTTACGGCTCATCATCCCCGCGCTTACGTCTCTCCGTACCCGAGCTTACGTATCTTCGTCCACCCTTGCCCCTCTCACCCCACCCATCAGCGATCGCCGAGTCGTAAGCGCGGCGTGGCCTAGCCGTAGCTTAGTCGACGGATCGGAGCTTCTGATCCGCTTCGAATACGCGCTTACGTTAGGTTGACGCCTGTTTGACGGCGAGGCGAAAGGCGATACGGTACCTTAAGAGTGATTTACGTTCGACCAAGATATGCAGTCCATTCAAAGATGTTTTACATCTGGTTTTGCACTGTCAATATCACAGTGATCTTTAATCTCGTGTCATTAAAGTTGCTGTTGGGTTGATACAGCTGTCAAATCTGTCAAATTCTCAATGATCTTTATTGTTGTTGTAATAAGGTTGCTGTTGCCTGTTGGGTTGCTGCTGTCAGAGGCAAAATAACTATGAAAGTAGTGTGTAGTACATACTAATTCCATGTATACGACTTAGGTGTGACCGATTGTTGCATCATTTCAAAGGTGATCACTGCCCAAATCACTATTACCAATTTACCATACGGTTGCTGCTATAGGCAAGTCTGTCAAAGGGCACGGAAGTGCCCCCGCCAAGACGAGCCAAGCGAAGCGCAAGGGCACTACCTACCTTTTCTCGAAGCACTTCGTCGTATTTTTGAACTTTCATAACTTGGGTTTGGATTATACCAGATAAACAAAATTTTCGGGATAAGATGTCAGTGGTTGACTTATTAAACCTATAAAGTTTCAATTGCATAGCTCTTATACTTTGACTAAGGCCTCATATTTTGACTAAGGTGTAGAGTTTGTGAAGTTAGGGCGTGTAGAGTTAGAAGCTTGGCTCTACATGAGATCTGATAACTTTTTGGCAGTGCGAGCCATATGTGGTCTCGTCTTGGCAACATTTAACATGAAAATGTTTTGGTGGGATAGTAATTACTGTAGCCTACCTAACCTGGGGGCCTAAAAAGGCAACTTTGTGCAGAATCGTATATGGATAACATTATGAATCATAATGGACATTTAACTGTTAAGTTAATTGTATAAAATCCCATTGATGAAGGATTTTTCAGTATTTTTTTTTGTCTGTGCTAAATTACGGTTACTGACAAATGCGTGCACTGACTGGACAGGTCCACTCAATCTGTGTGGTTCTCTCCTCAAAAGACCATTTCAGACACTAATCTTCATGGTCCTCAAAGATTATGTCCGAATTTTTTATATACACATTGACATTGATGAATTTTATTTAGACAATGACATGAATATTTCTTTGTAAAGTTTTTTTTTTATTAATTATTGTGAATGTGAGGACTATGTGGGTCATTTCTTTTTTCCTTCTTAGTTTTAATCATGATCTGGCAGTTTGAGTAGTTTATGCGGCCTACCCAAATGTCCTGTCTTTGGTATTGTTCGTCGAATCGTTGAGCTCCTCAAGTTCTGAGTTGAGCTGCACGATTTTTGACAAATGCGTGCACTGATTGGACAGGTCCGCTCAATCTGTGTGGTTCTTTCCTCAAAAGACCATTTCAGACACCAATCTACATGGTCTACACGACCTGACCAAGATTTTGCCTGGACTTTAAAAGAGACTGTGACTTCTTAGTTTGTTTCGGCCTTTCTTCTCAGAATAGTCAGACAGGAAACGCCGACCTCATTTAGTTTTAAAAAATATGATTGACGTGTAAAAGTGTTTGTACAAACCTACTTACAGAAAATAAATCATTTACCAATCAATCCAATCCAAATCCAATCCCAATCTCTTTGATTTTATACCTGGCGTAGCATTACGTCCATGGGCGTAGCCAGCGAAAAAAAGAAAAACACGGACTGTCTATTCATGTTATCCTTTTATGATACTTATACAGCATCATATTGTAGTCTTTGTATGATACTGCCAAAGTGGACTTTTTAGGCCCCCTGATCCGTAAGTATATTGTACCATAGACCCTAGAAGATACAACTTAAATTAGGTAAAAAAAAAATCGTCTCAGGATGATAAATAGGATATCCTAATCATATTTTATATCGTTTATAGAGGGAGGTAGGTAGGTTACATCTAATCAAAAACCCGTCGACGCCGGAAATTGGGTACTGAGCCGATAGCGAAATTCAACTTCCTTATAAACTCGTAAATATTATGTTTTTACCTGGCTTGTACTGATATTGAAAACAGAAAATTGAAGAAATATTAAGGTAGAAATGTATTAAATATTGAAAAATTAATAGGAGCGTCATTGATTTTATAAATATTATTATGGAACCCAGCATAGCTATTCAGAACCATCCGACAGGCTATTGTATCGAAAATGACACATTTCGATAACCTGTGCCTCCCACAGCAATCAGCTGTCGGAAGAATAGCGGTCTTCTTGATTTAAACTGTAAAAAAAATAGGTTTTGGACTTGCGAACAGCGTTTAGAGGACTCCTAGGATAAAGGATCCTTCAAACAGACGCGCGTGCCTTTGTGTCGCGCGCGATTATATCGCGTGTCGCGCCTGCTTGTAGGAGCCTTTACGTTGTGATGTTCGATACGGTACGGAAGCGTATCGAGTGGTTGTGAATAGCTATGTTGGAGTTCATAAAACTATAGGTAGGTAATTAAATTTTTTCGTACCCTGAAACATAACATGAAAGAAAGAAAAATTGTTTATTCTGCACAAACAAAATGGACATTACAAATAAAAAAAAAACATCACGCCTGTATTTTTCGAAGTAGGGTAGACTGAGGATTTCAGATTATAAATACCTCACATTTCGCCAGTTTTATTTAAGGCCCATGCAATGCCCCATTGGATGGCTTTAAGGGGGAAGCTCTAAGGTGGCCCGCGAAATTCAAATTTTCTTACGTTGTTTGCAATTTGCTGGTCAGTATTAAGTTGTATGTTGATTAAAATATGATTCGCGGTCGTAACAAATATGTATTTACAGAATTATAATCATTAAAGTCATCAACACAACTCTCTAAGACCATGTAATCCCCAAATGTCAAGATTTCATGAAATAGACATTCTTGGGGATTACATGGTCTTAGAGAGTTGTGTTGATGACTTTTATGATTATAATTCTGTAAATACATATTCGTTACGGCCGCGAATCATATTTTAATTAACGTACCTACAACTTAATACTGACCAGAAAATTGCAAAAAACCTAAAAAAAATTGAATTTCGCGGGCTACCCTGGCGCTTTCGCCTTAAATAAAACTTACTTACCAACTAGCGTGCTTGGCGTCATGAATTTGGTACAGACGCCAGCCAGCACATCAAGCTACCCGAATCTGTCAAATTTTCCCAATCAACTTTGAACCTTATGCATTAGCGATAAAGTTGAAAATGTATTAAAGAAATTTGACAGATTGTAGTAGCTTGATGTGCTGGCGTCTGTACGGACGCCAGCAGGTCAACCTACCCGAAACTGTCAGATTTTCCCAATCAACCTTGAACCTTATGATTTAGGAATAAAGTCGAAAATCTATTAAAGAAATCTGACAGATTGTAGTAACTTGATGTGCTGGCGTCTGTACAATTCAAAACCGGGAATCGATTCGAGAATTGAAAATTAAAAATTGACGACCAATCTATGTGCCTAGCCTTTTTACGCCCCAACCAATCTTCGTACCCTTTTTACCCAAGTACCCCAATATGTTAGGTTCGGCTTCCAGTCTAACCGGATGCAGCAAAATTTGACGAACAAGGCAGATTTTGGGTTGGAATATTTTTCCATCCCTACAAGAATAAATTTTCAGCACTGGTTCTACTTCTTATCACACTAATATTATAAAGACAAAAGTTTGTGACACACACACACACCCCGTGGGGGTGTGTTTATATGTTTGTTACTTCTTCACGCTCAAATGGCTGGACCAATTTTGATCAAATTCTGTATGGAGGTAGCTAACACCCTAGATTAACATACATATAGGCTACTTTTTATCTCGATATTCCCACGGGATCGACATTTACGCGGGTGAAACCGCGGGGCGCAGCCAGTTAGAAATAAAATTGTGAATTTACTACATCCCTCTGCATCGATCGTTACCATAGATATATAGGTAATACTGTTACGACGGGCTCTTTGACAATTATCTTTCAACTCAATGCTTAGCAAACAGATTATGGAATTTTATTTTTTATTAATGCCTGTGTAATATAATTCGATTTCTATTTTGGGACTGTTTTTGCGTTATTTTCTAAAAATATTACAGTCCGTAATTTTTATAGCGTGGGTAGATCCCCCTTTCGCCCTACAAGGTGGAATCCTCCGTCGACCAACTCAAGGTCGCGTGTATTTAATTCCTTTTTATTGCTGAATGGGCCTGCTCTTGGCTTCGGCCCCTTAGGAAATTTTAATGAAATGCGGCACCAACCGACGATTATCCCTGCATGCACTATGCAAATGAACCCAAAAATAACCCCCGGTTGGTGTAGGACTATTGCAGGATATGGAAATATAAAAAGTTGGACTGTGGGTTTGGGTGGCTAAAGTGGACTGGTTATCAAGAACTATGACCCCTGTCTGATCAATGTTTTATATACACGGATAAAATGGCAGGGGGTGACTTGCACACTCAATAATGGGCCCCCGGAAAAGGTCGCTAGCACATAGGTAGTGACATAGCGACAAGGGGCGCAACATGTCCTGAGGTGCTTATGAGGAATGGAGAGGTATTCCACGGCTATCAGGACAATCCCGGAAGTACGGTCAAGATCCCTACCTGCATCTTACTGGAATACTTCCTTCCTCCGAGCACGTTTGCTCTTGCGAATCTCCACTCAAGCCGGCCAATAAAGGCAAGAATGAGGTGGGAGCTCTGTTCCTCGTCATTGTTCACTCCAGCCGGCCAATAAAGGCAAACCAGAGGTGAGGAACAAGACTTCTCCCAGGAGATAGAGTCCATGGGGTCGCTACTGCTCAACAGCTCGCCACATGCTGCCCTGCAGGTATCTGTATCTCTCTTGGTCTGGCTCCTCACCTTAGACCTGTTCCGGCAAAGTAAACTCTTCCGGCATAGGCCTAGAGTTCGGAGCGCGCAAGCCCCACCACGACGTCAACGTAGAGATACGGCGATGGGCTTATTATAATTATTAATAGAAAGCTTACACTCAGCAGTGGACTGATTACGTTCGACTAGGGCATTAGCTAAGTATCTTCCCTTAGGCCCCATTCGCACGGACGACTTTTATCGCGCACTGAAGATTGAATATCCAACAAAGTGTATACCTAATCTAGTAATATAAGTACGCGGGCTTAATGACATTATTTCTAGTAATCTTAATTAATTAACAACGCTGCAATTCATTTCAATATTTATTCAATGGCTTTAGTTTATCTCTTATCTACTAGCTAGCGAATTTTTTAGATAGGTAAAAATTTCGTAGATAGGTACTGCCTCAGAATAATTAAGAACGAATCATCATCATCTGCCTAGCACACCTTCCTTTTCCCAACTATGTTGGGGTCGGCTTCCAGTCTAACCGGATGCAGCTGAATACCAGTATTTTACATGGAGCGACTCCCTTTTTTTTTTTTTTTCGCTGAGAAATGACTTTACGCATCTCCGCTCATCGGGGGAAGAGACGGAGTATGTGGGACTCCCTGTCAGGGTGGCAGTATACCCACTAAAACTCAGCGGTGTTCCCTCATCGCCTTGATGGGGAGGTCATGGGAATCCGGCTCAGCCTTTGCATCCACAACCCCCCCGGCGCATGCCCGCCTAGCTGGCGGGCCCCGCATGTCCCCCCGTCTGGGGGGCTACGGGAATGGCCGGGAACACCTGGCCATTCGCGTCCGGCACTGGTGGAAGCCTGTGCAATACAGGCGAGGGTGCCCCCGCACCCGTCGCCTGCTGGCTTCCCCCTGGGAGGAGTCCGAGATGACTGTCATACTGACGTCTTCTTCGACCCCTCCTCCGCCTTCGGAGCGGCGCCGCGAGAGGGTCTTCCTCCCGCACGCGCTCCGCCGCCTCCTTCTGGGACATGACGTGTTCGCAGAAGGAGGCGACTGCCGCCCAGGACCCCTCATCCCCTACCATGGCGTTGACCAAGCCGGGGAGCGAGAGGTCCGTTCCGATCGCCGCGGTGAGACTGCGGCGCGGCTCGGACCACGACGGGCACACCTCGAGAGTGTGCTGCGCCGTGTCCTCCGCCGCGCCACAGTCGTGACACGACGGCGTCTCCTCCCGCCCGATACGGTGCAGGTACGATCCGAAGCAACCGTGTCCGGACAGCACCTGCACCAGACGGAAGGATAGGAACCCGTGTGACCGCTCGAGCCAGTCTCGCAGGACCGGCCCAATCGCGTCGAGGGTTCGGCGGCCGAAGGCTGCGGCGGCGAGGTCCCGCGTCCAGTGGACGACTATGGCGTCCTTTGCCTCCCGCCGGACGGCCTCCCGCTCTTCCGGGGCTGGGCGTTCTCCTCTCGCCCTTCGCCCCGCCGTCCATTCATGTACTCTGGCGAGCACCCACGCCTCGAGTTCCCAAGGCGGGGGGTGCCGGCCAGAGCACATGCCGCGGAGAAACCGACCGTGCGGTAGGCCCTCGCCGCCCGCTGGGCTATGACCCTTTGGGGGGATGGAGCGACTCCCTATCTGACCTCCGCAACCCAGTTACTAAGTAATACGATAGGTACCTCTTGGTAAGACTGGTTGTCAAACTAATCAATAAGAACGAATGACGTATGATAAAATGAATTATCTTCATTATTTTTTTGGAGTTTTTTTTTTATAGTTATTCTGCTATTCGGGGAAGAGACAAATCCAGCAAATCAAGGATCATATAATCTGTCCAGCCGTTCTTGAGTTAAAAATGGTGTAATTAACCCGACTTGGTTGTATTTGTAAAGAAGAAGATAGAATTTCCCTGTCTCAATCAGTTTGTAGTCTCCTTGAAAACTAAATTCCAGTCATAGACAAATTTCTGGACCGAGTCTTTTTAGATTGCTATCGACACGCTAAGAAGAAGAATAACCTCTTCAAGAAAAACTTAGGAATAGATAGTTCAACAACACAAGAAGTACACCTATCAAGTCTTTGCCATAGATAAAAATACTAATGTCTTTGCAATGTTCTCTGGATATAAGTACAAACGTCATTACATTTTTTGAAATGCTCGCTGAATGCTGTTTTAAAGGTCAAACCTATACAAGAATTTGCTATCAAAAGATATTTATTTACTGTTTAAGAGTATCTATTTTCCTCTCCAAGAAATTCGCTGACGAAGATCAAAAATAACAGGATGATTAAAAGGTTCCTCGACGTGAGTGATCCTGATAGTTTTAACTTCAGTTTTGGTCTCAAAAGTGGATGCGTATTTTGTGCTGTCTTTGGCGCTGTAAGTATCAATTGCCTTTTCTTATAAGCCGAGTTCCAAGAGGAAGTAGGTATGACAGTAGGCTTCGTCAAAGAACCACGGTTCTCCAGGCAAAACTCTCGACGCGCGATTTATTTATCTGACGCGCTGTTCCAATACCTCTTCCATTGCCGGCGATTAACGAGCATCAATTGAAGGAAGGCGATGAGCGATTACTTACTGGTTTGTCGCGAATCATATTTTGATCAAGATACAACCTGACACTGACCTGCAAATTGCAAAAAACGTAAGAAAATTTGAATTTCGCGGTCTACCACTACCCAATTCATTCACTACTCGGCAGTCATACGCTCATCTTACAATACTCCAAATATATAACTTTATCAGAAGGATACAACTTTTTCAGAAGGCTTCCTTTGTTTCAGCTGTTATGGTGCACAGATGTGTTTTTCGAGAAAAAATACAAAGTTCTCTCGATGATCAACGAAAGGCGATATAAGATTCTGTACACAGTTGTGTGCTGTTTGTATTTCACCTGTACCCTCACCTTTATGATACAAATTCTTAGAATGTCCACACAACTTTCATAATAAAGATTATTTACCTTTAATATCATGGTGTATCTTTTATTTATTTAATACTGTTGTAGTTCGAAACTCACAAATGGTTCTGTAAGTGGCGGATACGTGCAAGTATAACCACATCACCTTCGCGCTCAGGCACGGAAACACCCCTCCTGTCAGACTTGGTTCTGATACCCTACCACACACAGGTTGTGTGAAGTATCTTGGCTTCCACTTAGATAGGCGCCTAACATGGAAGCATCACATTAAAAATAAAAGGGACGTGATAAACCACAAGTTCCGCAACCTGTATTGGCTCATGGGAAGAAACTCTGTGCTCTCTGTAGACAACAAGCTCCTCATCTACAACTCGGTTCTCAAGCCAATATGGACCTACGGGATCCAACTGTGGGGCGTTGCCAGCAAATCCAACATCCTCTGCCTACATCATCATCATCATTTCAGCCGAAAGACGTCCACTGCTGGACATAGGCCTCCCCCAAGCACTTCCACTTCGACCGGTTCTGTGCTTCTCGCATCCAACGGGTTCCTGCGGCCTTCATAAGGTCGTCGGTCCACCTTGTGGGAGGCCTTCCAACGCTACGTCTTCCGGTACGCGGTCGCCACTCCAGAACCTTTCGGCCCCATCGGCCATCTGTTCTGCGAGCAATGTGCCCTGCCCACTGCCACTTAAGTTTGGCAATTCTTCGGGCTATGTCGGTTACCTTGGTTCTCCTGCGGATCTCCTCATTCCTGATTCGATCACGCAGGGAAACTCCAAGCATAGCCCTCTCCATTGCCCTTTGGGTGACTTTTAGCTTTCTTATAAGGCCCATTGTGAGCGACCACGTTTCAATGCCATAAGTCATCACTGGCAACACGCACTGGTCAAAGACTTTCGTCTTGAGACACTGCGGTATGTGGGACGAGAAGATATCGCGCAGCTTCCCGAACGCTGCCCAGCCGAGTCGGATTCGACGATTGACCTCTTTCTCGAAGTTAGACCTCCCTAACTGGACAGTTTGTCCTAGGTACACATATTCGTCCACGACTTGAATCATTCCGGCGACTAGAATCATTTCTATTTAGTTTTTTTTTTTGACGTTCAAAAGTGCCTTTAATGTGCCTATTTGAAATAAATGATTTGACTTTGACTTTGACTTTGACTTCGACTGTAGCGTCTCCAATCTTTATGAGAGTGGGTGTTACATGGGCATTTGACATGACCTTTGTTTTGTCCATGTTCATTTTAAGACCCACTCTTTCGGAGGCTCTACTGAGGTCATCGAGCATTGTACTGAGGTCCTCCGCCTACAAAGAGTCCAAAATGGTATCTTAAGATCCATAGTAAACGCACCTTGGTTTGCTAGGAACGATGAAACGAAATCCACGAGTATCTACAAATGCCAACAGTAAGCTCTGAAATCGAGCGGTACAAGGAACAACACAAGGAACGCCTAACCTTGCATCCAAACCCACTAGTTGCTGAACTGTTAAACCCGACAGCGGTGGTGAAAAGGCTGAAGAGGAACCACCTTCTATAAGTGGGAGCCGCAGCACTGGCTGCTCCACCACAACGCCATTTCGTCATGGAACAAATTCGCTTATGGTCCAACGACCGATTGCAAATGGAAAGAAAAAGGAGAAAAAAAAAACTGTTGTAGCTAGACTTTATAGGTACCTGCTGGAGGGACTTGGCAACGAAAGTCGGTCAACAGAAAAAAACCAACGAAATCGATCCCGAAAAAAAACAGCTGTTCCCTACATTTTGAAGAGTTTTGTGAACATAAATTTAGGGAACAGCAGATTTTTTTCGCAACCGATTTCGTAAATTTTTAGGGTTCCGTACCCAAAGGGTAAAAACGGGACCCTATTACCACTCCACGGGAACCATCACTGAACGGGACTCCACTGTCCGTCTTTCACCAGGCTGTATCTTATGAACCGTGATAGCTAGACAGTTGAAATTTTCAGATGTATTTCTGTTGCCGCTATAACAACAAATACTAAAAACAATAAAATAAATATTTAAGGGGGGCTCCCATACAACAAACGAATTTTTTTTCGGCGTTTTTGCCTAGTGGTACGGAACCCTTCGTGTGCGAGTCCGACTCGCACTTCGCCAGTTTTTTGTATACATATATCGTACCTCATCGTATTTCAATAAGTTAGCTATTTAAGAAAATAGACGTCCCTTACACCAACGTATTTTGTTAGTAATGTCCCTTACTGACCAAGTATCTTGTAGTCCTGTCCCTTACATTAAATTGATCTCTACGTTGAATCCAATCTATAATGAAAAAATAGTGTAAAGATCTTGTTGAAAAAATTTATGAAGAATAATTCGTTGATTGGGAAGACCCTTACCTTATTTGAAGTGGATTGGCGGCGGTAATTACACCATTTCAAGTTGCTATATTGCATAGTTTTTCAAATACATTGTTATTATGGGGCTGATTCGAAATTTGAATCCAAAAATCAGTAAGGTAAGGGACATTTTTTTTAAGCTAGAATTTTTTCATATACACCATTCGAAAGAGCGTAAAATTCTGAACAAAACTGTATACTCAACTCATTTTGGGTATTTTGTCCCTTACCTCAATATTGAACCTACGCTACGGTCGACGATATATTGAAACTAACCAAATATACCCTACATAATATTACGAGGTACCTCGTACTAAGGTAACTGCCTCGGTGGTTGTGGTGGTCGCAAGCACTGCTGACCATGAGATCCTGGGTTCGATTCCCAGATCGGGCAGTGTTATTGGGTTTTTCAATCGGAAATTTCTCAATAGCAGCCCGGAGTTTGGGTTCGTGCCCGGTTGATGGCTAAGAAATGTATTTAAAAACAATTTTTTTTTTTTTTATTAGCCATTTCAAATGCAAAATACTAAATAGTTTCGTGTTTTGTATTTTAAATACTAAATGTGAAATAGGCATTTTCAAAATACTTCCTTTAATTAGGTACAAATACCTTTTGATCAATTCAATTCTCTTTATTTATTACACTTTTTTAATAATACAAGTGGCGAAATGTTCTTATTTCTCTGTTTCGCATTCCCATAGCATGGAGTGGTGTGTATTGCAGTGGAAACGTAGACCCACGTTGTCAAACAAATGAATCCACGCGTGCCCGTGCGCAGCGTGTGCCGCGTGCCACTTGTACACAAAGTGTCGGATGAGGAGATACGGTACAGTCAGAAAAAAAAAACTGAAGTAAATTTTAATATTTTATTTAACTTAATTATCCTGTCTCGCCAAACCCCCAATGTCTACGTCTTCGGGTAACAATATATCTTTTAAACTACACATTATTATTACAAATTACTTAGAAAATCCTACTCTCATCACAGAATCACTTTTTCACAAAGAAACACGTTTTAGTCTAATCCTAGCCTGAAAAATTTGGCATTTCCACAATATAATTCCTCCTAAGTCGATGAACATTGTTATAGTATTATGAACTTTATTTACCTATGAGTAAAGGCGTTGTTTGCACTTGCATCAGACTATTTTCTGACTTATGTTGTAACAACTAAGTAGGGCTATGCTAAATATGTACAATAATACAATCTTTGATAACTTTGTTGATCTAATGTTGATATGGTTGGAGGATGAAACTTAATGTGAACTTGTATAATAACATAATTTATACCAATCAGCTAAACCCTAATCGCGTAGGACACTATCAATCTCAACCTGAATCATTTTGAAGGATATTGCTAATCCATTGCTCCATACGTTCGAAAAATTTGTCTGCTCAACATCGTATACAACGCAACGAAAGTTGTTGAACTGTCAAAATGAAAGCCATTGGAACCGATAGTTTATTACGCAATTACTTCACTGGTCTGTTCTATAAGAATATCACCATGAAAACTTTGGTGAAGTGAGCTTAAGGTGAACTATCAATAGTATCAATGGTTGGAAAGACAGCTCAATTAGGTATTCACCTAGGAACATTATTACGGTAAGATTTTAACAGAATAGACAGACACACTACTGATGGCAGATGATAATTTATATCAACAACGGTAGTGTTCACATGATTTTAATTTTATGATTTTATTGTACAGTCAGGGTAATTAATTGTTAAGCAAAGTCTAAGAATTACTCCCTTACTAATAAACGTTGTATAATAGCGTCTGTATAGTTACACGTTTTGTCTTCTTCTTTCGAAAGTCTGACGACTGAAAGAGAAATCGGTGTAACTATTCATCTGATATAATACGTTTATTAGGAAGGGGGTTCCAGTTCTGATTTTAATATATGACGGACAATTTAAGGGGAATGCGCGGAGGTACAGTTCGCGTCAAATAACTTTGCCGCTCTGAAGTAGGCAACAAGTCACTGCGCAGTAGTTAATCCTATGAATAAAACAGCAGCGCGCATGGCGCGGATTGACGCGGCTAGCGAAAAGCCTAGCTTCAGAGCGGCAAAGTTATTTGACGCGAACTGGTAGTCCTCGTAACTCAAATTTTCTTACGTTTTTTGCAATTTGCAGTTCAGTGTCGGGTTGTATGTTGATCTTAGTATGATTCGCGACCGTAACAAATATCACTTTACAGAATTATAATCATTAGAATCAGCAATACGTAGACGCTTTCGTCTAAAGTTGGCAGTCAAATTGCTCAATTATCATCCCTGACTGTGCGTTTGATTCGCTACGTAACAAAAGAACTTAGTGCATTGATTTCAGAGTATATTTTTGCACAATAATTCTATTAATTATAAAAATGTGCGTAATAGGCAAACAAACTTAATACTCCAAGTCGTAACCAACTGTTTATCATTTTTATATCAGCCTATATCATTCCAACTATGTTATAACATCCTTTAAAAGTTCAACACGCATTTCGCACCAACACATACCAACATACAGGA
This sequence comes from Oligia fasciuncula, assembly GCA_963082905.1. Lineage (NCBI taxonomy): Eukaryota > Metazoa > Arthropoda > Insecta > Lepidoptera > Noctuidae > Oligia > Oligia fasciuncula. The sequence continues at coordinate 13,282,367 of OY720409.1, forward strand.
TGGCAAGGACATGGACGCGCAAACTGTGACAAAAAAACAGTGGCACTCCGGGAGTGCCGACAAAGTGAAAACTTAAACAATTACGTGTGTACTTTTTTAATTGTCTGACAAAACACACGCGGTGTCGGTTACGGTAACAGTGTCGCGAGTTGAATGGTTTTTTCCCCATCTCAAAAAACGCCCAACGCGGCTAAAGAAGTTTTCACTTCAAAAAAATTGCTTTTCCATACATTTTGCTACAACTTTTGTATGTAACAGCTGATTATTTTTTTAATCAATCATACAGCCTTTATTGTTTCCACTGCTGGGACACAGGCATCCTCTCTGTGAGAGGGAGTGGGCCATAATCACCACGTGGGCCCAGTGCGGGTTGGTTGGACATGCCGGTTTCCTCACGATGTTTTCCTTCACCGTTTTGAGAGCAGTGGTGATGAAATTAAATCCACAAAGTAAAGTGCCTGCCTAGGTTCGAACTCACGACCTACAACTCGTAAGTCGGAGCCTGGCTCTTTATTTAATAACCGACGAAAAAAATGTTAGGCACAGGAGCATCTAGAACCATGTATTGAATCCACAGTAACAGGTTGCGCGTCAATATCCCTAACATCCTGTATAGTTGTTGCATTTCACGAACGCGCAATTCTGATCCTTAAGTACATGACATTAAAGTCAAAAACGCGCTCGTAATTTGCAACGACTATACCTACATTTTAACTCAATCACCAACATCACCATTTTCATCCAGCTTAGGTTTTTTAACACTTGGCGACTCAGAACCATCACATGTATGTACTTCTTCTGTAGAAAAACTCACTCGTTTTCTTTTCAACGCTTTCGGGTTTCTTTCGTATTCGGAGCTCATGCTTCGGGAAGACTCGTCACTTGAAATGCCACTCGTCGCATTTCGGATTATTAACACGTCCTTTTCGATGTCCGTCAGTTCTCTCGGCTTCGGTGGTCGGCCTATGGGGCGTTTCGGCTTGTTTTTCGTCGACGGGGATTCTTCTGTCGTTTTTCTTTTCTTGTATGTCCGTTTGCCTGGTATTTTTGGTTTCTTTGATTGAGATTCGTCCTGGAAAGTTGAAGGGATTGTGTTAGATTTACGAAAAACATATCAATTTTTTGTAAGTAACATAGTAAGCTTGAGACGCAAAACGCAGGTGAATGGGTAGTTAAGACCGCGAAATTCAAATATTCTTACGTTTTTTGCAATTTGCAGGTCAGTGTCAGGTTGTATCTTGATCAAAATATGATTCGCGGCAATAACAGGTACATATTTAGAGAATTATAATCATTAGAATCATTAATACATCTCTCAATCTCAAAATCTCATCTCTCAACAACTTCTCTTCTTTTCGTGATTCTTTACACTTTTCACTTACCTCTATTATTTGGATCAAACAAACAAATGTAAAGAACCACGAATAGAAAAATGTAACCGTCCCAACCCAAATAAGCTATAAATGATAATTATAAATGATTTTATTTTTGTAAGTAGGTTTGTGCAAACACTTTTACACGTCAATCATGTTTTTTTAAAACTAGATGAAGTTGGCGTTTCCTTTCTGACTACTCTGAGAAGAAAGGCCGAAACAAACTCAGAGGTCACAGTCTCTTTTAAAGTCCAGACATAATCTTGGTCAGGTTATATGAAGACCATGTAGATCGATGTCTGAGGTGGTCTTTTGAGGAAAGAACCACACAGATTGAGAGGACCTGTCCAGTCAGTGCACGCAAAAAAATGAGCTAAAAAATGAGATAGGACTTTTAGTCATGCGAGCGACGATATTATACATACTTGTTTAGGCTTAGCGCCAATATATCCGGAGCACCGCTTAGCTCCGCACATGCAGCGCTTCTTTTCAATGCCGGCGCATTCCAAGTTGTAGTTGAATGTCACTTCACTGTTCTGTAACACAGGAATAACACTTTAGTTTCAAGTTTACTGCATTTGTGAAATCTTGTAAGTCTTTTTGTGTTGGGGATGCGCCAGGGTAGCCGTGAAATTCAATTTTTCTTACGTTTTTTGCAATTTGCAGGTCAGTATACATACAAAATATGATTCGCGACCAATAATAATAATAATTGTTACCGACACCGCGCTACATTCGGATGTGTTCGGCTGTCCTCGGGATGTACAGTCACGAGAACTAATATGTCAACACTTGGCAACTTTAAATTGCGATTTTTTCACTAAATAACGAATGCAAAGTTGAAATACGACACTTTACATATACCTATAAGCTCGAAAATACTATGTTCCTAATAGTTTAAAATTTAATTAAAAAATAAATGAGAAAATCGCCTTTGAATTAAGTCAAGTGTACATACTTATGCTCGTGGCCACAGATATAGATAGACCTAGATAACGCAAGTATCACGAACTGTATGAAAACCAAGCGTGCCATTTTTTGACTACCTACTATGACGTCAAAAGCTCGCGCTCTCGCTCACGCTTACCCAGCCAGCAGTACACAGGACTGAGCGCGAAAGTGGCGGCTTATGATTTTTTATCGTAAACTGGTGCGATTTTTGGCACGCGAAGTAGTTGCTCTTGCGTTATCTAGGTGTATCTATATCTATGCTCGTGACTGTACTCGGTTTTAAATCCGATATGTCAGTGAGTGATGGCAAAGTATTCTGTTTGTGTTATGTTTTCACTTCTGTCGGCACTCCCGGAGTGCCACTGTTTTTTTTTTTTATCAATATCGCCAGCAGCTTACGGCGTTGTACCAACCAAGGTCACAGCTAGGCGACACTTTGTTGGTGTGATGCCTGCAGCCCTCTCAGAGACAGGAGGACTCAGCCCCTGCAGTAGGAATGTTATAGGCTGTAAAGTATAAGTAGTATAGGTACACTTACTGCTGGTATGTCGTACAAAGCAAACAGTCCTACTCGAACGTCGCCTAGCACTGTCCACTTTTGTGTCTCGCAGTTTGGCTCACAACAGTGGTTCATGAACCTGAAATAATATAATTATACATTTACACACACACACACACACACATAATCAGCCTATAATGTTCCCACTGCTGGGACACAGGCCTCCTGTCGATGAGAGGGAGTGGGCCGTAATCCACCACACGGGCCCAGTGTGGATTGGCAGATGTCACATGTCATCGAATTTTACACATTTTTTTATTATTATACATTTATTGTTACTTAATTTGATTAAGAAAATTTTGTCTTTTTTTTTCTTGTCTTTTGTTTTGCTTTATTTGATTTGTTTGATTTATATGGTGTACAGTCACGAGCAATAATACGTCAACACTCGACCACTTTCAATTGCGATTTTTTCGTGAAATGACGAATGCAACGTTGAAATACGACACTTTACATAAACCGTGGTTCGAAAATACTATGTTCGTAATAACATAAAATTTCATTAAAAAATAAAGGAGAAAATTGGCTTTGATTAAAGCCAAAAGTACACATACTTTTGCTCGTGACTGTACATAATAAAGAGTATTCTATTCTTGATAAAAGCTTACGGCCCACTCCCTCTCGAAGAGAGGAGGCCTGTGTCCCAGCAGTGGGAACATTATTGGCTGATTATGCTATTCAAAACGTTTAGACAATGCCGCATGGAAAAAATCACAATTGAATGCCATTTGTTTTTTAAATCGGTTTAATAAGAATCTATGAGCCCGAAATCTTTCTTTCTGCGGTGAAAGTGTAGTTGAATCAGTAGTCATCTGACTACTGATTAATCACGCTTGTCAATCATATTGTTTCGAGATCTAAGTCCGTAATTGACAAAAAAAAAATGCAGAAACGCATTCTATTAGAAATATTTTCTTTAAGCTTGTATTTCTTTTTTATTATATTTCTATTTGAAAACATCTCCATAGGTCCCGAAAATTAAAGAGAATAATCATAATTTACTAATCACTTTTCAATGATCTGACAAAGATTATGTCTGGACTTTAAAAGAGACTGTGACTTCTCAGTTTGTTTCGGCCTTTCTTCTCAGAGTAGTCAGATAGGAAAAGCCGACCTCATCTAGTTTAAAAAAAATATGATTGACGTGTAAAAGTGTTTGTACAGAGCTACTTACCTAAATAAAATCTTTTAAGGTGAATGGGTAGTTGAGACCGCGAAATTCAAATTTTCTTACGTTTTTTGCAATTTGCAGGTCAGTGTCAGGTTGTATCTTGATCAAAATATGATTCGCGACAATAACAGGTACGTATTTAGAAAATTAGAATCATTAATACATCTTTCTAAGTTAGATTTCTACCATTAACACTTTTCCGTAGGAGATTGGTGGTTGGTGGTAGAAATCTAACTTAGAAAGATATATTAATGATTCTGACCTGTTATTGTCGCGAATCATATTTTGATCAAGATACAATCTGACACTGACCTGCAAATTGCAAAAAACTTAAGAAAATTTGAATTTCGCGGTCTATTACTATCCATTCACCGTAATCTCTTCAACAATAACCTTTCAAGTACATTACAAATCTTCACTCACCTAGCAAGATTCCCTTTAGGTCCAGCATCGATCATCCTCTCCTTATCCAACGTCAAGAAGTAGAAATTCTCATCTCTAATCTCATGCTTCCTCCGCATTCGACGACGGAACTCTTCTTCGTCTATTAACTCGCCCACGTACTCTATCACGAATTGTCCTGTAAATAGAAAGAAAAGGGTAATTCTATTTTTATTCTAAGTTAATTTATGCTGTGTGCCAAACCGAACAAACATTTTGCATGTTCTGAATGTCTTTGACCCAGATAAATAAATTATATTTATTTATAAATAAATAAATTATAAGTATTTATAAATAAATTATATTTATTTATAAATAAATAAATAAATTATATTTATTTATAAATAAATAAATAAATTATATTTATTTATAAATAAATAAATTATAAGTATTTGTCGGATTGGCCCAGACATCAGAAGTAAAACACAAGTTTATTCAATTGAACAATCAGTTATCTTAAATCTAGAAAATACAGAAATGAAATACTAAAACTAATAACGGCAAAAGGCGGTCACATAGGGCAGTACTGACTGTCAGGGACAGTGGTCCATGCACCCACCGCAATAAGGATAGTACTAATTGTCAGAGACAGCGTTCCACATCCAATAATCGGGCAGTACTGACTGTCGAGAGACAGTGGTCCGTGCACCACGACGCAACCGTTGGAAACGCGTACCGATCAAACAGCGCAGCTCCTTATAAAGGCGATCGCTAGTGGGGGGGAAACCGTTACAATATTTTACTGGATTGGATACGAAGTCCTTTAGGCCAAATGATCGATAGAGTGAATGATTTGCGTCTGGTGCACGTTCCACTAGCGCCATCTAGTCGCCGTCTCTCACAGCTGCTAATCAATGTGTCTGCCGACATATTTATAAATAAATTATATTTATTTTTTACCAGCTGCTGCCCGCGACTTCGTGCGCGTAAAATCCTAACTATCCAACTAATATTATAAATGCGAAAGTAAGTTTGTTTGTTTTTTACCTTTTCACGCCTAAACCACTGAACCGATCATCCTGAAATTTTGCATATACGTTGTCAGGTGTACAGAAACGGATGTTGGGTACCTTTCATCCCGAAAAAAAATTCTGTTCCCGTGGAAAACAATAATACACGTGGCGCCATCTATTATCACAATCTATTTCAAAAGTTTCCGTCGATGTCCCCGCCACCCTGAATACCTACCATGACGCCATACAAAGTTATAGTGCCAATGCTACAGCAAATTCTATCTCTTAACGACTGTTAAAATGTTTTGTAAAGAGCCACAAAGATGATGATGTTTTCGTTCACTAAGAACCACACTAACCCGTTGTGTGTTACCCAGTTGATCAAGGCCCTTAATAGTCGTTCCTATATAACACTAGCTGCGCCCAGCGGTTTAATCCGCATAAGTTTCAATCCCGTGGGAATATTGGGATAAAATATATGTGTTAATCTAGGGTGTCAGCTACCTCCATACAAAATTTTATCAAAATTGGTCCAGCCGTTTGTACGTGAAGAAGTAACAAACGTACAAACACACTCACAAACTTTCGCCTTTATAATATTATATAGTGTAATAATAATAATCATAATAATCCGCCTGTATTGTATTGTCTTACAGGCGGATTATTATGATTATTATTTTTATTGGTGGCCCAGTGGTCACGGACACGACTTACGAGTTGTAGGTCGTAGGTTCGAACCCAGACAGGCGCTTTACTTTGCGTAAATCATTTCATCACCACTGCTCTCAAAACGGTGAAGGAAAACATCGTGAGGAAACCGGCATGTCCTAGAACCAACAATTCGAAGACATGTGACATCCACCAACCCGCACTGGGCCCGCGTGGTGGATTACGGCCCACTCCCTCTCATTGAGAGGAGGCCTGTGTCCCAGCAGTGGGAACATTATAGGCTGATTATGGTTATGGTTATGGTATTGTATTGTCTTTGCCCACTGCAGAGCAAAGACCTTCCCTTTCCTTTTCCACTCAACTCGATCACGGGCCAATATGGACCAAGCCCTTATAAAAGCGTCAAATTCGTCCCGCCATATACGCGTGAGTCTCCCGCAATGTCGTTGGAAAAAAAAATATATATATAATTATATAATATAAAAGAGTGTCCATGGAGTTTCTTGCCCGTTCTTCTCCATAGGTACCTACGCTTTGGAATGGGCAACTAGCTTCATATTTTCTGACTGACCGACTTCTTGACAATTAAAAAGTGCCTGTAAATGGTTTAATTGAAATAAATGCTTTGAGTTTGAGTTTGGACGTCTTCAGGAACCCATGCTGTGGTAGCCCACAATCCATCCGACATGCGGCTAATGACAGTTTCCTACCTGCTTTAACATCCTCCAATGTTTTAAGCCCCCATCCTCTGCTGGGTGTTCTGTAAGGCACCAGTTTGGGGTACATTCGCTTCTCAAACGCGCGGTTGTTGCACCTATCACCCGCTCTACAGGTTGGTCCGCACTCTGTTAGCAGCATTCTGTGAAAGAAAATATATATAGTTTTTTGTTCACATATTACGGTTAGCACACATTGAGCAGCAAAATGCTCGAGCATGTTCTTTGTAGTGACGCACACTAAACGGGATAAAAAGTAACCTATGTGTTAATCCAGGGTGTCAGGCTACCTCCATACTAAATTTTATCAAAATTGGTCCAGTTGTTTGTGCGTGAAGAAGTAATAAACACACTCACAAACTTTCGCCTTTAAAATATTAGTGTGTGTCATTCATTTAAGATTCTAATTTATATCATAGAAGTCATTGATGTGTAAGATTTTATTACTTTTTTTCAAAATAATAATGCATTTAATATGTCCATATCAATACTGATATGGACATATTAAATACATTATTCTTCTATTTTTTTTTTTTTTTTCTTTAATAAACTAGACGTGATAGAATAAATCTGTGAACAGATTTGGATTCAGCACACTAAAGGCAATTAAAATCACATGAAGTTCTGGCTCCCTACTTTTTTTTTTCCAACCAATGTAATAAGCTGGTATTATTTGGAATAACACTGAAATACGTAAATACGGTGAGTATATCTCCTTACCTATTAAGACACTGCGAGTAAGGCCCACAGGGGTCCTCATCATTAGGATTGCACTCGCACTGAGTCAGTGAGCTCTCAGGGTCCTCTAGTTTCCGACCACAGAGTGACCCGCAAGGTTTGTTGACCTTTAGTTTGACGTAGTGAGGCGGGAGTAGGGATGACGCTATGTCTAGAGATTCTTCCTCGTTTGGAGCAGCACCTGAAAGCCATTCAGTTGTTAGATTGTAATAGTTACAGTGAAATATGTATTTTTTACAGTAAAATTGCAGTACAATGCAACCGACGCAACTGGTCGGGCCTGAGTATAGCCTTTGCGAACTTTCGCGCATGTTCTCTCACTCACACTCGCCTCATGCCACCATTTGGTTCCTAAAAAACGTTCGTGCGCAGCCTTCTGCGCGAAGCTCAGGCCTGCCAAGTAACGTCGGTCGTATTGTACAGACGCCAGCACATCAAGTTACTACAATCTGTCAGATTTCTTTAATAGATTTTCGACTTTATTGCTAAAACATAAGGTTCAAGGTTGATTGGGAAAATCTGACAGTTTCGGGTAGGTTGACCTGCTGGCGTCTGTACACTATTGCACTACCCTCAAATGACATCAGTTTGCAGAAATACAAGCGTCAACGCTTACTCTTGCTTGAATCGGAACGTGATACTTCCTCATAAATTATGTTGCTCGCTGCATTGGTATGCTAATGGGTATTTCCTAGGTCGTGCCGACACAAGATACGTTTGCGTGTGTTTTCGTAAAAAAACTGGCCAAGTGCTATTCGGACTCGCACACGAAGGGTTCCGTACCACAAGGCGAAAACGCCGAAAAAACACGTTTGTTGTTTGCCCCCCTTAAATATTTATTTTATTCTGTTTTTAGTATTTTTTGTTATAGCGCCGACAGAAATATACATCATCTGTGAAAATTTCAACTGTCTAGTTATCACGGTTCATGAGATACAGCCTGGTGACAGACGGACAGTGTAATAGGGTACCCTTTGGGTACGGAACCCTAAAAAGACCATTATATTGGATTTAACTAAAATTTAAGTTCACACTTACTCTTTAGAATTTCACAAGCTCTCTGCGCGTGTTCCATGGCTGTGGTAAAGGCTGCATCAATTTTAGACTTCTGGCTTGATATACGGCCAGAATCACCTGTAAACAGATTATTATAAATTATTAGTTACTTAAATAATTAACCCCAATGAATAAACATAAACTGAAGTGGCAGTGGGCTGGCCATGTCTGTCGAAGGACCGATGGCCGGTGGAGCAGACGAGTCCTGGAGTGGAGGCCGCGTATCGGCAAGCGTAGTGTGGGACGCCCCCCAGCTAGGTGGACGGACGACCTAAAGAAGGTGGCTGGGGTAGACTGGATGCGGAGGGCGGAGGACAGGGTGCTATGGCGCAGTCTGGGAGAGGCCTATGTCCAACAGTGGACTGAGATTGGCTGAGTTGATTGATTGAATGAATAAAAAAAGTAATTTGTAATTATAAACTAATCTAAACTTCATGACCACTTCGTAGATCGACGCAAATCACAAGTTGTATAAATCGTCGACGGCTACCGTCGGCTTCGCTTCGTGAGATCGCTTTGCTTTTTGAGATAAAAATACTTTATCAACAAACGAAACGAATATGTTAACCTTAGATTTATTAACCTCTCAAAAGCCGCATGTGTACAGTCACGAGCACTAATATGTCAACACTTGGCAACACGACACTTTACACAAACCTATGGGTTCGAAAATACTTTGTTCGTAATAACATACATTTTCATTCAAAACTAAAGGAGAAAATCGTCTTTGAATAAAGCCAAGTGTATACATACTTATGCTCGTGACTGCACAGATAACAATAAAGTTTCTATTGTGTCTGCTAATTGGCGGGCGACGGGTTTTAATATTGTAACAAACTCACCTTCTTGGAACGGGAACACGCGTCCCCGATTGACCCAGTAGTGGTCGTACTGGCCGAAGAACCGGACCACGAACTCTCCGAGGTTGTGCTTCACTGCCATAATGTTCTCTGGTATCTCTGACGGATGCAGAATTATACCGGGCCACCATCTGTGGAGTAAGTTCTTATATTAAGAGTAAACTAGTCGCGAGCTCGAACTCACTGGTGGTCATGGCCAAAAAGCACGCTGTCTCACCTGGCTTCGTGTCCGACAGAGCTAGTATCAGTGAGGAGCAGTTAGACACTAGTCTACACGATTCCGAACTGAAAGGCGCGTAAAAAAAATCGAAAAAATGCTTCTGAAAATCGAGTTTTATGAAAAAACCACTGCATAAATCAATTACAAATAAAGTTTATTGAACTCTTCGATAACTGAGCTTTGTCGGACTTGGTTTAAAGATTTTACATTTCTTTTATTACTTATTCACACCAAAATTTACGTTAAAAATAGCAAGAAAAACTAATCTTTGTTGGCTCATAACTGTTTAATGGCTTTTTATTGTACTATTCTGTTTCCGTACAGACAACATTAATAATAAGACTAAACGATATCATGTTTAACTTTGGATGCACAATGTCAAACAGTGGAGTAATACTCTCCCGAAATTTGTATGGAAAAAATCGACTAGTGGCACCTTAAGCAGATTTTTACTAAAAATAATACCTACCTATGTGCAACTTTCTCTAGTGGCTTGGCATTTCATAAGAATAAATAAAGTACTGTAAAACTTTCTTCTTTATTTTTTACTAGCTTCGGCCCGCGTTTCCCTGGATGGGTCAGGTTGCATCGCATCGCCTACCCGAGCTATGACTTCGTTCTCGCTTACCGTTCTTTGTGACTTTTTTTTGTTTTTGCTCGGCTCCTAAGGGTCCTAGCGTGATGTTAGCCTATAGCCTTCCTCAAGAATTGAGCTATCAAATTCAAAAGAGTGAAATCCGACCGGTTGTTCCAGAGATTAGCACGTTCAAACAAATTATTTATTTATTACCTAAGTATCGGGGGGCACGGCAGTGCCCCCGCCAAGTCGAGCAAAAAGCGGCACGGCCGTACCATCCTTTTCTCGAAGCAGTTCAAGCCATTTTCGACCCCCTATATATACTTTACTTTATATACCACAAAAATACATAACATAAACAAAAAAACAGTGGCCCTAAGGAATGGCGACAGAAGTGAAAATAAAACACAAACAGAATACTTTGCCATCACTCACTGACATATCGGATATACATTATAACCGAGTACATCCCGAGGACAGCCGAACACATCCGAAGCGGGTATTTTTTTAATCGTCTTATAAACAAAACACGCGCGGTGTCGCTTATGGTAACAGTGGCGCGAGTTTAATGGTTTTTTCCCATCTCAAAAAATGGCCAACGCGCCTAAAGAAGTTTTAAAAAATACATCAATCACTACAAAATATACAATGGGCGGCCTTATCGCTTTCTGCGATCTCTTCCAACAAAGCTCTTCTAGGCAAAAAAGCCCAGTTAACTGGGTTCTTTTTATGCCTAGAAGAGCTTTGTTATTAGTATAGATAGATGTTGGTCTGATAACCAGTCTTACCAAGGGGTATCGTATTACCTAATAACTGGGTTGTGGAGGTCAGATAGGCAGTCGCTCCATGTAAAATACTGGTATTCAGCTGCATCCGGTTAGACTGGAAGCCGACCCCAACATAATTGGGAAAAGGCTAGGCAGATGATGAGATGTTGGTAACCGACAATCGTGATAGGTTTCAGATTAGGCGAAAAACTACAAGAGTATTTTTTACTGCTGTAATGTATTCAAAGAGGTAGAATAAGCGCCTTCCGTTAGAGGAAAAGATGTCAAGAACACATTTGATAAAGAAGTATTTTCATTATCAGTAATTCTTTCTTTCTTTAATTATCGGTAATTCAACAGCATTATTACAATACAACACATACATTACATACATACACATTACATACATATTTCTAATCGGTTAGGTTATTTTAAATTATTATTTTAATTGCTAAAGTATGAATTTGTGTACTTGTAACGTTATGGATATTTTTGTCTGACTAAAATAAATGAATTAAATTACTAACCTGTAATGACCTAGTTTCACCCACACCATTTCTCCATATAGCGGTAGTCGTCCCGTCTCACAGTCTTCGCACATGTAGCCACCTAAGAACAAACAAATGGAAGTATTATTTATTGATTTTTTTAACTTTGCCCCATACTAGGAATTTCTCCTGTATTGTGGGTGCGTTTACAAACATTTAAATTCACGTACAAAAACAGCCAGACCCGGAACAACTACTTGTAGGTCATACAAATATTTGTTCCATGCAGGAATCGAACCCGCGACACGCAGCGCAGCAGTCAATCGCTTAACCACTGCGCCAACCGTGCCGTCTAATGTTATCAAGAAACCTAATGAGTAATTATAACTCAAGAACGGCCAGACCGATTTTTATGATCTTTGATTTGTTGGATTTGTCTCCGTCCCGAATAGCAGAATAACTATTAAAACATGGTAAAATTTCATGAAAAAAAAAAGAGATTTTCTCATACATTTTGTACGGAACCACTTTTTTGATAAGTATCTCGAAAACGGATTGACTGATTTCATTTATTGATCCTGAGTCGGTACGAAGTTATCTGGGTCAGCTAGTTTGTAATAAAAAAAATCCTATTTTTTTTTTTCACATAATCAAAACCGATTTTTTACAAGTTCCATTCACGCCTTCCCCCGTTTTAAAACAAAACCAAGTTACAAATGGTTACATGTTTCATATTTCTTGCTATTCAAAAACACGTCATCTTCAATTTGAATACAATCGCGTATTCATTTATGTATGAAAAATCTACAGGCGGCGCTGGCGGTCGGTCGGTTGTTAGCGTCCCGCTTTTGAAGAGGTCAAGGTCTTAATTCCCGTTCATGGAAATATTTGTATGACGTAATCGTGAGTCGAAATATTTGGTTTGACCTAAAAACGTTCAAGATTTGCTTGTGTGTTAGAACATAATATTTTTTATTTACCTTGAAACATAGTACAGCACATCAAGCTACTTCAATCTGTCAAATTTCTTTAATAGATTTTCAACTTTATCGCTAAAGCATTAGGTTCAAGGTTGATTGGGAAAATTTGACAGTTTCGGGTAGCTTAATGTGCTGGTGTCTGTACAATAATGGTCTTAATAATAGGATTATGAATTTATACATAACATCACACATCAACATTGTATTTATGACTATTTCTTTTCAAAATTGTCATTTTAACTATTTTGTTTTAATTTATCCAATTAATTTACTGACATTTAAATATTTGTACGCCACTAAGGCCAAACATGACTGATCTAATAATGTACCTATTGTGATAACTTGCATACTCTGTATGTATAGGTACTCATGTTTCCACAAATAAAGACTCTGGAATCTTGAATCTCGAATAAAATGAAGCATTTCTTACCTTCAGGCGGCTTTATGTTCAGGCACTCGGCGTGGAAGGACGTAGGACAATACTCGCAGCATATCAGCGATCCGCCCAGCGCACATATGAAACACCAGCCTGTATTCACGTGGCACGGGACTTTGCCGGGCCTGTGGATGGAAAGGCGGACATTTAATGTCGTTCAAATTACAATAAAGCAGAGTTTATACGAAGCCAGTAATGCTGGCGCCAGTCATTGGCTAGAAAAATAGACGGGCGCTCTATTCTCGCCAGCGTTGGCAGCCAGCGCTCCACTGTCTGTCTGTCTGTCTGTCACCAGGCTGTATCTCATGAACCGTGATAGCTAGACAGTTGAAATTTTCATAGATGATGTATTTCTGTTGCTGCTATAACAACAAATAATAAAAATAAAGTTATGGGTATAAAAGAAACGTTTTTTTCGGCGTTTTATGCCTTGTTTATGTAGGTACAACGCTTGGGACCAAAAAAGAACTTTTGTCAATGTGGCACCATTGAAAAAAAATCTATTTTGGTCCATAGGACTTTTTTTGGGTATTTCAAATTAGTTATGTTTTCAGCTACTATTCCATTCATAAAACTAGACAACTGTCAGATGTGGACGAATTTTTCAAAATTGACATTTGTCTACTTTTATAGGAGTATTCGCGCAATAATGTGTTATTTCGTGAGGAAACCGGCATGTCCTTGAACCAAAAATTCGAAGACATGTGACATCTGCCAATCCGCACTGGGCCCGCGTGGTGGATTACGGCCCACTCCCTCTCACTGAGAGGAGGCCAGTGTCCCAGCAGTGGAAACAGTATAGGCTGATTATGGTTATGGTAATGTGTTATTTCAGTATACGAATTTATAACGATTTGCATCAATTTACTTTTTAATCAATTTACTTTACCTACTTAAGAAACACCATTAAAACTAAATAAAACACTCACCTATGGTCGTAATGCCTCGGACAGATAATATGTGACGCCGTCAAGATCAGCGTTCCCGCCGGCAGGCATTTTGTAAACGAATGATAAGTAGCGGGACACCTCACACATCTCGCCAACTTATCCCCACTGAATCTCGTCTTACAGCCTCTAGGGTCATCAGAAACACAAGTATGGCATACATGTCTAGGACACGTCAAAGCTTCAAAATACTCATTAATTTTCTTATTAGTCTTCGAAGGCTCCCCTCCGTTGAACTGAGTTTGAGGCCAGTGGTCTAAGCACTTCAAATGGTAGTACTTATGACAATGCGCCACATGGCATTTTTGTCGTAAAGTCGCCTCGGATTTAGATACAGCAGATTTGCATACAAAGCATACGGGTGTATCGTATTTCTGACAGTTCTTACATTTGAAATTGGAGTAATCTGTGTCGTTTGAGCGTCGTGGTTTTAATTTTACGTCGATAATCTCGCATTTTCCGGGTACTGTGTCGCTCCAATCGCAACCGTCATCGCTCGAGTAGGAATCGTAATCGATTTTCTCGTTTTCTTTATCGAGTAATTCTTTCATTTTGGCTTCTAGCTGAGCTTCTAGGGTCTCAGCGTCCACTGTGCACGTTTCTGTTTCAAGTATTTCATCGATTGACGTGCTTTCTTCGGAAACATCTTGAGATTTCTCGTCTTGACTGTCAAATTCGTCGGAGTTCTTCGGTTTCCGACCTAACTTTTTCTTCCTCCTTCTCCCTCTGGATGGGACTGGGTTTTCTACTTCTACATCTTCTTTATTTACGCAATCGACGTGGAACATTGCATTGCAGCCTTTACATTTGACTAGATTGCCAGTCATCTCGCATATTTCACATACTTTCTCTCTAATTAGACCTTTGAAAACGTTGGGTTTTGGTTGTGCTAATTCTTCAAAGTAAAGTTCTACTTCATCAATGTCATTTCCTTCGGGAATTGGTTCTTCAGATTCTTCTCCATTGTCACCAATTTGTTTATTTTTAGGTTTGAATATAGCGAAGACTTCCAGCTCTTCTTCGATATCTGAAAATTCTTCGTTGTAATAAGGTTTTATTACTTTTCTTTTAGGCTTATCTTTTGGTACGATATCAACGTCAGTTTCCCTTTCTCTTTTCTCATCTTTTTCCGTTTCTTTCTCAGTTTTGACTTTCCTTTTAACTTTTTTGGGTTGTTGTACCGCATCTTCGAGTCCCTTTACCAAGCCTGACTGTTCAATATCATCGTTTTTCTTAATTTCAGACTTAGTATTCTCTTCATACAACCAAGTTTGGTACAAATACGTGACAATTTCATCTTGCGACAATTCTGGATTTTCGTCTATCAAGGAGTCTTGTCGTAGTTCCAAATATTTCACAAATTCGGGATCTTCTATTGCATTTTCGACTTTCTTCGGAGGGAATTTCTTTTTACGTTTAGTTATAGACATTTCACTGTCTCCGGAAGTTATGGAAATTGTGTCAGCCTCTTCGTCTTTAATTTTAACGTCTTCTTTCAAGAAATTTTCTTTTTTAGCCTTTGAGCGCAGTTTACTCTTAATAAGGGGTGCTTCACTATCTTCTGAATCAATAGAGTCTGCGTCAAAATCATCATTGAAGTTACTTTTTTCCGATTTCTTTTGAAAAATAACTTGCACTGCGTTTGAAGAATCGATTGGCGATACTTCTTTACTTTTTTCTATATTTTGCTCATCAGTACTTGTCAATGTTACTTTGGTATCTTCATTTTGTTTCACATCTTTTGTTTCTGCACTTACGTCTTTTTTTTCGTGAGGTTCTAATTCTATAGACGTAGAGGATCCTAATGCGATTTCTGTTTCATTCGTTTGCAATGTATCCTGAACCGAAATAGACGATTGAATGGTGTCAGGCTTATCATCGTCTAGTAATTCATAGGCTGGTGATGGTACTTCGTCGACTTCATCAGAAGATTTGTCGGTGTCTTCATTGATTTGAAAATTTCTATCTACATCTGTATATACCATTTTTCTTTCGCCTCTTGTCTTTCTATGTAAGAATCTCTGCATCATATTTTTATTTAGACTCAAGTTCTTTTTATGAGCGTTCCTTTGTCTTGTTTGATCTCTTTCTCTTGGTTTCTTTTTCTGTTCAGGATCAGAATTCAGTCCTTTAACTAAATTCAATTCTCGCAAATCGTTGTTTTTTTTATCATCAGATTTTGAGTTTTCTTCGTAAAGCCATGTTTTATACAAATAGGCGGCAATTTCGTTTTGCGTTAACTCCGGGTTTTCGTCCATTATAACATCTTGTCTCAGTTCTAGGTATTTGACAAATTCTGCATTTTCTAAAGGATCTTCTGGTTTTTTATCTTTAGAGCGTAATTTGCGTTTGCTTTCAGATTTCGTTGACTTCACACTGTCTTCTGAATGAATAGAGATCGAATCCAAATCTATTTCACCATTCATATGAGTGTCCTCATCGTGAAAGCCATTTTCTTTGATCATATCAGGTTTGAAAGTAGGTATATGAACCTCTTTGGCAGTATTCATATCAATCTCTTTCACATTCAAACGACCATTCAAAGGTCCATTTCTTGTAATACATTCAACCATATCACGATTTGGGATTTCATCACTAATATTACTAATAGAGGTAGGAAATTTATTTGTATCCTCAATTTTATCTAAAATTTTACCCTCTTCGAGTTTATTAGCAAAACCAAACTGATCACTACTTTCTACAACACTGTCTGCTCCATTGCTAATTTGCTTAATTTCTAAACCTTCTGGCACACGATCCAAAACTGAGTCTGTTCCATAATCATCTAAAATGGTTTCCTTACTCAATTTAGAAGGCACATCATTTGTTATTTCATTGTTAAATTCACCATGACTAACACTACTATCGATTTCAATAACGACTTTTTTCTTTGCTGGGACATCAGATACTGAATCGTCATAAATATCACGCTGTGTATCTAGTATACTGTCGTTAGTGAGAGGAGCTTCGCTGAAACTGCAGTTGTCATCAGTCTGGCTGTCAGTTTCATACTCAGGCTTATAATCACTGTCTTCATCAACTGACATATAACTTGGCTCAGTACTAGCCAATGTTGAATCTGTCATTTCGCCCTGTGAGTCAGCAGTAACATTTGCAGGTTTACTTTTAGGAGCGATTTCTTCATTTTCTGTGTGACTTCCATCAATTGAGGCCTGACTGCATTGGTCCTCATCAAATGAATCTTCGTAAACAGGGCTTATCATTTGATCTCTCGTAGTTACAGGATCAGGGATATTAGCACGATTTTCAGAAGTGTTTTCTATTTCATCTTTATAAAAAGACACCTTTGCAGCGTGTCCGCCTTCTGTCCTATTATTATTGCCTGGAGATGTTGCTGCACTTATAACGCTGGCCTGACTATTTTCATCCATGCTCTCGCCTTCAGAAGATTCACATGTTCCATTCATTTTTGGTAATGTTTCTGTAGGATTTTCAGCTTTAATATCTTCGTTTACTAAAGTTTCTTCCTCTTTTTCACTTTCTTCAGGTTTAGTACTTAGACTTTCAACGGGGGCTACAATACCAGTAGGTTCCTGTGAAGCGAAATTCTTACAACTATCTGTATCCGTAGAATTGTGATCCGAATCAGTCACCTCTATAACATTTTTACTATAGTCATGGTCATTTAGAAATGGCAAGAGATTCTGAGATTCGGTCATAGATTTTCTTAAACTATAAGGCTTATTTACTGCTACTTTAGACAAACTTTTTTTTTTTTTAGAACTAATAACTTTCGTGTCTTTTTTTTCCTCTACTTTTACTTGAGGAGCTGGGGGTTTAGCCTGGGTTTTCTCTGGAGTTTTGGACTTGGCTTTCTGTAGCCACCTGTCCATATGGGACTGCCGTTGGATCTTGGTAATGCCGGTTTTAGCAGCCATGTTATCGAGACAAGCCGTGACGACTTCAAACATGTCCAAAGACTTGTTCCTTGTCCTGTTTCTAGAACGTTCGGTATTGTCTGTTTTACCGTCGTCTTCTGAAAACAGACTGTCATACAAACTCTCGCTCAAAGACACGTCACTGTCCGTTCTACAGATTTTCCCGCTCTTCTGTTGTTTTACTTTAGTTCTAGACTTTTCTAGCATGTCGTTGAAGATGTCTATTCTCAACCTCTTTGGTTCCCTAAGCAGCATCTCTGCTTCTTCTACTGAGTTGTTCCATAAGGCTTGTTTCTTTTCTGATACGAAGAATGCTGCAAACAGTCTGGGGTCTTTTTTCTTATCCTAAAAAAGAAGCAAAATATTACTATGGATTTTTTGTCAGGTATTTTTCTTACAACATTGGATTTGGAAAAAATTCATTTCAGGTTTTTTTTTTATGCCACACTAACAGAGCATTCAAATCAATGTAAAAAAGAGACCTTACATGCAAACCATGTATGTATTTCCTGTTCCTTTCATCTTGTCTGTACAGACGCACATCAAGCTACTACAATCTGTCAAATTACTTTAATAGATTTTCAACTTTATCGCTAAAGCATAAGGTTCAAAGTTGATTGGGAGAATTTGTCAGTTTCGGGTAGCTTGATGTGCTGGCGTCTGTACTTAAATAATTGAATAGTAAACTTTAGGAAGTTATTTTTTTCTTCACATTATTACAAGGCATGATAGAAACACAGATAAAGATTGGTAACATCAACATTTACAACATTAAAATAATGTCAAGGCTGAACAAAAATCAATTTATTCATATCACCAACAAAAGTTCAGGAGATAACCCTAAGTGACAGGATAAGGATAGAAACAAACCTCAGGTGTAAAATTCTGCCGGGTATTCTCAAACTCGAGCTGGCCGAGGTACTTTCGAAGCATGGTGTCAACGATCCAGCCGCGACGCCCGTTGTCTCCGAAGAACGTCACGTGTATGACGTCACGTTCTATTCGGCCAAATACTGTGGAGGAATGAAATAAAGGAAGGTTATATTTGGGCCGTTCTGTAGAGTATTAGAAACATTATGACTTCTTAAATGGAAGCTACATAGTTGTCAGTTTCGGGTCTGTTTGCTTATGTTAGCATATTATTTTTATTTGTTTTCTTATTATTGAAATAGTATTGTAGGGATATGTCTTTTCAATTGCCACCTGCAGCAACAATAAAACATATATCTACTATCATTTATTTTATGAGTTCATTGTTTCTTGTAATTTGCTGTCAATAATCTAATCACAGATCAAAGTTTTCCAGGTTAAAAGAATGTTTAGAAATAATCTATTTCATTTGTAAATAAGCTATGCTTTTAGCAAAGAGAACGGAATTAAGAAAAAAAGAATGCTGTTGCTATTTTAGATTTAGTGTTTGAACATCAGAGGTTGGTTTAGGCAGATAAAATACAACCCCTTTTTTTATGGGTGTGTGGTATACAAGGACAAACAGTTTTTTTTTCTTAAGATGGAATCTTGCTGGCAGCATTTTGGTTATTGGTAATTGCAAAATATTAAAATACGTAACACTAAAAAGGCTTTTTAGACCACTACCAATATTTTATTGTACAGTCAACAAAGGAGTTAAGTATACAGGAGCGTCGGATATAGTTGAAGTTTACTAAGAAACCGATGGATGTTCTAGACTGAAATTTAATTTAATAAATGAGCTGTTTGTTTTCTATTAATAAACTAAAATTTTATTCGAGAATATCCATCGGTTTCTTAGTAACCTTCAACAATATCCGACGCTCCTGTATACTTAACTCCTTTGTTGACTGTACATAAAATATCTGGGATGGGTACAACACAATTGCACAGCAATATTATAGGAATAATATTATTAGTTTAAATAGCAGCAAGCATTATGTAAAGATAAGCAGTTCCCTTAACCGAAGTTAAGTTAGATAACACAGTAAAGGGATGTAGATTATTATAATAACAATATTAAAAATGGTTTAGTTATTTCTAGTATAGGACATAGACGCTCAAACTGTAACCATGAATATTCAGTAAATTACTCTAAGACTTAGTGTAGAACTTTTTCGTCAGTTATTAAAAAAAAACAGCTGTTTCATAAAAAAAGTGTAATACCTACATGGTCAAAATGTATGGAACAGTAATTTCTTTTTTAATAACAAATAATTTTTTTTTAAACGCTGCAAGATTCAGAATTGTGTACTGATACCATGGTAACAGATGGTTGTCGCTGTATAGATTGTTAGAAATAGTTTCTAAATACACAGATTACCATTTTACCTTGTTGCAATACACTATTATTATTTCTAATCTGCAAAGCATTTTCTAACTAAAGGAAGTTTAGATAAAAATGACTGAAACCATTTTAAATGAGCATAATATTATTATATGCATTGCATGCCTGACAGTGAATTATTAAAGGCATATAGGCGCATGTACAGTCAACAAAGGAGTTAAGTATACGGGAGCGTCGGATATAGTTGAAGTTTACTAAGAAACCGATGGATGTTCTGGACTGAAATTTAATTTAATAAATGAGTTGTTTGTTTTCTATTAATAAACTAAAATTTTATTAGAGAATATCCATCGGTTTCTTAGTAAACTTCAACAATATCCGACGCTCCTGTATACTTAACTCCTTTGTTGACTGTACATATAGGAAAATGTTACTCAGCTGTAATTGTTTGGGGCAAGTTATTCTCTTTTTTTTTTTAAGACCGTTTTTAATACTTACACTTCTTTTTAACAAAAATCCCATTTGAGGGGTCTCTAGTTACAATGGAAGGCCAGAATGGATAGGTACCCATTCTAGCCCAGGCTAGGTCTCCAACTTGATAGGCGCATTTGGCTTCCAAATCAAACAAATCACTCTTTGACAGAGTTTTAGTATCCTTCTGTTCTTTCTTCCTCTTTTTACTGTCAAAGTTCAGAGTTTTGACCACAGATGAATTATCTAAGAATCCATTCTGCTGCTTCGCAGAACCAATGCTGTACCTTTCGGAGGAGCGTTCTAGAATATTATTCAAATGAGTACTGGAAGACTTCTTTGCACTTTTGACTGGCGATATTATATTTTTGATAAAGACTGCATTCTCATCTGATTCCCTCTTTTGGATGAGGTCCTTTCTAATGTAGACTTTCGGAAATTTCTTAGCAGGAGACGGACTAGTCTTCTTAACTTCCTCAGTGCCAAAACGGCTCAATGATATGTTTTCTTGGTAAATACTCTCTATTTGATTCTCCAGAAAAGTTTCAACTCCAACTAATTTTGGTGGTTCTGATCTCAATGGAGAATTTGATGCATGCATCTTGTATACTGGTGACTGTGCCTTCACCGGAGACTTGTCGGCCTGTGGTGACTTTAGTTCAGCAGATACTTTCTTGGTGTCAGCGGAGTGCTCGATTTCAGACTTGAGCCGGCGAGCCCTCCCATAGCGGCTGGTGCTAGTACCATCACCGATGGACACGGGGGAAGTCACTCTGGAAGTCAAACTAGTTTCAAGTTCACGTTCAACGAGTGACCTTTTCTTTGGTTTTGATTTGATAAACAGAGGACTATCAGATGCCTTCAAGTCCTCAGAACTCATGTTATCCTCAGACTCGTCCATTATGACCTCTTTCAATTAATCTAGGCCCTTCTAAATGCGTCTGACGTAACGAAATAGCACATCGCAAGTATCACTTCAAATCGCGAATATTTTATTTCAATCCCATATTTATGAGAAAAATACAATGCGAAATGTGACGACAAACTTATATTTACAGGTTACGCCCGTCCCAGATGGTTTCACTTGCTTTTCTGAAACAAAAGAATCGAAATGAAGTTTCGTTTTTCTCATGAAATAGGTTAATTCAATATTTGAACACAATATCATGTTTTGTAAGTGGAAATGGAAAAATTTCTGAATTAAATCATAAAATGTCGACTCACCTCCGCTTTATTCAGTTTAGTCGCGTCAGTGATTGCAATTCACACAAGACAAATCGTCAGATTGGCGTTCTCCTTGGTGCATAATTGAGCCACAGTACATCGAAAACTTAATATCCTTTTTTACACAACAATGTTTCCAGATACAATTGTTTCAACACCAGATTCAGGATCGTTTTGTATCACAGAAACAGGAATATTAACTATAATCGTCAGCGCTCAAATATCGTTCGAGCAAAGTCCTAATTTGTTACGAGAAAGCAATCAGTTGCACAGTCAAACACGCGCCATCATAATTCTATACATCGAATTGAGCGAAACCAGCCCGCAGTAAGCATCACTGCGCTTTCTACAAACGTTATCACAAATTATCTCACGAATAAAACTATAAACACTGATTAAAAGGCATTATATTTAGAATTACAAATGAAAATAAGTTCCGCCACAGAAATACCGACGCTCCTCAGTGCCGCGAAAACACATGAATATGCTGTGTTTGTGTGAGTAAGAGTACAACGAGAATTTTTGTGCTGATTATACACACATGTATAGAGTTCCATACAGTTCAATGGCTTTGCTTATCACAAACTGTTTTACCGACGCTTTCAAAATAGTTCGTTTTTAGGGTTCAGTATCTAAGTTCTACTACTCAAAAGAGCAAAGTAACTATAGTTCTACTCACTGACCTGTCTTTAATATACAAGTATGCTGGACTACACATAAACAGTTATTTTTCGACGAGGTTCTCAAGAACTAAAATTCAAATAAATAAAGTTGTGAATGTTCCATGTCGATAATCTGTCGTTATTTTACGATACGTCTTTCAAATAGAAATGTAATGTCGCCAGAAATTTCTGCAAATTTACTATGTTAGAACGAAATGGCAACCTAATAGCTCTCAATATTTTTTAGATCACATTGCGAACTTGTGACCCCAACTCAGCTTGAAAAACTAGTGTAGTTGAGCCAGGAGATAATTATCTCAACCGTAGTGGTTTATATGCTAAGTTTTATGTATATGCTCATATTTAAAGATCACTTAATCTGACCGTCATGCGCTTTATCTTTACTAGGACACTATCCACTAGTTTTTATTTATTTATTTATCACAAACACTTATCATTTATCTTGCGATCTAACCGCGCCCTAATGAATTTTCAGTTAATTTTTGCAGCAAATAGTCTACTAATTAAAAATGAATCATAAAAATAACTGGGAGTGATTCGATTTTATTTCTCTTATTCTCAGTGGTTTTAACGATCGATAAAGTTCATAAAAGTATTTTTTTATCGAAGCTTATGTCCCATCTCTAATATTAGTTCCACGGACTCTCACGTCGCTATCAGCGCCAAAATGGCGAAAATCAAATCGCACACCTAAACCTAAAGAGAGCTAACTCTAAAATCTCAATTTTTGAGGTATGCATACCATCGAATTCCCTAGCGACCAACAAAACAGATTCAAAAATATTTCCATTACTCAACGCTAGATGACGCCGGAAGCCCTTATTGTTGAACGAGCGAGCCGCGCTCCTCCCCCACCAAAACAGGGACAAAAACAAATAAAACTATTAAATATAACTACAAAAATTAAATTTTCAGCCCCATAATACGATTAAACCACAAGACTCTTTTAAAATCATTGTTCTATCTGCACTTAAAAAGTATTGATCAATACAGCAAACTCCTGCAGTGCACAGGGATATAGTAATCAGTTTTTCAATTTTTCTGAAAAAAGAGTTTTTTTGAGTTAATCGCTGTTTAGATCTAGGTGTGCGTAAATGTCTTCATTTTGTCATCGATAGTATGAAGTCCAGCGTACCTACGCTTGTTTATTACAGGTCAGTGGTTCTGCTACTAGAACAACACTGCAGGCGTTTCAGCATTGGCGACCATGCCTTCTATTATTATCACCATCAGCGCTGTCAAAAATGAGAGTGTGTGTGCGTATGTGTCAGTGTGTGTTCTGTTTTGAGTTGCATCATAACTTTAACTCCGCATTTACACAATCGTGCTCGCTATTCGCCTCGTGGCTCGACGAACTATTCGACGAACCATTCGTATACGAGCCCCGTCGCGAACTACTGTTCACACATTCGCGGGGTGAATCGCACACGAACCACGACACGAACCACAACACGAACATGGAGGACGTGGAAATAATTGCGGCATGCGCGCTACATCTAAATATCTAATGAGTTTATACAATTATTTAGATAGGTATCCTGCGTAAAAAAGTAAAAAAAAAATCTTTAATTTAAAGTAAATAAAAAGTAATTTAAAAAAATTCAACCGACTTCAAAAAGAAATTAACTCAAAATTATGAAATAACTTTAATTTCGGAAGTCGGTGTCTTGGGATCTGTATTTTAGTTTTATGCCACCGACTTCCGAAATTAAAGTTATTTCATAATTATGAGTTAATTTCTTTTTGAAGTCGGTTTAATTTTTTTAAATTACTTTTTATTTCGTAATTTTTAGTTTTTGCACTAGTATTTGACCAAGGTTTTGAGATGTTTTCCCTTTGACACTACACTCGTAGGTCTTATCAATAAGCCAGGCCGTCACACTTACACGTATTAGTCCATATCTTGAAAATTACTGAATCGATCTTGATGAAACTTGCACTGTTCCCTAAGTTGAAGAAAACGTAAGCCAATAAAAAAAATGGTCACGATCCGATTAATAGTTCCGGAGATATGCGTGGACAAACATACATACATACATACATACATACATACATACATACATACATACATACGTTTATGAAATTTTGTATATTTGTTTGGAAGCCCTAATAGATCATCATATGTGAATATAATGCAATTCCAATAATATTACATACATACGTATCGAATTGATAACCTCCTTTTTTTTGAAGTCGGTAAAAATTTAATTTAAAGTAAAAATTCTGTTGCTGACTGGCAATCTCATACTAGTTGATATACGGTTCCATACATCGTATATCTTTTGTTTGTCTTTATGATTGCGATGTTTTGGGTTCCAAATGAGCTCTTCCTTTTGATCCTGCGGGTCGATTCTGTAAAAATCTCACCGTGAAAACTTAGGTGAAGTGAGTTTGTTTTTGCTAGGAATTGACACTATTGACAGCTCACTCCACGCTCACTTCACCTAAGTTTTCACGGTGAGATTTTTACTGAATAGCACCGCAGTTCTAGGAATTCTAAAATTCGCCCTTCACTCCACTCCATTTTGTCTACACGTCCTGTTGGGTCGGGTGCTAGCAGTCAACTGAATGCAGGCGATTGTGTAAACAGTAAGTTCGTGTTCGCGGTTCGTGCCCTTTGATTCGCGTCCGAAAAACCGCTCCCAACGCGATCTCGCGAACCGCGAGGCGATCCACGAGCCGAATAGCGAGCCCACTGTTTACACATGCGGGTTCGTGATTCGGCTCGTGGTTCGCCT
Source organism: Oligia fasciuncula (assembly GCA_963082905.1). NCBI lineage: Eukaryota > Metazoa > Arthropoda > Insecta > Lepidoptera > Noctuidae > Oligia > Oligia fasciuncula. Next base: position 13,307,541 of record OY720409.1, read on the forward strand.
CGCGGTTCGCGCGATTGTGTAAATGCGGCATGAAACTAACGTGGCATTTTCGAAATTGTGCTTCTGGCTGACAATCGCCACCTAAACAAAGAAAAATAAGAAATGATATAAATAATATCGTTTTGACATTGAGTAAGCACTGGAGCGCGTTCACGAGGGTTCCGAATTGTTGACAGCCCTCAGCTGTCATAATCGTTCTCAATTCGTCTGTTCATTCTTCGGTAGATGAATATTTTCAGTATATTAGAGTGTACTCTGTGGAGATTACCTACTTCGTTCATCTGCTTTGACAAAATAAATTATCAAATCACTCTGGTTAGGTATTAGTTAGTAGTTTTAATGTGTGTGTTGTTTTTTTTGTTCAATTACTTTGGAAGTAATTGAACAAAGACGTCGTCTTGTCATCTCCGAAATGAATATTAAAATCATTAGACTTAAGCAGCGTACAGACATCGAGAAGCGATTGCCTCGCGGCACATGCCTCGCGGTGTCTCATGGCATTGTAGGCAGATTAGAAAAGAATATTGTTTATTGTCGCTGCAGGTGGATAACAAAGTTGGTCAAAACTAAATAAAAAACTACCTATCTCTACAAAATACCTATGGTCAATAATTAGAAAATAAAAAAAAGAATATTCCAAAATGAGTAGGATAGTTATACAGAAAACTAAACTGTAGGGTCTGTGTGTGTAGTGATAAGAAGGAAACAAGCACAAAATCGTTTTATTAAGTATAGAGATTAGTGAGAATGGTGCTTCTCAATTATTGTGCCGCAGCCAGCAATACCTAAAAATGTGAAAAGTTTTATGCGAGTACTTCCCATCCCATGCATGGTATTTTATCACCGGGCACCCGGCACAAGCTTCAGGTACATGTGGCAAAGAGTATAATAATAATACGGGAGACATGTGGAAACAGGCTGAAGCCAGAGACACATTACTGTGTCGTGTTGTGTCGTGACTCGGGATACACCAATCAAACGAATCTGTTCGTTTTGATTGGCTAACACTGCGTCAGAAGGCGTCACGACACGCCACGACACGTAAGTATGTTTCCGCCATAGATGACGATTCATTGATTCATTCATAATTACTAAATTGTACTGAACCACGAATCATTATGCACTAAAACTGACTTTGAAAATCCTAGTGTCGCATTATTATGTTTATGGTTTGTTAACGGAAATTAGAAAAAGAAAAATACAAAAAGTCTCCTTGATTTCCATTAAATATTTGTGCCAACTAGCTTAAATAATTAAGAATATTTGTGCTAATAACTCCTACAGTAGGTAAACAAAATAATAAAAGTGCCCATTGCATGAATGTAAACCATAAACAATCAATCAGCTGGTAATATGATACCTGTCAGTTTTAACATTTGCCTTTGTCACATTCCTAGATGCTGTCAATGTCACTGTCAGTTAGGAAATATAAACGTCAAAACGGTTAACTAAAAACTCATGCTAAGCTCGAAATTGATTATAATTTCCAGTTTCCTCAATTGAACTTAAATAACCATTAAAACAGTGAAATAAAAGATGTCTGTAGCTAAAGTGAATAAAGATAACATCAAGTCCGAGCCCGTTGCGTACAGCGACGCTGCGCTTAGGAACAATGCTGTGGTCGTGGAATACTGTAGAACATCCATGGCTGCGTTGTCCGGTTCCACCGCTGGTAATACATTATTTATTCACATAATAAAGCGTTTCCTTAGTGCTAATTATAATACAGTAACAATGAATTTCGTTTATTGTGAGGTTTCCTTTCTTGAAGCCAACTATAATTACCTTCTTATTAGAATAGTTTTGTTTCCATTCATGCTAAATATTGAGATTGATAAAAACGAAAACTGTGTTCTTTAGCTAGGAACACGCATTTTTAATGTGAAACTACTTATAATTATGTGAAGTGTTTACTAAGATGCTGCTTATCTATACTTTTTAGCACTGATGGTATGACCAGGCTATTTTAAATTGTTTTGAAGATTATTGGTAACTGTGGACTCGAGAAGGACAGAACCGGTCGAAGTGGTGGTGCTTGGAAACAGGCTCGAGGCCAGCGGATGTCTTTGAGCTGAAACGATGATGATGTGGTAGTTCCATGTAGAACTCATCCCCAGTTTCTGAAAACGACTTAACTTAATAAAGTTGATTGATGTTATTTTCACAACTTAGCAATTTATGTAAGAGATGAGAATCACACTAAAAATTTACAGCAGACCTACTGATCAGATACAGTTGCTAGAATCCAACTTAGTCCATCATTTTGTTGTGGAGGTTTGCTTACATATGTCTATTCTTAGATGTCCTACTGCTAGGCAAAGGTCTTCCCCAAATTCTTCCAATTACAATACTTATCCCTTACTTTCTCATTTCCAGGTGTCCTAGGCCTAACAGGTCTCTACGGGTTTGCCTTCTATGTCTTCGCAGTTGTCAGCCTCTGGGTGATGTTCATGGTAAAGACGGGACCAAAATGGAGCAAATACTATGTGTCACGACAGAGCCTACTGACCAACGGATTCTTTGGAGCGCTGTTCACTTATGTATTGTTCTGGACTTTTATTTACGGAATGGTACATGTATATTAAAGTTAGGTTAGGTTAGTTTGTAAGCATATTTTAGTCAAATTGTGAGTTGTTGACTTTGCAATGTGCAAGGCATTTGGACCTTTATTGATCAGACAATTTCAGCTAGAGATAAAAGTGTAGAATTGCTGATCCTTGTGTTGCCTTTGGCATAACTGCGAATCAGTCAATAATTCAGTCATTTCTAAGAGGTAATGTGGTCACATGGTCGTTGGCATTCTGTTGTTTGTTTATTTAACTGCAGGATTTGATTTCTCTATAGAAAAAAAACATACGAGGTGGGTGGAGAAATATTTGACCACCAACTGATGGCGTTACTTTAGTATCTCAGCTTAGCTACGGCTCATTGTATTTTTCAGTTACAAGTTACATCACTGTCACCAGGTTGTCTCATAGTCGCATCCAATAAAAAGATCGCCTCTACTTTTCATTCCATAAAGTATTTTGTTAAAAATGAGCTCTTTTCTTTAGTTTCCCGTATGTCAATACTTCCCAGAATTCGATCCTTATCAGCGACACTGGCGCCGATTCTGTTGTTCACAAACTAAACTAAATTTAAGTTCAGGCATCTTTTTCTTTCTATTTCATTAAGAAAAGGACAAAAGATAAATATTAGTTTAGTCCCGTCAAATTAGTCAGCGCCTTCAGCCATTTTTTTAATCTCGTCTAAATTGTCTATGGAGTATCTTAATTTGACAGGACTAAACTAATATTTATCTTCTGTCTTTTTCTTATTGAAATAGAAAGAAAAATATGCATGAACTTAAATTTAGTTTAGTTAGTTTGTGAAAAACAGAATCGGCGCCATTATCGAATAGTATAATAATACAGTGTTTTTTTTCAAAATCAACGGGTTCGATTCCTGGGTAGAAATATTGATTTTTCAAAAATCCAATGGTGCAGTTTTACTTTTCATCAAAATCGAGCCCGCGACTCCTTTGAGTAATTTTTGCTATTCCTCATAGTTTCGGATTTGGCCATCCATGCCCACTTGGAAAATTCATCCTGTCTAAATCATTATAATTAAAATTGGACTAGTATCATTAAAGTCCCCCAGACCGTATTTCGGCCACGGCGGTCAATCTCAACGGAGACTATCCTTCGGCGCGGGAGATATTATAGTGCAGAAGTGTGCGCGCAGACACGGGTGCACTCCCTCTTCCCTCACTCTCATAGTCTGATGGGACGGCTATCCGATACGACCGGAGAGAGATCAGCCCGGAATTTGTAAGTTGTCAGTGATACCCCCGTGCCTCGGAAAGCACGTTAAGCTGTTGGTCCTGCGCCTGAGTATCATTAACGAGGGAGAAAACAGGAATATGTTAGTATGGAATTAATGTTAACAACCATGTGACTGTGTTTCCATAAGCTGTAAGTCACACCTAAACAAATATTTCATTCCCTAATCCATATATCAGGTCCTGTCTGTACTAAAATATTTGTATCCTTTACTTACTGGCTGGTTATAACATCTAGGATAGGTATTGGGCCACTATTCCAGGCCAGTCATTTGTTACAAATGTGGGACAGCCAAGAAGTGGAATATTATTTACGTTTAAAGTTTATATTTATTCATTTGTTTGATATCGCATTTAAATGTATAAATGTTGGTTGTAAGCTCAACACTGGTGTTTAAAGTATGATTTAATTTATATTGTAAGTAATATAGTTGTTTTACTGAATAAAATGGTTACCTATTGTATAGAAGTGTTCATTTCAATCAGTCTCTATTAAAGTTACCTCAAAATTCAACAGATGGCGCTGTTAAGCAAGTTTTATTTTTTCTTTGGGAACAGACTTAGTCGCGGTTTGAAGGCACAAGAGCGGCTAATTAATATTCTACGAATCTGTTATTTTTGCTCATTCCAATCCAGCCTGTCCCTTGCTGCCGTCTCCCAGCGACGCCCTAAGCCGAGGTCCGTATGTACCTCAGTCCTTACCGGTGCCCTTAGCGTGTAGTTGCTTAGTTTTAAAGCCTTGGCTGGAGGCCTTAATTTATTGATGATGAAACAACCCACAGAAGTCCGGTTAAGCAGACGACAACCTCCTAGGTTGAACTGCTATAAGTCAGTCATAAAAAAACAGTTATTTTGCCCCTGACAGCCTTACTGCAATGAGAATAAAGATCACTAGATATAATTCAAAATCAGAGGTCAATGGACTGTTATAGGTATAATGAAGACAGTCGTGACAGCCTGGACCTATTATTATATTCGTGTGATTAAATTACTAGCTGTTGCCCGCGCCTTCGTCTACGATCCAGGATGAAACGTAGCCTATGTCCTTCTCCAGGTCATGGTCTACCCTCGTGCCAAATTTCATCCAACTCCGTTCAGCCGTTTTACCGTGAAAGCATAACAAACAAACTTACTTTCGCATTTATAATACCAGTTAGGATGCCTCCCCAACCACAACAGCCGGTTCTCCGCTTTCCGCGTCCAGTCCGTTCCGGCAGTTCTTTCCAATCATTATATGAACGGTGTACCTACTTACTATGATTTATGTACACACATACATACTTGTACAGTCGACAAAAGAGATAAGTATACAGGATCGTCGGATATAGTAGAAGTATGCCCCAATGCTATCTATCAACCACCAGACAGTGCTGCCAACTTTGGGGTTTTCCCCCTAAATTTAGGGGGAAGAAGTCTTAAAAGGGGTATTTTTAGGGACAGGTTTTTTTTGGGGTTATTTTTAGGGGCTAAAAGTTTGCTGTGGCGTTATTGATGCTGCCCGTATCCAACGCCTCCGTAGAGCGTGCCTTTTCTATTTATGCCATTATTTAAAAATACTTAGGAATCGTTTATCCCTGATCAACAATATTACAATTTAGTTAGTAGTTTAACAATAGGTATTTAGGTACCTAGTCTTTTTTTTTACAAACTATGTACAGACGCCAGCAGGTCAACCTACCCGAAACTGTCAGATTTTCCCAATCAACCTTGAACCTTATGCTTTAGCAATAAAGTCGAAAATCTATTAAAGAAATCTGACAGATTGTAGTGCTGACGTCTGTACCTATGCGTTTTATTTTGTGAGTTATGAACGACTTAGGGATTGGGCACTGCATCAAAGAAAACCTTATGTGAACCTATACTTAGGGTTTTTTTAGGGGGATTTTTAAAAAATCTTGGGGCAAATTTTGTTATTGGTTGGTAACACTGCCACCAGATAGCTTCGTAATTCCCGACGCATTCTTTAGTTTATAACTTCGGCAGCAGCACCCTAATAGCGTAACACGCTATTACTCTCAATTTGAATAATTTTCAAGCATATTTCTAATCCATTGCTCCATATGTTTGAAAAATGTGTCTGCCTAACAACTCAAACAACGCAATGAATGTTGTCGAACTGTCAAAATGAAACCCATTGCTACTGGTAGTGTGTTACGCAATTACCCTGCTGGTTGAGTTGGGTTAACTCCCCCCTAAGATAGGTTAGGTACTGCTTCGTGAGAACGTGAGACGTTGATTTAATTTTATGAAAAGGGAAAAGTAAATGGGTATTTGTGGTTTTTGGTAGGTAAGTACCTAGTTAAGTTCGTAGTTCGTTACGTGGTTAAGGTCGAAGCAAGCAAGATCAAGTTGGTATGGAATTAGTAGATAAGTACTTAGTTTACCAATCTGCATTAAAAATTAATAAGCTACTAAAATATAACATAACATTATTCTCGCCTCGCCTGTATTTTCCGAAGACTGAGGCATAAGATGTTAACTGTTCACTGTTTCCTAGATCATCATCTGCCTAGCCTTTTCTCAACTATGTTGGGGTCGGCTTCCAGTCTAACCGGATGCAGCTGAATACCAGTATTTTACATGGAGCGACTCGATCTGACCTCCACAACCCAGTTACCTACTGGGTAAGACGATACCCCTTGGTAAGACTGCTGGTTGTCAGACTTTCGGGCTTCTGACTACCCGTAACGACTGTTAAAGATCCACGAATGACAGCCGGGACCAACGGCTTAACGTGCTTTCCGAGGCAAAGATGGTTACCCATCCACAGACCAACCGCGGTAAGCATAGCTTAACCTGATCGATCGACCTGTGCGACTGTTATTATTTAGCCTAGATATGTACATACTAGCTTCTCCCCGCGACTTCGTCCGCCTGAAATTTCTTGTACGTCCCCACCGTCGCAACACTTCGTATTCGCTTAGCGTTCATTCTGACTTTTTTTATTTTTGCTCGGCTCCTAAGGGTCATAGCGTGATATTAAATAGCCTATAGCCTTCCTCAAGAATTGGGCTATCAAAAAGATTTTTTCAAATCTGACCGGTAGTTCCAGAGATTATCGCGTTCAAACAAACAAACTCTTCAGCTTTATTAATAGTACGAGTATATATAGGGTGACTGGTAATTAGTGACCGATACTTAAACACGTGATTTTACTCATCATTATGAACAACTTTTACTATGGGACCAAACCTGAAATCGCGAAAAAAAAATCAGCTGCTCCCTACATTTTGACGGGTTAAGCGAACATAAATGTAGGGAACAGCTGATTTTTTTTCGCGATTTCAGGTTTGGTCCCATAGTAAAAGTTGTTCATAATGATGAGTAAAATCACGTGTTTAAGTATCGGTCACTAATTACCAGTCACCCTATATAGATATAGATTATTATTAGTATAGATAGATAAAATCGACCTATAATGTTCCAACTGCTGGGACACAGGCCTCCTCTCTTCGAGGAGGAGTGAGTTAAATCTATCACGCGGGCCCAGTGCGGGTTGGTAGATGTCACATGATTGTCTTCGATTTATTTGGTTCTAGGACATGCTGGTTTTCTCACGATGTTTCTATATAACACCCACATTTCACCATTATTTTAGCTACTTGTTTGCATACATAGTCCAATTGAAATGAAGTTAAAACTTGAAAATTAAGCTGAAAACCGTTCCCGGCTTTTAATTAAAAATCGAAATTAGATCGTATCTACCCACATACTCTCGACAATTCAGCGTGCTTCAGTTGAAATCAATTAAAACAAATGACGTTAGTGAATTTTTCCCCCTACCCGCATCTGGTAATGTGGACTTAACAGGCGAACGAGAGCTGAGCAAATATTTGTGGCAGCATGGCAAATAATTGTCTACAAACTGTTCCCAAATGGACGTTTAAAATAATTGATTTTACAATTTACACTGTAATGTTTATTGCCGCACAGTTTGTGGACCCCACTTGATGAAGAAAAATTAAATATTTAATTTGTAAGTGGAATGCTGTCACATTTTATTTTGCTGGGGAACGAACGTAGACAGGTTATGCCCGACATACATGTACATGCCTGTAATTTGCAAGTAGCTTGCATGCCATTATGATATTCACCAATCAAGGCTGTAATTCACTATGACCACCCAATGATTCCTTACTTCGAAACCACGGCTAATCACGCCAATATCACGTTAATTTAGCGCGGTTTTATTCATGTCATAGAGAATACGGCCCCAAGTTAATAAGGCACACGGCTTGCAAGCTACTTGAATACTTTTGTGCAAGTTACATTTATGTGTACCTACCTACCTAGCTTTACTCTGTCTACGGGAACTTAAGGGTCGTCTTTTGTTTTAATGGCTTCTTCACTCGCTAAAGAGGTAGGTACTTGTAGGTTTTATGCATTTTTAACCGACGAAAAAACGGAGGAGGTTCTCAAGTCGACGCGTACCTATATATATTTTTTAGGGTTCCGTACCCAAAGGGTAAAAACGGAACCCTATTACTAAGACTTCGCTGACTGTCCGTCCGTCCGTCCGTCTGTCTGTCACCAGGCTGTATATCTCAAGAACCGTGGTAGCTAGACAGTTGAAATTTTCACAAATTATGTATTTCTGTTGCCGCTTTAACAACAAATACTAAAAACGAAATAAAATAAATATTTAAGGCGGGCTCCCATACAACAAACGCGATTTTTTTTGCGTTTTTTTTGCTCGATATCAATAATGGCAACAGGTAGGCACTTGAAATATTCCCAAAATACTCAGTTGTATTTTTACCTTAATAATAAATATAAAATAAATATTTAAGGGGGCTCCCATACAACAAACGTGTTTTTTTTTTTTGGTGTTTTTGCCTTGTGGTACGGAACCCTTCGTGTGCGAGTCCGACTCGCACTTGGCCAGTTTTTACGTTTATAATGTTAACCTCTCCTAATGTTCTCCATTCACATCACACTAGAAACACATCACACACAATCAAACGTACCCAATAACAATATCAATTAAAAACACTTTTTTTTTCATTTAACCCATTCTATCACCCGTCTGAAGGCAATTTTGGGGGAGCGTTATTTGACGACAGCTCCCGAACTGCGGTCGTTGGTAGTTAGCCGCTTTTAAACGAGTAGATACTTTGTCTCAGGTGGTTTTATTAGGCAGGCTGAACACGATAGGGTGAAAGGCGTGAGAGGCCTTATTTATGTGTCGTTGGGTTAGGTTAAAGGCTATTTCTTGTAAGTGTTCGGAATAATGAGTCTGACGGATAAACTAAGGTGATTTTGATGTGGTTTGGTGTTTGGTAAGCCAGCAATCGCACTGAGTGACACGTCTATGAATTACATGCGGTCAAGTTATTAACTCAGATCTAATTGTGTTATGTTAGGTAGGTACTGTAGCGTCTTGTGTGTTCCTGCCTTTAGCAGAAAGCTCTGGCTGGAGATAATATTCCATTCAAACATTCAAACGAGTGTCAAATAAATTTAATATTGGTGTTTTTGTTATAAAGGGTTATTGCTAGAATATTCATGAAGCTGTAAACAGTGTGACGCAACTATCTAATAAAAAGTCGGTTAAAAAAGAAACTATGAAACGTGCACTAAACATAATGGCGGCTATCGCTGTCTCGCTTTAACATCTATCTTGTTATTATGTTGGCAGCTTTACGTCATGTCTGCAGTCTGTGTTATTTTTGTTTTGTTGGTATTCAGTTTTAGTGCACGTTTCATACAAGCGACGTTTTTCAACTTTTTCTATGGGAGTTCCGTCTCTTATATATGTTTACATGTTTACTTATTCTATGGCTGTAAAGTCTTTTTATAAATATATTAGTTCCAAGTCAAAGGCTTTTCAATCAGTTTCCACCCATAGGTACAGACGCCAGCAGGTCAACCTACCCGAAACTGTCAGATTTTCCCAATCAACCTTGAACCTTATGTTTAAGCAATAAAGTCGAAAATCTATTAAAGAAATCTGACAGATTGTAGTAACTTGATGTGCTGGCGTCCGTACTGTAGAGGTCCCGGCTGGACCTCTACAGTACCTAGCTCTGATGATTATTAATATTATTAATAGTGAACACGATGTGAGAAACAAAATCCCTGATATGTGCAAAGAGCACGTCTACTCTGAACCATTCGATACAGTTCCGTGCCGAATCGAACATCAATGAATGTTGTCGAAAGAGTCCTTTCATGTTTACAGTTTAAAACCGCGAAATGTCGTGACGGCTTCTCTGATGCACGAGGGTATTGGGTTTAAATCTAGGCTAGTACGAATGCGACTTTTTCAAATTCAATCATATATGTACAGACGCAGACGCCAGCACATCAAGCTACTACAATCTGTCAAATTTCTTCAATAGATTTTCAACTTTATCGCTACAATATAAGGTTCAAGGTTGCCTCGGAAAGCACGTTAAGCCGTTGGTCCCGGCTGTCATTCGTGGATCTTTGACAGTCGTTACGGGTAGTAAAAAGCCCGAAAGTTTGACAACCAGTCTTACCAAGGGTAGGTATCGTATTACCCAGTAACTGGGTTGTGGAGGTCAGATAGGCAGTCGCTCCGTGTAAAATACTGGTAAGTATTTAGCTGCATCCGGTTAGACTGGAAGCCGAACCCAACAATCCCAACATAGTTGGGAAAAGGCTAGGCAGATGATGAGGATGATATTTTACCTGAATCAAGTCTCAATAGCAGCAACTATTATTTACCGTAGATAGGTATCCTGGACCCGCTCAAAAGTAGGTACCTATAGAGGTATGAGGAACAGGGTGTAAAGTCCACTCATACTCTATAGAAAAGGGAGGATCCTCCGACCAGACGGTTGTTATGTCTGGCGGGCAACTGCCCAATGACTTATGTCGGGGCCGTTGTAGGTATCTATGCTAATTGCGCGGTAAACTCTGCTTGCGCGATGTAGGATTTGCGTGATACCGCTACAGTAGGTTTCCATCACCACGCAATGCTCCTTTTAGGGTGCCGTTGTCAACAAGGAACCTTAAAAGTTTCGCCATGTCCGTCTGCCGTTCGCAGCTTAGCGCAGATACTCTTAGTACTAGAAAGCTATAATTTGGCATGGATATACATAATTAATCACGCCGACAGAGTGGAATTTTTTTTTTTTTGTGTAGACCGTACCTACTTACGTAAAGTAGTGATGTTTTTTTTTTCTCGTCTATCCCCTAGTGTGGGTTATCGTTGGCTTTACAAGTATACGAGTAATAGTCGACCAACTTACATTTGCAGTTGCAATATAATGGGAGAACATGATTTTCAACTACAATGTTAAGTTTGTTCTTGGGATAAATTCATTTCAACTAGGTACGGAACCTTTCATTGAGTGTGGTCCGACACGCGGATGGCCGGTTTTTTACTATTATTTTGTATCTCCTGTGTCCAAATAAAATATTTTTCTTTTCTTTTTTCACGCTTAAATAAAATCGTCAGGCAATTTAAAAATCTCCCACAAATGCCTTCAGGATTCTCTCGGCAGCTGCAGTATCCATAAACTCTTCAGCTTCACAATATCACAACCAAAACTATCCATTTAAAAGTTATAATACCTACCCACAAAGCACTTAGCGAATGTACGGACAGACAGATTTACTGCGGGCACAGACGCGGCACATCCATAGCAACAATTTGTCTTTGATATCACCTTTATTCCGTAGCAGCAAGGTCGATTTTCGTTGTTCAAGTGTTACTGCTGCGTTCACATTTTTATGTCGCGTCATATAGCGTGACATCAGCCGGATTTATAGCTTCGCTGTGGCTTCACTTGAGATGTGAAGTAGCCGTTAACTGTGTGTGACAGGCTTTATTGTTGGCATAGTTGGATTGGAGTGATTAGGAGTCGTTGGGTTATTTCTGTTTGAAGCTTTTTCCTCAACGCAGCTTATGCCGATAATATGAGAGAGTAGTGAGAGATATATAGGGTGACTGGTAATTAGTGACCGATACTTAAACACGTGATTTTACTCATCATTATGAACAACTTTTACTACGGGAACAAACCTGAAATCGCGAGAAAAAAAATCAGCTGCTCCCTACATTTTGACGGGTTAAGCGAACATAAATGTAGGGAGCAGCTGATTTTTTTTTCGCGATTTCAGGTTTATAATAATAATATAATATTCCACAACTATCACACAACGCCGTCTAGTCTCAAGCTAAGCAGAGCTTGTGTTATGAGTACTAGACAACTGATAAACATACTTCTATATTTCTAAATACATACATATATAGATAAATTACACCCAGACACAGAACAAATGATCATGCTCATCACACAAACATTTGTCCTGGGTGGGAATCGAACCCACGACCTCCGGCATAGCAGTCATAGTCACTGACCACTAGACCAACAGGCCAGCCAGGTTTGTTCCCGTAGTAAAAGTTGTTCATAATGATGAGTAAAATCACGTGTTTAAGTATCGGTCACTAATTACCAGTCACCCTATATACATAGAGATATTACACCCGCGTAAATGTCGATTCCATGGGAACTATATTATGTACGCACGGCTACACATCAAGCTGTACTTAACCAGTATAAGCTGACTTCTGATTGTACGAAAACCTTAAACAATGCGAGGTCAGCTAAAACTGGAAATGTATAACTTGATGTGTCGCCGTGTGTACTTCCCGGGACTCAAACTATCTCTATATCAAATTTAATCTAAATCGGTTCAGCGGTTTACCTAAGCATAGATCGATATCCGTGGGTTTAAGCGTGCAGAGGTAACAGACAGACACACTTTCGTATCTTTCGCATTTATAATATTCCCGCCCGCGAGGTATGTCGATAAAAACTATCCTATGTCCTTCCCCGGGATACTATCTATCTCTTTGCCAAATTTTATTGAAATCCGTTCAGTGGTTTAGTAGTAAAACTAACAAACATCAAACAAATATTACAGACACAAAAAAAAAAACAATGAAAAATTCATCTATCGTCCAACATATTACAGAACCTCAAACATGACCACAAACCAACCGCGGCAAGCTTAGCTTAACCTGATCGATCGACCTGTGCGGCTGTTAGTATACCACTTCCTTACTTCGAAACTACGTCAATAATGAACGAAACCGCGCGAAAAATGCGAAGTTGGCGTGGTTTGAACTGTCAAAATACCTCGCTTGAGAACCGTACGTGGTTTGCACGTGGTAAGATTACGCGGGAAATAATAATGACCATAAAGAATTGGGGCCCTGATCTTTCAAGGGCTACATTGACAGTGAAACCGGTCGCCGTATTTAATTTTATCTCACTCTAACACATAGACAACTTCTAACATTTAATAAAACTATTCCTAGGCTCAAATGTCACAAAAATGGTAGGTATCGATATAAAATGATTAGGGTGTGACATTCAGTCCTACATCCACGTCTGAAATCATTTCATACTCAGCATAAAATGGCCGACCCATTTCGGATTTGATAACAGTTTGTGTCAATTTGTGCTGGGAAAATGGAGAATGTGAATATTTTGAGGATTACTTTTGAGCTATTTTAGTCTGATAGAAGAGGGTTTATAGGTCGAGAACGTAACTGCAGGGTAAGTGCATTTAACACACTATGGCTTTCATTTTGACAGTTCAACAACATAATTTTTTTTTAAACAGAATCAGACAATTTTTTTAAACATAATTACGAAGTAATGGATTAGCAATACCGTATCCTTCAAATTGATTCAGATTGATAGTTACGCAATTAGGGTGCCAGTATAAACTGCAAAAATCTGAAAAAGTGAGCTTGAACTGAGCTGTCATTCTACCATTGACACTGTTGACAACTCACTTGAAGATCACTTCTCCTAAGTACTCACGGTGAGACGTTTTCAAAAAAGATAGCACGCATCTCATCTTAATGGAGACTACAGTACCACCACACAGATGTCCTTACACCAAAGATCTCGTCAAGGTAAATCTACATGTTCGAAATTGGAGCTGTGTCACTATGTGTAATAAAGAAATGATATTTGATTATGGTAAGTCGGAGGCATGTTACCGAATATTGGATTTGGTTGAATCACTTATCCTGTTAGGTAAGGTTTTCTTTAGCTTCTTGGATGGAAAGGCCGATCCTTCATTTGTTGACGAGGTGAATGACCTCATCCTTCATAGGAATAGGAATAGAGTTAAAGTTGACTTATCGCCAATCCGTCTTGTATAAGCGCGATAATCAATGTTTGTGCCGTCTCTGTTTTAGTGTGCACACACACAACCAACACGCGTCGACGGCAGAGGCAACTGCAACCGACAACGCGTGTCGGCAACAGCCATCAACGCGTGTTCGGCGGCTGCCGTCGACGTACGGTGCTCAAATACACGTGCGACACGCGCGGCAGCCGCCGATGTGGCGACACTCGTTTTTGGCTGTCACCGACACGCGTTGACGGTTGCAGATGCATGCCTCACTGCTGTCGACGCGTGTTGGCAACAGTCATCAACGCGTGTTGGCGGTGCCGTCGACGTAAGGTGCTCAAATACACGAGGGACACGCGCGGCAGCCGCCGACGTGTCGACACTCGTTTTTGGCTGTCGCCGACACGCGTCGACGGTTGCAGTTGCCTCTGTCGTCGACGCGTGTCGCTCGTGTGTATATACTATCTGCCTCACCCTTGGGACTACAAGCGTGATGTTACATTACGTGATTGGACTACCTATGGCGTATGCGTCGTAACGATCTCCCCATATCTATACCCTTTTCACCAACCAAGGATAAATGTGTAGGAAAAAAAAGAAAACGAAACAAAATCAAATAAGTAAAAGGATAAACCTAGGATATAAAAACTGGCCAAGCGCGAGTCGGACTCGCACACGAAGGTTCCGTACCACAAGGAAAAACACAGAAAAAAACACGTTTGTTGTATGGGAGCCCCCTTTAAATATTTATTTTATTCTATTTTTAGTATTTGTTGTTATAGCGGCAACAGAAATACATCATCTGGGAAAATTTCAACTGTCTAGCTGTCACGGTTCATGAGATACAGCCTGGTGACAAACGGACAGACGGACAGTGGAGTCTTAGTAACTAGGGTCCCGTTTTTACCCTTTGGGTACGGAACCCTAATAAGTTTTACACGTAATACTGGATTTGGAAAACCTTGTCCCCGTTTGCTTGCAATCAGGATAGGCTAACTAAAAGCAATTTATTTCCTTTGAAAGGTAACTGTTCTTTATTTATTAACTTCGGCCTCATTACCTTTAAGATTTTCAATCGATTTTTCAGGTACTTATGGGAGGTCCTTTGACAAGGGAGTTTATAAAAGTAGATATAAATAATCTACTAGGTATTCTGGTGATGTTACACACCCAGAGACGTCATTATCATCATCATTTCAGCAGAAAGACGTCCATTGCTGGACATAGGCCTCCCCCAAGCACCTCCACTTCAACCGATTCTGTGCTTCTCGCATCCAACGGGTTCCTGCGGCCTTCACAAGGTCGTCGGTCCACCTTGTGGAAGGCCTTCCAACGCTACGGAGACGTAGCGTAGCCTATTGACGTCTCTGAGAAGAGACATCACCAGTAATTAATAAATGATTAACTTTATTTGATTTAACTGAAAGCAGTGGTGGCCCAGTCAAAGTCACAGACCGCATTCGGAATAGTATACTTCGTTACAAAACACAAATTGCAGACGTGGGCAACACAGCCGCCAAACTGAAGTGGAATTGGGTAGGCCACATCTGCCGCATGTCGCAACAGAATTGGGCAAAAGTAACCACTGACTGGATTCCGAATAACAGGAATCGGCGACGCGGTAGGCCCAGAAAGAGATGGCGTGACGAATTGGACGCCTATCTGAAGAATTGGCCAGATGAAGCAAGAGACAAGAAAAAGTGGAAAGACGGCTCCGACTTACGAATTTGACTTACAAATTCCGAAGTTCGAACCGAGGCAGGCACTTTACTTTGTGTATTTAATTTCATCACCACTGCTCTCAAAACGGTGAAGG
Source organism: Oligia fasciuncula (assembly GCA_963082905.1). Taxonomy (NCBI): domain Eukaryota; kingdom Metazoa; phylum Arthropoda; class Insecta; order Lepidoptera; family Noctuidae; genus Oligia; species Oligia fasciuncula. The sequence goes on from OY720409.1 coordinate 13,323,302, forward strand.
AAAACATCGTAGGGAAACCGGCATGTCCTAGAACCAAGAATTCGAAGACGTGACATCTACCAACTCGCACTGGGCCTTCGTGGAGGATTATGGCCCACTCCCTCTCACAGAGAGAAGGCCTGTGTCCTAGCAACTATTATAGGCTGGTTATTGACTAGCACAATTATCTTACAACATGTTAACACAATTAAAATGTTCTCAACTCAAGTTAATAAGATTAAATAAAATCAAAATATTAAGGGACATCTCCGAGAGCGGCAGTTAGTGATGGAAATAGGAGACAACGCACCTGGATCCAACATTGTGATCTACCTTATCAAACTGCCTAGCCATTTCCCAGCTAGGCTTAATCTGACACCCCGTAACGACTGTCAAAGATCCACGAATGACAGCCGGGCCAACGGCTTAACTAGGTACTTTACGAAACACGGAGTGGTCTCGGTATGTAAAGATGGTCACTCATCCATGGACCGACCGCACCAAGCGTAGCTTAACCTGATCGATCAACCTGTGAGGCTGTTATTACTTAGCCAAGAGCCCCTTCGATCCCCCACGAGACCCTCCGATATGATCTGACTTAATACAATTTTTTTTCCGGGTGTGAAATCATCAAATGACCCCTCCCGCTCTGGGTGGAGCGGAAGGGAGTGTCAGACTCTTACTGACTAAAACCAACCCGTGTTCCTTCCTTAGCCCTTATCATGTGAGTCGCATTTTGGAATCTTGAGAACTGAGATGATGTATTAGAAAATGCATCCGGATCTTTATTTGAAGGTATACAGGAAACTTCCGTCGCTTTCCGCCAAGGAAACTCTGTTTTACACACGACCTTTATTTACAATAGGAGGTCCTCTAAGGAGTCCTTTAAAACAAGTCTATTCAGGGTGAAAGGACATATCAGTGAGGATCAAAAATAGCAAACATTTCAACGATCAGCTCCAGTGTCCAATTCAACTCCCCCCAATTTCATACAAAAACGCATTAACGTGATTATAAAACACACAACATAAAAAACTAATCAATTTTCGCTTGACTGATTGGATCGTTCGGAAACCAGCAAAAAAACCGAACTTCCGCACATCTGCTGCACCCACTGATTGATCGGAACTGCCCTGTTTTTACTCACTTAGTTCCAAATATAGATTTTCTACTACAGCTCTTTTGTGAAGCCAATTTTAAACTGACATTTTCGTACTGGTTCCAATATACATATCGCCAACTGGTAAAATTTGCCGTTTAGTTAACCGCCTGGCCTTTGGAAGTAGTGCTCGCCTCGCTTCGCTCTCTCGGCTCGCATGCGGTTGATCACAGTTCTAACCTAACTTAACCCATTTGGTCAGGGTGCCCTGGCTTAGTTACTACGACCAATTCGGCGCGCGTGATTGGTTACAGTTCCAACCTAAACTATAATTGAATATCATTCAGGCGGTTAGTTGAACGGCCGCCCTTTAGTTAAAAGGATAGATTAACTAAACGGCTAATTAAACCAGTTGGCTGCGACATACATCATCATCATCATCATTTCAGCCGACAGACGTCCACTACTGGACATAGGCCTCCCCCAAGCACCTCCACTTCGACCGGTTCTGTGCTTCTCGCATCCAACGGTTTCCTACGGCCTTCACAAGGTCGTCGGACCACCTTGTGGGAGGCCTTCCAACGCGGTACGCGGTCGCCACTCCAGAACCTTTCGGCCCCATCGGTCATCTGTTCTGTTAGCAATGTGCCCTGCCCACTGCCACTTAAGTTTGGCAATTCTTCGGGCTATGTCGGTTACCTTGGTTCTCCTGCGGATCTCCTCATTCCTGATTCGATCACGCAGGAAATAAAATCAACTAAATATGAAAAGTTTGCAGAATTTTCCTTTTCAGGTTCATTCATTAGACTAAGTCCATACATACGTAAAGGAAATATCTACTTCTTGCCTCGGTTCGGAAATCGGAACGAGCTATGTGATATAAGAATAGTTTTTGCCGAGGTACCTATATGAAGATTGGCCTGTCAGTGAGGTTCATAGCGATACCGACTGCCTTTGATGAATACGTGTTTTGCGAATGTGATTTTTATTAGCTACTAGAATTATCGCACTGACAGGTTTCAGAAACGGTCTACTGTAAAATGGACATTGAAATGACATGCCGCCAAGAGACGGATGAGCCAGTACCTTTAAATGGCACTACTCCAAACTCCGAGTTTCTGAAGATGTGTGACAGAAAAACAAATGAGCACCATGTTTTGCAAAACCCAGAGGATGTATGGCTAGGACAGTACGACCGAAGATAATTTAAACTTCGTGGAATGGAACCAACTTTAAGAATAATTCGCGTTTTAATTTAATTTTCTCAATGGAAACCTTTAAATCTTGGACTTGGTCCAATGAATACAAATCTGAAAAGGAAAATTCTGCAAAGTTTTCATATTTAGTTGATTTTATTTATTGTAGTTGTAAAATATTGAAGCGGCGGCAGTGCGGTGATATTTGTGCAAAATATTACGGGTTCATTTCCCATTCCCAAAGACATAAAAATTAATTATTTGGAGGTTAACATGCCAGGCCTCGAGGTGAATCCCCAAGCAGCCCGCGAAGTATCCTTACCCTCTGGCCACAGTCAAGCTGAAATTTAATTTGTTAGATGAGCTGTAGAAATTGTATTCGAGAACATCCATCGGTTTCTTACTAAACTTCAACTATATCCGACGATCCTGCTTACTTATCTGTTTTATTGACTGTACCTATTGACTTTTAGAACATTAATGCGGTAGTAGCATGCACCACGTTATAAGTAAACAGCATGCTGATGAAATACTGATTCCTTCTCTGTAACAAAAGGCTTTACTGTGAGACAGTTCCAAGCGGATATTTAATTTATGAAAATAGCAGTGGGGCAGATCGAGCTGTCAATAAGAAAATATAGAATACTCTTTATTATGTACACCATATAAATTACAGACATAAAAATAGAAACAATACAAAGGGTGACACAATGGGCGGTCTTATCGCTAAAAGCGATCTTTTAAAGACAACCTTTGGATGGATTAAAAAGGGGAAGGACAGACAAATACTGTAGGTAGTCTGGTACCATTTACATAATACAATAAATACATACATAAAGTATATTATACTAATCTAAATAAATATATACATATAATAATAAACATGAAACAGGAGCAAAGAAAATATAATGATGATGTTTAAGGAGAGAGGAAGTGCTTTTTAACCATAATTTTAAAAATGGACAAAGATTGAGCACGCCTTACCGACACGGGCAAGTCATTCCATAACCGTACTGCTTGAACAGTAAAAGATTTGTCATAGAAACTGGTGGAATGCATCGGCATCTCTAGTCTCAGGTTTTCCGATGACCTCAGATATCTATTATGTGTGTCATGAAGGAACTTGAAACGTTCTTTAAGATAAAATATCCAACTTATTCTCTCATCTTTTGCAATAAAGGCCATATTTCCAAGGCCGACTGTTCTTGATAGCCTGCCTGATTGATCGGGAGTGCTCTGTTTTTATTCACTCCGGGCCAAACGGGGTTAGGAAGGTTTAAGAATTGAATTTAAAAGAGATTCCATTGGATTTATCTGATTCATAAGAGTAGTACCTACCTATGTAAGGAGTTTTTATTGTGATAGGTTGTGAAATATGATATCGACTTACTCGTATACATTGATGTATATGTCTGGGTTCCGAAGTATTGCAAAAATGGTTGATTTTGAGTGGTTTTTGTTACTTAAGAAGCTATAACGTGGTTTTACTATTCTTGTTATTATTGCTCACTCCAATCAGATCTGCGAGGTACCTACTGTAGAGGCTGGACCTTTAATTAATACAGTCTGGTAATATTTGTTGATGGATTCCATTGGAAAGTTCCACAGAGTACTTTTTGATTGGAAAGTTCAAACGAACGTCAAATATTAAAATATGGTATTTTCGTTGAATAGAATAAGATTGATATAATTACCGTGAAGCTTTAAAGTGAATGAATTTAATTTTATTAATAGAAAACAAATAGCTCATTTATCAAATTAAATTTCAGTCGACAACATCCATCGGTTTCTTACTAAACTTCAATTATATCCGACGGTCCTGCATACTTATCTCTTTTGTTGACTGTACCTAATGCAATCTAAAAATTAATGGTTTGTGTATGTTATATTTCAACAAACTGTCATAAATAAATAAAATCTCTCAATTTTTCACTCATAATGACTAAACATTTTCATGAAATGTCTATTAAAAATTAATAGGCGCGAAAACTGAAATGAACGAGCAACATGATTGATTGACGTATCACTGATTGATATAATATTACACACTTTTATAAAAGTTTCCAGACGCGAATCAATCAAAACGACCCCGATTCAAGATTGTCAGGTTTACACCTAAGCTTGTACATAAGTACATACATACATAACCAGCCTATAATGTTCCCACTGCTGGGACACAGACCTCCTCTCGGTGAGAGGGAGTGGGCCATAATCCACCACGCGGGCCCAGTGCGGGTTGGCAGATGTCAATCTTCGAATTTTTGGTTCTTGGACATGCCGGTTTCCTCACGATCGATGTTTTCCTTCACCGTTTTGAGACATAAGTAGCTTCTCGATATTACTTGCGTAGGTAGACAGAGCTTTTTCTTATTGAAAAGGTATAATGAAATCGAATTAATCTGCCCTAGTCTTTTCCCAACTCGGTTGGGGTTGGCTTCCAGTCTAACCGCATGCAGCTGAATAACAATATTTTAGGACAGGCAAAAGCACAGGTAATGGCAATAGGACAGGTGTAGCTTCATAGACTAACTTGAAATTCAGACGATTTTTTTCGGAAAATTACAAATTAGAAGTTAATTCCACATTTCATCCTTGTAAATTTAAAAATGTCGGATTGATTTTAACGCCCACAAGTTTCAAGAATTTCAATAAACTGGCACAGTCGTGGGTTTAAAGCTACGAGGTTTAAAATGCAAGAAGGGGAGAAAGCTACTTTTTACATAGTAAACGAGGTCATATTCAATTAGATGTTGTGTCTTACTTGACATTTTTCTTTGGATTCCTTCTAGAATTCCTTCTTGAAAAAGTCAGTTAATGTGCAGAAATACGGATGCAGTGCTAGTCCTATAGCTATGAGGGTCTAGTTGCAAGGAAGCCTTTAGATGAAATAAACATATCTTCGCCACCAAATAACTACTTACTGCGTTGAGCCCCTTTTTTATCGTGGAGAAATGCACATAACTGCACTACCACGGGGAGATAGTGCAGTTATGTGGGACTCTAACCCACTAAAATTCCACGGTGTCCTCTTCTGCCGCCGCGGCTGTCTGTCACCGGATCCTCCTCTAGGGAGTACTCCCCATCACCGGCGCACCAGAACACATAGCACGCCGTGACCACCCCAGGGACCAAACCAGCACATGGGCGCAGTTGCTACTTGTTGGCCGCTACGTCGTTGGCTTTTGCCGATGCAAAAGCCCTGACGAGCGGCCCCTCCTCGGGTTCCTCTTAGCTTCACTGTGGGTGACTTGCCACGGCTACTAAGCCCCCCCCCCGCCTCGACAATGCGGGAACCCACCTGGGGGAACTGCGTGGAGCCACAGCTAGAAGGCGTCGCGGCAAACTCCTTAGAACATGGCGGGACGAGCTGAACAAAACAAACGAACATCCACTTTAGCTCTGAATCGAAAGAGCTGGAAGTCATGGGGAGAAGCCATTGCCCAGCAGTGGGATAAGCAATGGGAGGCTAATAGTTGGTTACAGCTGGTAACAGTAACTTTTTAATTAAAAATACAATATTTTTAAATTACAGTAGGTGGGTATCGTGGTTAAATAAAAACAGCCGCACAGGTCGATCGATCAGGTTAAGCTACGGTTGCCGCGGTTGGACTGTGGATGGGTGACCATCTTTAGATACCGAGACCCATCCTTGTCTCGGAAATACAAACAAGAGGAACGAAGATTTTTAGACCTATGAAGACTTGGCAACTAGGACAAGCTCGTATTACCTACATCCAATCTGATCCCGATAAAGTTTAAAAAATATAAAAGCCTACTAATTTGTGGATAATCCACAAATTAGTAGGCTTTCTTTTAATAAAAAACCGGTCAAGTGCGTGTCGGATCACGCACACTAAGGGTTCCGTAGTTGGGATGAATTTATCCCAAGAACAAACTTAACTTTTTACCGACTTCAAAAAAACGGAGGTTATCAATTCGATACGTATGTATGTAATATTATTGGAATTGCGTTATATTCACATATGATGATCTATTAGGGCTTCCAAACAAATATACAAAATTTTATAGACGTATGTATGTATGTATGTATGTATGTATGTATGTTTGTCCACGCATATCTCCGGAACTATTAATCGGATCGTGACAATTTTTTTTTATTGGCTTACATTTACTTCAACTTAGAGAACAGTGCAAGTTTCATCAAGATCGATTAAGTAATTTTCAAGATATGGACTAATACGTGTAAGTGTGACGGCCTGGCTTGTTGATAATTTTTTTAAATTACTTTTTTTGTTAAAATGTTCTCCCATACATAGATATTTATGTCACGGTCAATTCTCCAACTGCAAATGTAAGTTTGTATACGCAAAAAAAAAGTGGTAAAACTACTAATTTGTTTTTGCCTTTACTTGTGCTATGAGACCTTGCTTCTTGCCAAATTTCATGATTCTAGGTCAACGGGAAGTATACTAAGGTTTTGATTTATTTGCGAGTATCAAAATAAGTTGCCAGAACGCGCAACGTGCGTTCACTTAGAAGCTTGAATTTTTTTAAAGCTCCAAAGTGCTGAAATTAATAATTTCAACTTGACAGCTCCACGCGAAATTGAGAAATAGGGTCTTGACAGACAGACGGACAGACGGACCGACAACGATGTGATCCTATAAGGGCCGGTTGTTTCAAACGGTACGTCAGATAATAACGATTACGTACGACGTACCCGTTATTATTTGACGTACGGCAAGTTAATTTTGTAATTCTAATTTGAAACAAAGCTTTTTTTGGTTTGACGATAGTTAGCGTCAAGTGGACGTGAAACAACCCGTCCTAAGGGTCCGTTTTTGTCCTTTTGAGGTACGGAACCCTAAAAACAACGGATAAAGAAGGAAAAGTATAAATTGTGGTGTAAAAGAAACTGGGTTAATTGTGCAAATCATTAGGAGAGTGGGTAGGGATCCAGGACTAATCTATTAGCAACTAATTGTGGGTAAAATGGTGCAGGGAGTTTGCACAGGCTGGTCTCAAGGGAATTTTATTGCTTGCCGAGCAATGGCGTGGATTTTGCTTATTTATATTTTAATACCTACTAGCTATTGCCCGCAGTTTGGCCCGCGTGGATGTCTGGAAATATCCTACGGGAACGTATTACCAGGATTCAAAAAGTAGGTACCCTATGTGTTAATTCAGGTTATAAACTATCTGTGTGCCAAATTTCATGCAAATCCGTTCAGCCGTTTTTGCGTGATTGAATAACAAAACATACAAATTTTCACGTCACGACGACGTCATAATGCTTCTTTAGGTAGGTACCCACTGTCACAATTCTTAACCGAGAAATCGCTACATAGAAATATTTAATTTTGGTTGGCACATTAGTGTTTTATTGGTTTTTGGGTGACGTGCCCAGAAGATGCCTTCTGGGCACGCTCGTTCCATCATAGACTTCTTCCACTGCTTTCCATCAGGCGTGGTCGAGGTCAGGAGCAGGGCCATTCCGCAATAAAAAAAAATGGAATGCCAGTTTAGGGCGTGAGATGGAATAATTTGCAGATCGATATTAATCATCAATTTTGATTATACCTACTGGATCTCAAAATATAATATGCCTAATAAATTGCATCAAATCAAATATTTCCCCATTAGTATCCCGTAAGTTTTGGCATTATTTATCATTATCACAAAACTCATGTGAACTTAGGGCAATATCTTTAGAGGGGGTCGCAATATTATGACGTGTTTTTCCTTGAATTGCAAGATAAGCACAAACAAGATTAAACTCACATTAAAACTACATAACATCCGAAAAACATTGAACATTAAAAACTCATTTGTGAAAAATAAAGAGAAAATTCACGAACGCGACCAGTTTAAAAAATAAACCGTTCAAAAAAGAATGCACGAATGCAGGTTAAGAACACTTTAAAAAGTAAAATAATGAAGACCACAACGTTCTACAGTTCTACGTTCGTTCCAAATTCATTTAAATTTCCCGCGCCTTAAAAATTTAAATAAGCGAGGTATACCCGTACCCGTTTGTCTACTCGTGTGATTTAAACACTATTATTAATTAGATGTTCCAGAGTTCTATTAAAACTTAGGAGTATAAAATACGTTCTCTAAATTATCGGGTAATGGCAGCTAATGTTTAACTTGAGATGAACAAAACACTAACGTCAATCTGAACGCATTCATAAAAAAACCGGTCAAGTGCGAGTCGGACTCGCGCACCGAGGGTTCCGTACAAATTTGTAGGTATGTAACAACAAATTTACGGTTTTCGGATTTTTCCTTTACTTGTGCTAAGTAGGTAGGTACAGTCACGAGCACCAATATGTCAACACTTGGCAACTTTAAATTGCGATTTTTTCACGAAATAACGAATGCAACGTTGAAATACGACACTTTACATATACCTATGGGTTCGGAAATACAATGTTCCTACTAACATAAAAATTCATTAAAAAATAAAGGAGAAAATCTACTTTGAATAAAGCCAAGTGTATACATACTTTTGCTCGTGACTGTACATGACATTGCTTCTTACCAAATTTCATGATTCTTAGTCAACGGGAAGTACCCTATATTTTTGATTCCCTTGGGAGTGCCAAAATATCTATTGATTGCATTGACTTAGATTAGAAGTTGATGTTTTCACTGCTTCAAGGGATGGCAGCCCTGAGTATTTGATATTAATTTCAACTTGATAACTCCACGCGTTCCTGAGAAAAAGAGTCTTGACAATACGGATCAATACGGACAACGAAGTGATTTTATAAGGGTTCCGTTCTTCCTTTTGAGGTACGGAACCCTAAAAAAATAAATTAAACGTGTACATATTATTTTATTAGCTTTAAATAAATTTCGCTACGTACTTAACTGTATTTATTTTGCGGTAAATAAAAAAAAAAAAAAAAATTAAACGTTGATTTGACTTCTTAAGTTCTCAAGCTGTCTAGTATTAATTACCTTTGCCTTTATCCGCCAAAAAGTCTCATTTACATAACTTGACACAATGTCCTATGTACAGCCTTTTTACATAATTACCTCTAACAGCAGCAATCAAATAGCAACCTTATTGCCACGACAATAAAGATCACTGTAAATACCTGTGACCGGAGTGTAAGTCCTTTTCTCGTGTTTTATTACTCTTTATGTTTTTAACGGCGTGGCGTTGTCTTATTGGTGTTCTAAATGTATTTCCGAGTTAAAATATTAGTATCTGACGTAAGCAAAGTTGCGTGGATACCTAGCTAGGTCAGAAAACCACTTTGCAAATGGTTTTCTAGTTATTGACCGGAAAAAATAACATTCCTGAGTAGGTAAAAATCCTTAGTACCGCAGTAAGGATTTTTTAATACAGTTGCTCAAAAAGTGGTGTATTGCAGGGACGTATAGCGTTCGGGATGTGGGCTATTACATACTAGTGCTTTTTTTTACCTTTCCCGAACTCGTGCGTGTCTCTTTCCCAACTGTCAAAATAATGTCTATTAAAAAGAAAAACCAACCATGAAGTTTTTACTAAAGAGTTTTTGTGATTCATACAAGTACGTATATTTCTAAAAAGAAGCTACTAATTTATTTCAATATCAGATTTAATGATTTAATTGAATGAGTTAGGTTAGGTTTCATTTCATTTCATCTCATTAAATTTCATTTTCATTTCATATCAATAAAAAAAATATACTGAAGACTAAGCTGTATGGATAGTTCCCTTTGCCTACCAAAATGGGTGAAGAAAAAAAAACTCTGTTTATATTCTACGGTTGGCGCCATTTTCCAGAAATTTTCTTTGCGAGTTTAGTTGTTTGTTGCACAAAATGAGTAATTTTGACGCTATTTTTTTTAATTAACACCACCGGAACTCAGTATAATTGCACAAAATGCTTCGGAGAACATTTTACCGGAAAAGTCAAAAAGTCGTTACATATCCACATACGACAAATTTTTTGCGTGGAGAGAAGAGAAAAAAGCAATATTGTGTTTTTATAAATTTTTTTAAAATTTATTAAAATTGCTTAATTTTTTCGCAACTGTATTAAAAATAGTCGTTCAGTACACCTGCGGAACCGTCATTGCAACTTGTTCCGACTGTCAACACTCGCCTTCGGCTGCGCCTCGGCTCGGGTAGACATTTGTCGGAACTCTTTGCAATGACAGCCTTTCCGCACTTGTAACGAAATATACTATTTACGAAAAGTGGCGACGGAAGATGGTAGGTTTTGTTTTTTATTACCCAGTTTTTTCAGCAGAATAATAATATTGTGGATTAAAGTATCGCAGAATAATGTTGCAGAGAAGATTAGAATTAAATTACAATGTGTACAATACTTCAATTTACCGCCTATGTACAGACGCCAGCAGGTCAACCTACCCGAAACTGTCAGATTTTACCCAATCAACCTTGAACCTTATGCTTTAGCAATAAAGTCGAAAATCTATTAAAGAAATCTGACAGATTGTAGTAACTTGATGTGCTGGCGTCTGTACTACAATGTCATGTCAACATAAAAACGATTTTAACACACCACTAACACGAAACTATCGCATGTCAAAGTCCCCTTTTCTTTTCTCCGGACAAACCGTCAATCGTCTCCCTAGTGTAATCTGTGGCATTAAACAGCCTCACTAGCGCCCAATGTAACTTGACCTGTGGCAGAATTGGGAACTAAACTTCTTTGTAAGATGGCGGGCATCGTAAATCGTAGCTGATCACGCGGTAGCATGGACGTCTTCTATATATTACGTCCATGCGCGGTAGAAGATGCTGGCGAGAGCAGTACCTAGTGCTCAAGTTGTCAATAGTGTAAATTTTTAGCATCAGGTGGAATGACAGCTCCCTTTAATGCTTTTTTTTTTCAGGGTGGAAGATCATCAAATGACCCCTTCCGCTCTGGGTAGAGCGGAAGGGAGTGTCAGACGCTTATAACTGAGTAAAACCCACCCGAGTTCCTTTTTTTTAGTCTTTTATGTTCCGGGCCAGCGGTAACCCTTCCGGACAATCCCGCTGACCATGACAGCTCCCTTCAAGGACACTTCACCTAAGTTTCCACAATGAGATTTTTACAGAACAGATCAGCTGGACCACTAATAAAAGGTGGTCTACATTAGATCTACGCGGAAATAATTGAAACAAGACTCCAACTATTTCGACTGAGATTTAACGAGGAATTCTCGTCTGTTTAATAGAAGACTTTCTGGCAGGAGGATGAATCAAGGTACTTACGTAAATAGATCAGAGGGCCTAAAAAGGCCACTTTGGCAGAATCATAAAAGGATAACATTATGAATCATATTATGGTGAAGATAGTCCGTGTTTTTCTTTTTTTCGCTGCACTACGTAGGTATAATCAAAGAGATTGGGATTGGATTTGGATTGGATTGATTGGTATTTTAGCACAGACAAAAAATATCTGAAAGATCGTTCACCAATGGGATTTGGTACGATTAACTTAACAGGTAACTGTCCACCAGGTTATCCTTTTATGATTCTGCCAAAGTGGCCTTTTTAGGCTAAAAAGACCAGATCAGATCAGATTATAGTAAATAGATGACACCGGCCCCTGGCACTTAAGGAACACGGGTGAGTTGTAGTCAGTAATAGTCTGACACACCCTCTCGCTCCGCCCAGAGCGGGAGAAGTTATTTGATAATTTTCCACCCAAAAAAAACAAAAAAAAATAAAGGTGTTCATCCTCATCTATTTACTGAAATCTGAAATTCATTCACTGACAAACAGCGCACAGCCTAAACCGTTGGGTCTAAAATAAAAAAAATTGAACAAAAGTGCGTGCGCGTTAAATTAGCATGTCTTTGTTTTACATGGAGAGATGACATCGAAGTAGCGAGCTAAGGCTAGGCGAGCTATCTTATGCAAGCGGCGCCTCTATGAAGGACCCACATAAACTGGTACATCTTGAAGTACCTACATTTCTAAGGAGCGCAGACATTACAGCTCACAGAGCATGTAATCTTTTTTACAGCTCGTTGTGACGTTACGTAGGATTACGACAGACGGCCTACTGTGGTAATGACCTCGCTAGGAGTTTTGTTTTGAAATTGATGTTCGTTTAAACTGTAAGCTAAAAGCCTAAAGCTTTTAGCGTCTTTACTACACAGCCCAGAATCTTAATTGTAAGATACAAGAAGAACCTTACAACAAGACAAGAACACAAGAATATAATATATATATATACAACAAGACAAGAACCTTTCTGGCATTCCTGATAACTCCACAACATTTTCCAAGGAAGTTTTGACGTCATATACTTAAGGGGTGATTCTGACCATCCTTATTTTTCTTTTCTTTTTTTTTATTTTCTATTCAAAATTATCTTCCATTCTTACTTTTCAATCTGCTGCTATCATTACTTTTGTGCTCATATTATCAAAAATCAGACAGACAGGGTTCTGCAACACAGGTGTTTTGTACTAGATACCTTTTTTTGTGAAATTCTTTCCTAAAAAGGTCGATAATTTCGATAATATATAAAATATATATCCCGCATGTCCTAGAACCATAATTTCGAAGACATGTGACATCTGCCAACCCGCTCCGAAGGTCAGTTAATTCTTTGATAAAATTTCCGAATCCATCCATCCCTTTTAGTCAACCTACACAATTCGAAAACTGAGAATTTCCACACAGAAGATAATCAAACAACTCTTCCTCCAATTCTAGTATCAATTCTAGCTAAATCGTGAAGTCACACAGCAGTGGAATTTCTTTCTTCTCCACATTTCACACGCGATTCCGATAGAAAATATTATGAAACGTTAGTTTCAGTAAAGCTGTTTATATCGTCGCCATTTCTATATCGCAAGCCTCTTATTTATTGACCTCTATGGCTCAACAAAGAAACGTTGAAACATACAGAAACGAAATAAGAAAGCGTTTTTATAGTACCCGATCATCAAAAGATAATCTCGATAGAAATACATCACAAAGTTGACTCTAATTTATTTTAATCCAGATATTAATACATATATTATAAACCTTCCGTAATCATCATCTGCCTAGCCTTTTCCCAACTATGTTGGGGTCGGCTTACAGTCTAACTGGATGCAGCTGAATACCAGTATTTTACATGGAACGACTGCCTATCTGACCTCCACAACCCATAAAACCTTCCGTAATAAATTCTCTAAATTATGGTGAAAACCACATCAAAATCCGAGGCCTAGACGTGTTCTTGGGTCGAGACCGCGAACCGTAACGTAGGACGTTCACACTCTTCAAGTCTTCAGGTAAAAAATAACCAGCTAATGTTCCCCTTTCTCGGGATTATAATTTTACGCAGAAAAAAGAAAAAAAGAGCTTAAATTAATTTGACCCAGCCAGGTTGGTTTTTTGACCAAATAATCAGCACCGCCATAGAACGTGGGAATCCTGCCCAGTTTTAGCGCTGACAGCGATGCGGACAAAATTTTTGAGTTATTCCGGTCTGATCCCCTGAACCCCCCTCCACCCCCCCTGATGCCCTATAATTCTTTACCCTTGTTTTGTTGTATATACATATAAATATTATTATTTTAAGTCTGTTAGCTTATATATTATGTAAATATTATCTTGTTTGACCCAGGAACGCACACAAAAAACAAAATTATAAAAAAAACAGCCTCTGCGTCTCCGCCTACTTTCTCCCTCCGGATGTTTCCTCTAATAACGTAAAGAACTGTTTCATAACGAAATAAACAGCATTCCACACGACCCGGCCAACTGTATCGTGCTGTCGTATTGAGCTGGTAAGCTCCTTATGTGACCTTACTTATTTGATTTTATTCGCAATGCGAAGGATTAGAGGAAACAACGATAACTGTATGGAGAATTTGTTTTGTGACAGACATAGATTGCTCGCAGAAGACGAAAAGACTTTGGAATCTAGAAGAGGAATATTGAAACAATTGACGATGGCCACAGCAAGAGACTTGACAAAGTGTTCATTTCTCTTTTATCGAATTGATATAACATTATTAGCTCCGCGCGTGACTGATGGGTCACGAAACAATAGAAAATCAATAGTGTCTCATTACGGGAGCTTAAAGGCTCCTACAAACAGGCGCGACACGCGATATAATCGCACGCGACACAAAGGCACTGCTCGTTGCGCGACTTGCGGTGCCTTTGTGTCGCGCGCGATTTTATCGCGTGTCGCGCCTGTAGGGAAACTGTCTTAGGAGCCATTAGCTTTTTTTCTTGAAAACAATTTTGCCATAATAATTTATAAAATGAGTAAAATTTATCATTTTTTAATACGTTTCTGATTTCGACTCTATTTCCTGTTAGTATCATTTTTATTGTAACGGAAGAAAAACATAAGTCTTTCAAATAAAATATTATTTTATACTTTACTAAGATGAATATAATAGTTTTAAAAAAGCGATTTATTTAGCGATTAATTCCTAATCATTCAATCTGCTACCCTATCAAATGTAATTTAAAATGTCAATCAACATTGTTGAAATGGCTTTGACGGTCTCTGTAGTACTATTCTGTAAAGATTTCACCGTGAAAACTTAATTGAAGTGAGATTAAAGTCAGCAGTCAACCAGTAACACACTTTCAATCTCAATCTGAATAATTTCGAAGGATATTGCTAATCCATTGCTTTATATGCTTGAAAAGTTTGACTGCTTAACAACGTAAATGACGCAGTGAATGTTGTTGAACTGTCAAAATGAAAGCTATTACTACTGTTAGTGTTACGCAATTACGCCGCAGGTGGAGTAACAACTCGCTTTAAGCTCACTTCACCTAAGTTTTCACAGTGAGATTTTCACAGAATTTTTGCTGTTATGTGAAATTATTCATCGTTGTCGCTGCACAACAGTCCGTTTCATTTGACCCGAACGAAATTGTAATTACTGTCCCTTTAAATATTTTGCCACGATTTTATTACCCAGAGGAATGACATCGTTCATTTTTATTTCGATTTGTGGGGTCACACATATTTTTGTTATTACAGGGAATAAAATAATTTTCATTACTACTGCTCTCAAAACGGTGAAGGAAAACATCGTGAGGAACATCGTGTGGGGTCAGGGGACCCCCGGCAGGAACGAAGTTCAAAATGAACATCCAAGATGGCGGCTGCAAAAATGACAAAATAATGAAAATTTTTCCATTTTTGCAGGCTTGGATATACAGGATGTATAGGATTAATAGCTGGTTAGTGAATGTCACATTTCTAATTTTTTTGTTTCTTGGACATGCCGCTTTCCTCACAACTAACAACCAAACTAATGAACGGTTGAAAATTGGAGATAATATGCATACTGCCGATGTTCTTTTGATTCGCAGTTAATTTTTAAAATTATGATAATAATCAAATAAGTTAATAAAAAAATAATGGCTTTTCTGCTTTTTTATTTAAGAATTTTCTTCAGATTTTACCTTTTAAGTTTCACTCGTGAGAAAATAGTGTCTTAACAATTATATCCCACTAAAGGAAACAGCCACTGAAATATAATACAGCAATAAATTATCAAATTAGTCCCTTTAAATTATGCGGACATCGCATAATCACCTCTAAAGGGTAAATGGTCAAGTTAGGCTAAGCTACTACTGTCATTAATTACTTCCCAAGGGCTTTGGTCGAAACTAAATGTGAAGGATTTTCAGCTTTCAATTGTTAGGCTTGATAATTATTGTTGGACTTTAGGCTTTACGAAGTGCCATGAAACCTAATTTTGAAGCCCTGCTGACCTTTGGATAGAGGAAAAATGTGGTGGTTTCACTTGTGGCGGCATCTACATCGACACATGTGAACTACGCATCACACTGACGTCACGTAAAATCCTGCATCGCGCAAGCAGAGTTTACCGCGCAACTGGCATATTTCGGGTATTAATAGTCGGGCAGTTGCCCACTAGACACAATTGACAACACCCGTCTGGTCAGAGGATCCTTCCTTTTCTATGGAGGATGAGTGAACTTTACACCCTATTCCTCATACTTCTATACTGTTGTGGTTTCACTAAAGCGGAGTACAACTTCTTTCATTTGTTTTCTCCCCAGTCGCTTTGGTGTCGTGACGTGTCGCTTGACCCCGCGTCCAAACAGTGCAGTGTTGAAACACCTGTTAAAAACCTCAGATAAACTGTCCATATTTATATTTTAGGAAGACGTTTTCTGATGTTGCTCATCTCGGATCCGTTTTTTATTTGAATCACGAAGTTATTGATGCGACTACAACACCATCTAGTGCAAATCTGAGGAATTTAATTGCATTTAGTGTTGCCTCACCCATAATAGTGTTAACAACACAAATAAATAATTAGTTGTTAGTTGCTGCGAAACAACGACATCTGTTGACTTTGGAGTACACTTGCGACGTCAACATACGGTCGAAAATTTCGACACTTTCTGTACCGTACACTTGGCGCAACGGTACTACGCTCGCCCTCAAAGGAGTAATCATCGTGACCTGAGTTCGATTCCGACCAAAGTTGAGACTTGTTTTTGTGATCTATATTTGGAATATCAAATATTAGTATCATGAATTTCTTGGAGAACATCACTTTCCGTCGTACCCGCACTAGATCAGAGCCAAACAATGATGACAGTGATATAATTTCTCAAACACTGGATTGTACCACCTCGAATAGTATGCCAGACATATCCGAGGATGAAGACGATCAACTATCAAAATTAAAAGATGAAATCGAAAAACTAACGGCTCAATTAAATAGTGCACACATTGAAATTGAACTATTATCGTTAGAAAATAAAAATTTGAAGCAGGCTAACGGTGACTTAATAAAGAAAAATGATATTTACAAGAAGATCACCTACAGTCCAGTAAAACAGAAAAAACAAACCCCAAAGAAAAATACAAATAATTCCACACAAACAAAGCAGACACAAACTGTGGAAACCATGAGCACAGACTGTACACCTACAAACGCGATATTGACGAACAAAAGCGAAGATAACAACCTATGTCTCTCAAGCACTTCTCAAGAAAGAATACCTCATAAAAATCAAACTGTTTCATCTTTAAAACATAAAATATGTCTAATTAGTTGTGAAACCTCCAACAGAATATACAAGATCACTCAGAGAACGCAATTATGTAATTTTGAAATATGCCACTATCGCAAGCCTAACTGTAGTCTGAACCTTTTATTAGATAATATTGACGAAAAAGTACGAAACTTTACATATAATGACTATTGTATTATTTATATTGGCGAAGTACATTTTAGAAAAACGTATAATTATATTGAACTTGTATCGCTTATACGCGAAAAATTAGTTACTTTGAAACACACAAACTTTATAATATGTTTACCAACGTTTAAATTTATGGTAAACAGTAATATAATGTATAACAGCCGAATTGAAACGTTCAATAATCTGCTTTGCATGGATGCGGAAACATATAATTACGCATATATCTTGGACTCAAATTTAAATCTGCCCTATACTTCCGACACATACAGCTATCGTTATGGCACTTTGAACAATAAAGGCTTAAATACTGTCATATCAGATCTTCAAGATCTCGTCGTAGACATAAGTGCCCTGAATGCTGCACCCCTAGAGGTTGATTGTTTTCAGAAAAATGAAATGAATGCTTTACCAGTCACACAGACGACAAATGATTCTCAGTTTTTTCTATAACTGTCTCAATATTCTCCATCAAAATATAGCAGGTCTAGCGAACAAATCTGATATACTTTTAGTTAAACTAGAGGAATTATTCAATAAGGGAACTATTGTAGACGTTATTTGCATTACAGAACATTTTATGGAATCAGGCGATGAGGATCTAATGTATATACCCAACTTCCATTTAGCTGCTTACTATTCAAGAAATACGAAACGAGGAGGTACATGCATCTTTGTCAGAGCAGGACTGCAATATCGAATATTAACTGACGCAGCCAAACAATCGATTTCAGGACTATTTGAATGTTGCGCTGTCGAACTTATATCTTATAACATTATTATTATTTCTATATACAGGGTGCCTAAACATAATTATGTATTATTTTATGAAAAATTGGACAACATACTCAAAAGGCTTAGTTCTGGGACAAATAAAAACATTATTCTTGCAGGAGATTTTAACATTGACGTACTAAAGAGAAATAAAATTACTCTTGAATTTGAATATTTTCTCTTACAATATAACTTAAAACTAGCACTTTACAAACCAACAAGACTCGGTAGTAAAACCTGCATCGATAATTTTGCACATAGTTACAAAAGGGGATGTAAAGCTGAAATCATAGATCTAGCCCTCTCGGATCACACATGTCAAATACTGAAAGTGCCCATAAAAATAACTTGCAAACTACAACTTTGGAAATGTAAAAAAAAAGATTACTCTGAAGATAATTTGATTAAATTTAAAAATCTCCTAGGTAGTTTATCTTTCGTAGATGTCTTTAATGCTAAAGATGCAAACGTGTCGTTTGAAGCCTTCATGGACGATTTCTTATTATTATATAAATTATGCTTTCCAGAAAAGATAGTAACTATCAAATTAAATAGAAAAACTAAATGGATATCTCGAGGGATAAAGATATGCAGCCAGAAACAAAGACATTTACTTTGGAAATATCGATTTGACCCTAGCTCAACAAATAAGAATAATCTAAGGAAATACTCCACTCTCTATAAAAAAGTTATAAAATTGACTCAGAAAGCCCAAAACAATTATTTTATAAGCTCTTCTCAGAACAAATCTAAAGCCGCTTGGCAAGTTATTAATAAATCTAAAACGTGCTTACCACGGGAACAAATTATGACTATAAATAGAGACAATTTGACTTTTACACGCCCTATTGACATTGCTAATGAATTAAATAATTACTTTATTGACACAATTGAAAATAATATAAATTCTGATAAGATTAATGGTAATGTTTTTGATAATCTTTCATCACAATCTTTATTTATGTCACCGGTTTCGAAAAATGACATTATAAAAATTATCTCTAATCTAAAAAATACGAATACTGTTGGTTGGGATGGCGTTTGTACTAAGGTCCTAAAATATGTAAAGGAAGATATAGCACAGCCATTAGCTCACATTATTAACTTCTGTATTGCTGATGGCATATTTCCAAATAGCTTAAAAAAAGTTATTATTAAACCTTTACTTAAAAAAGGTGACAAAACGAATATGAAAAACTACAGACCCATTGCAAAAATTTCTGTCTTGTCCAAAATTTTTGAGAACGTTATTTACAACTCCATGTACACATATTTTGAAAAATATAACTTATTTTGCAATGAACAGAAAGGTTTTCGCAAAAACATAAATATTAACTTGGCACTATTTGACTTAATTAATAATATTATGACATCAGTTGATAAAAATAATCCAATTTGTACTATATTTACTGACATGACGAAAGCTTTTGATTATGTTGACCATGGGATACTGCTACAAAAGTTATATGGCTACGGCGTAAGGGGGAATGTCCTAAAATTGATAGAATCATATTTAACTGATAGAGTGCAATGCACCGAAGTCTGTCGATTATGTCCCAAAAAAAAATTAGAAACTGTATACTACTCGGAACAAAGAGCCATAAAATATGGCGTACCTCAAGGTGGCGTGTTGGCACCACCTCTATTTCTGATTTACATCAATGATCTCCCAAAAATAATTGAACATAAGATGGTTCTTTTTGCAGACGACAGCACAGCTATAATAGAATGCCATGACATAAATAATTATGAAAATGATATTAATGAATCTTTAACTAAAATGATAAACTGGCTTAATGATAATAATTTGAAAATTAATCTAAGCAAAACCAACATCATGCAATACCATCAGCGTCGTGAAAATAGTAACATTAATATCACATATAAAGACCATAAAATTCAGGAAGTTGATAGTGCTAAATTTTTAGGAATAACTATTGATAACAAATTGACTTGGAACACTCATACTGACATACTATGTAAACGACTAAGTAAATCTGCGTATGCACTATTCCAACTTTCAAAAAAGGTTAATATTGAGACATTGCTAATAGCATACCATGGACTTGTAGCTTCTGTTTTACGGTACGGTATTATTTTCTGGGGACAGTCGGCTAATAGGGAGGTTGTTTTTAGAATGCAGAAACGCTGTGTGAGGTCTATGTGTGGTCTAAAAACGACAGATAGCTGTATTCCGTATTTCAAAAAACTAAAAATATTGACACTGCCAGCAATGTATATAATGGAAACTGCATTGTTTGTAAAAAAAAACCCGCATTTATTTGTCAGCTTATCGGCAGTCAGAAGAAATCCATTGCGTACTCAATATTGTAACAAACTATGTAACGTTAAATGTAAAACAGCCTTAATGCGTAAAAGCCTTTTCGGCAACGCTCCAAAAATTTATAATAAAATACCGGATGCCATTAAAAATATGCCATTAATAAAATTCAAAAAGGCACTTAATAGCTTGCTTAGTGACAAATGTTACTACACACTAGATGAATTTTTCAATGATGGCTCAATATAATGCTGTTTCTGTTATAGGAAAAAAAATAAATGATGAATTAATTTGGAGTTGACATTTATTATTAATACTGACATTTACTTAATTATTTTTGACATTTTCAATTAATCAGACTTACCTAGATTTTAATTTTATTTTTTTGACATTTATAACTAAATAATTCCTCATTTAAATCTGACATCACTCAATTTATTTTTTATTTTTAATAATATTATATAATTGTTAATTTATTTTGAAATTTTAATTAGGCATGATTTTCAAACATCTTTTTACTTTGTTTTAAATTCGTAATATTGAGCTAGATGCACACCATATTTGTACGCCTCCTGGCATAACACAGCGTTCTGTTCAACAAACTCAAGATCTGTATTTCTTTACCTGTGTTAACAAATAAAAGTGATTTGATTTGATTTGATTTGAAACCAAACCAAAGCAAACCAAAAGCGACCGTCGCGCGAGTTCGCGATCGACGCAATCATTTGTATTTTGACGTACAAACACGACTGCGACGCGTGACTATATTCATATAAAAGACCGTGACGATTGCGTACTCCCGCGACGTTCACTTTTAGCTAGGCGCGGCCTATGTAGGCCGTAACCAAGGGATAGCAAACTTAAATACACAGTAAGTAATGAAATTTCTACTACGAAGATTTATCTTACTAGTTACGTAAGTTACTAAATCCCCCTATTTCAGACAAGACACATAAAAATAAAATATCTCTCCCACTACACTTTTGGGCTAAAACTTCCGTTGGCTCCCAAAGACCTCAATTAGTACGAATGTCCTTTTGCGACCCAAACATGTTATCGTTTCCGTATTTAAGGTTATTACTAGGGAGGGGATGAATTTTCTGCAAACATTTGGAATTCTGCTTTAGTTAGGGATAACACATTTACTGAATTTACACGCTTTATGTCTAAAACAAACACACAAGTAGACAGCAGACTTTGGCGTAGGCAATTGATGTTAATAGCCGTTTGGCATGATGACTAACCTGAGGACCAACAGATAGATTTGCAATCCAAAAACCAATTAAAAATTACCCAAAATGAAGTAGAGCGGCCTCACTATTATGTCAGAACTATGCTGCGTCCGCTAATCTACAGTTCTACCTTCTGACTAAGGAAATCATTCTTGAGAGCGTTTACGGCGTACGGCATTTCATACAAACTTTCAAACCCTTGTTTTTCGAAATGAATAAACTGATTTTAATGAAACTTCATACGCGTAAGCAGGATACAAAGTTCTAAAAAGTTCCTTTGGAACATTTTGAAAAATAGTGTTACAGCCAAATTAGATCGATTTTAAATTCTACATAGAAAAAAAAAAAAAAACATTTCTAGTTATATTTTTTTAAATAAGACATTTCGAAAATGTTCTTAGGAAACTTTTTAGACCTTTGTATCCTGCTTATGCGTATGACGTTTCATTAAAATCGGTTCATTCATTTCGAAAACCAAGTGCTTGAAAGTTTGTATGAAATGCCATACGGGGCGTAAACGCTCTTGACACTTATCAAAGTTGCTTTCCTGTCGGTCTTCTACAGACTGAACTTCGGAGAGTGTGCGCAGGAGCTCCACAACCTGATCCCATCATCGCCCTTTTACCACCGGACAACCAGACGTACTGCAGCGTACCATCCGCACTTGGTTGATATCCCCACGAGTCGTACTCAGCGCCAAAGTGTGGAACTGTGTTCCCTCCCACATTTAACCTGTCTGCCTTCAAAGCAAGAGTGAACAGGCATCTTCTGGGCACGCTCGTTCCATCATAGAGCTCATCTATCGCTTTCCATCAGGCTAGATCGAGCCCATTTAGTAATAAAAAATAAAAAAAGCATCGACGCAATACATTTCCAACAAGCTTGCATCAATTGCAACAGAATTTTTAGTCTCCAATTTCTATTTCAAACTTTCGACTTCGAACATTTCCATCCTGTGTTCGAATTTGTTCCATCTCTATTTAACTGAGGGTCGCCGCACTTGACCTTTCGTACAAAGAATCATTATCCTCCGACCTTCAGACTGCTCTTATTATTTCAGTTTCAGCTCGATATTGTGAAATAGGTTATGTGAAACCGATATTAGGGATTTTCGCCATCTTGCGAATTGTTTCTCTGACCAATCGATCGGTTGATAATGTGTGTCCTAGATGCAATGAATGTATCGATGTTCGTGTTAAATCTACAGGGTGGTCAGATTTTTTGCCACCATTCTGATTAGGCGCCAAAGATACAACCTTAACTCAATCAACAAAAAAAGTCACATATTCTGCTCTTAAGTGTTCAATTCACTCTTGAACACTAAGAAAAAAATCTTGAACTATTTGAACGGAAAGATAACACAAATAAAAGGAAAATTACACATTTAGATTTTGAAATGCCCGTTCCAAAGCTAGAACTTTTTCGGCGGAGCTGCGTTTACATGGCTCCCCTTATTTACAATGCTTTGCCTAAGTCAATTACTCAATTACCCTTCAATAAGTTTTATGTTGCGTTGCGGAAGTGGTTGTTACAAGAATGTTTTTATTCGATAGATGAGGTCTTTTAAAAGTGTCCCTGTAAATTCTATACAATAAAGCACAGATATAGATAACTGTTAAGTAGATACATAAATTGACAAAATGTAGTTAGGTAATAATGAAAATCTTAAAGGTAAAAATTGTACTAAGTATTGCATGCTAAATATTGGCCAAATGTGTGTTACTTAATATTTTTTTAGAAGAACTTAATGTACCTACCATATTTGATGCAATAAATGAATTGAATTGAATTGAAACGAATACGTGGCTTTGATATTGGGGATCTAATAAAGTATTCGTAAAGATGAAAAACACAATGAAAAACGATCGCATTTTTCAGTGGCAAAAAAATCAGCTGTTCCCTACATATAAGTTCGTCTAACTCGTCAAAATGTAGGGAACAGCTGATTTTTCTTTCGCGATTTCAGGTTTGGTCCCATAGTAAAAGTTGTTCATAATGATGAGTAAAATCACGTGTTTAAGTATCGGTCACTAATTACCAGTCACCCTATATACAGAAGCTACAAATAAATACAATTGAAGTGTCAGTTTGTAATGTCAAATGGTGCATCTACATAAATGTAAAATGGTCTATTTATTTATTTAAACTTTTCGCATAAAAAGGTACAAAGGCAGACTTAATGCCTTAGGCATTCTCTACCAGTCAACCAAGGGTGGTGAAGAGATTGGAAGACAGGTGCTTTGGTTGAGAGGAACAATAAAAAAATAACTGTTAAAACTAGGTACACAAATACCTACATAAATAGGTTATAATTATACACATACATTATATTCTGTATAAGAAAACATTTTATCATCGATAAACGGCTCTGGTTTCGCCCGAAGAGTCTGCTGACCTGCCGAGCCTGTTAAACAAAATAGGTCAAATATTTAGCCTGGGGATGTTCTCAAGATATTCGACTTAGCTTTATAAACCAAAATTATTGGAATATTGTAGGTACCTACTATAAGGATTCCCCTATAGTCCCTATACTAAAGTGAAGCTCCGTAGTAATTGTTTTAAAAACATTTTCACAGCTTCTTCCTGAAAATTCTGGATTTGAAAAATAGCTCTCAAAACGGTAAAACGGTGAACGGTGAAAATGTGAGCAAACCGGCATAATGTCCTAGAACCAAAACGCATTTGAAGACATGTGACGTCCACCCACCCGCAGTGGGCCCGCGTGATGGATTACGTTTTGTCTATTAGTTACATTCTCATCACAAGCCCACACCAAGACAAACTATTAGTCACATCCTCATCACATGCCCACACCAAGACAAACTATTAGTCACATCCTCATCACGTGCCCACGCCAAGACAAACTATTAGTTACATCCTCATCACATGCCCACACCAAAAGAAACTATTAGTCACATCCTCATCACAATCCCACACCAAGACAAACTATTAGTCACATCCTCATCACATGCCCACACCAAAAGAAACTATTAGTTACATCCTCATCACATGCCCACACCAAGACAAACTATTAGTCACATCCTCATCACATGCCCACACCAAGACAAACTATTAGTTACATCCTCATCACATGCCCACACCAAGACAAACTATTAGTTACATCCTCATCACATGCCCACACCAAGACAAACTATTAGTCACATCCTCATCACATGCCCACACCAAGACAAACTATTAGTCACATCCTCATCACATGCCCACACCAAGACAAACTATTAGTTACATCCTCATCACATGCCCACACCAAGACAAACTATTAGTTACATCCTCATCACATGCCCACACCAAGACAAACTATTAGTCACATCCTCATCACATGCCCACACCAAGACAAACTATTAGTTACATCCTCATCACATGCCCACACCAAGACAAACTATTAGTTACATCCTCATCACATGCCCACACCAAGACAAACTATTAGTTACATCCTCATCACATGCCCACACCAAGACAAACTATTAGTTACATCCTCATCACATGCCCACACCAAGACAAACTATTAGTTACATCCTCATCACAAGCCCACACCAAGACAAACTCTTCCCTACACACTTATCATCACGCCTGTATTCCCGAAGGCCATCGAACTTACGAGCATATGGATGGATTAGGCAGAAAAGCACCTATAGGACATCCCCATTTTGCCAGCTATGTTGAAGTCCCATGGAACAGGGGGTGAGTCTATTCCCTCAACCGACGCGACGATCACCTCACGATCGACGACGACGATGACGTTTTCCTTTCAACGTTTCAGTATTTGACCACATAGCTACTGTTCAAGCTCACATAAATGAAAAACTTTGTAAGCCTATGCACATGTCTTCAGTGCGTAAATCCGTCAAGGTCTATCGTTAAACCAGCAATTCAAATCCCTAGCCGACAAAGAATTTGACGTAAAATGTTACACGACACGAGGTTTACAAGATGGTCCCTATTGTTGTTGTGGTCACAGGTTGTGGTGGGAACGAGATTTTGTCATGTGAATTTTGTTGAGTGATATGCGTATGGAGAAAAATTTGGTATTTTTCTTCATTTCAGTTTATGAAAGTTGAGGGTAGTCTAATTAATTGGTCGTACATTCTGTTATTTAGCTCAATGATTCTGCCCTATTTAGCTTGTTGGTTTTTAGATTGAGTTTTCCAAATTCTATATTCATAAAGCAATGCAACTTAATAAAAGTACGTTCCATTTTTTATTCATAATTTTGTAACTTATATGGGCAGTTTGAAATAAATTCTGTGGGACGTCCTTCCACACTGGATCGCGTGGCATCACTGTCTTAAAATGTAACTCGTTGAAGTGACCATAAACTGTCATGTACCCTCTCCTTAAACATGACCGCAAGCTGATATAACCTCTGTAAGTTGCACATTAGTGGTCAGATTCCCTTGAAGTGTTAGCTATAGGAAAGTACTCAGACCTCTATAAAGAGAAGATACGTCTGCCTGCATATTTATGATGAGACTTTTTTTAATACTCTTGAAGGAATCTTTTTAAAATGGAGGTTTTATGGGTGACACAGATATTATGTGTCGTCAATTTATTCGCAGATGCTTTTCAGTAGGAAGGGTTTTTAATAGTCTTACGAGTTTTATGAAAGTATTCGTTTAATATTGTGAAGCGTGACCTGGAAAAGTGATTGCTTTTATAAGCATTTAGGGATGTGTTACTGTTAGCCTGCATCATCCCACTGCTGGGCAAAAGCCTCTACCCATAACTTCCAGCTCTTTCAATCCAGGGCTAAAGTGGACCACTGGTGATTGGTTTTCTCCAGCGCGTCCCGCCATCTTTTGCGGGGTCTGCCGCAACGCCTTCGGGCTGTGTCAGGGCTCCACGTAGTGGTTATTTTGGCTCGCTTATAAGGTAGGTCCGTAATCCACCACGCCGGCCCAGTGCGGGTTGGTAGATGTCACATGTCTTCGAATTTTTTTGGTTCCCAGCAGTGGGAACATTATAGGCTGATTATGGTTATGGATAAGGTAGGTAAGTGTATTCCGAGATATATTATTTTTGATGTTTTAAATTGATATTAGTAGATATTTGTGTCTCCAATTCATCAAGGACGGGGTCATTATCATCATAATAATTGCCGAAGGTCTTGCTGATCGCAGTATTTTATGCAGTGCTACCAGCGCCCCGCGTTTTACCCGCATAAGTTTCGATCCCGTGGGCATATCGGAATAAAAAGTATCCTATGCGTTAATCCTGGTTATAAACTATCTGTGTGCCAAATTTTATCCAAATCCGTGGTGTAGTAGGTTTTGCGTGAAAGAGTAACGAACATCCACCCATCCATCCATGCTCACAAACTTTCGCGTTTATAATATTAGTAGGAAGTAGGATAGGGTTAGTAGGATAGTAGGAAGTAGGATATTAGTAGGATAGGATATTAGTAGGATAGTAGGAAGTAGGATATTAGTAGGATAGGATATTAGTAGGATAGTAGGAAGTAGGATATTAGTAGGATAGTAGGAAGTAGGATATTAGTAGGATAGTAGGAAGTAGGATATTAGTAGGATAGGATATTAGTAGGATAGTAGGATATTAGTAGGATAGTAGGAAGTAGGATATTAGTAGGATAGGATATTAGTAGGATAGTGGGAAGTAGGATATTAGTAGGATAGGATATTAGTAGGATAGTAGGAAGTAGGATATTAGTAGGATAGTAGGAAGTAGGATATTAGTAGGATAGTAGGAAGTAGGATATTAGTAGGATAGGATATTAGTAGGATAGTAGGAAGTAGGATATTAGTAGGATAGGATATTAGTAGGATAGTAGGAAGTAGGATATTAGTAGGATAGGATATTAGTAGGATAGTAGGAAGTAGGATATTAGTAGGATAGTAGGAAGTAGGATATTAGTAGGATAGTAGGAAGTAGGATATTAGTAGGATAGGATATTAGTAGGATAGTAGGAAGTAGGATATTAGTAGGATAGTAGGAAGTAGGATATTAGTAGGATAGTAGGAAGTAGGATATTAGTAGGATAGGATATTAGTAGGATAGTAGGATATTAGTAGGATAGTAGGAAGTAGGATATTAGTAGGATAGGATATTAGTAGGATAGTGGGAAGTAGGATATTAGTAGGATAGGATATTAGTAGGATAGTAGGAAGTAGGATATTAGTAGGATAGTAGGAAGTAGGATATTAGTAGGATAGTAGGAAGTAGGATATTAGTAGGATAGGATATTAGTAGGATAGTAGGAAGTAGGATATTAGTAGGATAGGATATTAGTAGGATAGTAGGAAGTAGGATATTAGTAGGATAGTAGGAAGTAGGATAGTAGGAAGTAGGATATTAGTAGGATAGGATATTAGTAGGATAGTAGGAAGTAGGATAGTAGGAAGTAGGATATTAGTAGGATAGTAGGAAGTAGGATAGTAGGAAGTAGGATATTAGTAGGATAGGATATTAGTAGGATAGTAGGAAGTAGGATATTAGTAGGATAGTAGGAAGTAGGATATTAGTAGGATAGTAGGAAGTAGGATATTAGTAGGATAGTAGGAAGTAGGATATTAGTAGGATAGGATATTAGTAGGATAGTAGGAAGTAGGATAGGATAGGAAGTTACTGACTCACTAAAAGTTGATTTTCACTAGTATTTCTCCTTTTTTTGATACGTTTACAGACGTCACAGTTGCCTACGTAGATATACAAACCCGGAACAGCTATTTTTAGGCCATAATACACATATTTTTTCCCTCAATCAAACATAATCGCCCATCCATTACTCCAACTGTCTGAAATCGCAGAATTTTAAACAGACAGTTATTTAAATAATGTTTGTTTCGACTTATCATGTTCTTCCTAAACAAATGAATGTCGCGAAGTTAAACTAATGAGTTGTTTATTTACGTTTGTAACTTGTTCCTTATTTATAGTCCAGCCCGTGACAGTTTGGAGGGTAAACAACGGGAATATGCATAGTAGCGCCAAAAATACATTTCTCATAATAAATATTTACATGTTCGTATCATTCATTACAGGGTTGTGGTGTAAGTTGAAAAATCACATAAAGTCGAATGAAACAAAGAAAACCAATATTCGGTTTTTTAAATACTGATCTTATTATGGGTGGTTGTCAAACTAGTCTTACTAAGGGGTATGGTGTTCCCCAGTAACTGGGTAATGGAGGCCAGATAGGCAGTCGATCTACGTAAAATACTGGTTTTCAGGTCCATCCGGTTAGACTAGAAGCCAACCCCAACATAGTTGGAAAAAGGCAGATGATGCTAGCCGCACTAGTCGATCTATGAAGTTAAGCTTAACTTGATAGATCGACTCGTGCGGCGGTTATTGCTGTCTATGTGTGTGGAACTACATGACCTAAAGCGCGGTGACTGTCGGACTGCATAGAAAAGAAAGAGAAGCGGGATGACACAACGCTGGTAATTTATTGCAAAATATGAAGCAATTATCTATTTACAAAAAATCTATTGTTTGGAGAAAAAAATTAAAACTTAACTTTAGTATGTTGCTTGTAGAATAATCTGATAAAAATCTGAATGATTGTATGTATATTAGTATGGATTTTATTGTGAAAAGAAAGTTTTTATTAACAAATTAGTTGTATTATATTTTCAACACACCATCTAACTAGCAGATA
This sequence comes from Oligia fasciuncula, assembly GCA_963082905.1. Lineage (NCBI taxonomy): Eukaryota > Metazoa > Arthropoda > Insecta > Lepidoptera > Noctuidae > Oligia > Oligia fasciuncula. The sequence continues at coordinate 13,352,626 of OY720409.1, forward strand.
TCCTGAAGAATGACATATATTTTCTGATTTTGTTTACTATAGTCGATCATGAACTTTTAGGCATTATGAAACTTGCGTTTTTTTGCGTTTAGGTCCTGTAGACCCTTTAAAGTAATACTTTCCCGCTACAGCTCGTCGTTTGGACGCCCACTTCCCAACGTTTATAAATATGACGTCTGTTAGTTTCGTCTCGGACATATCTCAAAGTGTCCGCACGTTGTCGCTTACTGATGTGCACATTTATACGTTTTAACTGCAACACACTTTGTTGCGTATACTTGTGCCGGTTTTAGACTGTGTTTTGTTGTATTGTAATCTGGAAAAATACGCTGCATTTCCGTGGAAAATAAAAAGGAACATGAAATTGCAGACAATTGTTGAAAAAACGATAATACGCACGGAGAGGGCATTACGCTTTTTCCTTACGTGATGATTTCTAGTTCTACCAGTCAATACCGCAAGCCTCATTAAAAAAAAACCGATCAAGTGAGAGTCAGACTACCGTTGCTAATTTTCTTATCGTTTTTGGGGTTCCGTACCTCAAAAGGAAAAATGGAACCCTTATAAGATCACTTCGTTGTCCGTCTGTCTGTCCGTCAGTCAAGACCCTTTTTCTCAGGAACGCGTGGAGTTATCAAGTTAAAATTCTTATCAAATACTCAGGGCTGCCATCCCTTAAAGCAGTAAAAAAAAAACAAACTTCTGAGTCAACGCAATCAAAAGATACTGGCGTTTATGTTCCCAAATCAAAGCCTTTATGGTACTTCCCGTTGACCTAGAATCGTGAAATTTGGCAAAAAGCAATGTCATGTACAGACGCCAGCACATTAAGCTACTTACAATCTGTCAAATTTCTTTAATAGATTTTCAACTTTATCGCTAAGGCATAAGGTTCATAGTTGATTGGGAAAATTTTACAGTTTCGGGTAGCTTTATGTGCTGGCGTCTGTACCTAGTAACGGAAAAATCAAAAAACCGTAAAGTAGTTACATTACAAAAATTAATTTCAAAACTATTTACATACTTACCTATAAATTTGTACGGAGCCCTCGGTGCGTGAGTCCGACTCGCACTTGTCCGGTTTTTAGCTTTTACCTACCTAATAATGGATAAAAGTCATGGGTAGTAAAGTAGGTAAGTGAAATATGGCTGAGCTTAGATGTATTTTTTATCACATCAATTAAAAAAATGCTAGTAGCTTCGTAAACAGGGACTAAAATAGCTCTTTATTCCCTAGGGACTAAAAGTGATTTGAATTTGGAATGTGGATATTGTTAGTAAAAGTTCCAATCACAAAAGAGATCAATCACGAACATTTACATTTACATTAGTGTTCACTTAAATCGACAAAATGTATGGAACAGCAAATTTTTTTTTCGCGTTTTCGTTGTTGGTCCCATAGAAAAAGTTGTTCAAAATGATGAGTACAATGACCCCTTTTTGGGTTTAGTATAAACAAAAACTAATGTTATAAAGGCTACTTTTTATCCCGATATTACCACGAAATCGATATTTACGCGGGTGAAACCACGGGGCGCAGCTAGTAAAAAATAAACCCTCTTATGTTTACTATTGTTTAACTGCGCAAAATGCTACACTACAGTGTTGCTATAAAAAGCAGAAAATACCGTACAATATCATGATAAATTCCTCATAAAAAGGAGGGAAAAATATACAGCAGAGTGTCCCACAAACTCTTTGACGCTGGTATCTTTTTATGAATTTCATATGAACAAAGTTATTCATGATACTAGTTGGATGTTTCGGCATGTTTATCATATTTTTATCTTTGTCCGCTTATGTCATTCGCCGGGAACAAATTGATGTATTTTCTGCTTGAATTGCGAGGGAAAATTGCATAAAGATGGTACCTATGGTAATTAGAGGAATACAAGAGAACTTCGTATATAGAGCACGGAAGGCCGATTCCTATATTTGAAAACGTTCCATAAAGGTTATGATTATGACTAAGAAAATGCAAACGTTCATAGAAATACGAGAATTGCCCTAATTGCCCCTCAAATTTCTTTGTTTTTGAATTATTTCACTATTCCCAATTACATTTTGGCACGTCACTGCGTTGTTTTGTACAAAAATTAAGAAAAAAATAATTACATGTAGTCAATTCTTTCTTCGTCAAGTTCGCAGGTGCAATCGAGCAGTATTTTTAACTCACCACGCGAGCCCATTACGGGTTGGTCGGTGCTTTTACGAAATGCAGGTATCACAGTATAAAATTTCTATCTCTGCCGCTATACTTTCAGTAGCAAACAATGCTCATAGACGTAGGTACCTCATAAATCTAGCTTAAACCTATTCACTTACGAAATCACTCGAACCAAAGAGCATAAAGCCGCGTATTAACAAAACGCCTTTCACTTAACCCGTTGATCGCAATTTGGTAAAGTGCAATTTGGCAATACGCCTCCCTCAAAGCTTTCGATGTTAGGTTTCAGTTACAAGGCGGGGTTGCCATCCTTTATAAGGTGAAAGGATTTTGAATACAGATTTTTTTAATTAAATTGAGAAACACTATCAGAAGGCCAATTTTCTTAATTAAAAACATTCGTAATCTAGTCAAACGACAATCAATGTCAAAAACTTGTTAAAAATGTAAGGAAATTAGAGGTATTTTTGACAAAGTAAGACAGATCAGACTGTGAACGTGCATGTGGCGTTGTAGATACCGCTACATACCCAAGAGACTGGCAGCATTGCCACGTTGTATTTATTTTACAAAAAAGTTTACCTAAAGGTTGGTATCCCTAAAACCCGAAGCATTATCCTTTCGTTTCTATTAATTCTCTTGTTGCGTACTGGCTAGTAACAACGGCGAGTATTGCGTGTACCTATGTAAATCTAAGACTTATTAGTAAAAAGCTCTGAGGATTTGTAATGCTGAATACTTATATTTGTTTGTAAACGCACACTATACAGTCAAGCATATTACAAGTTGAGGGATAACATCGCTGAAAAAAATGCTAGGCTCGACGCTGGTCCTCCATAAGGGCGCATAAACTAATTATTTAGCATTCGGAAACATTGTTGGAGCTGCTGAACATTGACAAACTATCTTTGCATTGTATAAATTAAATTTCTTAGTATTGTATAATTGCATAGCACACGTGTGAGCACTATGTACTTACTATAAAGATACCATTTACCGGGTACGTCTTTCATTGACTTGAATGTGCCCTGGCGGCTGAGAGTAGGTATGTCATGTTCACTCTAATGACTCGCACGAGTCCCTTAATCACAAAAGTAACACATTTTTAGAAGTACCTATGAGAAAAATGGTATGGGCCTGTCTGGTTTGGGTGTAAAGTTCAGTCATCCTCTATAGAAAATGGAATCCTTCGACTGGATGTCGTGTCTGATGGGCAACTACCCGACGATTGATGTCGGGACGTTGTATTTATATGCTAGTTGCGCGGTAAACTCTGCTTGCGCGATGCAGGATTTTGCGTGACGTCAGTGTGATGCGCAGTTCGCATGTGTCGATGTAGATGCCGCCACACATTTAATAAAAAACACACCCACAGTTTAGTTTCAGAAGCGTTTCTCTTGGGTCACAACAAATTGTGTTGTAAAACTTTTAGTTTTTTTATTGAACAAGTTACACTATTTATTCCGAGCACGTTTAGACCATCGAAGGCTTTTGTCCGAAGTTCTAACTTTAAGTAGTTACGAATAAAAATTCAATTTTGAAAATAATAAAATTAAATTGTTGTTTAGCTAAGTAGTTTTTTTTGTGATAGAAGTTGATGTCAGCTTGGTTGGTGATAAAAATGTTTTCCTTCGCTTTGTTTGACACCTATTCACTTAAATGTACAGACGCCAGCACATCAAGCTAAACGAAACTGTCAAATTTTCCCAATCAACTTTGAACCTTATGCTTTAGCGATAAAGTTGAAAATCTATTAAAGAAATTTGACAGATTGTAGTAGCTTGATATGCTGGCGTCTGTACATGCTGTGATCTCCTGTAATTGAAAGAGTACACCTACCAAATACTTTGTCGTCCATTAACTATAAGTAGGTAATGTTTGTTGGACATCACACTAATATTATTAAGGCGAAAGTTTGTGAGTTTGTGGGGGTGTGTGTGTGTTTGTTTTAAGTACCATCCGAGGACGTGCGTATGAATACACAAGGCACGACCGAGGACCTTTTCAAAGCGAGGACCTTTTCGAGGGTCCTCGGTTTGACTTGACCAAAGATTCGTATTCTGCAAGCGATTTTGAGTCTTTCTATATACTTAATACGAAAAAGTTGTCTGAACCTCGGTTTGATCAAGATTATTCATAATCTTACACAGACATTGTGTATCCACCAGATGGTGCCACTGTCGCCTCATACACAGACTCTTTACACTCATTTCACGTTTGTTGTATTATCCGAGGACCTATGTGTTAACTTTAACACAAAAGACCTCGGTTAGGTAGCTTTTCCAGACAATGTGTATTTAAGACCTCGGTTTGCTAGATTTTCCGAACAGTGTGTATTCTAGTCCTCGTTTCGACAGTTTTCCTTGTGTGTAGAAGACAAATTATATGCTATCATTTAAATAAAATTATGAAGGAGAAAATCGAAGGTAGACTGAATCCTTAAACAAATCGTTGGTAGCTACTAGGTGGACGAGGAATAATCAGGCTTTTTCTGCAGCATGTGCTAAGTACCTAGGCCCGCTTATATTATACAACCTTATGATTATGATTTGCACCATAAAATATTGTATTGTCATAGGAGCTAAATACGTGTGCTTTTCATAAAGAAAATAAATGCCTTCCTAGGTGAAATGTCTGCAGCAAGATTTGAAACAAATATAAAGTACAAAGAAATACAGAACATGAACATACTAAAGGAAACCACGTCATAAACTTTACTGAAATAAAAGTAAGTAGGTTTATTTTAAAATGGAACAAATTATTTAACAAACTTTTACCAACGATCTACTTATAAAAATAATCATCAAGTTGCAATAACATCTTTGAGAAGCATGATTATAAAACTTACATAACAGTTAATAGAAAACGACTCAAACAAAAAGACTTATAGAAACCATAATTAAAAGAAATCGACATAAATTGGGCTAAAAACTTGACATAAAATTTCATAACACAATGCTATAAGCATTGTGTTATGAAAACAACAAAGAAATATTATCAAGCGAGATCAAAATAATTTGGGAAGCATGCAAACTTAATAACTTAATGGCGCCGATTCCCTTGTTCACAAACTAAACAAAATTTAAGTTCAGTGCATCTTTTTCTTTATATTTAAAAGGACAGAAGATAAATATTAGTTTAGTCCTGTCAAATTAAGATACTCCATAGCAAGTTTAGACGTGATTATAAACATGGCTATTAAAAATGTTTTATCCCCATAGGGGTGTAGTTTTGAAAAATCGTCTGGGATTTTTCTATAGCTTGACTTAAATATTATGACCAATTATCATATCAAGCCACGTAATAAAATACTCCCCTAAGAAATTGACTATCCCTCTTCACCCCGTTAGGGGTAGATTTTCTAAAAAACCTAATATACTTACTTTATTATTTATTTTGGTCTTACATACTGAGTTTCGAATTATTTGGACCACGCGTTAAAATTCTTCCATACAAAATTTACACCCCCAATCTCCCTTTAGTTTCAAGTTTATTAACCATATGAATAAGATTTTTCATATAAACTGTATTCTTGGTCTTCACCCCCACAGGGGTGGAATTCCGAAAAATCGTTTGTTATATTATTATGTTCATTACTTCACTCGAAGATTTATTTATACCAATTTTCGAGTTATTCAAGCTACGCAGTAAAATCCTCGCTTGTATAATTAACTACCCCTTTTCACCCCGTTAGGGCTAGATTTTCGAAAAACACTGATACACGGTATTCTTTATTTTTGGTCTTAAGTATAAATACTGAGTTTCGAGCTAATCGGACCGCGAGTTAAAACATCTTCCATACAAATTCTGACACCCCACAATCCCCCTTTAGGGGGTAGTTTAAAAAAACAAAAATGCCAAACTTCATAATTTACTTATTATCTAAGTAAATTATGAAGTTTGGCATTTTTTGTATTTGTGCCAAGTTTTTTAACTCAAGGAATAAGATTTTTCATACAAACAAAAAACAAGGGGGTAAAAAGGGGGGATCCCTTTTCACCCCCTTAAAGGTTGAATTTCCAAAAACCCCTTCTTAGTGCTCCCCTACATTATAAAAGGAAGCCGTGTGCAAAATTTCACAATCTCAAACTCAACTCAAACTCAACAGGCACTTTTGAACTGTCAAGGGGTCGGTCAGCTCAGGGAGAGAGCCTCCCGTCCCAGCCGCCGCGGGAGACGCTCCGGGCGTCGGGAGCCGCGCGACGACTCCCGGCCACAGTAAGCGGAGAGTAATGGGTATCTCACCGTCCGATCCGATCAGGACCAGGCCCGTGCCGGACGGCGCGTACGTGTTCCACGCGCACCTCAAAGAGATGTCAGCATCGAGGACCCCATAGGGCCGAAGCCTGCCGGGTCAGCGGGATTGTCCGAAAGGGTTACCGCTGGCCCGGAACATAAAGGGCTAAGGAAGGAACACGGGTGGGTTTTAGTCAGTAAGAGTCTGACACTCCCTTCCGCTCCACCCAGAGCGGGAGGGGTCATTTGATGATTTCCCAACCGCAAAAAAAAAAAAAGGGGTCGGTCAGTCAGAAAGATGAAGATAGTTGCCCATTCCAAAGCGCAGGTACAGTCAACAAAGGAGTTAAGTATACAGGAGCGTGGGATATTCTCGAATAAAATTTTAGTTTATTAATAGAAAACAAACAGCTCATTTATTAAATTAAATTTCAGTCCAGAACATCCATCGGTTTCTTAGTAAACTTCAACTATATCCGACGCTCCTGTATACTTAACTCCTTTGTTGACTGTACCTATGGAGAAGAACGGGCAAGAAACTCCATGGACACTCTTTTAAATCAAAATAATATGGTTACAAAATCTTGTTTAGATCATTCATGTTAAAAATTATGCATGTGAGAACAATGTAGAACGTTAAAAGCGTCCGTAACGTCTAAAATCACATTTCTAGACCCAGTAGTTGCGGCTGTGCGTTGATATGTCAGTCTGTCAGTCAGTTTCTCCTTTTATATATACAAAAAGCGTCCGTAACGTCTAAAATCACATTTCTAGACCCAGTAGTTGCGGCTGTGCGTTGATATGTCAGTCTGTCAGTCAGTTTCTCCTTTTATATATACAGGATGAATTTTCGAAGTGAGCGTGGATGGCCAAATCCGAAACTATGAGGAATAGCGAAAAGTACTCAAAAGAGTCGCGGCCTCGATTTTGGTGAAAACTAAAACTGCATCATTGGATTTTTGAAAAATCAATATTTCTAGCCAGGAATCGAACCCGTTGATTTTGAAAAAAAACACACTGTATTTATTACACCATTCGATAGTGTCGCTGATAAGGATCGATTTCTGGGTTTTTGTTTACGTTATAAGCAACAATCACGAGTGTTTAACAAAATAAAGCCGTTACTGTCGGCTCTCTTTGATAAATAATCCTTTGAGAAGCGCTGACAAACGTAAAGACATTGACTCGTCCTCGCTTGGTACTTCATTTTAGAAAAAGTGTGTAAGAAATAAATCGGAACATTGATTATTATCTTACACGTAAAATGTTTTAGGTAGGTAGGTAGGTATTTTCCAGGTCCTCGGTTTGTACAAGTTCTACGCGAAAAACTGTCCTCGGTTTAGTGATATAAAGTCTAACACAACGTCCGCACTTTGTACAAGCTATAAGAAATATTGTGTAAAAATACGTCCTCGGAAGGACGTCGCAGGGCTTACGTAAGAGGTCCTCGGTTGGCTTACACAAAGTCCTCGTATGTGCATCGTTGGTCACATTTAGCTGTGTATTTCAGGTCCTCAGTATGATAGCCGAAATTCATACAGAAAAATGTTGAGATAGCATTATCCCAATAAGCTCATCACTATAGATTTACTCACCTGTCTCTTTCTATCTTATTCTAAAAGGCCAACGAGGTATTTAAACCAGTTTTTTGGAGGGTCCTCGGTTCGTTCTAGGACTAACAAGGTCCTCGTAAGGGTGTCTGTACAAACAGGGGTGTGTTTATATGTTTGTTACTTCTTCACGCTCAAACGGCGGGACCAATTTTGATAAAATTTTGTGTGGAGGTAGCTGACACCCTGGATTAACATATACATTTTTATCCCGATGTTCCCACGGGATCGACATTTACGCGGGTGAAACCGCAGGGCGCAGCTAGTCCTAAAATAAATAAATTTAGTGGATGCGGTAACTTTTCTATATTTCTAATTACAGTCCAGCCGTCCAGAGAATTCGTTCCTGATACCTGTCAGTGCCACGATATTTCTATTACTTAGCTAATAAAGATCAAATTCGCAAAACACGTTTACGTTTGTATGAAACTGAGACAGGAGTCGAGAACGAATTCTCTCGTCGGCCGAACTGTAATAAATGACCGGTGTATGAACGTAAATCGCGCGCGACACAAAGGCACCGCTCGTTGCGCGACTTACGGTGCCTTTGTGTCGCCCGCGATTTTATTGCGTGTCGCGCCTGTTTGAAGGAGCCTTGAACGAAGCAAAAGGAGTATTGAGGATCGTAGCAGGCTGTGTTCTACAGAACACAGCCTGCGACAGTTCTGCCCATCCCTTAAAGAACAAGGCGTGAGCTTATATGTATGTAATTATGAAATTCACCAACTCATGAAGATCTCTTGAAAATTTTATCTCTTTTATTTTTTTATCTATTTCAGCATTTAAATCGTCAATGAATGTCGTTTTCAATAATACCTACTAACTTTATTTTGACTGTAAATTATTGTTATTACAGTCACTCTACCACACATTTCGTATTGTAAATCGAGATTTTACGGAACTCCGCAATCCCGGGGGAAACCAGCAAAGTCTAAAACCAGTTAAAGTCGGATTTATACAATTTATACAGTTCGTATACGTGTGAAATACACGTTGCTGTACTGAAACCGATATTCGGAAGTTATTTTAATTTTATTTGGAGAACTATTTTATACTTATTTCTGCCGCCAAGCAGCGTTTATAAAAAAATCAGCTGTTCCCTACATTTATGTTCGTATAACTCGTCAAAATGTAGGGAACAGCTGATTTTTTATTCGCGATTTCAGGTTTGATCCCAAATTAAAAGTTCCTCATAATGATGAGTACAATGACCTCTTAAGAGGTTGTTAATGTTTTACCAATAACCCTGTATAAGGCTTCCAGTAACAGTCACAATACCCACTGTACTACATAGTCGATACTGTATTACAGTAGGTAGGGTATTATAACTTAAGAATATATAGGCTCCATGGAAAAGAAACTTAAACAAATGAAAAACTTAAAATAATTTTGCTATGAAATTATTTTAAATTTTAGAAGGAAGTCACGGGCAGAAGTCAGACATAGTATTATAATCTTTGGATACTATTTTATCAACAGCTTCTGTCCGCGACTCGTCCGCGAAATTTCTTTTTCCAATCGCCCGACCCACCCCGTTGCACCGCGTGCGCGCGCTATTCGTTTTGTTTTTTTTTTTTGCTCGGCTCCTGAGGGTGCTAGCTTGATGCCATATTCTATAGCCTCAAGAATTGGGCTATCAAAAGCAAAAAGAATTATTCAAATTCGACCAGAAGTCCTAGAGATTAGCGCGTTCAAACATCAATCAATCAATCAACTCAGCTGCAGCAGCACTGCTGGACATAGGCCTCTTCCAGACTGCGCCACAGCACCCTGTTCATCTCAAAAACGATCTCTTCAGCTCTATTATAAGAATCAGGGTGGCAAATCTTAATTCTAACACTATTATTAGTATTGATATTTTTTTTCATTATTATAAATTATTATTATTATAAATTATATTTAAAAAATAGTAGCCCACCGGTATCGGCAACAGGTGGATCCTGTTGCCGATACCGCTGGGCTACTATTTTTAGCTACCGGTGGTCAGGGCTCCAGAGAGAGGAACCTCGTAGCAATGCGGGCCGTGTCCAGAAGTACCGCTCTCTGGATCAAGCCCTCGATCCAGCTGCCCAACGAGAGCCTCCTCAGGTGTTGGTCGAGGCTCTTGGCTATTAATCCATTGGCTGTCACGACTATCGGCACAATGATCGCTGAGTCCACATCCCACATGTCGACAACCTCGCGAGCCAAGTCAAGATTTAGTATAGATTATTAGTAGAGAAGTTATTTCCACTTTCAGAACTCTTCTAAGTATTCCATCTTGTTGTAAGTAGGTACGTTAGTATGTCGCGTCGCGTCGTTAGAATCTCGTCGATCAAAAACAGGTTGCAGACAGCTGGGATTGACGTTCGACCTTTGGCCTTTGCTATTTCATAGAAACTTCATCGAATCAGCCTGCAAATACTTACTTAATATACCTACTTAGTTGTCACGTACGTTGTTGTTACTTAGTTGTCGCATTCTTCTCAAACTAAAAAAAAAAACAAAGGTCATTTATTCAAACTATGCTGAGGCACAGCACTTTTTTAACGTCAAAATTACATAAAACAGGGGCCCTAAAAAGGCCACTTTGGCAGAATCATAAAAGAATAACATTATGAATCATAACGGACAATTAATCGTATAAAATCTCGTTGGTGAAGGATTTTTCAGTTATTTTTTTTTGTCTGTGCTAAAATACCAATCAATCCAATCCCAATCTCTTTAATTATACCTACGTAGTGCAGTAAAAAAATTAAAAACACGGATTGTCTTCGCCATATTATGATTCATAATGTTATCCTTTTAAGATTCCGCCAAAGTGGCCTTTTTAGGCCCACAGGTCCTTTAAATGCATGCCCTTCATTGCTTCCTAATGCTTTAGCTGGAAAGAAGAAGTGGCCCATTAAACTCCCCACAGCACTGTCTATAAGTTACACTGAGAAAACGTTAGTATGTATCACTATTTATAATCCTACTAAGTATATCTTACTTAATATTATAAATGTGAAAGTTTGTGAAGATGTTTGGATGTTTGTTACTCAATCACGCGTAAACCGTTGAAAAGATTTAGATGAAAATTGGAACATAGATAGATCATTTCCTGGATTAACACATAGGATACTTTCTAGCCCGATATTACCACGGGATCGAAACTTACGCGGGTAAAATCGCGGAGCGCTGCTAGTATAGTAGTTATAAGTACAAAGTATCCGACATTCCTGACGTTATCAGCAGAGGTCTTCAATAATTAGCACATGCTGCGGTCCTCGCTTCTATTAAAACTTGCGTGCTTCAAACTTGCTTCGATTTGCACTCGCCTTCACTCGCAGTTGGGCCATAGAGCGAGCGGTAAATAAACGATGGAGGTTTGAGTCAAAATCATCAACACAACTAAGTTCATATAATCCTATTTAACTAGGGTTCCGTTCCAAAATAGTAAAACGGAACCCATAAGGTGAGACTAAGTCTGTATGTCTGTCTGTCACAGCTGGATATCTCAAGAACTACTAATGCTATGAACTTGAAACGGTTTTAGATGACGTTTGCCCAACTGCAAAAAAAAAAAACAACTGCTTAAAAAAATTATATTTTCAAGTCTTATTTTAATACAGTGATGGAACTCAAATCATAGATAATTCATGTTTACTTATGATTTGAGTTCCATCACTAATGCATCAAACACCTCTTGATTGTCTTTAAAAGCAGTTTATCCCTTCATTAACAATTTTAATTATAATTAAAAATATAGTAAATTGATAATTTCTTCATATTTTACAATAAATTACCAGTTTTGTGTCATCGCGCTTCTCTTTCTTTTCTATGCAGTCCGACAGTGACCGCGCTTTAGGTCAAATCCTGTTATAAGAGAAGACGGTGGCCCCAAACTCCCTAATTGCATAACACACTATCAATCTGAATCTGAATCATTTTGAAGGAATCCATTATTATGTTTGAAAAATGTGCCTGCTCACAAACTGCTGCTGTGAATGCTGCGTAAACAACGCAATGTACCTATGTTGTTGAACTGTCAAAATGAAACTCATTGCTACTATTAGTGACAAACAAATGTCAAAAAAAAAATGTAAGGAAATTAGAGGTATTTTGGACAGATTGAGACTGAGATCAGAATGTGAACGTTCTTAAAATTACGAGAATTTGCCCCTTTGGTGTGTGCACCATTAGAGCTCTTACACATCTGCGACACTGTGCCGTGACAGCTGTCGCCGACAGTCGGCGACGGTTGCCGACGCTCGATCGCGGCACTCTATCCAGCAGTCGGCAGCGCATGGACTGGACGTATTTCTTTTCGCAAAAATAACGACCTGGACATCGATTTATTGATTGGTTCGATTAAAAAATATGAGTGTTTATGGAATTATAAAAGTAAGGAATAAAACTTAAACCTTAGCTCCCATACTTCATTCATTAGGACACCATCTGGTATCTGTGCGGTCGTGGGCAGTCGCCGGCGGTCGTGCGACAGTCGGGGACCGCTCGCGACAGCTGTCGCGACACGGTGTCGCAGATCTGCTGTCGCGGCACGGTGTCGCAGATCTGTAAGAGTTCTTATACGTTGTCTGCTTTAAAGCAATGTGCCAGCAGCTTCTTTCCTGGCCCTACGTTTCAGGGCAGCGACTTGAAGTATTTGCGGGTAGTCGCAATTTGCTTGTTTGTGCAACTTGGATACTTGCACTGTTGCAGTTCGATACAACTTCGAGTAATTAAGAGCATCGGTGGTCACGATAATATGCACAAGTTTTAATATAATTAACTGTTCATTTAACTTGGTGAGTAGATTAAAGGAAATGTGGCTTGGTGTAAAATACTGGCTAGTTACCTTACTTCATGGCTAAGACTTATGTGAAATCGGGGTAATTAATTGTTAAGGAAATTTACACTACCTACTTAAATTGTCCGTATAATCAAACCACAACTGTCATTCTTTGACAGCTGTAACGCGGCAAATCGACGTAGGGTGTCAATTTGTAAGGAAACCGGTAATGTCCTAGAACCAAAAATCTCCAACCCGTGCTGCAGGGTAATTGCGTAACACACTATCAGTAGCAATGGGTTTCATTTTGACAGTTCAACAACATTCATTGCGTTATTTACGTTGTTGAGCAGACACATTTTTCGAAGATAAGGAGCAATGGATTAGCAATAAGCTTGAAAATGATTCAAATTGAGAGTAATAGTGTGTTATACAATTAGGGTACTGGTCCCGCTTAGAAGATCACGGCCCACTCCCTCTTACAGAGAGGAGGCCTGTGTCCCAGCAGTGAGAACAGTAGTTGATTATGCTTCAAACATGATTGACCCCAAGTAACATTGGTCAAGGGCAGGAGGAGATGACGATGATGACAAACTTCGTTGTTTAGGTTACTGGTCCTTGAGTATCGTCATGACGAGTTCTTGAACCTCCTCGACATGCTTACTGCTGCAAAAGAATAAAAAATCGAACATTTGTAGACTTTTTCATCGTAAAAAGTTTTGCCAAAATTTTACGTAACAAAAATGAGAACAATGATGGATTCATAATTGTTACAAGTTGTAGGTACAAGATGGATGACGTACAAATGTGGACATCGACTGTTAATTAAATTAATCGACACTTATTTTTTAAACAGTGTTGACTGTTGCATCGTTTATTTATAAAGAACTTTATTAGATGGAGTGAGAGTGGTGTTTTCAGTGAATTATTTTAATCAATGAAGAGCGGTTTATTTTGGGTGTAAGAGATTGCTTGTTTGTTACAAAATATATAGGCTACCTTTAGTAAATGGTTACCGATGCAAAATAGCGAAGCTTTATTTAAATAAAGCATGACCTTTTTTGACTACGTTTGTAGATTTCTTTTTTGTGAATATTTTCACGACACTTTTCTTTTCTTTCATTGGCCATAAAACGTAACAAAAATGAGGACAACAATGAATTCACATTGTTACAAATTGGACAAGAAGATGGATGACGTACCTGTCCTACATACAAATATGAACATCGAGTGTTAATTGAATAACTAAATTAATCGACAATTACGTTCTAAACAGTGTTGACTTTTGAGTGTTGCGACATTTATTTATGAAGAACTTTATTGGAGTGTGTCAGTGTTGTTTTCAGTGAATTATTTTGGCGAATGAAGAACGGTTTGTTTCCGATATAAGATACAAGCTTCCGCCCGCGACTTCGTCCGCGTGAAATTTCAGCCTCCCCCCATTCACCCTCTTAGGGGTGGAATTTCGAAAAACCCTTTCTTAGTGGATACCTACTCTTCACAAAGAACACACCCTCCAAATTTCATGTCTCTAGGACCAGCGGTTTAGGCTGTGCGTTAATATATTAGTCAGTCAGTCAGGACTTTGAATTTTATATAAGTTATAATATAATATGTATAGATTGATGCGAGGTTTCATTAATCTTAGATACTACAGTTCGTAAATTCGGACTCGTCAATCGAGCCACCCTGCACTTTTTGTATTCCCATCCATCCCATCCTCATTTACTTAATTTTCGTGCATAAAATAATGATTACTACAGCTTCAGAACAGTACTTACCTACTGCTGTATCAGTATTTACAACGCCACATGCGAACAACGCGTCATAAATCCGCATCGCGCAAGCAGAGTTTACCGCGAAACTTGTACATAGCAGAGATGCAACCGCAACGGCCCGACATGAATCATCGGGCAGTTACCCGCCAGAGACAACACTCGTCTGGTCGGAGAATGAGTGAACTTTACACCCTGTTCCTCATAGAGATAAACTAAGATAACATGGCGCGCCCCTCCATTACTAATAATAATGAGCGATTAATGACGTGACTAGTCGAGCAACAAATCCGTGGATTTTTTTTTTAATTTGACGGACGTCTCATTACGCACACATGCGTTGTGAATCTTGGTGGTGCATTGTAAATACTTTCACAAATACTTTCAAACGTTTTGAATGTTGGAGGGGCGCGCCATGTTATCGTAGTTTATCTCTAAGTACCTCTATAATGCAAAGCGGTAGTTTTTAAAGCAGAATGTTTTTATTGATAAAAAAGATGTGGTCTTACAATTAAATATTTCTCATTATTAGGTACAGTCACGAGCATAAGTATGTATACACTTGGCTTTATTCAAAGGCAATTTTCTCCTTAATTTTTTGATGAAATTGTATGTTATTACGAACATAGTATTTTCGAACCCATAGGTTTATGTAAAGTGTCGTATTTCAACTTTGCATTCGTTATTTCGTGAAGAAATCGCAATTGAAAGTTGCCAAGTGTTGACATGACATAGTAGAGCTCGTGACTGTACCTATCGCTATGGTTTCCACAAATTAGTTATTATTTCACAACAGCAAACTTTGTCCAATGAACTTACACCACGAAAAAGAACTTGCAGACAAGTGGAAAATTATCTCGGCGAACATATTTATTTGCGGACAGTAACAGCCACAATGAGAGATTAAAATGATGTTCACTTACGGAACAGCAAATTGGGTTAACTAATTGGGGGGCTCCCGGTAATGTTGCCACTTTAGAACGAAATGGGTTGCAAGAGGGGAAAATATAAAAAAATAATAATTATATAATAAATGTTATTGTGTGTAAAATAGTTGGGGCAAGATTAAGGAGGAAATATTATTGAGACAGAGGAAACTGTTGGTTATGAGGAAGGGGTATAAGAAGAAAGGGGGGGGGGGGTGCAAGAAGTGGATAGTTTTATATTGAGAATAATTAAGGAAATGCATGTTACATTTATTTGATACCCTTTAAAAAATGTTATTAGTTATGTAAGATGCCTGTGAACAGTATATTATGTAGGTTCCATCCATAGTCATTCTTCCTCCCCTTAGCGTGACGATGACAACGCCTTCAGTAGTCATGTTCTGTGATCAGTAGTATCTGACGATATTAAAAGTGTCACATACCTACATGTTCTTAAAATTATATCATCGTAATTATCCTTTTTATCCTATTTTATAACAGCACAGCCAAAACTCATAATTAGAACTTCATACAAACGACATAGCGTATTCAGTCTTTAAAGGCGGCGTTTGTTGTTTTTCTTACAATTAAATGTTAGGTACCTACTCATTATTAACTACCTATCGCTATGGTTTCCACAAATTAGTTATTATTTCACAACAGCAACCTTTGTCCAATGAACTTAGGTACACCACGAAAAAGAACTTGCAGACAATATTATTTTATTTAGTAATAAAAAAAAATAAAAAAAACAAGTGGCAAATTATCTCGGCGAACATTTAATGATATAATTTATTTGTGGACAGTAACAGCCACAATGAGTGATCAAACGTTATAAATAAAGTCCTCCAGACCGTATTTCGGCCACGGCGGCCAATCTCAACGGAGACTAGCCTTCGGCGCGGGAGATATTATAGTGCACAAGTGTGCGCGCAGACACAGGTGCACTCCCTCTTCCCTCACTCTCATTGTCCGATGGGACGGCAATCCGACACGACCGGAGAGAGATCAGGCGCAGGACCAACGGCTTAACGTGCTTTCCGAGGCACGGGGGTATCACACCGCCAACTTCCAAACTCTGGGCTACTACTAAGAAATTCTTAATGGAAAAACTCAATAACACTTTGCCCGACCCGGGAATCGAACCCGGGACCCCACGCTCAGCAGTCGCGCTTGCGACCACGAGACCAACGGGGCAGAAACGGGGGGTCAAACGTTATACTCATAACAAAGAGTTGTGTGCCAATTTCCGATAAAGCATTTGCCTCGGGATCTAAAATAGTAAAATTCCTATGACTAAATAGAGGTTGATAGTATCTTGTAGCGTACGTGCTAATGTATGGGTACCTGTTGGCATCATATTAAAGTATTTTTCTTTTGCTTCCAAAGTCAATCAGTTTTATCTAATTTTGTTTAATTTCATTTTTGTAGTTGTAGATTATACCCAATTTTATGATTCAGAATTAATAAGAACGAATGTAGGTAAGAGAAAATAAATTATCTTCATAATTTTTTTTTCGTTATTTATTCCATATTTTAATAAGTTATTCTGCTATTCGGGGCAGAGACAAATCTAACTAATCAAAGACTTTTTTTTGTGTATATAGAAGATAGATAGAAGAAGAAGATGTGTAATTTTTTATTAATATTGACCGATTCATAAATAAATATTAATGAACCTGAATTTTTTTTGCTAAAATTACAATACCACACCTCTATCCCCCGAAAGGGGTACCTAGTCCACACAAAATAAGTCAGATATGTTTAAGTAAGTAGTATGGAACGATTCTATGCACAAATCAAAACTCCGGAACGCATGGATTCTGAAAAACTTTTGATGGAGAAACCCAATACTTAGCAACTTAATGGCTCAGCAGTCGCGCTTTATTGATTCCGCGTTTGATTATCCTTTTGACCGCCACAGTCATGTATAGATGACAAACCAAAATGTGCCCAGCACGCCACGGTTCGACTACATGACAGACTATGACGCCGAGGGCACGCTTTTGATTTTTGACGTGTGGCGGTCAAAAGGTTAAATTACTTTGAGCATCTAATCCGTTATTATTTCAGCGAATCCCCGCAAAATATCACGCGCTCATTTTTACAGAAATACCTTGACGTCAATGAATCACAGTGCAGCGGTACAAATACTCAGTGTTACACATTGTGTTAAATATATCTCGCTTGCATCGCCAGGTGTGAGCAGAGAGATAATAATGAGAATCGAATGATTAGCAACAACAATACTCTTCTGGTGACTAGAGAGCTAATTTATTGTTTGGTCTTTAGAATCAGCGTTGCCATCCAAAGTAGTAATGCCAGTACTCGATAAAAGCGATGAGAATAAGTTGTTTTTAGTTTTTGCGTAAGGAGATCTATATCTTAGTTTATATACCTATATTTAGTTTTTAAATCTTTATTTTCTACACATGCATATCTATACATATAATAAAACAGTAACGAAAGAAAAACTGTACATTGAGAATTTTCGAGAAAAAATAAGTGGCTTTTGTTAGAAAAACGTAACTGATGACAAAAAGTGACTTTTTAGAATTTTTGTCTGTTTGTCTGTGTGTATGGTACGGCTTCACGCCAAAACTACTGGATAGATTGAATTGAAATTCAGCAAAAATGTTCTTTGTAAACCAAGGAAGGCTTTAGGCTACATATTATCACGCCGTATGTTATGGGAGGTAAGCAATATTGATTTTAAAAGGTTTTGGTTCGTAATTGAATGCACAAAATAATTGAATGCCCAAAATGACATGTTATTTATTTAGTTGATAAAAATTTAACCCTGGAAACATAACAATCACGCTATTTTTATAAAGGAGCGGGGCAGTAATATTATAAATTGCAAGGGAACAGCTATTTCAACAATATGTCAACAGGGAATTTAGCGGTATGGTCAGGCGGCCGTTTACCGCACTAAATGCTGCGAGTTCAAATCCCGTATTATTATTTTTTTTTAATCGCAAAATTCTTTTTTTTTTGTTTTTGCATTTTTTATGTGCATTAGGAACGATACTGTTATGAAATCTGAGAACTATACATGTCCTATCTAATTGTATAGGGAGTTTCACACCAATGTTATTAAACAGATTGATTGGTGGTACAACAAGCTACACTATCATAAAGTCAAGTCAAACTTTTGGTTCTAAGTTATATCTTACCAAGCACATTTGTTGTTTGTGAAGTTGACACTCCAAACGCAACAGCAACAGCGACAAAGGGCGCGTGCTTAAAGATTGCTCTTTAATCATGTGGGATGAATGCACTATGGCGAACAGAAAAGCAGTAGAGGCGGTAAACAGGACTTTGCAGGACATCTGCAGGAACCAGCAAATGATGGGTGGCGTTACAGTTCTGTTAAGCGGCGATTTCCGACAAACGCTGCCTGTGGTGACGCGAGGAACTAGGGCTGATGAGGTGAATGCTTCGTTGAAATGCTTTTTCTTATGGCCACATATTCATAGGTTGCGCTTGACGATGAATATGAGAGCACAGCTTGGCGGGAATGTACACACCCAAGAATTTTCTGATGTTCTCTTAAAATTGGGTGAGGGAACGCTACCAGTAGACGGTGGCCAGGTGGTTCTACCTGAGATACTTGGGAGAGTGGTGTCCACCTTAGAAGATTTGATACGCCTGGTGTACGAGGACATCAATAGGATACCGCACCAAGATAATTCTTGGGTGTGTGAACGAGCCATTTTAACACCCAGAAACGACCAACCTTCAGCGATCAATGAATGCATTCTCGCGGAAATTGAGGGAAATGAAGTGATCTACACTTCAATAAACACTGTTGTCGACCAAGATGACGCTACACATTACCCCGTAAAATTTCTCAATTTCCTCAGTGCAAGTGAACTACTAGCGCACACCATTAAGCTAAAGGTCGGTGTCCCAATTATGCTTCTTCGGAAACTCACTCCGCCGAAACTGTGCAATGGGACCCGGCTCAAAGTGGTCTCGCTGCAGAGAAATATCATTGAGGCGGAAATTCTAACGGGTTGTGGTTTCGGCGAGACAGTGTTTATACCACGTATACCACCGATTCCCCACAATTACCCCTTCTTTTTTCGGATGGGAAGTCATCAAATGACCCCTCCCGCTCTGGGTGGAGCGGAAGGGAGCGGAAGGGAGTGTCAGACTCTTACTGACTAAAACCCATCCGTGTTCCTTCCTTAGCCCTTTATGTTCCGGGCCAGCGGTAACCCTTTCGGACAATCCCGCTGACCCAGCAGGCTTCGGCCCTATGGGGCGGGGTCCTCGATGCTGACATCTCTTTGAGGCGCGCGTGGAACACGTACGCGCCGTCCGACGGTGAGCTACCCATTACTCTCCGCCCGCAGGCCCGCGCCTACGGTGGCCGGGAGTCGTCCCGTGGCTCCCGACCACGCTCCCGACGCCCGGAGCGTCTCCCGCGGCGGCTGGGACGGGAGGCTCTCTCCCTCATCCGTCCCGCCACCTCCTTCGCTAGCATGACTGCTTCGCAGAAGGAGGTGACTACCTCCCTTGCTTATGCCAGCGACAACGGGGTCGTCAAAATCGAAGATCTGAAACGCCTGACGCGCGAGACGATTCGAGACGTTTCAGATCTTTCATTTTTGTAAGTCAACAGGAAATGCCCATCAGACTAAACAACTTTTGCTAAGACGTCATTCCTATATGTTATAGTGTCGCTGGGTTTTGGAGTTCCACAACAGGTGTTCCAGATCTTCAAATTTATTCTCACAGCAGAAAATGCTCTTCACGTGGAATATTTTTTGCTATGGCACCATTTTTATATCGCTTATACTTTAGCTGATCTGTTGCGGTTCTGCATCAGGTGTTCCATTTTCCAAAATAAATTAGTGATAGTTTGTCGATTTACAGAAACACTCAAAAGATGCGTCTCATATTGTACTATAGCTTAGATCCCTCAAAAACTATTTGGCTTAGTAAACTCAAAATTTGAAAGTAATGTAGTTAATTTACTGGTAAGAGACGTCAGGTTAATAAAGAAATTTAGGAGACGTCGAATAACAGAAGTGTTATAATTTACTGTAACACTTCTGTGTAAACAACGTTCGTTGTTTTTCCCTCGGTCTCATTCAATATGTAAATACAGCGAGTCAGGACTGGTGACGCGGGAGCAAGCGACGTACAGTTGTCCGTGTGAGATGCAGCTCTTCCTGAGGTCGACACCCGTAGCCTTCAGTGTCTGCCCCTGTGACTTATTTATTGTCATTGCGAAGCACAC
Source organism: Oligia fasciuncula (assembly GCA_963082905.1). Taxonomy (NCBI): domain Eukaryota; kingdom Metazoa; phylum Arthropoda; class Insecta; order Lepidoptera; family Noctuidae; genus Oligia; species Oligia fasciuncula. Next base: position 13,373,344 of record OY720409.1, read on the forward strand.
GCTCACAGGAAACTGCACGCGCTTGAATTGAAAGGGGTAATTGTGGCCGGGTGTCACCATTGCCAGGATCGCCCAGAAGACACGATGGAGCACACGGTGGAGGTCTGCCCCGCTTGGGCGGACCGGATCGAGGACCCCGCCCCATAGGGCCGAAGCCTGCTGGGTCAGCGGGATTGTCCGAAAGGGTTACCGCTGGCCCGGAACATAAAGGGCTAAGGAAGGAACACGGATGGGTTTTAGTCAGTAAGAGTCTGACACTCCCTTCCGCTCCACCCAGAGCGGGAGGGGTCATTTGATGACTTCCCATCCGAAAAAAAAGGGGGTAATTGTAGGGAATCGGTGGTATACGTGGTATAAACACTGTCTCGCCGACACCACAACCCGTTAGAATTTCCGCCTCAATGATATTTCTCTGCAGCGAGACGACTTTGAGCCGGGTCCCATTGCACAGTTTCGGCGGAGTGAGATTCCGAAGAAGCATAATTGGGACACCGGTGTATGGTGTGCGCTGGTAGTTCACTTGCACTGAGGAAATTGAGAAATTCTACGGGGTAATGTGTAGCGTCATCTTGGTCGACAACAGTGTTTATTGAAGTGTAGATCACTACATTTCCCTCAATTTCCGCGAGAATGCATTCATTCATCGCTGAAGGTTGGTCGTTTCTGGGTGTTAAAATGGCTCGTTCACACACCCAAGAAGTATCTTGGTGCGGTATCCTATTGATGTCCCCGTACACCACGCGTATCAAATCTTCTTTCTTTTCTTATTGGCAACAATAGTCCTGTCAGTGATGGTGGATCGATCCCAGTGCAATGTGATATTTCCACTTTCGAGAACTGGGTCGGGCATATACCTGTAGTAATAATTATTATTATTATTATCAGGAATTTCTGTCCCACTGCAGGGCCTTTGGGTTCGGGGAGGGCCTTTGCCTTCCCCGAACCCTTTCAGCCATTCTTTACTAGAGGCAAGAGCTATTTTCAATTATAAGTTATAAAATTTTAGGTAAGTATATGGAACCTGGCAACAACGAAATATTGCAACATAGCAACACGTCTTCAAAATTTCTGCTAAAAGTTGTATAAAAACTTTCGAGAATTACTTTATAGCGTCACAGTCTAATAATCTTGAGAACATGACGGTTTGAAGAATCGCTGAAAATTCAGCCCTTGATTGAAAATTATTTACGACCGTTTTATGAACCATAAAATATGAAAGATAAAGATCTTAGTCAGGTTGATAAAGAGCTTGCGCCAGCAAAATAAAATTAAAGAAAACTTACTTTTTTGCAAGTTACAATCGATCTTCTTTTTCTGTTTTTAGATGACTTTAATAGTAAAACTCGAAACTAGGTAAAGGTGCCTACAGATATGGTCGATTTTTGGCTGTGTTTTGACAATCAATAAGACCTCTCAGCTAAAAAATTCTTAAAAGATTTGCTTACAAATTACGATGTCGAATGTTTATTAAATAAATAAATAAACATTCACACGCGTTGTTTGTTTTACTCGAATTTATTTGCCCTCAAAAATCCATACTAATAATATTATAAATGCGAAAGTGTGTCTGTCTGTTACCTATTCACGCTTAAACCGCTAAACCGATTTAGATGAAATTTGGTATAGAAATAGTTTGAGTCTCGGGAAAGGACATAAGTAGGACAATTTTTATCCCGATATTCCCACGCCACTTATGCGGGTGAAACCGCGGGGCGTTGCTAGTCACAAATAATTTACCATTTGTCAAAAGTCATCATCTGCCTAGTCTTTTCCCCACCGTGTTTGGATCGGCTTCCAGTCTAACCGGATGCAGCTGGATACCAGTATGTTACATGGAGCGACTGCCTATCTGACCTCCACAACTCAGTTACTGGGTAAATCGATACCCCGTGACTTACCCAGGGGTATCGTATTAATCCCAGCAATTTAGAAGCCCGACAGTCTGAGAACCAGTCTAAAATGGTTGTCAGACTATCGGGCTTCTGACGACCCGTAACGACTGTCAAAAATCCACGAATGACCGTAATAAACCGCCAACTTCCAAACTCCAGACTGTTACTAAGAAATTCCTAATGGAAAACCCAATAACACTTTGTTCGACCCGGGAATCGAACCCAGGACCCCAAGCTCGGCGGTCGCGCTTGCAATCACGAGACCAACGGGGTAGGTAGTCAGGGATGACAAATCATAAGTAGATAGTTCAGTATACATATACTTTTATCCATACTCAAACATAATATTCAAATACGAAGCCTGATCTCCTATCTAGGTTACTCATCGAATACATCACTTCCTCAACAAACATCCGGCAGAACTCCGAACAAATCCTCCATAACTCGGTAACGAAGAGCATCATCGCGATATCTCGGCCCCTCACAAAGGCAGACATTGCTGTGTGCTCTGCTCCTGACAATAGGCGACCATCGCCGGCCGAGTAACAGCTGATATTGAACCTACACGGAGGCACGAACTCAGACAGCTTACAACTTGATTGAAAATCTGTGAACACTGATGAGTGTTGCTTTTGTTTGTAAAAATGGGGCATTAATAGTACGTAATTGCTGAAAGCAAAGGCAAGAGATAGGAGGAAGTACAGACGCCAGCACACCAAGCTACCCATCATCTGCCTAGCCTTTTCCCAACTATGTTGAGGTCGGCTTCCAGTCTAACCGGATGCAGCTGAACACCTGTATTTTACATGGAGCGACTTCCTATCTGACCTCCACAACCCAGTTACTAGGTAATACGATACCCCTTGGTAAAACTGGCTGTCAGACTTTCGGGCTTCTGACTACCCGTAACGACTGTTAAAGATCCACGAATGACAGCCGGGACCAACGGCTTAACGTGCTTTCCAAGGCACGGAGGGGTCTCGGTATGTAAAGATGGTTACCCATCCACAGACCAACCGCGGCAAGAGTAGCTTAATCTGATCGATCGACATTGTGTACAGACTGTCATCCATACTAATATTATAAATTCGAAAGTAACTCTGTCTGTCTGTCTGTCTATCTGTATGTTACCTTTTCACGTAGATTATGCGACCTACCCAAATGTCCTGTCTTTGGTATTGTTCGTCGAATCGTTGAGCTCCTCAAGTTCTGAGTTGAGCTGCACGATTTTTGGCAAATGCTTGCACTGATTGGACAGGTCCGCTCAATCTGTGTGGTTCTTTCCTCAAAAGACCATTTCAGACACCAACCTACATGGTCTTCACACGATCTGACCAAGATTTTGTCTGGACTTTAAAAGAGACTGTGACTTCTGAGTTTGTTTCGGCCTTTCTTCTCAGAATAGTCAGTTAGGAAACGCCGACCTCATCTAGTTTAAAAAAAAAAATATGATTGACGTGTAAAAGTGTTTGTACAAACCTACTTACAGAAATAAAAATCATTTATCATTTATCATTTATCACGCCTAATCCACTGAACGGATTTCGCTAAAATTTGGCAGAGAGATAGATTGCATCCCGGAGAAGAATAAAGGATAGTTTTTATCGACATACCACGCGGGCGAAGCCGCGGGCGGAAGCTAGTCTATAAACCTTTAATAAAACTAGAGCTACTAAACTAGCTCTCAAACAAAATGCTCCATTCTAGAACCTCATCTTTCCTTACCTAAAATCCACGATAATCGACTTCGAAAATCATCATCTATCCCGAACAAAAGCGACCATTCCCGGCCTTATGACGGCACTTCAGAAGTCCGGGATTCCAGGATAAGCCACGACGCCGGGACTTGATTGAAAATCATTTACGATGAATCTTACAGCTTATTGGTGACTTCGGTTTATGTCGGTCTAAGTGTCGGGTATGCTTCAGTTTGTGGCGAATCTAAGGGAAGCTGCTGCAAAGTATTGTTTGTGTGTGCGTTAAAATGTTGACGATGGTGAACATGGTCGGTTTTTAATGGACTTCAACATTTTTATCGTTAATTTTCTTACAAAGAAATCACCTATTTCATTTTTGTGGCGGTTATTTTATACTAGCTGTTGCTCGCGACTTCCTATTTTTGTCTATATTTTGTATTCCAGAATTTTTAATGCAAATATCAAGGAAGAAAAGTAGTTTATAGTTCGTTTTTTTTTATCCCAGAGAGTATCTGACATTTAAGTCTTTTGTGTTTGCGTTTTTTTAGTATAGAAGTTTGACATTATACCTGTCAGATTAGTATCTGGGATTAAAAACAGGGCAAGAGCGAGTCGTACTCGCGCACCGAGGGTTCCGTAACATCATATGTTTTTAAATTTTCATCGGCGAGGCCTATACTCGTCAGACAATTTTAACACTGTGCACTGCGGTATAGAATATTGCAGTTTTATGTAAGTGCCATCTCTTGACCGATAGTGGAACTAATGTAATTTAATTGATGATTTCTGAAAAAGTGTGTTAGAGACTTCGTTTTATTTTTCCTGTAATCTTTACATAAACTTCTATCACACAAAATAATTTCAGATTTTTCTCTTTGCAAACTTCGGAGATAAGGGGGAACGGTATTTTTTTAAAAATTTTCATCAAAAGTCGAAAACGAAAAAATGTTTGAGAATGTGCAAACTGCGCTCTTTCATATGATACCTCACATGCCCGAGTAGAAAAATGAAAAAAAAAATGCATTAAAATGACACTTCTTACTGACGACTGAGTTTTGTTCGTTAGTTACACGATTCTGTACTAGAAAAAATAACAAAAAGACGCCAATTTCAGTCTTCTGTCATTTTACTGCAGCTAATTAAAGTCCGACTATAGTGACTATTTTCCAAACCATGTTCCACAAAGGCTTTTTCAACCTACCCTGTTGAGGAATACAGGCGTGATGTATAGGTACGCCTGCACTCGTAATATATATTGTTTAAAACAATATATGTATATTAAAATTTATTTTTTGAACTCATTAAACTACAATTATAGTTCTCAATGAGAGCTGTTCACGTTCGTCTTAACGTGGTGTTAAGCGAAGTTTAACTGTTCCAACTGTAAGTCTAAGTTAAGTTTAGAATAATATAATAATGGTACTGGAGTTGTATAATTACATTTCGTTGTACCGTCACCAAATAAGTAACCAGTGTCGTCGGATATAGTTGCAGTTTAGGATGTTTTCGAATGAATTTAATTTGATAAATGTACTGTTTGTTTTCTTTTAATGAAATAATATGTACACGTATTTAAACAAGGTGTTGATTTGCATCCTAGTCAAATTCAAGGACGTAATTATGCTAATGATTCTCGACCCAAATCAACAATAAAATGGGTAGTTTTTTTTTTTCTTATTTACGGAAATCCGTAAGTGTGAACCAGCCGTATTTATCTTTATCTTTTATCTTTTTTTTAAAAAACGTTGCCCCACACTAGGAATTTCTCCTGTATTGTGGGTGCGTTTACAAACATTTAAAATCACATACACAAACAGCCAGACCCGGAACAACTACTTGTATTGTAGGTCATACCAATATTAATTTGTTCCGTGCGGGAATCGAACCCGAAATTTAAACGCGGCCCGTCTGTTACTAGCCTATAACCGCGCTTTCACACACAAACAAACGCCTTTTACTTTACTAAGTACTAAAATACTAAAATGTCTTTTATGACAACCTAATGAAATTTGACGAGGATGCCAATCAACACCTTGTATAAAAGGAGGGGAAATTCCTCATACCTCTAAAGAGGTAACAAAACCAGTATAAGCTGGCCTCACACTCTTTTGAAACTCCGCCAGCGTAAGGTCAAAGTCTTACCATCGATGTGGTACAAATCTGGTTTAAAAACAAGACTTTAACCGCTGTATTATTCTAACTCCACATCACTTGCAAATCGAATCTCGCTGAAAAACATCTCGTATGTACATCGAGTGACACGATACGTTATTCAGAGGAACAGGTTGACGACCCCCTGTTGAATCAAATTTATACACACTACTCTTGAATACTGATGTCAGGGGGAAACAACCTGCGGGTTGTGTAAGAATTATTCTTGTAGTGTTTTTATGTTTAAGTTAACAAAGACGAGAGCGGTTTGATAATATCGGTCTGACACTGTGCCACTGCAGCACGCAGCGTCAATAAATCTTTTCTCATACAAATAAGGGTTATTTTGGCATGGCATAATTAGCCGATAATGTTCCCACTGCTCGGACACAGGCCTCCTATCTTCAAGACGGAGTGGTGGTGGCGTGGGTGATCTACCACGAAGGCCCATTGTGGGTAGATTTCAGACTTTAGCCTCGTATCCACTAGGCAACAATTGACGCGCAACACGTGACGCTCAACATGTTCAGTAGCGTTGCATCGACGTTGCTAGCAGGAGCGCGCGAGCGCAAGTTGTTTGTTTCCGTGCAACATGCAGTTGAGCATCAAATGATGTCGAGTGGAGACGTGCCGTGTGGCGTAATGAAAGAGTGCTCATTCGGGTAAAATTCGTAAAAGATCCATCCACCACACGGAGATTACTGAATACATTTTTTTTATTTTGTTAGTAATTTCTAACCCACCAACGTGGTTTTTTCTTTTTGTTGCATTTTTCGATAAAATTATTTCCATCGCCGCTGAAATCAACACTAGTCCCTCTGGCGACATGTTGTTCACGATTGATCATGCGTACACAGACAACGTTGCTAGACAAATGTTCCGCGCTAACTTTCAACATGTTGTGCAACATTTCGCTCGCCAAAATATGTGGCCTAGTGGATACGAGGCTTTAATTTTAAGTCCATCAATGGCTAATAGAGTAAGGGAAGACCAAAGAAACGATAAATAGACTGTGTGAAAGATGATACAGCTAGAAAGGAGGTGACTACCGAGATAACGACTAATAGAGAAGTATGGAAGAAAATGACATGGTGCTTCAACCCCAAATAAATCGAGATAAGGACGAGAGAATGATGTTGTTTTCTCTCGAGTTTTTCTTTTACCGACTTTTAACATACAAAAGTTAAGTTTAGGACGAATGAAGCTTTTAATTACCCTTACCTACATAGTATAAAAAAGTCACCGAAATGTCTGTACGCGCATAACTTCCGAATGACTGCACCAAATTGGATAATTCTTGTTTTTATTGTGTTCGGTATTGCCAGGACAAGGTTCGTATGAAAGAAAACTTCTAAACTTAAAAAAAAATTGCACCCGTGCAAAACTAGGGCGGGTCGCTATTTCAAGAGAAAAGTAATTAGCAATTTCCTACAAAGGTAAATAGTAAAAACACAAACCTACTTTTCCCTCAAAAATAGGTCCAGTAAACTCCTGTAGTTCAGCCATTAAAAAAGGCTAACCGTTTTGGTTCACAGCACAATTTAATATTCTACCCTAATTAAGTTAATTTAAAATTATGTCCAGTAGAGCAGTTATTTCCTTTTCTAAAATAAAAGCACTTTTGCACTGTTTCTAAAGCCCGAATATCGTCATAAAATGTTGTGTTTATTACATTCATACATTCACTCTACCTCATTCAGTCTTGTCTTCGTTCGTTCATTCAATATTCAGGTAGGTAACTGAAAGCTTTAAGTTATTTCTATAGACACTTCAATAGAAGTGTCCTTCGGGCTATGGACTAACTGCTCTTGACGAATTTATAAAGGTTTCATTATGAGTTCTTTCAAATAGGTACCTACGTAAATAAGTATCATCATTCATCATCAGCCTAGCCTTTTCCCATGTATACAGGGTTATTTGTAAAACATTAACAACCTCTTAAGAGGTCACTGTACTCATCATTATGAACAACTTTTACTATGGGACCAAACCTGAAATCGCAAATAAAAATCAGCTGTTCCCTACAATTATGTTCGTATAACTCGTCAAAATGTAGGGAACAGCAATTTTTTTTCGCGATTTGATCATCACCCTAATTGCGTAAGTCACAATATGAATAATTTTGAATGATATTGCTAATCCATTGCTATTATGTACGAATAATTTGTCTGCTCAACAACGTAAATTTCGCAATGAATGTTGTTGAACTGTCAATATGAAAGCCATTGCTACTGTTAGTGTGTTAAGCAATTACAAAAAAAAAAACACAAAAAAAAAAACAAAGAAACAAATCAAAACAAAAAAAAACAACAAACAATAAAAAACAAGTAATAATTAAATTAAAAAAACTGAAAAGCTAAAAACAAGGCCATTTTAAATTAAATAAAGGTTGGAAGCAGGCGGGACCCATGCCATTTTTTTATTATATTTTCAAACTCAAATGGGTCCCGCCTGCTTCCAACTTTTATTTAATTTAAAATGGCCTTGTTTTTAGCTTTCAGTTTTTTTAATTTAATTTTTTTACCGCAGTCGGGTTTTTTAGTTTTTTTAATTACTTGTTTTTTATTTCCAGCTTTTTAGTTCACAAATTTGAAAGATTTCGCAGACGATTTAGTTAGTAGTAGTTTAGACGAGTTAGTTTAGAAATAATTATTTAACGATTTGTCACTTCGAATTACTTTTAACCATATAAGTTGCATATATTTTTGTAATCACCTTTTAAAACCCTTAATTTTGATATTTCACTCGATGGTAAAAGAAGAAGAAAAAATTCGAACTCCACAATATGGCACCCTAAACCCGCCATTTTACTTTGTTTTTGCGCGCTACCAAGACAAATTTACGCTCTACCAAGACAAATGTAAAGACGTATAATTTATTCAAATCCGTTCATTCGTTTAGAAGTTACGAGGGAACAAAGAAACGGACATACATAAATACATACAGGTCAAACACATAACCCTCCTTTTGGGCTTCGCCGCAGTCGGGTAATAACCCTCCTTTTGGGCTTCGCCGCAGTCGGGTAAAAACACACAAATCCAATGCTTTGCATTTGCAAGAGCTAAGTAGTAAATAAATAGTGAACATAATGGGATCAAACTCCGTAAACGCAAGCGTCACGTTTCCGAGATATTGACGTTCAAAGTTGATATGGATGTCACGTGATCAATATTGAAAGTTAAAAAAAAATGGCGCGACTGTAGGTGTATGCCACGGATCTTCAACGATGAATGGCTTTGCAGACAATCATTAAATATCTTGAAGCAACGTTTAATAATATGGTTTTCAAATCAGTATCTTATCTCTTTTATTAGACATGCCAACATTGCCAACATTTTTTGCTTAAAAAAATATTTTACAAATATTTTATTCTTAAAGTGTTGAACACCAAGAATCAATTTCTATAAGAGGCCATTTTGCGTAACGATCTCACTGAAGGGATTTCAATTTCAGTGATTTGATCATAAAAACTCATTTGCTTACCTTCTCATTGTTTCGATTACCCATCGTCCGTTTTTGAGATAAATAACCCTTTTCGCTCGACTGGGCAAGGAGAAATGGAATTTATTGGGGCTATTTTATTTTATTACCAAAAATCAAATAAAATGGCTTGTTAGTTTATCTTAGCATTTTAGTTCTTTTTTTAATATATGATAATGTTTATTTTGTAAAACATGAGTACAGTATGAATGAAGGTCTTATAATTAATATGAGGTGGCTACGCTACGAGTACATATTTTACCATTTATGGCATACAAAATTCGTTGCACTAGACAAAAAAATACAAAAAGAATAAAAATTAAACTAAAATTAAATTGAAATTACAACGTCAAAATTTAAATTCAACTCAAAAAAAATGGCACGCTTGGTTTTCATACAGATCGTGATACTTGTGTTACCTAGGTGTATCTATAGGATCTGTGAAACCCTATGAAACAATATTTATATTCGAAGCATAGGTAGTTTTTTAGGGTTTCGTACCCAAAGGGTAAAAACGGGACCCTATTAATAAGACTCCACTGTCTGTCTGTCCGTCTGTCACCAGGCTGTATCTCATGAACCGTGATAGCTAGACAGTTGAAATTTTCACAGATGATGTATTTCTTTTGCCGCTATAACAACAAATCCTAAAAACAGAATAAAATAAATATTTAAGGGGGCTCCCATACAACAAACGTGTTTTTTTTCGGCGTTTCTGCCTTGTGGTACGTAACCCTTCGTGTGCCAGTCCGACTCGCACTTATCCAGTTTTTTTTTAAATAAACTGTTTTCTCTTCTCTCTTTTAAAACAATTGCAAAACTGTTCCCAATGTTTTCCAGTTTACGTACAAACCTCTTCCACTCGCTCTCAAACTAAAAGTTACAGCGACACATACATTACAGTGCCCTATAAGACCGTAGGTAATAGGGCTGGTTTTAGGTGTTATTGTCGGGCAAAAAGCTTCAGTGGAATGACCTCTCACATTGACCTTCGGGGTTTAGGGATGTGATACGATATATCGATATGATCGCTAAGTGAATTCAAAATGAATGAATTTGTTTGTAATAAGTTGCATAATTTAATTATAAGTTAGGGTAAATCGATATGGGAGGGGCCCGTGGCTAAATAATAACAGCCCCACAGGTCGACCCATCAGGTTAAGCTACACTTGCCGTGGCTCCCGGCCCGCAGCAGGCGTACCGGTCGTCAGTGGAGGGGGACAACGCCCTCTTCCAGCCCCCCTAAATGGGTCCAGGGGTGGCGGACTTTGGGATGTTCATCGCCCCCCATTCGGCGGCGTAGTGTTCCACGCGCGCCCCCCTTCGACGTCGCGGGGGGAGTCAAATACCTCAGCCCCCCCTGACCTGAAGAGGCCTGTAAAGGCAGGCCGGCACCAGTCGGGGGTTCTATGTTCTATGTTAAGGGTTTGGTTTCCGCACTTAGTCCTTCAGTGGACCATTGTGCGTGGGCCATGGCGGCCGTCGGTGGTTATTCCAACCAGCCCACCTCCCTCCAGAAGCTGATCAAATCTCCTGGTCTGTTGAGAACATCTGTGTACGATCTGGGTGTCCCGAGGGTTTCTGACCTTATCTGGGTGACGCCTGTGCACTCAAAGAGCACATGCGCAATTGTTTCATCAGCCTCCATGCAAGCCCTGCACAGAGGACTGTCTGTTATGCCTAAAGTGTGAAAGTGTTTATTTAGTGAGCAGTGTCCCGTGATGGTTCCCGTCACCAGGCGCAGGCCTTTCCTGTCCAGTCGTAGTAGGCGCCTGGTTAGCCTGCCATTCAATGACGGCATGGCTTCTTTGGACTGCCTGCAGCCTGGTGACGACGTCCACCAGCTTTCTGCTTGTGTATGGGTGTGCTCCTGTAGCCACCTGCGTAGTTGGTTGAAGGGGATGGGCACGATAGGTTCCGGTCCACAGACTGACATACTGGAAGCCCGTCTGGCCAGCTCGTCAGCTGCGTCGTTGCCTAGCGATCCACTGTGTCCTTTTATCCATTGTAGTGTCACTGTATTGCAGTTCGATACCGTTATCCGCTCGAGCGCATTGTGACATTCTAGTATTAGATTCGATGTAATGCATTTTTTGTCCAAGGATTGCAGGACAGAGGCACTATCAGAGAGTATGCGAACATGGGTGTTCGTGACTCTCCTGGCCGCGATAGCATACGCCGCTTGTGTTATGCCCACACACTCTGCTTGGTAAACCGTGTTGAGCATTCCCAGCGGTTTGGATATTTTTATGTTAAGATCGTGTGAGAAGACTCCGACTCCAGTTCCGCAGTCGGTCTTTGAGCCATCGGTGTAAATTCTCAGTTCTTTCGAGCCTGAGTGGTCGCATCGCTCCTCTTCAAGCACTATGTTGTAATGCTTTTGAAAGCAGTATTGTTTCGGGGCTTTGTCGCAGGGTGATGCCATCATTGGCTGCCGTTTGATCGCATCTTCTTTTAAACGTGTGTGTTTGACCCTAGAGTCTTTGCTCAGGGTCCCTGATGTAAAGAGCCTGAAGGCAGCCAGGGCCGCCTCTTCCCTCACTATGAGGTGTAGAGGCGGCAGTCCAAGCATAGCCTGTAGGGCAGCAGTGGGTGTGGTTCTCATGCAGCCAGTGATTGCCACACACGCGAACCGCTGCAGCTTTTCAAGGTCTTTTTGGGCTGTGCTCAGGTCTGTTCTGGGCCACCAGACTAGTGAGCCGTATGTAATTATTGGTCGGATGACTGTGGTGTATAGCCAGTGAGTGACCCTGGGGCTGATCCCCCAATTCTTGCCAAGCATTCGCTTGCATTGCCACAGTGATATGCTGGCTTTCGTGGTAATGTAGCTAGTGTGTTTTGCCCAGTTCAGCTGTTTGTCCAAAAAGATGCCCAGGTATTTGGTTTCAGTTGATAGGCTTAGGGTTGTACCAAAGAAACGTGGTAGTTGTAGTGTCGCCAGTTTTCTCTTTTTTGTGAAGAGAACCAGTTCAGTTTTTGTGGGGTTCACTGATAGTTGGTGTTTACCACACCAGTTTTCCACTATTTTCAGGGCCTGGCGCATTAGATTGCACAGGGTGTTTTCGTGGGTGCCATTTATTATTATAGTTATGTCGTCGGCGTATCCTACGGTGTAGTAACCTTTGTCGTTGAGTTCTTTTATTAAACTGTCTACGACCAGGTTCCATAGAAGCGGCGACAGGACGCCCCCTTGCGGGCAGCCCTTCGCCACTCGGGGGTTGCGGAAGGCGCGTACGTTCCCGTGATCCCCAGCGTAAATGTGGGAAGGGAACGCCGGGGTAGTTTTTAGTCAGTAAGAGTCTGACAGACCCCTCCGCCCTCCCCAGGGCGGTGGACATCCATGAGGATTTTCCAACCCGGAACAAAAAAAAATGCTTCCAGTTAAACCAGATGCTACTGAATACCAGTATTTTATATGGAGCGACTGCCCATCTAATATCCATGTGGAGGCATCACACTGACGTCACGCAAAATCCTGCATCGCGCAAGCAGAGTTTATCGCGCAACTAGCATTTGTATATACAACGTCCCGACATCAATCGTCGGTCAGTAGCCCACCAGACAACACCCGTCTGGTCGGAGGATCCTCCCTTTTCTTTTGAGGATGAGTGAACATTACACCCTGTTCCTCATACCTCTAAATCTATGTAAGCCTGGTACGCCCCCCCCCAGTGGGTTCCCGCATTGTCGAGGCGGGGGGGCTCAGTAGCCGTGGCTTGGACACCCACGGTGAAGCGAAGAGGAACCCGAGGAGGGGCCGCTCGTCAGGGCTTTTGCCGACAAGCCGACGACGTAGCGGCCAACATGTAGGTTGCGGTGCCGCTTGGGCGACATCGCAAGTGAGGCGGGCCGCGATGTCGTACCGGAGGCATCGCGGCTGAGAGTTGGAGGCCGCGGCGGGAGAGGAGTGCCGGTATTACGGTGCGCCGCTCTCCCTACCTTCCGCGGCCTTGACGGGGTCGCCACCGTTCGATGGCGGACGCGGTGGGGCCGCAGGGGAAGAGGAGTGTTGGTATGACGTTGGCCACTCTCCCTATCCTCTGCGGCCGAAAATTGGCAGGTGGCGGGGCCAATGACCTGACCCGTCGCAGGGGGACCAAGGGTGGCAGAGACGGGGTTGTCTGGCGCCCATGTGCTGGTTTGGTCCCTGGGGTGGTCACGGCGTGCTATGTGTTCTGGTGCGCCGGTGATGGGGAGTACTCCCCGGAGGAGGGTCCGGTGACGGACAGCCGCGGCGGGTTCACGGATGAGTGCTAACGCGTGCCCGTGTTCCCGCCATAAGCGGCAGAGGAGGACACCGTGGAGTTTTAGTGGGTTAGAGTCCCACATAACTGCACTATCTCCCCGTGGTAGTGCAGTATGCATGAGCATTTCTCCACGTAAAAAAAAAAAAAAAAAAAAAAAAAAAAAAAAAAAAAAAAAGCCTGGTACGCCCCTTGGAACGCGTCGTCAACAATTGCCCTCACTCCTCAAACCCTCATTGATAAACATTAGGTACTCTAAGCAGCTTTTACTTAGTTTTTATTCGATGACCTTTCTTTTTCCAACTTGACAAGGTAAAGGTGATCTTGAAGGAAAAAAAATCTTGTTTCTATTCTATCTTATCTTGATCAACCTTTTTCAACTTTCTAGTAACGTTTTTAAGGTTCCGTACCCAAAGGGTGCCAACGGGACCCTATTACTAAGCCTCCGCTGTCCGTCCATCCGTCCGTCCGTCTGTCAGCGGGCTGTATCTCATGAACCGTAAGTATTTTCACAGAGTGGGTATTAACTATTGCTGCTATTCAAACAGATATATATTTATATAAAACTAGCTTCTGCCCGCGACTTCGTACGCGGATCCTGTTGCTTATGCCAGCGACAACGGGGTCATCAAAATCGAAGATCTGAAACGTCAAATGTCGAATTCTAAGAGCCCGGGGACGGGAAAACAGCGTGATGCGCGAGACGATTCGAGACGTTTCAAATCTTTCATTTTTGTAAGTCAATATGAAATGCCCATCAGACTAAACAACTTTTGCTAAGACGTCATTCCTATATGTTATAGTGTCGCTGGGCTTTGGAGTTCCACAACAGGTGTTCCAAATCTTCAAATTTATTCTCACAGCAAAAAATGCTCTTCACGTGGAATACTTTTTGCTATGGCACCATTTTTATATCTCTTATACTTTAGCTGATCTGTTGCGGTTCTGCATCAGGTGTTCCATTTTCCAAAATAAATTAGTGATAGTTTGTTGATTTACAGAAACACTCAAAAGATGCGTCTCATACTGTACTATAGCTTAGATCCCTCAAAAACTATTTGGCTTAAACTCAAAATTTGAAAGTTATGTAGTTAATTTACTGGTAAGAGACGTCAGGTTAATAAGGAAATTTAGGAGACGTCGATTAACAGAAGTGTTATAAATTACTGTAACACTTCTGTGTAAACAACGTTCGTAGTTTTTCCCTCGGTCTCATTCAATATGTAAGTACAGCGAGTCAGGACTGGTGACGCGGGAGCAAGCGACGTACAGTTGTCCGTGTGAGATGCAGCTCGTCCCTGAGGTCGACACCCGTAGCCTTCAGTGTCTGCCCCTGTGACTTATTTATTGTCATTGCGAAGCACACGCTCACAGGAAACTGCACGCGCTTGAATTGAAAGGGGTAATTGTGGCCGGGTGTCACCATTGCCAGGATTGCCCAGAAGACACGATGGAGCACACGGTGGAGGTCTGCCCCGCTTGGGCGGCGCACCGCCGTGTCCTCGTAGAGGCGATCGGCAGCGGCGGCGACCTCTCGCGTCCGGCCCTGGTGCAAGCCATGGTCCGGGGCGAGAGGGAGTGGGAGGCAGTCACCTCCTCCTGCGAAGCAGTCATGCTAGCGAAGGAGGTGGCGGGACGGATGAGGGAGAGAGCCTCCCGTCCCAGCCGCCGCGGGAGACGCTCCGGGCGTTGGGAGCCACGGGACGACTCCCGGCCACCGTAGGCGCGGGCCTGCGGGCGGAGAGTAATGGGTAGCTTACCGTCCGATCAGGACCAGGCCCGTGCCGGACGGCGCGTACGTGTTCGACGCGCGCCTCAAAGAGATGTCAGCATCGAGGAGGGGCCCCATCGTCAGCGGGATTGTCCGAAAGGGTTACCGCTGGCCCGGAACATAAAGGGCAAAGGAAGGAACACGGGTGGGTTTTAGTCAGTAAGAGTCTGACTCTCCCTTCCGCTCCACCCAGAGTGGGAGGGGTCATTTGATGACTTCCCATCCGTAAAAAAAAGGGGTAATTGTGAGGAATCGGTGGTATACGTGGTATAAACACGACATCGCCGACACCACAACCCGTTAGAATTTTCGCCTCAATGATATTTCTCTGCAGCGAGACGACTTTGAGCCGGGTCCCATTGCACAGTTTCGGCGGAGTGAGATTCCGAAGAAGCATAATTGGGACACCGACCTTTAGCTTAATGGTGTGCGCTGGCACTGAGGAAATTGAGAAATTCTACGGGGTAATGTGTAGCGTCATCTTGGTTGACAACAGTGTTTATTGAAGTGTAGATCACTTCATTTCCCTCAATTTCCGCGAGAATGCATTCATTGATCGCTGAAGGTTGGTCGTTTCTGGGTGTTAAAATGACTCGTTCACACACCCAAGAATTACCTTGGTGCGGTATCCTATTGATGTCCTCGTACACCAGGCGTATCAATTTTTCTAAGGTGGACACCACTCTCCCAAGTATCTCAGGTAGAACCACCTGGCCACCGACTACTGGTAGCGTTCCCTCACCCAATTTTAAGAGAACATCAGAAAATTCTTGGGCGTGTACATTCCCGCCAAGCTGTGCTCTCATATTCATCGTTAAACGCAACCTATGAATATGTGGCCATAAGAAAGAGCATTTCAACAAAGCATTCACCTCATCAGCCCTAGTTCCTCGCGTCACCACAGGCAGCGTTTGTCGGAAATCGCCGCTTAACAGAACTGTAACGCCACCCATCATTTGCTGGTTCCTGCGGATATCCTGCAAATTCCTGTTTACCGTCTCTACTGCTTTTCTGTTCGCCATAGTGCATTCATCCCACACGATTAAAGAGAAATCTTTAAGCACGCGCCCTTTGTCGCTGTTGCTGTTGCGTTTGGAGTGTCAACTCCACAAACAACAAATGTGCTTGGTAAGATATAACTTAGAACCAAAAGTTTGACTTGACTTTATGATAGTGTAGCTTGTTGTACCACCAATCAATCTGTTTGGTAACATTGGTGTGAAACTCCCCATACAATTAGATAGGAGGATGTATAGTTCTCAGATTTCATAACAGTATCGTTCCTAATGCACATAAAAAATGCAAACACTAAAAAAAAAAGAATTTTACGATTTAAAAAAAATAATAATACGGGATTTGAACTCGCACCATTTAGTGCGGTAAACGGTCGCCTGACCATACCGCTAAATTTCCTGTTGACATATTGTTGAAATAGCTGTTCCCTTGCAATTTATAATATTACTGCCCCGCTCCTTTATAAAAATAGCGTGATTGTTATGTTTCCAGGGTTAAATTTTTATTAACTAAATAAATAACATGTCATTTTGGGCATTCAATTATTTTGTGCATTCAATTACGAACCAAAACCTTTTAAAATCAATATTGCTTACCTCCCATAACATACGGCGTGATAATATGTAGCCTAAAGCCTTCCTTGGTTTACAAAGAACATTTTTGCTGAATTTCAATTCAATCTATCCAGTAGTTTTGGCGTGAAGCCTTACCATACACACAGACAAACAGACAAATAGACAAACAGACAAAAGTTCTAAAAAGTCACTTTTTGTCATCAGTTACGTTTTTCTAACAAAAGCCACTTATTTTTTCTCGAAAATTCTCAATGTACAGTTTTTCTTTCGTTACTGTTTTATTATATATGTAAGTATATAGATTCAAAGTCCTGACTGACTGATATATCATCGCACAGCCTAAACGCTGGCCCTAGAGACATGAAATTTGGAGGGTGTGTTCTTTGTGAAGAGTAGGTATCCAGTAATAAAGGGTTTCTCGAAATTCCACCCCTAAAAGGGTGAATCGGGGGAGGGTGAAATTTTACGCAGACGAAGTTGCGGACATGAGCTAGAGTTATAAATTAAAGTGAATACATACAATAAATGTTTTTTGGTTTCTCACTTGGCCGGTTTTTCTATGAATGCGAATTCAAATGGTTCTCGTATTTATAATTTGTTTTCATCGCTTTATTTTGTGAAGGCCTTTTAACTTTTTACAAAAACTGAATAAGGCACACGAAAAAACGTTTCCGCATGAACAATTGCACCAAGTTTTTTTATAATTTTAATAAACGTCGCCCGAATGTCAGGGTGCCAACTGAAGATAACACAAGTGAAATGTTCCGAGTTTTTCATTAAATTCTTTGAGATTTTAGACCAATTTTATGTCATGATGGCCTGGTGGTTCAGGCCTCGCGTTTAATGCACGAGGTTGTGGATTCAAATCCGGGCAAGTACCATTGTAACTTTTTCAATTCATATTTCTGAGTTTATCTTGGACATTACCGACATCGGTAAGAAGTTTCACTTCAAATACATCGACAGTCGATAAAATGCTATGCAGCGCAACACATCCCTACCCATATATACATTGTTTTACGCATCTACGAGTATTTGTGACGCTAGCAAAATGCGAGAAAAAGTGAACTCTAAAACAAAATACCCGACGGAGACTTTCATTTTATTTTAGCACATTTTGAAAAGTACCAAACGAATGGCTGTTGTTTGTTATGCGAAATAAATCGGTACTTTTAGTGTGTACCGAGTTTAGTGCAGTATTTTATGCCGCGAATTGTGTGTGAAATGTATAAAGGTTTTTTCTCTGGCATTTTTTGCGGTTGGGGTTTAACGAAATACAATGATCAAAAAAAGTTTTGGAGCACTTGCGTTAGTGAATTGTTTTATCCGAAAGCGCACTTGAACTTGAACAGCCGAAAGACCTCCACTGCTGGACATAGGCCTGCCCCAAGCACCTCCACTTCGACCGGTTCTATGCTTCTTACATCCAACGGGTTCCTGCGGCCTTCACAAGGTCGTTCTCGGGAGGTCTTCCAACGGTACGTCTTCTGGTGCGCCGATGGCCGATGGGGCCGAAAGGTTCTGAAGTGGCGACACACTTCAGAACCTTCCGGCCCCATCGGCCATCTGTTCTGCGAGCAATGTGCCCTGCCCACTGCCACTTAAGTTTGGAAATTCTTCGGACTATGTCCGTTACCTTGGTTCTCCTCATTTTTGATTCGATCACGCAGGGAAACTCCAAGCATATCCCTCTCCATTGCCCTTTGGGTGACTTTCAGCCTTCTAATATTGCCCATTGTGAATTTGTGAGCGACCACGTTTCAGTTCCATATGTCATCACTGGCAACACGCACTGGTCAAAGACTTTCGTCTTGAGACCCTGCGGTATATGGTACGTGAAGATATTGCGTAGTTTCCGGAACGCTGCCCAGTCGAGTCGGATTCGGCGATTGGCCTTTTTCTCGAAGTTGGACCTACCTAACTGGACAGTTTGTCCTAGGTAAACATACCCGTCCACGACTTCGAGTGTTGCGTCTCCGGTTTTTATGAGAGTTTGAGTCTTGTTTTACTAGAGACCTTAAATATTTTCCAAAGTTATGTTAGGGGTCATTTTCCCTATGCTTTTATTTTACGATATAGGTACAGTCACGAGCACTAATATGTCAACACTTGGCAACTTTCAAATGCGATTTTTTCACGAAATAACGAATGCAACGTTGAAAAACGACACTTTACATAAACCTATTGGTTCGAAAATACTGTGTTCCTAATAATATAAAATTTCATTTAAAAATAAAGGAGAAAATCGCCTTTGAATAAAGTCAAGTGTACCTATACATACTTATGCTCGTGACTGTACAGACAAAAAAAAAAGCGATAAAGTTCAAAGTTGATTGGGAAAATTTATCAGTTTCGGGTAACATGATGTGCTGGCGTCTGTACCTACATAATCAAGTAAGGAAACGAGCTATCTACGAGTATATACCATCAAACGCGATCATTCGAAGGCATCGCATTTCCTCCGTTAGCAATCATTCAGATAATAATTTTTGATCAACAATCATCTTCCTACCCGTACATTAGCTACCCAGTCCTATTTAAGTTTCGCTTCTCTTCTCTCTTTTCACGAAGATTACCATACCAAACTGGCTATGTGCGAGTCGGACTCACACACGAAGGGTTCCGTACCACAAGGCAAAAACGCCGAAAGAAACACGTTTGTTGTATGGGAGCCCCCTTAAATATTTATTTTAATGTGTTTTTACTATTTTTGTTGATAAAGCGGCAACAGAAATACATCATCTGTTAAGGCGAAAGCGCCAGGGTAGCCCGCGAAATTCATTTTTTTTTAGGTTTTTTGCAATTTGCTGGTCAGTATTAAGTTGTACGTTGATTAAAATATGATTCGCGGCCGTAACAAATATGTATTTATGTTGATGACTTTAATGATTATAATTCTGTAAATACATATTTTTTACGACCGCGAATCATATTTTAATCAACATACAACTTAATACTGACCAGCAAATTGCAAAAAACGTAAGAAAAATTGAATTTCGCGGGCCACCTTAGAGCTTCCCCCTTAAAATTACAACTGTCTAGCTATCACGGTTCATGAGATACAGCCTGGTGACAGACAGACAGATGAACAGTGGAATCTTAGTGACGGGGTCCCATTTTTACCCTTTAGGTACGGAACCCTAAAAAAGACCTGTTAAAACATAGGACAAAGAAGAGTACCTATCCAGTCCTTGCCTAATATCCATCAGCCTTCGTATACATAACGACGAAGGACGACATACACTTGATTGACTGACGTTATCAACTATCCCAACTATGACAATATGCTAAGTCTGTAGTCTATAACTCATCGTCAAACCCTCACAGTGCGTCAGTCATAGGTATTGTCTGAGTATGCTAATAGGGTTGTTTTGACTAGAGTTGGTTTTGTTTTTCTTGTTTTATTTTGAGGGAAGGGAAGTTATAGACCGTCTTGTAACAAGAAGAGTGATGCTGCGACCACGGGAAGGTACATTCTTGTTTCAATTTTTTCAGTAGTCGGGATTTAGTTTTTAAACTTATTTTTTATTTAATTATTTTGGGTCTTATTTCAGTACGTGTAATATTTATATTTTTGAAATGTGCTAATTAAGCCCTTTCATTTGATACCCACCATCCCAAAATATTTATTTTTAAATTTATTACTATGTCCTCTAGAGGGCGCCATATTGAATTTAGTGTAGCCTATAGGCTGTGTGACGACGCTTCCAACGATACCTACCTCATTTGTCAAATTATTATAAGAAGGTACTTTTGAAGTTATGACGGAACAGATGAACATACCTACATACATACATACAACATACCAGTTAAAACCATAACTCTCCTTTTTGCTTCACCGTAGTCGCGTAAAAAGAAGAAGAAGTAATTGCCATCTTACTTTCTTCTATGATACATCATGTCTTTTTAAGTTTTTCTAGTGTTTCTAAATTGTGTGGTTTATATATTTTTTTATTACAATGGAAGAGAAGCAATCAGGACAAGATGTTAAGTGTTCTATTGTCTACGGAATTTTCATTCTAGTAGGTATTGTAAGAAAACACCGCAGTTAGTTTGGGTTCCCTGAGAATTTTGAAGTTGACACATCATTATTTTGCAGCGCCGAAAAAGTAAGTTTTCCCAAATTCCTGACAAAGTAAGTACTTTTCTAGAAATCTATGCGTACCTATTTCACTAAGAAAGCCAAACAATACTTAACAACATGCTTATATAGGGCAACTTTAAAGATTATTTGGCCTTAACAAATTGTTAACGGAACAGTTTTGCGCCTAGCACTAGTAGGGCCGTTTAAGTGGCTACATCTCAGAGGTGGTGCTTGTAAAGGTACCACATCGAGCTAAGCTATAAATGAGATGAGCTCAGTAAACTACAGAGCCACTTAGATTTAGTTCCTCTAGTTTGGACGAATGGTTCTCTTACTGGGGCTACTGCAGGGCAAAAGGCCTCTTCCCATATACAGGGTTAAATTAAATTAGCTAGGGAAACTCATCACATTACAATTGCAGAGTATGGCTAGCTAATTTAATTTGTCTCTGTAAAGAAGGAATACGCATCGATCACTGAGACTATGAAATCGTCAACATACATCAAACACATTGGTGTCTGATGTGTGTTGGGAGTCCTCTTACAAAAATGCGCGTAGAGCATGATTTCCTCGTTGAAATTGAATACTATTCATTGGGTGGTATAAATAGCAATTAATTGGCAAAGATAGTTCGTTTTCTCTTCTACAATATTAATACACCGATTTTTTTATTATTTGTATATTTATTTAGCAGTAATCGTTCTCCTGATGCATGTTTAGGCAAAAACTCATGGAGAGCTGATTTGAGAGCTCTAATTTGCAGATTCTGTTGAATATAATCCATCAAAAAATTTTTTTTTATATCACAAAAAAATCATATAGTTTTACAATAATAGAATATTTTTTTGTTACCTATATGCCTTTTAAACAAAGAAAAAATTTCTGGACCTAATTCATTTTTCTACTGGAAACAAGTCTGAATATCTCCTAACTTCTACATAATTTTCACGTAGTATTTATACCAAAAAAGTCTTCAACAATATCAACAAAAAAAAAAAACAAATATTGATACTTTGATTCTTTAATCAATAAAATAAAAGTACTCTAAATTTCACTGCGCCGGCGCGCGGCGATGCGCTCGCCCTGGCTGGAGGCCTTAATATTTATTGAGGCATCCACAGGCAATCCCGGTTATGAAGACGACCACCTCATAGGTTGAACTGCGACATGCCATTATAACAAAAAAAAAATAATGCGCGCTCATTACCAAAATGTAAGAAGCACACCCAGAGCTAAACGAGACATGTCTTCTTTGCAGTTCGCTTCGCTTAGCATCGCGTAAGCAGTATTTAGGAACATTTGTCATTGTCAGGGTGTGACAAACGGTGTTTAGCTATGCCCCTATCTCCGACATCATTGTTTTACTTAATTAATTGCGCAAATATAGGTGAGACAATGGGTTATATTAAGAGTGCTATTCACTTAGTTTGTCATATTTTGTGAAATGCATTTTTTTTATTATTCATAACTTTAACTTACCTACTGCTAGTAAATAACAACGAATACCTAATTAATTTTGTGAAATGGCTTTATGCGTAAATTTTTCTTCTATATCTTAGAATTTATAATATAATATGAAACAACATCTCGCCTATAATCCCCGAAAGGTTAAGCAGAGGTACAGTTTGAATTTGAAAATATAATTCAAATGGTATGTCCCGCCTGGTTCCAAATTTTATTTAATTTAAAATGGGCTTGTCAGTAGCTTTTCAGTTTTTTTAACTTAAGTTTTTACCGCAGTCGGGTTTTTTATTTTTTTTAATTCCTTTTTTTATTTCCAGCTTTTTAGATAACAAATGTAAAAGATTTCGCATTTATCTTAGTTTTTTTTTTCAATTGGATATAGGTACCCAGTGTCACTTTCACAATTAAGACGAATCTAACAGCAACTCTCAACCTGAAATCGATCAAGCCGTTTAGGCTATAGAGCGTGCCAAAGAAATATACCTAAATACATACATACACTCGAAAAACATAACCCGCCTACTGGCGCAGTCGGGTAAAAATCAAATAGAAAGGGTAAAGTCCGATGTAAGAAATTAGCAGGAAAGTGTGAAAAGAGAGGATAGAGAAAAGAGAGAAAAAAAGGAGAGGCTTATGCCCAGCAGTGGGATGTGGATGATGAGTTTTCTTCTTCTTTGTCTTAAACTGGTGTTTACCTATCTGGTTCCATTTAATGCTGGTTGCGGGCTGACACAACTCGTTATTAAAATAATGGGCATGCAAAAAGTATGAGCACTCTGAAAATATTTAAAACATTTAATCGGACGTGAAAATATACGACTTCCAACCGGCGATGATCTGAAAGATTTATGAATATCAAAATGGTGGCCAAGTACCGCTTAAAAGTTTTTAAAACCTGCGCACTAAACCTAATATTGAAAAAAGTTTCATAATAATCTGGAACGAAGCCTGTTATTAACTTGGAAATTAATAAAAAGGTTAAACATTTTTGGTTATCATTCGAGTTGAAATAGGGTAACAAACTAAGGGCTTATATCGAAGCACTCCCTAGATGCTATCTACCACAACTATTAACCTAGAAACATACTATCTCTATGTAGCGGTATCTACAACGCCACATGCGAACAACGCGTCATACTGACGTCACGCAAATCCTGCATCGCGCAAGCAGAATTATCGCGCAACTACCATAGATACAACGGTCCGACATGAATCATCGGGCAGTTGCCCGCCAGACACAACACCCGTCTGGTCGGAGCATCCTCCCTTTTCTAAGGAGGTTGAGTGAACTTTACACCCTGTTCCTAATACCTCTATATTAACTAATTGCAGACCCATCCGTGCCTCGGAAAGCACGTTAAGCCGTTGGTCCCAGCTGTCATTCATAGATCTTTGACAGTCGTTACGGTCGTCAAAAGCCCAAAAGTCTGACAACCAGTCTTACCAAGGAGTATCGTATTCCGTAGTAACTGGGTTGTGGAGGTCAGATAGCAGTTGCTCTATGTAAAATACTGGTATCTAGCTGCATCTGGTTAGACTGGAAGCCGACCCCAACATAGTTGGGAAAAGGCAGGCAGATTGATTAGCTTTTCTGAAGGAGCTGTACTTATACCATTAAGTTTAGTATTTCGTTACTATCTCACCGTGAAAACTTAGGTGAAGTGAGCGTAGCTGTCAGTGTCATCCCACCTGATACTAGGGATTGACCAAGCATACATTTAATCGAGATTTTAATAATATTTTTTATTCTAATTCTATTGATAATTTCAGCTAGTATTTTAGTTGTCAAAACATTACTATTTTATGGGGTTTTTAAATAAAATAGCAAAACAGAAACTTAGCCAGAATCTCAATGTTATTTTTTTTTCTTTTTTCCTAGACTAGTCCTTAGACCTTAGGCTGTTTTTTTTTTTGTGGGTGGGTAACCTTGCCTTAGACTGAGACGCGCCGGCTGGTATCCATAATAATGCTCACAGAAATGCTGACTACATTTTCAGGATAAACCATCTTAGACGCCTTTTGGACACCCACAACGCCCTTCATCATCATTTCCTCTCTTACATCTTACGAGATCTACGTAGTAGGTATTAATACACCCACATACATGAGTGGTTAATTTAGTAAACATGCCGAAAATACTACAGTGCCCAACCAGTTTGGTACTTTAAGTTCAGTAGCACTTAAAGTGCATATTAAGATGCTATCACACTGGCTAGTTAGCTGTAAAATTACTTTATCAGAGAAGTTTTTTGGTACATACAGGCTGATTTTTTTTATGAGACTTGCCTGCGGCGCCGTTTCTGTAGAAATAATGCTTCTACGGGGAGTTTCTAAGCTCCCGTGCGCTGCGAAGGTGTTTGAGAAAATAATTGCTTATTAAACGTGTCTTAAGAGCGTTTACGCCGTAGGGCATTTCATACAAACTTTCAAGCCCTTGTTTTTCGAAATGAATGAACCGATTTTAATGAAACTTCACACGCTTAAGCAGGATACAAAGGTCTAAAAAGTTACTTAAGAACATTTTCCAAATGTCTTATTTAAAAAAAGATTACTTTAAATGTCTGTTTCTATGGAAAATTTTAAATCGGTCTAATTTGGCTGCAACACTATTTTTCGCCGTAATCCAGCACAAGGGTGACACGGGCACAGTGCGGGTTCGAATTTTTGGTTCTAGGACATGCCGGTTTCCTCACATTGTTTTCCTTCCCCGTTTTGAGAGCAGTGGTGATGAAATAATTTACACAGAGTAAAGCGCCTGTTTGTGTTCGAACCTACGAAGTACAACTCGTAAGTCGCGGTCCGCTACCACTGGGCCACCACTGCTTAGTTTCTGCTCAGTAACTGCTCAATCTGTCATTATGGTGTTGCCAAAACCAAAACACAATAAAAAACATCTATACTTTTTCGGTATCCAGCAAAGAAAGCGTAAGACCTACGCCTTGAATAGAAAGAAGGGTGCCTCTGAGGAGTTCTGCTGCTGAAAACTTAAGATTATGTTATTACATTTGGCTCATCATTGGCACTGTGTTTTTCTCATTGTCACTAAACCACTTCATCATCTTCATTATTTCTAACGAAAAACGTCCACTGTTGGACATAGGCCTCCCCCAAGCAACGCCACTTCCACCGGTTCTGTGCTTCTCTCATCCAGCGGATTCCTACGGGGCCTTCACCAGGTCATCAGTCCAACTTGTAGAAGGCCTTCGAACGCTACTAAACTCCACTCTCTAACAAAATATGACTGTAACTGTTAGGATTAAAATATGGGCTCAACTTACTTTTTAAACCATAACCATAATCAGCCTATAATGTTCCCACTGCTGGGACACAGGCCTTCTCTCGGTGAGAGGGAGTGGGCCGTAATCAACCACGCGAGCCCGGTGCGGGTTGGTAGATGTCACATGTCTTCGAATTTTTTGGTTCTAGGACATGCCAGTTTCCTCACTATGTTTTCCTTCACCGTTTTGAGAGCAGTGGTGATGAAATAATTTACACAAAGTGAAGCGCTTGTCTGGGTTCGAACCTACGACCTACAACTCGTAAGTCGCGGCCGTTACCACTTGGCCACCACTGCTCACTGCACACTTTTTAAACATCCTGTACAAACTACTCATTTTAATCCTTCCCATTTAAAAATATAAAATTAATTAAAGAATCATAAAAAGAAAAATGCTAAATGGGTTCGTTAATCAGTGTAAATTAAAAAAAGCAGATTTCTGGACCTATCTACAATCTTCATGAAGAATTAAATTAATGGTAACGGTATCATAAAAGTAATTAAGTTTTATTTCCCTATATGGACATCCGACGTCATTGGTGTAGACGGGATATGCGATCTTCAGTCTGCATATGAGATTATGAGCCTTATTACAATATTTAGAAGAGTTTTTATCATCTTTACGTCCGTCTGGGGATTTTGAAGTGGATAAAGTTAGAGCTGGTTCTTGTTGTGGTCTAATCTAATAACTACCGGTTTATTCTGATGGTGAGGTGAAGTGAGCTGTCAATAGTGTCAATTCATGTTCACTTTACCTAAGTTTTCACAGTAACATTTTTAACACCCACGGCTTCAACGGTATCCTGACCACCAGCATGCAGCAGACGATGTGATGTTATGTAGTGTTCCATAAAAAATCATTACCTACTTAGTTTCTCCACCCTAAAATTTGTTTACTATAAAACCACCAGACGTTATCAAACATGAATCTACCAAAACAACTAGATAATATGCGTCTACCGCCATTGAATGTGTCCCTCGTTATGCCCTTCCAACTGTACTACAATGCCAGAATTAATGGCAAACTTGACATTTAATATTACTCGTCTGTATGCGTAGGGTACAGTACACTAGAATATTACCATGGAAATTATGCATAATTTGGTTGGGATTATATTCTGTGGCTTTATTAAAATTTGAATAAATTATTGTTTTTTCAGGGAGCGGTAAATGTCTCCACTTATTACCTGCTAGCTTCTGCCCGCGAATTCATGCCCGTCGCATCCTCTGCTCGCGCTGTTACTTCGTTTTTGCTAAGCTTTCTGACTTTTTTCTGTCTGCTCGGCTCCTAAGAGTCGAAGCGTGATGTTAAATCTATACTATATAATAATATTATAAAGCTGCAGAGTTTGTTTGTTTGTTTGAACGCGCTAATCTCTGGAACTACTGGTCCGATTTGAATGATTATTTTAGTGTTGGGTAGTCCATTTATCGAGGAAGGCTATAGGCTAAGGCTATTTTTTTTCTTCAAAATTAGGGATCCGTAATAAAATTGCTATTTTGTAACACAAGGTGTAAAATCTAAAACCTATTTTTGCGTGCGCTGCAAAAACTATTGACAATAGAACAAAATAATGTACTACGGGTTTGTAGAGCCCATTAAGACCTACAAAAAAGTCCGCGAGAACATATATCTAGCTATCATGGTTTAATCACAATAACCGATTTTGTGTTCAAAATAATTATTAAATCGTCTGAAGAAAAAAAAACTACGTTAAATATGTATCGTAATATTAATCTTTATCGAAATTAAGCATTATGTTATCAAGAGTATTTATGAAGAAGTAAAATACTTTTTGTTTCATCTCAATCGGATATTTCGTTTAAAAGTTATCACGTGTGTAAGATAGTTATGGGCCATAGAGTTTTTTATCTATACTAATACTAATAATAAAGCTGAAGAGTTTGTTTGTTTGAACGCGATAATCTCTTTAACTACCGGTCAGATTTGAATTCTTTTTGCAAAATCAGCTGTTCCCTACATACATAAATGTTCGTATAACTCGTCAAAATGTAGGGAACAGCTGATTTTATTTCGCGATTTCAGGTTTGGTCCCATAGTAAAAGTTGTTCATAATGATGAGTACAATGACCTCTTAAGAGGTTGTTAACGTTTTACCAATAACCCTGTCTAAAGAGTTCTATATGTTAATAATATTGTTATACCTGTATCTGTAGTAACGATATCATCTTAGAGCTCTTCACTCCTGTAAAGCCTTCTTTCTAAACAGAAAAAAAAATACAATGATTTATATTTCAAAGAAGAAAATATGAGCTTTGTTCGGCGAGCGTTTTCACTGTGTGACATGATGCCCAAGTCGGATTTAAGAAATTATGTACAAGTCACGTTTGGACCAAACAGTTGGGGCACTGGCACAGCTGCGACATGTGTTACCAGTTTGATTCGACATGCAATCGCATGTCGGCTGCGCGCCTGTCGGCTGCGCGCATGTCGGCTGCGCGCCTGTCGGTTGCGCGCCTGTCGGCTGCGCGCATGTCGGCTGCGCGCATGTCGGCTGCGCGCCTGTCGGCTGCGCGCCTGTCGGCAGCGCGCCTGTCGGCTGCGCGCCTGTCGGCTGCGCGCCTGTCGGCTGCGCGCATGTCGGTTGCGCGCCTGTCGGCTGCGCGCATGTCGGCTGCGCGCATGTCGGCTGCGCGCCTGTCGGTTGCGCGCCTGTCGGCTGCGCGCCTGTCGGCTGCGCGCATGTCGGCTGCGCGCCTGTCGGTTGCGCGCCTGTCGGCTGCGCGCATGTCGGCTGCGCGCCTGTCGGTTGCGCGCCTGTCGGCAGCGCGCCGCCCAGTTTACGCAGCCTTCAGAGGGATCATTCTCGTGATTTTAAGAACGTTCACAGTCTGAAGAAATCTGAAATTCTCGTCATTCAAAATCTAGTCGCAGTCTCATCTCGGCGACATACACATGTCAAAATTTAGGGAAATTAAAGGTATTTTTGACAGATTGAGACTGAGATCAGACTGTAAACGTTCTGAAAATTACGAAAATTGCCCCTCAGATCTGTCTCAATCTGTAAAAAATAACTCTAATTTCTCTACATATTTCACAAGTTTTTGACATTGATTGTCAAAATCTAGATTGAACGTTTTTAATTCCGGGAATTGGCCTTCTGGAATCTTCCACGCTGACATATGTCGTTAGCATTTGTGGATGCATTTGCATACATTATGCGAGACGTTGACAAAGAGGGATACCTCCAGGGCTCAACATACCTTCTGTTAATTATTTTACAACTAGTCTGTTTATAGATGCGTAGTACTCACAACCGGCGTGCTTGTATGACCAGATGTATGAACGTAAAAGCAAAAGGTCTCGGTGAAGAGAAGAGGAACCCGAGGAGGGGCCGCTCGTCAGGGCTTTTGCCGATAAGCCGACGACGTAGCGGCTAACAAGTAGGTTGCGGTGCCGCTTGGACGACATCGCAACTGAGGCGGGCCGCGATGTCGTATGGGAGGCATCGAGGCTGAGGGTTGGAGGCCGCGGCGGGAGAGGAGTGCTGGTATTGCGTGCGCCGCTCTCCCTACCTTCCGCGGCCTTGACAAGGTCGCCACCGTCTGATGGCGGACGCGGTGGGGTCGCAGGGGAGGAGGAGTGTTGGTATGACGATGGCCGCTCTCTCCCTATCCTCTGCGGCCGATTTTTTTTTTTTTAAACGTTGCCCCTCACTAGTAATTTTTCCTGTATTGTGGGTACGTTTGCAAACATTTAAAGTCACATACACAAACAGCCAGACCCGGAACAACTACTTGTAGGTCATACAAATATTTGTACCGTGCGGGAATCGAACCCGCGACAGTTAACCGCTTAACAACTGCTCCAACCGTGCCGTCAATTGGCAGGCGGCGGGGCCAATGACCTGACCCGTCGCCGGGGGAGCAAGGGTGCCCAGACACGGGGTCGTCTGGCGCCCGTGTGCTGGTTTGGTCCCTGGGGTGGTCACGGCGTGCTGTGTTCTGGTGCGCCGGTGATGGGGAGTACTCCCCAGAGGAGGGTCCGGTACGGTGACGGACAGCCGCGGCGGGTTCACGGATGAGTGCTAACGAGTGCCCGTGTTCCCGCCTTAAGCGGCAGAGGAGGACACCATAGAGTTTTAGTGCATTTCTCTACTTAAAAAAAAAAAGGATCGTAGCAGGTGGAGCTCTGTAGTGTCTGCCTACCCCCATGGGAAGAACGCGTGAGTTTATGTATCTATGAAGTCTGTATCTTAGTTTTGCATATAACTGCAGATATTGTTGGTTTATCCCCGGACGTGTACTCTTTATATGTTCTTATCAATGTAAGTACCTACTTATACTGATTAAATGGTCCATTGTTTACATTTACTTAGGTACTTATCAAAAGTTATTCATTACATTATGTTTATTGGTTTTCCTCTTTACACTCTCGGATACCTACCCATAGATTGTAGAAAAGGCAGTACATTAGGTACCTACTGCCTTTTAAGAATACTTCATAAGTTCATATCATAATCAGCCTATAATGTTCCCACTGCTGGGACACAGGCCTCCTCTCGGTGAGAGGGAGTGGGCCATAATCTACCACGCAGGCCCAGTGCGGGTGCGGGTGCAAGTTGATAGATGTCAAATGTCTTCGAATTTTGTTTCGACTTGCCGGTTTCCTCACGATGTTTTCCTTCACCGTTTTAGGAACAATGGTGATGAAATTAAATATACAAAGTAAAGCGCCTGACTGTGGGTTCGAACCCGGGACCTACAACTTGTAAGTCGTGGTCGTAACTACTGGGCCACCACTGCTCTCAAAAATGCTTTAAAAATACTTATAAATTATAATTAATTTTAGCATATTTTTTTTTAATGGTTATCTTAATAGCAATGTCGGACCTTCGAAAGTCGTTAAATTGTGATTTTAATGCACCCATACCAAAAGAGACTAAGTAAAATTATGCAAATTAAAATTGATTAAAATCTGCATTTTTTCGATGTATTTATATCTCAATTAAATGGAGTAGGTATCTAATTGATGTTTATTGGTGTTTGAATGTATGTAAAGTAATTATAATGGGCCTTTAGAGTCTGATTAGATACTGAAGCGGCAATATCCCAATAGTTAAAGCACGATCTGGCAGTTGAGTTCGATTTCTACTTGTTGCATTATTGACGATAATATAATTATTTGTATTTGTTGACAAGCATAAGTAGATTAGACTTCAGATGAATATGTCAAAGACAAAGTTGATTACAAACAGCGCGCATTGCAGGATCACTGTGGCGGGTGTGGGAGGTTGAATACGTTGATGAATACCTAACTCTATATTGGTCAAATTAGTCTCTTTCAAAACAAAGAAGTTGCAAGCAGCACCGATAATGCCTGGAAGAGCCCCAATAGCTCTTCCAGGCATTTTCGGTGCGTCTTCCCATGAAAGACCTTTCTTTTTTGTTGTCGGGGGAAACCTTCAAAAAGCACCCGACGCGGACGTCCGGGGAGGGAGGTCGGGTAGTGTGGGATTTCCCTCACTAAACCCGCCCCGGTGATCATCAGCACATAGGGGTGGTCCCGGTTCCTCTGAAAAGACTTTTATTGTCCCACTGCAGGACAAAGGCCTCTTCTCATTGATCGTCACGCTTGACCTACCACATATTAATTGCTTTGTAAGGGCAAATACCTTACTTTGTTATCTGTGTAATTATGACGTCCCACTCCGATAACACGAAGCTAAATAAACATATTTCGCTTTGATAATTGGGAAGTCCTGGTTCTAGCAATATCGTCGGTACCTAGGTACTTTTATTTATTTGTAATGGACATATCTGCCGCATGTCAGACGATCAATGGGCCAAACTTACGACCCACTGGGTTCCGCTTAGTGGCAAACGACATCGCGGCAGGCACAGACGGAGGTGGTGGGATGAGCTGGACTCCTAATAAAGATTGCTTACCTGGCAGTTCAGAGGTGGAAAGAGAGGGGGGAGACCTTTGTCCAGCAGTGGGACATTAAAGGTACACATATCAACTCGGAAAGGGATCGTCACCGTATCAACTCGAGCCATTCTGTATTCTTTGTATGAAACTTCCTACTGCAACGCACACTAATCGGAATCGTAACGTAATCGCCTCGCCTCGGGACAAGCTCACGAACCGCGGTGCGGTGTGTGGTCAACTTGCAGTTCCCGCGCTTACGGCTCGTCGACCCCGCGCTTTCGTCTCTCCATACCCGAGCTTACGTCTTTTCGTCCAACCTTGCCCCTCTCTCGCGGCCTGCCTGCAGCACCATCAACCAGCGGTAAGCGCGGCGTCGCCTACCCGTAGCCGAGTTGACGTATCGGAGCTGCTGATCCACTTTGGTTACGTGCTTACCACGGATATCTATGGTGCTTACGCTCGGTTGACGTCTGTATGACGGCGAGGCGACCAGCCGATACGGTGACGATTCCTTTCAGAGTTAGCTGCTTAGTTACTAACATGACATCATAACAAACGTCACGCCTGTACCTATTCCCCGAAAGCTGAGCAGAAGTGTGCCTACAGTACACGTCCCATGTAATAGCCATCAGCTGGGCACAAATCCGGACTCCGGGCCGATACTGAGAAATTCCGAAGGAAAACCCAATAACACATTGTTTTTTTTATTGGTGAATGGGCCTCTTGACCTTGATCACGCCTGATGGAAAGCGATGGATGAGGTCTATGATGGAACGAGCGTGCTCAGCTTCTGGAGGGAGGTAGGCTGGTTGGAATAACCACCGACGGCGGCCATGGCCCACGCACAATGGTCCACTGAAGGACTAAGTGCGGAAACCAAACCCAGAACATAGAACATAGAGCGTGCCCAGAAGATGCCTAAGGCACTGGTACTCCCACGCATCGACGAAACACAGCAGGCTGCTTGACTCCGGTGGGAGGGTGATCGCAATCCAGACAGGCGTTAGCCCTAGCACCACATGGGAAGAATTGGCCAGTGAAATACGGTGTTGGGTGTGACTGTCCAGGATACGCCGAGCGCTCGGTTCAGTTGAGTGACTCGCGGAACAAACTGCGCTACACGAGGAGGCTTCTTCATACATCCCTTCTTTACTTTGCCCGACCCGGGAATCGAGCCCAGGACCTCATGCTCAGCAGTAGAGGTTGCGACCACTAGACAAACATGGCAGTCATATAGCGTAGATCTACCAACCCGCAGTGGGCCTTTTAACCGCTTGTGTCGCATTTATGCAACACATATTTCCGTGCCCCTACCGCTCGTGTCGTATTTATGCAACACATATTTCCGTGCCCCTACCGCTCGTGTCGTATTTATGCAACACATATTTCCGTGCCCCTACCGCTCGTGTCGTATTTATGCAACACATATTTCCGTGCCCCTACCGCTCGTGTCGTATTTATGCAACACATATTTCCGTGCCCCTACCGCTCGTGTCGTATTTATGCAACACATAATTATTTCCGTGCCCCTACCGCTCGTGTCGTATTTATGCAACACATATTTCCGTGCCCCTACCGCTCGTGTCGTATTTATGCAACACATATTTCCGTGCCCCTACCGCTCGTGTCGTATTTATGCAACACATATTTCCGTGCCCCTACCGCTCGTGTCGTATTTATGCAACACATATTTCCGTGCCCCTACCGCTCGTGTCGTATTTATGCAACACATATTTCCGTGCCCCTACCGCTCGTGTCGTATTTATGCAACACATATTTCCGTGCCCCTACCGCTCGTGTCGTATTTATGCAACACATATTTCCGTGCCCGGGACCGCTCGTGTCGTATTTCTGCGACAGAGAACATGCATGATTTTTTCGTTCTATTCAACGATTGCTCCTACTTATTTATTGTAGTTAGGTATTTTTTTATAGATTTGTAGCCGCGCGCTAGGGGCACGGCAATTGATATTGAGCCAAGCGTTTAAAAGGTTAAACTGCGCTTGCCACGGTTGTTCCGTGGATGGGTGACCATCTTTATACATACCAAGACCCCTCCGTGCCTCGGAAAGCACGTTAAGCTGCTGATCCCGGCTGCCATTCGTCAGAAGCCCGAAAGTCTGACAACCAGTGTTACAAAGGGGGCATCGTATTACCCAGTTACTGGGTTGTGGAGGTCAGATAGGCAGTCGCTTCATGTAAAATACTTGTATTCAGCTGCATCCGGTTAGACTGGAAGCCGACCCCAACATATGTAGTTGGGAAAAGGCTAGGCAGTTGGATTTATCTATAGTGTGGTCACAATCACACATCCTCTTTTTTACATGGAGACAATAAAACACAGACTTTTAAATATTACACATGTATTTTCAACTTTGCACATAAACAGGCAATAAGTGAATACAATTTAATAACATTCAGCTTATGTAACTCATTGTGGATATTCGTGATTGTGAGAAGACAAAATTTGTAGTTTTCTAGTATAAGAGGAGAGTTAATTAAGGGGCTTACAGGAACTAAACGCAAAAAAAACGCAAGTTTTAGAAATAATAAAAGTATATGATCGACTCCAGTAAACAAAATCAGAAAATTATATTATGATATTCTTCGGGATATGCTGGGTAGACAGTGTGTTGAAAACATAATACAACTAATTTGATGAAAATCATGGAGATACCTCTAAAAACTTTCTTTTTACAATAAATACCATATTAGTAATCATAAATAATTCTCATTTTTTGTCAGATTATTCTACAAACAACATACTAAAACATTTTTTAGTCCAAACAATAGTTTTTTTTATAATTAAATAATTGCTTCATATTTTGCAATAAATTACCAGCGTTTTGTCATCGCGCTTCTCTTGCTTTTCTATGCTGTCCGACAGTGACATGGTATGCTTTAGGTCATGTAAGCCCCATAAGAAAAAAATCGAAGCTCTATAAAGAAAAGGCCAGTATTTTAAGAAATTCAACTTTTCTTACGTTTTTTGCAATTTTTGCAGGTCAGTGTCAGGTTGTATCTAGTTTAAAATATGATTCGCGACAATAAAGATATGTATTTACAGAATTATAGTCATTAAAATCATTAAGTTTTAAGTTAGATTAATTATATAGCTAGATTAGTTATATATTTAAGATAGATTAAATATACAACGTTATTTTTAGTATAAGCGAAACCTGAATATAGTTTGTTCAGAATAAGTAACTGAATCGATTCCAATAATTTTTACCCCATGTTATATTTTGTTACAAAAATATTTAAAAAAGGTTAAAAGTTGGACACCGAGCGACACTAAGTAGGTTATCCAATCTCCACGCCGAACGGCTAGGTACCTAGGTACTGTTATCAATGAGCGCAAGACGGC
The DNA here is from genome assembly GCA_963082905.1 of Oligia fasciuncula. Lineage (NCBI taxonomy): Eukaryota > Metazoa > Arthropoda > Insecta > Lepidoptera > Noctuidae > Oligia > Oligia fasciuncula. The sequence continues at coordinate 13,408,253 of OY720409.1, forward strand.
GCGGCGCAAGCGGCGCGGGTGAGCATGGTTTTGTACAAACAAACAGGTAACTTAACAAGCTTATAACTTTGTGATTTTTCATGGTACAGTTTTGAAATTTTGTACATAGATTCTTTAAATAAAACTAGTACGGGTTTCGGGTTTCGCATACCTATACATACTAAAAATAATGTTGTATAGCTCTTTAGGTTTGATTAATTTGTTGTTTTTGTTTGTAAAAGAAAAACTTACAATCTCAAGACAAAAAATAACAACTAGATAGTAGTTGTGGTCTTCTCACAATCAAAGTCATCAAATTAACACATAATTGTAATACTTTATTACATTCCTCATACACTTTTTTTTTACATAGCCTTTATTTTGGCACATTACATTCTTCCAACACATATTTATATTATTAGGTTATTTTAATATGACTAAAAGTTTCTGAATGAACCCAGAGTGGACCAGCCGAGCTTAAAAATGTCCTTTAAAATTCTACATAATTATTATTTAATGACATTCATTTGTTTTAGTTTAAATGATGTGATTTCTGTTCTAAGTATATTTATGATTTCTGTTCTAAGTATATTTATAAAGGATTGAATATCAAACGGGTACGTAACGTAACGGGTTGATAGAAAAACCCACTTTTGAGCTACAATAGCAATTAAAAAAGAAATAGGTACCTACTTTGTTAAGCGTTATTCTTAGTCCAGGTACGCATGGCCGGTGTTTAAACGTTTATCCACCCCAAAAAATCCACCCTAAGGTGGATACGCGGAAACGTATGTCCAAGAATCCACCCTAGGCCTAGTTGGATAAACGGAATTTATAAGCTTGGGGTGAATTCTCGGACATGAGTTTTTCGCGTATCCACCGTAAGGTGAATTTTTTGGGGTGGATAAACGGACTTGGCGAATAAGAGCTAGATCGAAAAAAGGATAACTTCTTTCTTAGATCTACATATGTATAAACGCTACATATACGCCTTCACGCTTTGTTGCGGCGTTTGTGACGTTAGCTGCTACTCGCAAAAAAAAACTGTCTTTTTCATAATATGCCTAAGGATATAAACGTGCGTTAGGGGAGATCGTTCCAAAAATCGCCGGTGTGAACGAGGGCTTACGTAACACGCTCAGTTAAGTTACATCGCTAGTGTACATATAGGTTTACCATAATAACATACGTAATGTACATCAACAAACTTGTAAGTTCTGAAACTATCGTTTCAACTTCACAACAGAATAATTTAATTTCTAGTGTGCCTCTGAAAGTTATCAGATTCTATTGTATTTTCTGTAGTCATCCCGCGTTTGATATTCATCCCTTGTTGGCCCAATCAAGTCATAATATATTAAGTAGGTAATAGCAGATACTTTATAATGTTATGGCTGAATAATTAGGAGGCTTTTAGTCCGTCTGATTTTATGTAATTCTCCAAGCGTCCATGTTGCTGATATCCTGCCACCGATTTTAATGATTACATTTAAACATATCGACTTTGCAAACTGACGTATTCCACATTGGGCACCCGCTGAAATGGCACCTGAGTGAATGTGCCGCTGTGTGTCAGGTGCATTCACCCAGGTGCCATTTGTGGAATACGTCTGCAAACTGTTTGATATTTAACATTATTTTATCTTATTTGAAGTCGGTTTTTCGTATTATGATGTTATTTTGTGAGCTAAATGAGTAATTTTATTTTTTATGAATATGAGATAGTTTGTCATTTGATCGAGTGGTTTTAATAATACTACTACTATTAGCCTAGGTACGCACGAGCGATTTTTCATCGCGCGTTTTTTTTCGCGCTCTTGATTTACAACGCGCTGCTCGCCGAGAGTTGAGAATCAAACACTGTGTTTTTTGACGCGCTGGGATACCACTCAATATCGAGAGCTGAAATTCTAGTGCGCCATAGAAAACCGCCCGTGCGCTAAGGGGGCCTAAAAAGGCCACTTTGGCAGAATCATAAAAGGATACCATTATGAATATGGCGAAGACAGTCCGTGTTTTTCTTTTTTTCGCTGCACTACGTAGATACAAGTATAATCAAAGAGATTGGGATTGGATTTGGATTGATTAGTATTTAACACAGACAAAAAAAAAATACTGAAAAATCCTTCACCAATGGGATATGATACGATTAACTTAAATGTTATCCTTTTATGATTCTGCCAAAGTGGCCTTTTTGGGCCCCCTGGGCTTATTATCGCATCTAGGTGAATCCCATCAAGTACAAATAATAATAACTAAGTAATTTATTATTACATTGTAATAAAATATATACCATTCTATATACACATCCATTTGACAACTAACATTTTCCGACTTGGTTCGCGATTGCCAATCACTTTAGGCAGTTTTATACCTACTTTCCTTTCTATAATTCGTTCCCTTTAGACATTAATCTATGTTCTACATCATATACAGGATGGCCCGTAAAATGACGTCCAAAGAAATTTTTTATTCACTTTGGGTGATGTTTAGATACTTAGTTCTGTTAGTATTTTTATCGTTCGTAGACCCTAATTGAAGGACGTATAATAATTTTTTTTTAAATGCGACGCAGAAAGAGAAAAATAAAAATTCTGAAGTGAATTGAGAATTTCCCAAAAAATATTTAAAAAACTGCCTAGCTCTTAAACTATAAATATATAATCGCTGAACATGGGGGTTTTTTGGAAAGCCCTTGGAGAGACGCTCATAAAATACCTACATATTATATAAATATTATTTGGATGTCGTTTAACTGGCCACCGAGTTTAATACGTTATTATGTAATAATAACATTCACAACACAAAATAAAATATTTTTTTGTCTATTAACACTTTTTTATCTATTAACAAAATAATTAATTTATAAATTCATAAAATGTTTTTACATAAAAAGTACGTATGTATAGAAGTCTTATAGTAAATTAAAATGCTTAGGAATTAATCTCTAACTGTATCCTTATTTTTTTTAAGAAATGAAAGCTCTCGTCTAGGTAGGTGTTTTAAATATTCTCGCTTACTTAAAAAAATGGATCTAAAGCTCAATTTCACCCATTCCAAATAAATCTTATTCCAAATTAACTTTAATGAGATCAGAAAAAAAAAACAACTCCGACAAAAAAATAAGAATTGTCCTTACTCAAAATATCCGGATAAAAATGACGAAACGACCGAATGAGATATGTGTAATATCTTCGAAAAATAAACATGACTGTTTATTGCTCTAATACTGTTCTACTAGCTTTAAATCACGTTCTTTTCAGTAGAAACAGTTAAATTCATATGGATGTCGGGGGACCGTTCTTTGGAACACCTTCTATTCTAAGAGGTCCCCCGACTGCCATATGAATTTATCTGTTTTAGTCTAGTTACATAAATTCTTTAAGTCGGGGGTTTTTAAATTATTTTATACCTTTCCAATTACATTTAATTTTATTATTATTTTGGATCGGGGGTTTTTTAAATATTTTTTTTAGCATAGCGATAGTGGTCAGTGCCATTTTCCGTAATATCTCTCCGTACGGATCCAAACAATAAACTAATGTACATACAGACGCCAGCATATCAAGCTACCACAATCTGTCAAATTTCTTTCATAAATTTTCAACTTTACCGCTAAAGCATAAGGTTCAGTGTTGATTGGGAAAGTTTTGACAGTTTCGGGTAGCTTTATGTGCTGGCGTCAGTACTTACGGTTTTTCGTTATTGAAATACCTTGAAGTTTACGATAAGATATTGATTCAGGACATTATTTCAGTTTTTTTACCGACTTCAAAAAAAGGAGGAGGGCTCAGAACTCCGTCATTTATAAACCGATTATAAAACCCTTCTTTTGTTTCATAATTAATTTGGAATATTATACCCCTTTACTAATAAAACGTATTAATCAGGTAAATAGTTACATTACAAACCGATTTTTCTCTTTCAGTCCTCAGTAATTTGATTTTCGAAAGAAGAAGACAACGCGTTATGTAACTATACAGACGCTATACAACGTTTATTAGTAAGGGGTTAGGCGTGGCCCCAAATAAATTTGATTCAAGTTATGATGAGTGGTTTTTGAGAAAGCTACAATAATTCGTATTTTTTCTACTTAGTGTACCTATGTTGATGATGTTTAAAAGCTTTCTGTCACTATTACTTAGCAAGTGAAGGTACACATTTGTGTGGGGTAGGTACTACAACTAATAAGAGCAAAATATTTTTTTTATTAGATATTAAAAAAAAACTGGCCAAGTGCAAGTAGAACTCGCACACGAAGGGTTCCGTACCACAAGGCAAAAACGCCGAAAAAAACACGTTTGTTGTGTAAAATAAATATTTAAGGGGGGCTCCCTTAAATATTTATTTTCTTCTGTTTTTATGTAGGTATTTGTTGTTAAAGTGGCAACAGAAATACATCATCTGTGAAAATTTCAACTGTCACGGTTCATGAGATACAGCCTGGTGACAGACGGACAGACGGACAATGGAGTCTTAGTAATAGGGTTCCATTTTTACGCTTTGGGTTAAATAACAAAAAAATTAATAAAAAAAAAATACTACAACATGTAGGTGGGTCAATAACCGCTATAATAGTCGTTTTATTCTTGCCCCTTTACAAAACTCCGAGCATATTTACTTAATCCAATTATTATTTACCTCACGTATTCAATTTCATTTTGTAAAATTGCCCACCTGTCTGGCTTACTGCTTAGATCGTTTATCGAATGGTGCTGTTACTGTAAGCCTCAATTCTCATCAAAACTTAAACATATCGTCAGGTGAAAGAACCTATATGGAAAAGCAAGGGCATATAGATAAAGCTTATAACAACGATATTTTAGTAAACAGATAAGTTATGAGCGCGCAAATCGTAAAGACTCGAAAACGTCCTAATAGGCTATTTGACAATGTAAAAAATAAGGTCATAATTATTGACACTCGTATAGATTATCGCTTTTAAAATCGATTTGCATTAATTTTACTACAAAACAATGTATTATTTATTAAAAAAATCCCGAAAAAACTTCATCTTTTTAAATCTGGCGCCACGTAATCGAAAACGGTCTGGATTGGCTGAACTTATGATGACGTCATGATATAGTCAATTTCTGTCTATCGTTGACAGAACAGATGACTTTTGTCTAGTATCTCGACCGTTTCAACGTTTGTTTACGTGTATTTTGACGTCACGACGCCATATTGTTAAAGATAGCGTTTTGGCGGCTTATTTAAACAGTACATTTTTATTTACTATTTTCTAAAAGAAATACATTATGCAATTTGAAGTAATAGGTTTTTGTGGGCTCGTTAGACACCATTAAATAATCTGAGATGTTTATCAGAAACCAGTCAAATGGGTCATTATTTGAGGTGGTGAAATTCTGTTCAGGCGTAATAATTTACAAAGCAGAATAGAAATGAGTGTTATTGATTCAAATTATAACTGAAATTAACTTTATTTATTACTGTATGTTTGTTTAAATATTTATTTTTATTAAAAACTTTGTGAAATTTAATTTTTTTTAAATAAAAATCACGTTACGTGGTCTGTTCAGGTGATATACACTGGACTTCTTGCGTTTATTAAAAATATAATTTAAGTGAAAACGGACCTTGTCATTACGTTTTTGTAATGAATAATGTATATTACTATATCTTAAATGAATGACAAAAAATAAACAGACTTATATCCTTATTTTTTTTACGATTTATGTTGTTCCGAAAACCATCATCACCTTCGTGGTCACTCATATTTTATACTATTTTTAACTAAATAATGGTCAACCCAAAATATACTTGTTAGTAGCAACACTATAATTGGCTGTTTTAATATCGCAAAAAAATTTAGATTGAAAATATTAACGGTTTTTGTTTAAAAACATATTCTGTGTGTTAAAAATATTGTGTCAAAGATCGTGCATCACTTTCGTGACAGCTGTATTTTGGTAAGTTGGTAATAAAAAAATAGAATTACATACTTCTTCTGTTCGAATTATGGATATGTTACAAATAGGCTATTGTATTTTTTCTAACCTCAATACTGTTTCATACTAGAACCGGTAAAGTGCTTAATTATCACTTTCGTTGTCCTCATTTTCGTGGTCAAGATTAAAAAAGGGTTAATGCCGACTTAATAACACTGCTGAAGCCAGCATCCTTTGACTTCTTTTGTTCACAATTATATCATTTTATTGAATAGGGGTGGTACAGTCGCCAATACCTCAAGCTACCTCATATGGTCAACAGTTTAACATTCCATGAATTTTAATAACGAAATACGATTTATCAAAAAATAAAAAAATATTTCTTACAGCTACGGCCAGAACTCGCAACAAAACTACTGATGAAGAAAAGAAGGCAAAAAGACGAGAGCATAAAAAAATTACAATGCAGAAGTTAATAGAGAAAAAGAAAAATATTCCATTTGCCTTAGAAGAAGACAGAAGCAGCGTTCAATTTATATAACACCAGTGCAGCAAGCTCGCCATCTACATCTGAAATGCCTTCTGCGTTGGATTTAGATACCACAAGTGCTGCAGGCTCGCTATACCTTCTGAAACACCGAATTCAGGCTAAATATCCACATCGCGTGAGCTCTGTCTTGGTAAACTTAGACCTTCTTCAACAGATACTGTGGTATGCTGGAGCACCGAATCCCCGTAAAAACCGTATTTTTTTCTTTGATTCGGATAGCACTGGCTCAAATTAAGATTGATTTAGTGAGGTAACTTAGGTGACATCACTTTCGTGGTCAAAGTGTTTTATTTTTTTTTCATGACTAATTATTATTTAAGTTCATTGTTCTCTAAGTAATTATTGTTCTTAGTATTATACGTACCTTTGGTTAAGATTCAACAGAGGTTTAAATTAAGAGACTGATTATGATTCATATAAGTGTTATTTTTCGTGGTCGTTACGATCACTTTCGTTACCTACAAAAAACGTTTTACTGAGATTTTTTAATAAATAAGCTGTATCCATCTTTAATTCTATTTTATCTGTAATTATTATGCGTGTTCTCGTCCATAATAAAGCAAATTTAATAAAAATAACCAATTTTTTTTAAATTTTTTTTTTATCCCTCCCTAAATAATGACCCAAATAGCCTATTGGGACGTATTGCCTTTAGTCTGACAATGACGAAATAAATGACGCAATTGACAACATCTAGCTTTCACTTTTTTTCTTATTGGTTTTATCAAGCTATCCTTTTTCTATCCTTTTTACTTGTAGTGAAATGTAAAATTAATGAAAAGTGTGTACGTGTGCTGCCTCTCAGCGCGGAACACTTTTTTCTGTTGTTTTGTAAGTGTTTATCATATCTGTTTATTAGAATGTCATTGGCTTATAATGTCTTTCTTAACTAACCGTTTATCAAAGTTCATATTTTCAAATAATTAGGTACTAGGTCTACCAGAATATCATGGCATAAAAAAAATTGTGATTTTCATATGGATTGACAATGCCATATGAAAACCACAATGTTTTATTTTTTTATGTCATTGAGATTCTGGTAGACCTATATCAAAAATTTGATAGAGCAGTGGTGGGAAAGTGGTATCAGCCCCTACTTACGAGTTGTATGTCGTAAGTTCGAACCCAGGCGGGCACTTTGCTTTGTGTATTTAGTTTCATCACCACTGCTCTCAAAACGGTGAAGGAAAACATCGTGAGAAAACCGGCATGTCCTAGAACCAAAAAATTCGAAGACATGTGACTCCTACCAGCAATGGGATATCTATGATCAACGGCGACCGCTGAGAAATTAAATTAAGGTGAATGGGTAGTTGAGACCGCGAAATTCAAATTTTCTTACGTTTTTTGCAGGTCAGTGTCAGGTTGTATCTTGATCAAAATACGAGTATGATTCGCGACAATAACAGGTACATATTTAGAGAATTATAATCATTAGAATCATTAATATAGGTATCTTTCTAAGTTAGATTTCTACCACCGACCACCAATCCTTTATGGAAAAGTGCTTATGGTAGAAATCGTATGGAGGTAGCTGACACCCTGGATTAACATATAGGCTACTTTCTATCTTGATATTCTAACGGGATCGATATTTACGCGGGTGATACCGCGGGGCGCAGCTAGTCTACATAATCTTCACAATCAAGAACATAATCTTCACCGAGTTTCAGTTTTGAACAGTTTGGGCTATCTGTTTCTATATTTTGCAATATGAAGGATAATTTATTTTATACATCAGTGCTACAAAACCTTTGTGGAAAACCCGAGAAACCTAAATCATATTGCGCACAACGGTGACGTTTTATTTGAGATATATATCACAAAGTATAAAATCCTAAAATCAAACAATACGCCAATTTCTTCTTCAACTAAATACGTAGACATTAGTTCAGAAAGTATCGGACACATAACGAATTCAGCAATTCAAAAAGTTAGGAGAAATAAACTATCCCCATGTTAGGCCATTCATCATAGAATAAAATGTGACATATAGGCTGTACTATATATATCAAACTGTCAAGGATACAAGATAAAATATGACTGAACGAGATAACTGGAGCTTTCATTTCTCTTATAGATGGATAATTATAATGTATGGGAGATCGATTCGTACGTCACTGGTCATCATCATCATCATCACCTCCACTTCGATCGGTTCTGTGCTTCTCGCATCCAACGGGCTCCTAAGGCCTTCACAAGGTCGTCGGATCACCTTGTGGGAGGCCTTCCAACGCTACGTCTTCCGGTACGCGGTCGCCACTCCAGAACCTTCGTCACTGGCCAATGATAATTTATTTATTTATTTGAACATATAACAGCCAAGGCCTAATTGGCCTTGGCTTACATTAATTTTAAGTATGTACTTTCTTCTAGTCTTAAGATCTCTGAAAGCGTCTTTGAAAGCTTCATCTTCAAGAATATTAAACACAAGACGACTCCGCCTTGAAGTGTAAATATGGTGCTGTTCCACAAACGATGGGACACTATTAATATCGTGTCCTGCGAGTCCTGTCAGCTACACGTTACAGGAACTGGTCGACGCTGGTGATGGCGCCAAACAAGTAGCCGAATTCTGGGCCGAGTCCATTTAGATTGCTATCGACACGCTAAGAAGAATAAGAACACATAAATCTAGATCCTATTTACGTAATACATATACAGGGTCAAATTAAATTACATAGCGAAACTCCGCAGGCTTGTGTGTTATCGATATCTCAACATGACAGAACAAAAAGAAATTATTATGATATGTATAAATAAAAAAGAATATTAATTGATGATGTTTTTTGTGGCGTCATCGACCACAGTTAGTGTAGTCACTTGAAATATAAATAAAAAAAAAATGGGTAAACTTCACTGACTTGGAGATCAAAACACATCGATCAATCATAGATATCAAAACACGATAAAACAAAATAAAACAGATTTTCTCAACTCATATTTCAAGTAACAACACTACAAGTTGTCGTGGACCCCCAAAAAAAAAAAATTTAATTCTTTTTATTTTATCGTATTTATTTATATATTGATACCCATCACGCCTGCAAAGTGTTCCGCCAGCGAATTTAATTTGAACCTATATAACAGCCAAATAAATAGGTACCTTTAATTAATAGCCTCATCTATCGGTAGGTTGTTTCGGACTGTTCGGAACCTAATTAATGGTCCCGCAAATTGCGTGTGAAATTGGAACAATGAAAGCCATTCCCGAACAAAACGATCTGTCAAAGGCCTTTGATTGATATCACCAACTAACAAACATGAGGATTCCTACGGTTGCCAAAACGTTCATATTAATGGCACAAATAGATATCGCGTTATTAGAAATACACATAAGAATTTATTCAGGTCATTTTAGTAAGATTATCTTTACCCAGTGATGTATGAATCGATCGTAAATATATTTGCTTGTCTTAAGTAAATGCAGTGATCTGCTTGGCTCCCAGCCAAGCTCGCTACATCAAACGAAACATTTCATACAAAGCTCTCCTTAGTTCTATAATCGTATATAAATATATTATTCTCTCTATCAAGTGTTGGTATACAAACGAATTTGTTTCTACCCTCTACCGTATCACTTACATCTAAAGTTATTGAATAAACATTGTTAGTCTTTACATCTAGGTTCAATATTTGTATTTGTTTATTGTTCTCATTGGCAGTGTCTATTGCTAATTCATTAGAGTAGTTGTTATCGTGTACTTCAGCATATATGTCGTTGTCAGTTTCATTTAGGGCTGCTACCATTTTCATACTATTTCTTCTTGTGTTCTCTACGTTTATGATTTCTCCTACTTTCATTTGCTGTACAGTCTCCTCTTTGACTTTTTTACTTTCTCTGTTAACGAAAATTTTCTGAGACGATGTCCTATTGCTATACCTTCTCCAAAAAGAATCTGATGTATTCTGACTGCTAGAAAATCCTGTTGAAGTGGTCGTGTTGAAAGTGTCTCGCCTCTGCATTGTCTCCCTTAAAGTCCTGCTGCACCTCATCAACTTATTTATCTTTAACAGTTTCACGAATCCCTCCCTAAACTTAGACGACATCAAATTGTATAATATTGGATTGATCGCCGAATTTAAATATAGCATTACCCTACAAAAATATAAAAGTATATAGTAACCATCTATACCTAATGACATTATTGTCTCTGGTGGAAATACGATGATCCAAAGCGTGAGTGCTTTGAATGGTAGGAGGCAGATGAAGAATGATAAGACAACAGTACCAAGCATAAGGATGACTTGTTTCCTATATCGCACTACATTGCCGGTATTGCTAGTGTTTTTGGTATTCTGTGCTATGATGACGGGGTTCTCCATGAGGTTCTTTGCGATGACGCTGTAGAGGACGAGGAGTACTCCAAGAGGGACGATGAAGAAGACTGCGATGGTCAGGATAAAGAAGAGTGCTGACCAGAAGGTGTCTGCTTGAGTGAGGCAGACGGGAACCTGCGTGCCGTCGTCGTAGACCTCGTACGTGAAGGTTGCCACGGCAAGGATGGGGCTGTGGAAGAGAAAACGTTGAGTTAATAATATATTTATAATATCTTAAAATAGGTCTTCTTTCTCTTTATTTCTTTCTTATCTTAATATCTTTTTCTTATCTTAGGGTTCAGCGCAAAAAAAAACATGAAATCTAATATGCACGCAAACGAAGTCACGGGCACAGCTAGTAGCCCTTAAAATTAATTGCTTTATAAAAAAGCTTTATCTGAAATTGAGCATTTCATCCCTTTTGTACGATTCATCGAAATTGCTTGTCCTTAGCGACGATCCAACGGCAACGTTCTGATTGATCAAAAGTACCTTTAACATGTGAACGATGTACATAAATAAGATACCTTAAAATCAAAATCAAAATATTTTATTTCACATAAGCCTACATGGGCACTTATGAAACGTCAGAAGCTAGGTGCACGGTTCCAATTGGTCGTTTCCTATGGAGAAGAACCGGCAAGAAACTCCACGGTTACTCAATTTAAAAATAATTGGCTTTTACAATATTTTCAAATTACAGTAGGTAAGGGAGGATAGCGTAGGCCTGTCAACAAGTATCAGGTACTTGATAAAATAAAAAATGGTCTACAGATCTAAAGTCTACAAGGCCTACAAAGTCCTCACATTTACAAAATAAGAATCTATCAAAAGGATAAATAAAAACCTAATAAAACCTAGTGATATGATTACCATTACAACCACTAATAAAGAGATGGAAAAAATTTGAATTTTCTGTATATAATGTCAAGTAATAAAGAGATTATGTCAAAAAAGTAAATAAAGTAAAGTAAATAAAAAATGAACATCGTAATTTGAGAGCAGTTAATAGACATTTAAATAGTTAAGCCGTTAATGAGTAGCCAGGGAAGCCACATGTGCAGAAGGAATTATTGCCAAACTATACCTTGTCTTCAACATAGTCTTTAATCTTATAATATGCTTTTTTGATAAGGACACGTTTGATGAAGGTTTTGAATTTTCCATCGCTAAGTTCTGTAACCGACTTTGGCAACTTGTTATAAAAACGGACGCCGTTTACAAGAAATGACTTGCTAGTTTTAGTTAATCTAAATTTAGGTAACATAATTTCATTTTTACTACGTGTATTTATATTGTGGTTACAAAGAGTTACAAAGAGTTAAACAGTAGTTAAATATGGGCTTATGTTAGATTTTTAAGGTAAATGATAAACGATTTCATTTCTGTAAGTAGGTTTGTACAAACACTACACGTCAATCATCTGTCAAAAAAAATCGGCTGAAAAATCGGCTGGCTAGATGAAATCGGCGTTTCTTATCTGACTACTCTGTGAAGAAAGACCAAAACAAGGTGTAGTCTTTAAGGGAGAGGTACAGACGATCAAACTCAACTACTTTCTCCATGGGAGAAACATTTACCAACTATCTCATACAACACCTACTCGACCCAAATGTATGGGATGACTGATTATATTTTCGCGATACGAAGTTGGTCCCATGGAGAAAGTTGTTCAGTTCTATGCCATGTCCATACCCGTAATTTGAAAACATTGCAAAAGCCAATATTTTTTTAAAGAGTAACCGTGGCGGGATGAGCTGGACGCCTTTAATAAAGACTGGTCCTTGGCAGCTGTGGACAGAGAGAGGTGGAAGGAGAGTAGGGAGGCCTTTGCCCAGCAGTGGGAAATAATGGCTAATAAAAAATTAAAAAAGCCTCTTGAAAAAAAGTTTCTTGCCGGCTCTTCTCCATAGAAGACGACCAATTGGAACCGTGCACCTAGCTTCTGACGTTCATAGTGCCCATGTACGGTTAAGTGAAATAAAATATTTTGATTTTGATGGCCTGTACTGTACCACACCCTTAAAGGGCTTACATGACCTAAAGCGCGGTCACTGCATAGAAAAGAAACAGAAACGCGATGACACAACGCTGGTAATTTATTGCAAAAACATGAAGCAATTATTTAATTACAAAAAATCTATTTTTTGGACTAAAAAATTAAAACAATAGTGTTTTAGTATGTTGCTTGTAGAATAATTTGACAAAAAATCTGAATGAATGTATGTATAGTATATTAGTATGGTTTTTATTGTAAAAATAAAGTTTTTATAGGTATCGTACTATTATTGATCGAAGTATGTTTTTTATTTTTTTCTATCGTATCAAATTAGTTGTATTATGTTTTAAACACGTAGCATTTATTATATCCTGAAGAATATCATATATTTTTCTGATTTTGTTTACTGTAGTCAATCTGTACTTTTATTGTTTCTAAAACTTGCGTTTTTTTGCGTTTTTGAAACGTGAATTAAAATAATTGGCTGGTTAAAAATCATAAACTAAATAGCTATTTAAAACGTGTACCTTGAATAGATTACATCGTTAAACAATGTAAAAGTTATACCAAAAGATAAATCTTATTGTTTTTTAGGGTTTGGTGAGAACACATTTTATTTGGGGTCGTTCGATAAGGGGTCGTTCGACTACCGATGCAGGAGTTGAACTTTTAGGACATATTTATAATGCATGGGAGGACAAATGCGATGCTTTGGGCATCTTTTGCGATTTGTCCAAGGCATTCGATTGTGTTCTTCATGAAACATTAATCAGGAAACTGCACCACTACGGAATCCGGAACGCCTCTCTGGATCTTCTTACTTCTTACTTAAGTGATAGGATTCAGAGAGTTGATGTTAACGGAAAAAGGTCACCCGGATCTGTAGTAAGAATGGGGGTCCCCCAGGGCTCAATTCTCGGCCCATTTTTATTTATTATTTATATAAATGACTTGCCTTACCTCATAAGGGATGAACATGATATAGTGTTGTTTGCAGATGACACTTCACTTTTATTTAAACTCAAACGTCAGCAGCTGGTTACTGACAATGTAAATAACGCCCTTGCAAAAGTAGTTAACTGGTTTAATGTCAATAACCTACTTCTTAACGGAAAAAAAACGAAATGTATTAAGTTTACCATACCCCACGTTAGACAAGTAGAAACTAGTGTTCTCATTAAGGATGAAGAGTTGAAACCTGAAGATACCACAGTATTCCTAGGCTTAACGTTGGATGCCAAGCTTCAATGGGGCCCCCATATAGATAAATTGTCAAAAAAGCTTAGCTCTGCAGCATATGCCGTTAGGAAAATTCGTGATTTAACTGATTTAGAGACAGCCCGTTTAGTATACTTTAGTTATTTTCATAGTGTGATGTCGTACGGTATTCTGTTGTGGGGAAATGCCGCCGATATTCAGACAATTTTTATTTTACAAAAAAGGGCAATTCGTTCCATTTATAAATTAAGTCCCAGACACTCCCTCAGAGACAAATTTAAAGAGATTAATATAATGACTGTGCCTTCTCAGTACATTTATGATAATCTTTTGTATGCACATAAAAATATTAATCTGTTTAAAAAATACAGTGATATCCATAACATAAATACTAGGAACAAACACAAATTTGTTGTTCCTACAACAAGGCTCAAAAAAATAGGTGGCTCGTTTAGATGCCAATGTATACGTTTTTATAATAAACTTCCTAGCCACATTCAAGAACTAGGCCTTAATAAATTCAAATCTTTTATAAAGCGAAAACTATGTCAGAAAGCCTATTATACTGTAAAAGACTATATTGAGGACAAAAAGGCTTGGGATTGAGCTGCTCCAATAGGTTTAGAATGTTGTTTTTATTTTTGCTATTTTACACTTTAATAATTTTCTTTTTTTTTAAAGTATCTATGTACTTAAATAATGACATGTACATTTACTGTATAAAGTATTATATGATTTTAATTATTGTGAATGTGAGGACTATGTGGGTAATTTTTTGTTTTTTCTCTCTTCGTTTTAATCATGATCTGGCAGTTTGAGTAGTTTATGCGGCCTACCCAAATGTCCTGTCTTTGGTATTGTTCGTCGAATCGTTGAGCTCCTTAAGTTCTGAGTTGAGCTGCACGGTTACTGACAAATGCGTGCACTGACTGGACAGGTCCGCTCAATCTGTGTGGTTCTTTCCTCAAAAGACCATTTCAGACACTAATCTACATGGTCCTCAAAGATTATGTCCGGATTTTTTATATACACATTGACATTGATGAATTTTATTTAGACAATGACATGAATATTTACTTTGTAAGTAATTTTTATTATTATTTCTTATTTAATTATTGTGAATGTGAGGACTATGTGGGTCATTTCTTTTCTCCTTCTTAGTTTTAATCATGATCTGGCAGTTTGAGTAGTTTATGCGGCCTACCCAAATGTCCTGTCTTTGGTATTGTTCGTCGAATCGTTGAGCTCCTCAAGTTCTGAGTTGAGCTGCACGATTTTTGACAAATGCGTGCACTGATTGGACAGGTCCGCTCAATCTGTGTGGTTCTTTCCTCAAAAGACCATTTCAGACACCAATCTACATGGTCTTCACACGATCTGACCAAGATTTTGTCTGGACTTTAAAAGAGACTGTGACTTCTGAGTTTGTTTCGGCCTTTCTTCTCAGAATAGTCAGTTAGGAAACGCCGACCTCATCTAGTTTAAAAAAAAATATGATTGACGTGTAAAAGTGTTTGTACAAACCTACTTACAGAAATAAAAATCATTTATCATTTATCATTTATCATCATTTATAATTTCCATAAAGTTTTTTTTCTATGAAACAAATATACACAAAATCTAGCAGTTCAAGAGCTCGCAACGGCTGGCTCTGGCATGTGAGAGAGAGATGCCCCGATACGTATTGTGCGGGGAGTGAGGAAACGTTTTCATACCTACACACTGCACTACAAGAGGGCCTTCAATAAGACCACACCTTTTTGATAAATGCTGACCTTACCTTAAGAACATTTTACTTTCAGTAGGTATCTATAGCGTAGACGTAGGTATCGTAGCGTTGGAAGGCCTCCCACAAGGTGGACCGACGACCTTGTGAAGGCCGCAGGAACCCGTTGGATGCGAGAAGCACAGAACCGGTCGAAGTGGAAGTGCTTGGGGGAGTCCTATGTCCAGCAGTGGACGTCTTTCGGCTGAAATGATGATGATGAGGTATCTATACACTCTTGACCTATTTAGCTATAAGCGGGAAACCGGACTGATAATTAGGTATTCAGTAATTAATACGATAGCTTGCGGTCAATTGCGGTCAGCTGCGATATCGCTGGGAACTGGGGATTCCTTGGGACACTGCGAATTATGTGCACTGGATGGGCTTTGGACGATGTTGAGCGTAGTATGTCAGGAGGGTGTAATTTAAGAGGGCAACAGTAACCATAAGCATAATGTTCCCGCTGGTAGGACACAGGCCTCCTGTCTCTGAGAGAAAGTGGGCCATAATCCACCACGCGGACCCAGTACGGGTTGGCGGATGTCACGTGTCTTCAAACTTCTTTGGTTCTAGGACATCCTCGTCCGGCTACCTCACGATGTTTTGCAGTGTTTCCAAATACCTTGTCCCCGTGTAAATAGATATCTTTTAGATAAGCGTCAATTTTATGTATAGGATGGCCATTTCGGATACAACTTTTTTTAGTCCCCATTCTGATATTGCGCCGAATTTTGCAGTTGTTAGATGAGTATTATTATGTTACAATGCGGCAAATTTGTAATACACGGTCTATAGGATCATGACCACCGCAATACCTTTAGTAGGTAATAATTTTATTATCCTGAAGTTCTTAAAATAATTTAAAAATGACCCAATTTTTTTTAACAAATCATTAAGAGGTTACGATTTTGATCACTTGGGATTTCGCAACACGTCTTGTCTTTTCTTGTGGGGTTATCAAAAGGGCCGTGTTGTGGTCAAGTTATAATACGAGAAGCGGAATATTTCTGACTTTGTTAGTAATACCTAATAAATTAAGCGAAACTTTGAGGAAAAACAAGATGAAAAGCGATCGCAATTTGAAGTATAAAACAGGAAAAGATTAAATTAGGCAGATCTTATTTACCGTATAAAATTGCCAAGCCTTAATAATATAATTATTGGGTAATTTTCGTTTGCAATAACAATAATCTCAATTTGAAGTTGTATACCTACTTCCGAATTGGTTACCTGTATAATAATTTTGACATCGATTCAGTACTTGATTTTAAACAAACTACTTTTTTTACAAACACTTCTTGCCACATCTAGTATACATCACATTGTATATTTCTGTCTCGGGACTCTCATCTCCTTTATCAATACACTCAGTACCCAGTATAAATAGGCGTCCCAAGACTTTAAGCACCATTCTACAACATCTCTTGAATATTCAACACTTCAAGAAAAACTTAACCAAACACTTGAACAAAATGTTCGCTTTAAAGTTGATACTAGCGACAGTCTTCGTGGTCGCAAGCGGTGGTATCTTTGGTCGTCCCATGGCAGATGTCTGGCATCTGCCATGTGTCGACCAAAGATACGACCAAGGATACCTCCTCGGATACGACGAAGAAGGAAGCCCATTTTTCGACCAAGAAGATCTTCTCCCTGAACCGGAAGAATCTTACCATCCCGGCAACTTAGCTAGGACCCGCAGAGCATCAAGCAGCGTCACCCTCAACTCCGACGGAAGTATGGGATTACTTGGTAAAGTACCAATAGCTAGCGATGAGAAGAATCGACTCAGTGCCCTCGGTACTATGGGTTTTAATAGCAACTTGGATAATGCCGCTAAAGGACTTGGGCTGCAACTTGAAAACAAGGACGGTCACAGCTTGATGCTGATAAAGCAAAATGTTCCCGGGCGCGAAGATTCTTGGACTGGTGCAGGGAAACTGAACGTGTTCCACAAAAATAACCATAACGTTGACGTGCGCGGTTCTCTTACTCGGCACATGCCTGCTATCCCAAATGTACCGAACTTCAACACGCCTCCACCAGCCACCACCACCACCACCACCAGCCACCACCACCACACACCACCACCACCACCACCACCACCACACCACCACCGCCACCACCACCACACCACCACACACCACCACCACCACCACCGCTACCACCACTACCACCACCACCATCACCACCATCGCACCAGTGGTGGGAGCGTCTCTGGGCATGACAAGTACCCCGTTCTTCGACCGTAAGGACTACTCCGCAATGGGAAACCTGAATCTCTACAGAAATCCGACCACTTCTTTGGACTTTTCTGGAGGCTTCAATAGGATGGAGACTCCCCGCTTCAATACTGGCTGGGAACCGAATTTCGGGTTCACTTGGAGCAAGTCTTTCTAGATTTACGTTTAGAACAATCTTTGTTTTCATCATACCATTTTTAAATTTATGTGGTCATTTTTGAGTAGTTTGTTGCTATAGCCAGTAAAATTCTGTATTGCATATACCATCCACCTCCGTCCACCG
Source organism: Oligia fasciuncula (assembly GCA_963082905.1). NCBI lineage: Eukaryota > Metazoa > Arthropoda > Insecta > Lepidoptera > Noctuidae > Oligia > Oligia fasciuncula. The sequence continues at coordinate 13,426,519 of OY720409.1, forward strand.
CACATCTACATCATACATCTATGTTCATAAGTAATCTTCTTAAAATAAAAATATTAATAAAACACTGATTTTTATTATTTTATTTCAAACTTATTAAGCAATAAGGCCCCCATTGTATGTTTTGTAGTGTTCATTGTTTTTGGTATGTATTTTCTGCTGTACTTTATATAAATAATGAACGAGGTATTTTTCACTTTTATTGTAAGACATATGAGATAAGGGTTCGCCTACACCGAGGTACATTCCGATCTACTAATTGCATTTAACCGTCGATGTCTACCCGATGTACTAACCCACTACTCTAAAGAATTTCTTCACTAAGTTTGCGAGTCACAGTTAATTGAAACGGAATAGTTTCTTCGAAGTATTTTTTCACGACTACAAGCTATAGGTATAAGTAGGTATAAGTATGTGAAAGTTACATCGCAAGCTGGAAAATAATAGTTGTCCTGATCTCCAGATACAAGTTAAAATACCTATGTTAGGGAATTCAGGAAAGTTCTGGATTAGCGACCGCGTACTGGAAGGCACAGGCAAGGCCTGGGTAGTCTTCCCACAAGAAGGACCGATGACCTGGGAATGGTCGGGGAAATCTGTAGGATGCGGGAAGCACAAGACCAGTCGTTGTAGCGAAGCTTGGGGATTTATTTATCTATATAACAGTTGCTTTCTGCACTTACAGTAACATTTGTTGTAGTTGTGCAGCAAGCCAACAACATAACATTTAACTAAAAAACTTAATGTAAGCATTCAAAACAGATTTACTGCTATATGTCAACATCGGATATATATGGACAACATCCAACTTTTGAGCAATGACAGCAGATTGATCGACTGAGTTGTGAGAGCTTATCGCCAGTACGCACTGGCGAAGCAGCGAACAGGCACCGCGAGGCACAGGTGCGCGTCACCCAATAAATGAACAGTGTGCAAGATCGTCATCTCTTCTTCTTATTATTGAATAGTAAGTAGTAGTGCATTAACAGCGCACCCTAAAATCTCAGTTCCAACGTATACCGATAACGATACCCACCATTCCCGCGACAAACGCAAGACTATCCGTCGGCCTGCGGACGGAGAGTAATGGGTAGCTCACCATCCGATCAGGACCAGGCCCATGCCGGACGGTGCGTACGTGTTCCACGCGCGCCTCAAAGAGATGTCAGCATCGAGGAAGGGGCCCCTTAGGGCCGAAGCCTGCCGGGTCAGCGGGATTGTCCGAAAGGGTTACCGCTGGCCCGGAACATAAAGGGCTAAGGAAGGATCACGGGTGGGTTTTAGTCAGTAAGAGTCTGACACTCCCTTCCGCTCCACCCAGAGTGGGAGGGGTCATTCGATGATTTCCCATCCGCAAAAAAAATAATTGACGTATATCAGCTGGATGATGATGACGATATTGATGATGAAACCAGCCCTGGGGCACTGTCTCGCATAGGGTCTTAGCATAATGCTGAGCGATGACCGTTTTGCGTGGATGTGACGCATGTTCCCAGCTAGTTAATTTTTTTTGTGTTTGTGTTATTTTTCTGCGTCATGCTTTTTTTTTATTTTTTGAAGTTGGTTTGCTCTTGACTCTAGTCTAGGTCAGAAGTGACAGAGACAAGGTCGACGATTGAGTGAGCTTACCCAGAAGCCTGTTCACTCTTACTTTGAAGAGATTCGGGTTGTATGCGCTCGGAAACAGACGCAGGTAGAGAGTTCTACTCTTTATGTTTACCGCAAATAAATAAGTATTTTCTTTCTTTGTTCTTTTTCTTTTCTTTCTTTCTATGATATTATGATGTCACAGACCAGCTTTGATGGGACAGGGTTATACCCTAAAAATACAAGGCAACAAATATTTAGCAAGGGACTTGGTTAGTAAATTAAAGAAAAATAAGTGGGTGTTCTTAATACTTGAATGCTCGTCACAAAGTTCTTCCATTAGCAGGCGGAAACCTGTGCTTAATAGAACTGTCAGTTCCAACCCGGAGTCTGGTTTTGTGCCAGGTTGATGGCAATAGGCTGGCATATGGAAATTAAACACAACTGGCAAAATGTGGGTGTACCTCTGCTTAATCTTTCGTATTCTTCGTTTTTTCGGCAAAAATTCCTCAGACTCCTGGTCTGTTGAGAACATCTGTATACGATTTCAGTGTCCCGAGGTGAGGAGTGTTCTGACCTAATCTGGGTTACGCCTGTGCACTCAAAGAGCACATGCGCAATGGTTTCATCAGCCTCCATGCAAGCCCAGCACAGGAGACTGTCCGTTATGCCTATTGTGTGGAAGTGTTTGTTCAGCGAGCAGTATCCATCCTGTAATGGTCCCCGTCACCAGTACTTTCCTGTCCAGTCGTAACAAACGTCTGGTTAGCTTGTCACCCAATGATGGTATAGCTTCCTTGGATTGTCTGCAGCCTGGTGATGACGTCCACCAGCTTTCTGCTTGTGTTCTAGTGTGCCCCTGTAACCACCTGCGTAGTTGGTTGAGGGGGATGGGCACGACAGGTTCCTGTCCACAAACTGACATACTGGATTCCCTTCTGGCCAATTAGTCAGCTGCGTCGTTTCCTAACGATCCACTCACACACATCAGCTCACACCTTTTGACCATAGGTATATGTAGAAAGTACAGAACGCCAACTCACTCACAATTTTTCCTTTCCTTCCCGAATAAAATAAATAAGCCCGCAAAAAAAGCTTGCAAATACATTTTAACTTTTTAGCTCCCACGGTATTAACCTTGCTTAAATATTCCTCCGTAATGAAGCCTATTTCTCTATTTGTCTGCACAAATTAAATTAATTCATCATCACAAGTGGTACAGTCTCTGGGAATAAAGAAAAATATTGCTTTCATGTTTTTTCGTAACGAAGTCGCGCGGCTGCTATTTTTATCTGACTTCAAAAAGGAGGTCTCAATTGGACTAAGGGCTGATTTTTCAATCATCTGGAACTTTATTCGTGGAACAATTTTGAAATGTTGACAGTTATTCCATACAAAAACTGTCAAACGTCAATTTTATTCCTCAAATAAAAGTTTTCTGGCGTTGGAAAAATCAGCCATTAATGTTTTTTTTAAAATATGTTTCCAAAAAAAACAACCGTTTGTTTTTTTTTTATTACGTGTTTTGGCTACATTATAGTAGACCTTTCAGAAACATATCTTGCGAAATGTATGTTCTACAGACGCCAGGACGTCAAACTACCCGAAACTGTCAAATTATCCCAATCAACTTTGAACCTTATAATTTAGCGATAAAGTTAAAAATCTATTAAAGAAATTTGACAGATTGTCGTAGCTTGATGTGCTGGCCCTTAAAACAGGCGTGATGTTATGTTATGTGTTAGACCTTTCCGACTTTGGCCATTCTTCAAAACATTATTTGTAGAGAATGCTATGCGAATTAATTAAAACTAACTAGGTAATATTACTTGATTACGTTTATTGCAGTCGTCTTACGTTTAATAATCTCACTAAAATTAAACTGGTATTCATTATTTATTTATTAATTAATTAAATTAAATCTGATGTTGTATTTTCTTTAAAATGTCTTCGTAAGGTAAAGTATCTCATATTTATCTTGCATTGTAACAGAGAATAAGTTGGTTTATTTCAAATCACTTTGAAATAATTCTCTTAATTTGGAGGTATGTATTTTATATTTATGTCTAAGCTGTGTACTTCTTTATGTGACAAATTCACCATATTAATTGATATAATATGTAAGTTTTTTTTTATATATTTATTTTTTATTTTATAAAGGTAGGCGCTTCGGTTTTCCCGAATTAGAACGAATGTTGCACCACCGAGTAACTCCCCACAGAGGCGAAGCTTCTAAGTTTTGTACTGCCGTGCTTTTTAGTAGTGCACATATCATAGCATATGTGTATGAAGTTATCTCTCTGTTGGTTTACCCACTGAAAAGTTTAGAAATGTTTTGTAGAATTGCATAGAGTTGTTAATCTTTAATTTTGTAGTCATGGTAATACAAAATAGGCAAGTATTTCCATGATTCCCGAAGCGCACACTTTTCTTCGGAAGTCTGTACTTAAAGGTACACCTTTATTTATTCACGAGAAAAAGTCACCACAAGGGCTTATAAGTAGGTACTGTACTTCCTGAAGGATCCACATATGAGCTTACTAGTTGACATAATGTCTTGGTGTCCTGGATATACTCTGTGATATATGATGTGAGCCCGTGTACACCCTTGAACCTTCTGCAAATAGCCGTAAGGTTAACTTGGTAAACAAATTGTATAATCCAGTGGCTGCCTTCATGTTTAGGGTCAGTTCACACCGAGACGCGACGCGACGCGCAGTTTTCAAGATAGAAATACAATTACAGACCTTATCTACTACAGTAAAAGGTACACAATTCACTGTCTACTAGCTACGCAGCGCGGCGCCGCGCGCCGCTGCCGCGCGGCGTAGCTCACTGAATCGTGTACCTTTTTGTGTCCTTTGTGTGTTAAGTCAGATACTTAGATGATAGAGTTGAAAATGTTTGGGTAGAAAATGTTATTATTTTGATCATAAAAGTAACTGGGTTGTGGAGGTCAGATAGGCAGTCGTCCGTGTAAAATAGATACTGGTATTCAGTTGCATCTAGTAAGACTAGAAGCCGACCCCAGCATTTACTAACATAGTTTTAAGTATATACACTAAGACACATTGTATTATTACAATATATATGTTAGTCTGTAAGGTATTTAGGTATCTATGGGCCAAGGTAGCCTGAAAATAAAGGTCTTATTATTATTATTATAAATGGGAAAAGGAAGATGATGGTGATGGTAGATGAGGATGAGGTGAGGTTGCCTCAATCAATGTCTACCTTTTAGTTACTTATATCTTTTTGTAATGAAAAAATAAACTGGGTAGCAAGCATGAATCACGAAATTTTTCAAGTGTCGGGAAAACTACGTTTATCTGAAGTAATCAACTAAAAATCTATTGGATTTTTTGTGCTGTAGAAGTGTTTGAAACACACTTGCCTACATACTTATTTTTCTGGTAGCTGAAGTTTTGGACCTACATGTTTTTACTCGACCTAACATTTTGTAACATTATCGTGGCAGCCCTAACCCCCATTGTTAACACACAATGTGCAATAACTTAAACTTCGCCATAACTTAACAGGCTGTGATAGCGTGCTTTGTCTGCTAAATCTTCCAGATGAGCTATAAATTATCGATATAGCTCAGCTTTTGAGCATATTGTTTAAGAATACATCATTCATGTTGTTCACATATTGCTTTAGCATATTAGAATTTAGCGTGTCTTCTTTAACTATAGCTATCCTCTCATCATCTGCCTAGCCTTTTCCTTAATATGTATTTTGAGGTCAGCTTCCAGTCTAACCGGATGCAGCTGAATACCAGTCTTTTACATGGAGCGACTGCCTATCTGACCTCCACAACCCAGTTACTGAGTAACTCGATACCCCTTAGTAGGACAGGTTGTCAGACTTTCGGGTTTTCGACGACCCGTAACGACAGTCAAAGATCCGTGTTCGAACCTAGGACTTCATGCTTAACAGAAGCTCTTGCGTCCACCAGACCCACGCGGCAGTCAATGTAAAAGATAATCTATCCGATATTGTGTACATCTTATTCTTTGCAAACAAGTAAAAAAAAAACTACACCAATGGGCACTGCAGATGTCTTGTCTTTATTTATCTTTTCATTTGTTTTTTCTCTAGGTTTTGCCAGCGGCTTCGCCCGCGTGGGAGTCGGAAATTATATCACGGGAACATACTGCCGGGATAAAAAGATATTTTATGTGTAACTATCTGTGTGCCAAATTTCATCCTAATCCGTTCAGTAGTTTTTGCGTGAAGGAATAACGAACATCCATCCTCACACACTTTCGTGTTTATAATATTAGTAGGATTAACAGGAATGAATACCTACTTCTCCACCCTCTTTGACTGGAACAGTTGCTGTACAAATTAAATATTTTACAGCTCAATAAAAGATGGTGAACATTTTAATAGCCACCCGCCCATATAACCCATACACATGCAGCCCATATAAGGAATGAGGAGATCCGCAGGACAACCAAGGTAACCGACATAGCCCGAAGAATTGCCAAACTTAAGTGGCAGTGGGCAGGGCACATTGCTCGCAGAACAGATGGCCGATGGGGCCGAAAGGTTCTGGAGTGGCGACCGCGTACCGGAAGACGTAGCGTTGGAAGGCCTCCCACAAGGTGGTCCGACGACCTTGTGAAGGCCGCAGGAACCAGTTGGATGCGAGAAGCGCAGAACCGGTCGAAGTGGAGGTGCTTGGGGGAGGCCTATGTCCAGCAGTGGACGTCTTTCGTCTGATATGATGATGATGAGCCCATATGACACAATTTATTAGATTATTAAGTGAATCTAAAAGAGTAGGTATATTTAGATGGTTCGGTCATGTTTAGAGGATGAGTGAAAGGCGACTAAAACAAGGCTGATGTTAGTAGAAACGCCGGGATGCCGAAAAGGATATAAATAGCGACATTATTGGTGAAATTCTTCAGCTAATTCCGATCCAGCCTGTCCCTTGCTGCCGTCTCCCAGCGACGCATTAAGCCGAGGTCCGTACCCCATAGGTGCCCTTAGCGTGTAGTCGCTTAGTTTTTAAGTTTTTTAAGCCCTGGCTGGAGGCTTTAATTTATTGAGGTAAACACAGGCAAGCCCGGTTAAGCAGACCACAACCTCATTGATTGAACAGCAAGATGCCATTCAATAAAATAAAATAAAAAAAGTTCTTCAGAAAGGTCAGGTGCGTAGTACTCACAACTGCGGTACGTGTATGACGTAAACGAAGCAAAAGAAGTATGTAAGGATCGTAGCCAGGTGGCGTTCTGTAGCTTCTGTCTACCCCCATGGGAAGAGGCGTGAGTTTATGTATGTATGTATTTACCCTATTACAAAAAAACATGTTTAAAAACTTAAACCCGACTATTGAAAAGGATGAAACAAGAAAGTAACCTTCCCGTGGTCGCATGCCGCTGTAAATGTGATGCTTGGGTAGAGTAAAGGAACTCCCCTTTACTCTGACGCTGTCTGTACGTTATACCTACTTATAAGCTATGGTAGCATGCGATCACGGGAAGGTACTTTCATGTTTCATCCTTTTCAGTAGTCGGGTTTTAACTTTTAAACTTATTTTTTATTTAATTTATTGGGGCTTATTTAAGGGCGTTATTTTATAACGTGCTAATTAAGCCCTTTCATTTGATACCCAACAAGGCACCATGCCAAATATTTATTTTTAAATTCGTTTATGTCCTCTAGAGGGTGCCATATTGAATTTAGCCTTTAACCAGCGGACGGTCAAGACGCTTATGTAACGATACCTCATTTGTGAAATTATTATAAGTACTTTTGAAGTTATGACCGAGGGGTTGGGTGTTTTGGGGTTATGAGAGTACATACATACCGGTTAAAATCTTAAACCCTCCGTAGTCGGGTGAAAAATGAGTTGACAACATATGTGATTTATTTAGACAACAGGTAGATATGCAATAGAATTTCATAAAATGTTGCGTGGACAAAGGAAAGCTCAAGCCTTCACGACACAGGCTGATTTATTTAAGTATTTACTAGCTGTGCCCCGCGGTTTTACCCGCGTAAATGTCGATCCCGTGGGAATATCGGGATAAAAAGCCTATATATTAATCCAGGGTGTCAGATACCTCCATACAAAATTTCATCAAAATTGGTTCAGCCGTTTGGGGGGGGTGTGTGTGTGTGTTAACAAACATATTAACACACACACACCCCCCCCCACACACACACACACTCACAAACTTTCGCCTTTATAATATTAGTGTGATTAAAACTATATTAACGCACGCCATAATAATTTTGTACAAGGTTTAATAATAAAACGCATATATACTTTGGCACTTATTATATTAATATCTCGTTTATTTTATTTAATATTTAAATAAATAGGCTTTTTCAATCACATTTAATAACAAAAATTTAAATACAATTGTCATAATATACTCTTCCAAATAGATCTATAAAGTTAAGTATACAGTATCGGCCGTTATGGCACATCGAGTGTTAGAAAGAGGCTGTCACACAGATACCGGTAGGTACCAAAATTACAGGTTCTGTATCGGTACTTAATGCTCCCTGCCATTTCGGTACCTGGGTACCGGTTCCAGGCGGTTATCGGTTCCAGTCGGGTACCGGTGCCAGACGGATATCGGATCCAAACGGGTACCGATGCTCCACCTAACAAGTACCGGTACCAAATTCAGGTACCTGGCGTACCATAAATCTCATATTTGTATGAGGAATCGCGAACGGTTGGCAACCTTGAAGTTATCACTTACTATATCTGTTTTCTCACTCTAACTTACGGAAATGTACCGGTATTTCGAGCCCTGGGTTACATGGGTATGAGTGACGCAGGCGATGATCTTCGTAAAACTCGATGTACCATAATGTCGACTAGGTACTTTACCTACCTACTTATTAATAGGTATACAAGGTCAAATGAAATTTGCTAGCGAAACTTTGCAGATGTGATGGTTACTTATCGATATCTAAACACGATAAAACAGCACTAACATCACGTCACTATGTAACTTTAACGTCACTGTACAGTCAGCAAAAAAAGTCTATTAACACATCAGTTTTTTTAATCTAGTTATTGAGCAAAATATTAACACTTTAGTTTTTTTTATCTCAGTTATTGAGCAAAATATTTGTTCAAAATTGCATTGTACTTCTGCTGCAATTTTGAACAAATATTTTGCTCAATAACTGAGATTAAAAAAACTGAAGTGTTAATCGACTTGTGTTGCTGACCGTACCTTAGGGGACCGGACTGCTTCTTCTAACCCAGGTTTCCATAGCCTAGCTAGGAGAGCAGTGCTCACCCACACATTTGTAGAAATAGTACTTATTTTGTAAACCTGTTTTTGTAACGTGTACTACAATCCTTTGTTTTGAGTAAATAAATAAATAAAATAAAGAAAGCCCGATCGACGACCGCAGGTAGTGTCTGGTCTGAGTATAGAAAATCAGTACTTTTTAATTAATCGTGTTTAGGTATAGATACCAGTGGCGAAGGTTCCATACAACTCGATTCCTACCGGCTTCCCTTTGAAAAATGGCACAGTCAGTATTCTATAGACAAATAATATAATCATAATACAGATATCTACTCCGGTTTACCTCTTACAAAAATTACCCTTCGCTATACTGATACCCATCACGTATGTGTAGTTAACATACCAATTTTCAAACTAATAATTCAAGAAGCAGAGAGAGAGCAGTGGCGGCCCAGCAGTGATAGCGGCCTTACGAGTTGTAGTTCGTAGGTTCGAACTCACAGGCACTTTTTATTGTGTAAATTATTTTGTCACCATTGCTCTCAAACGGTTAAGGAAAACATCGTGTGGAAACCGGCATGTTCTAGAACCAGAAATTCGAAGACCATGTAACATCTACCAACCCGCACTGGGCCCGCGTAGTTGATTACGGCCCACTCCCTCTCACAGACCTAAAAAAAGTTTTTTTTTGTAATAAATCATGTTTAGATATCGAAACTGATCACGCCAGCGGAGTTTCGCTGAATAATTTAATTTGACCTTGTATACATTAGAGCTAAATTACTTTCTATTGGCAGGTATGACATGATTGGTTCTTTGTATAGGAGCTAGGTTTCCTAAATGCTTTAATATCAAGCGGCTACATACTTTGCAATTGCGTAGCTTTGATTGCAAGATAAAATAAAAATATACAACATTTGCTAAATTGAAACAAAATAAAACATACTTGATAAATAAATGAATAAAGTAATAGGGTTTTCAACACAATAGGAAAATCTAAATATATAAAATTCAAAGTCCTGACTGACTGACTGATATATCAACGCACAGCCTAAACCGCTGGTTCTAGAGACATAAAATTTGGAGGGTGTGTTCTTTGTGAAGAGTAGGTATCCACTAAGAAAGGGTTTTTCGAAATTCCACCCCTAAGAGGGTGAAATTTCACGCGAACGAAGTCGGGCATAAGCTAGTAGGAAAATAAATGTGCATTCTAACAAATTGACACACTACGTCAATTTGCCCTGCTAAATTTCATACATTTGATATTTAATGGCGGCTGTAATTTGAATATAACGGACAATTAAGATAGTCAAATTATTAAGCAATTTATTTCCTTAATGTTTTCTGGTGGTATCAATATAGTTATGGAAATTAAATAAAAATTCAGACGAAAGCAGAATATACAGATTGTTTAAATATAAATTATCTACTCCATAATTTTTACATCATCATAATTCCTCCATTTAGAAGCAATAAACTTAAGAAATAACAATAATTCTGTAAAAGCATTGGCATTTTAACACGTACCTACACCTGTGTCGCAAGAATACTTTATTAGGTGTCAGTAAACTTTATGACACCTACAGGAATACTTTATTACTAAAAATATCAATTTTCTTGAAAAGTTTACAATTTATTCAGCACCCGAATTGTGTAACATACTTTCAATCATAATCCGAGAGTTTATAATTGAGAGATATTACTAATCCATTGCTTCATGGGTATGAACAAATCGTCTTCTCAACAACGTACAGACGCCAGCACGTCAAGCTACTACAATCTGTCAAATTTCTTTAATAGATTTTCAACTTTATCGCTAAAGCATAAGGTTCAAAGTTGATTGGGAAAATTTGACAGTTTCGGGTAGCTTGATGTGCTGGCGTCTGTACATAACGCAATGAATGTGGGTGAACTGTCAAAATGAAGACCAATTGTCATTTTATGTGTGTTACGCAATTATCCCGCTGCCGCGCTGGTAGATATGCTTTTACTTGCCTTTTTTCAGTATATTGTAAAGCATATAATTATGATTCCTAAAGCTCCTACAGTATAATGCCCTTAGACAAAAATAGTCTACACACGCCGACTCAAGCGTAAAACTACAAAGAACAAACAACATCCCTGTGACATACAAAAAACATCATACAAAACTTTCAGGAAATTCGTAATCAACACTTTTAGACTTCTGAAAAGCGACCACACAGTCGACTTTTATCTTTTGGTACGACACGAATTTCTTTTCACAATCCATGCTCCTAGCTTTGGCACTGTTTATTAAAACGCTACGTCTCAAAGAGTGACTTCGACCCAAATTATCAACCTCACAGTCTGACCTAATATTTTTACTATTGGAATGACCGATAAACTTGCCAGTATCACCTCCCCTACAATCTTCGTGATCAATTTTATGTTCGACGTCAACCACTTCGGATATCTCAATGTTTCCTTCGCTCCTCATCCTGTTCATGACCGGCTTTGTATTCGAACAAACAGGCGCCGATTGCTGTCTCACAAATGTTCTGTTGGGAAATATTCTATCAAATAGACTCTTTTCTATTTCATCTTTGCTTTCCGACTCTGCGTCTGTACGGTCGATGCTGCTTCTTTGGCTGAACAGTTTCTTCAAACTGTTCGTCGTTCGCGTCAAGCTGCTGCTCGTCGTCGATCCATTTGTAATCGTTCTCTGAGTTCGCCGTGTCTTATCTTCTAACTTTCTCTTATAACACATGCAGACCTTACAGAATCCGATGCGGAATTTCGAGGACATTAAGTTGTATAGTATGGGATTGATCGCTGAATTTATATAGAGCATGACTCTGGCGAAGTAGAGAATGTTATACCATTTCTCTGCGCTGAAATCTTCGTAGAATTCTGGTGGTGTTATTATTATCCATAGTGTGAGAGCTCTATAAGGCATTAGACATAAAAAGAAACATAACACAACAGTCCCAAGCATCAGAATGACCTGCTTTCTAGCTCTAGTGTTGTAAGGATCCACAGTTTTGTTCATGACTACTTTGGAAGCTGCAGTGATTAAATTTTTGGCTATAACGCTGTATAATACTATGAGGATGATTAGAGGTAGTACGTAGAGGAGGATGATGATGGCGATGAAGAACGTGATTTGCCAGAAGGTGACTGCTTGTGTGAGGCACTGGCCGTAGACAATGCCGTCGTGACGAGTAACGGAGTGATGCTCAGCAATTGCCAGGATAGGACTGAAAACAAGAAAGATTATGATCATGATATTATTATCTACAAAGCGAACAACAAAACTACGGATGATTTTGCAACAGAAGAGTCTATCTACGAAAATAATGGGTGGAGTTCTAATAATGATGTGTCGCTTTCTCTAATATTTATGTATTATGCAACCAACCTACATACTACACCATTAGGCCCTGCAAATAATATTAAATCATGCAGACGTTTATGATATGTAATTTCCTATAGATCATTCAAATTCTTCATTAAGATTTTATGCGTGGAGTTAAATGACACGTTATATTTTATTAATATTAATTAGATTCTTAACTGCAGTGTATAAATTCTGGTAACGGTCTTATTTATGATCCGTGTTTAATCGACCGTAGTAATTCCCGCTTATTTTCCGCCTCATAGACGAGCATAAGCATAACCCTGGTTCTTAGTGTAATTCTTTTTTGTATACCTACCTACTATGAATAACTTATTATGCACTTTCTAGCCTGAAGCACAGGTTCAACCTAGTCCAGGCAAATTAGCAACTGTGCGCTATTTTATTTTAATTGTTAAGCTATTCATTGTAAATGTATCCCTTTTTATAAATAAACGATTATTATTATAAACGATTATTATTATTATTATTAATTAAAAGAAAAGAAATTATATAAAATAGATTATCATTGAATTCATAAAAAGGAAATTACAGTTTATAATATTTTTTATATTATTATAATTTATAACAATTTTTATACATGGTAATTTTTTTTTGACCCCATTATAAAGAAAATTTTAGCAGCATTTTATTAATTTACCTTGTCAGAAGTCAAAAACTTGCATAACTAATAATGTGTCTGAGGAAATACAGAAACACATAAAAAAGTAGGTAATTAGATACAAAGAAAAAAAAAACAATTTTACAACATACACAATATTACAATTAATTTCTTTTGTTACAAAAATAATAAAAACTGCAGTTTATACACTGTAGTTTTTATTTAATTTAAATTGCTTTAAAAAAACAATTCATCAAACAAAATGCTGCTCGTTAGTCAAGCTCGTTGAACATGACAGATGGTCCTCATAACCAGAGCATCCAAGTTTATTGTTTTTATGTAATGGATGACCCTTAAATATTTTAGCGAATAGAAAGTGGGTCGTGCCCAATTTGGAGGCTGTGCTAAAGACTCGTGTCCATGGATGTTGGTCAGCATCTTTTGGTACAGTATCCGCCTACTCTTTGTTCTGCTCAATAGGAATGTTTTTTCTTTCTTTTGTTTTTATTTTGGATTCGATTAATGTTACCATACTAAAAATCTCAATATATCATAGATATATGACAGTAAAACGGGAATATAGGTACACACAGTGGCAGTTAATGTAGCCCAAGCCCTAAACTCCAATTTGTGAACAAAATATACCTATTTTATTCGATTTTTAATGGTTTAATTTTAATTTTTAATGTGCCACTTGTTGATTTAAGTAAATAATTTGACATAGTTTAAAAAACATTTTAAAAAATTACGCCAGATCTGCTTTAAACTTCCACCATTAAACCTTGAATTTGTAATGCGCTTTAAAATATTTGATCGAAGGTTTTTGGTGTTTAAAATCGGAGTACCTATATCTAAAATAGTGTTCCTATTTGGAAGTTAGGACCATGGTGTAGGTAGGGTATAGGACCTAAATAGCCTAAAAGTTTTTACCCTTACACTATAATGCTAATGGTTGAATTCGATAGTTATTAAACCCTTGTAACATTTTAAAAATAATCTCAGAAAATAAACATTACTTATAAAAACTGAAGAGTCAGTTAAAAGTTAACTTTAAATGCCCCATTACTATGAATATTTATGAATGCTTTCTGTAAGCATTTTATTTGATTTATTGCTCCACTCTATAGTATTTGAAATAATATTTTTCAATTTTATTACTGTGCAGAAAAATATTTTCTATATTATTATTCCTTGCATTTTGACAGGTCAAGTTATATTTTAACTTCTTTCATAAATAAGTTATATTTTACTATATATCATAAAACACAATTCTTAGATCAACATTTCAAAAACTCGTGCAGAAAAATCCAATAAAAATAAAATATGATAAGCAGTTAGTGGAAACATGAAAACATATTTAACATACATGTCATAACAGCAAGCCATAATAAGATAATAATTTACCTATTATTTATTTTAATACTCTAGGATCCTCTCTCTAGAGCCCTGACCACCGGCAGTTTGAACCTGACGCCAATGGCGCGTCAGGTTCAAACTGCCGGTGGTCAGGGCTCTAGAGAGAGGATCCTCTACACTACGTGTGCCGTGTCCAGGAGCTTATACATATTAATATTATGAAAAACTGTGTTAGCTTAAAAACTATGTATATTAAAAAAAAAACTGCGGGCTGTGTAAAAATTATGTATATTTTTACTGTAAAATAAAAGATTAGGTAATAACCTCTTCTATATTTTCTTAGCACATACACATGATCGACCAAAAAGTAGTTAGGAATATTGCTTGTAACCCGAATACTTATCTATTTGTTGACTGTATCTAGTATTTGAGGATAAAATAATTAACCTACTTAGTAGCCACTTTTATCTAGTTCATTAATCAATTGTCTCTACAAAAAGCTTCGTAAAAGAACTTCAATTAATATTGCCAAAGTTTAATTTCCATTTGTAATAGCAACTTGCAAAAACCTCACTTATCGTGCTGAAGATCGCCGCGGACTCAAATGGGGACAGGTCGCGAACCTATTCCTTTAGAACGTCATTTCAAGCTTTCAGGTCAGTACATGATGTATGGTGTAAATTGACTTTGGAGTTTTTAATAGTCGTAAGTAAAAATTGAAATATTTGTGTGTAGGCAATTACCTACGGAACATAGGTAGGTAGATAGATTCCTACTTATAGAACATATAAGGTGTGTAGAAAGTTGAAACTCCTTGAACTTTACAAAGATTGCAAAGTAACTACTATTGCGTTTTTATTCAAATACAAAGGCTACATTTTTGACAAAAATGATGAGAATCTTACGAGTACATAATACAAAATTATTTTTAGTACCTATATGCGAAACCCGAAACACGTGTCTAGTATTTTTATGTAAAGAATCTATGTAAAAAATTTCAAAACTGTATCATGAAAAATCACAATGTTTGATAATAGTACCTAGGTACCTAACCGTTCGGCACGGAGATTGGATAACCTACTTAGTGTCGCTCGGTGTCCAACTGAACCTTTTTTAAATATTTTTGGGACAAAATATAACTTAAGGTAAAAATTATTAGAATCGATTCAGTTACTTATTCTGAAAAATAACTATATTCAGGTTTCGCATATACTAAAAAAACGTATAAATAAAAACAAAAATTGACTAGAAAAATTGTATTTAATGAAATCAGCGTCGTTTTTAATTATGGTAGCATTAAAATCTTCTGAGGCGTATGCTAAATATGTTTCCAGTGCAAAAAACAAACAGACAAATAAAGCACAACACACACAATAGCTGTCAAAAACATTCATAAAGTAAAGCGTAAAACGGTACGAACCTTGTTTCTCAAAGGGTTTTAGTTTATAGTCTGAAATACGTAGGTATCTTTTTAACCACAGATATTAGTAAAATATTCGTTGCGAATCTTAAGCCTGAAACGCCAAATTAAAATTTTGAAAAAAGCCGTTTGCATTTCGTGAATACCAACTTCACGAAATGCAAACGCTTTTTTCAAAATTTTAATTTAAGGTACCTACCTAACTCTTAAAAAGATTTTT